>CM057099.1:22702614-23415114 GCA_029959045.1 Taenioides sp. WSHXM2023
ATACAATAGAAACAAAAAGGTGGTGGGCCCCTCCAGAAACTGTACATAGTGTACCTTTAAAGGTCTTATATTATGCAAAACTGACTCTTGTGAGCTTTCAGCCATGTTATAATGTTTTCATTAAAAACATACCTGGAGTTGTGTTTGGTTTCATTCACACATATCTGAGTAATACTGAAGCTCAAAATGCTCTGTTCCACCTTGTGATGTCATGAAATGGTAGTTTTCAGCTAACTTTCAATGAACTTGTTTGTTTTAGTTTATTTATGAGACAGGGACAGTGCACAATAACAGGAGAGATGCATTGTGCAGGTTGTAGCACTAGAGCTGATTTCCACCTGTAGTCCCTGGTGCAGGTTTTTTAATCAGCTACCTTTTACCTTTAGGTTAGTAGAGAATTCCAGGCTTGAAATTATCAAAATGATTCTAGTGAAGGTGTATGGAGTTCAAAAACACAGTGGAGCACTTGTTTTACCACATGACATCACAAGGTGGAGTGTTTCACTCAGCCTAAATATGCAGGATATGCATTGAACATATGTGAATGAAACAAAACACAACTCCAGGTATGTTTCTGATGAAGAAACACCATCATAACAGAGATCAGATAAAAGCATAATATAGGCCCTTTAATAAACTATTTGTTCATTGTCACTTCAGTCTTGGTTCATACTTTTTGAATAAATGTGAAGTGTACGTATAAAGTGTTACTCATATATCTTAAAGTCCACAGTCTTTTTCTCCACTTGTTTGTCAGCACATTCTCTGTATCAGCATCAGTGTGAATGGCAGCAGCAGTATCCAGCTACAGGACAGGGGGGTGTAGGAGGTGGAGGACAGCAGGGGGCGCTTCTTCTGCCTGGGTCCATTACACAGGGGTGTGTTACAGCAGGTGATGCACACAGAGTGGAGTTTGCCTGTACAGAACTGCTGGTATCCTGAAGAGGCGATGAGACACGCTCCAGACGACGCACATGATTTACGGTAATGAGTTCCTGCAAAAAGAAATTAAAAAAAGAGATGAATATACACTGAAATAATATGAGATGTTTAAAGGGCCCATGTTACACTATTTTCCACTGTGTTTCACTGCGTTTTTAAACAAAAAAATATTAAATAATCCAACTAAATATTTGTTTTAAATATTTTATATCATATCCTCAAAGTAGTCACCCTTTGCTTTGTAGACAGTGCTACAAAGCCTTGGTCTTCTGAGCTTCATGTTGAAGTTTCCTGAAATGGTTTTCACAGTTGTGCCTTGTCTGGGTCAAAAGCAGCGATAAAAACAAAAGGTGGCTTTTTTTTTTTTTTTTTTTTTTTTTTTTTAAATTTAAAACCAGCTTGGAGTTATTTTGAGTTTATTTTTGTATCCATTCTATACATGTTTGTTCATAATGAGAATTTTTTTTCCTAGAGCCATAACCTTTTTGAATTCACGTATGCACTGACCTCTCACTTGTGCAATATTTAATATAGTGCAATATTTTTACTGAGTGCAATATTCAATATTTAATACAGTGCAATATGTTTGACTGAGTGCAATATTTAACACAGTGCAATATTTTATCGAGTGCAATATTTAACACAGTGCAATATTTAACAGTGCAATAGTTAATACAGTGCAATGTTTGATCAAATGCAGTGTTTGACTCAGTGCAGTATTTACTACCGTGCAATAGTTGTGTGCAATCTTGTTTGACTGAGAGTTGTAGTCTTGGGTGTACCAGTCCTTTTTCTTTAATGTCTTTCACTTTTTATTTTATACTGTGTGGTAAGTGTCCCACGCACATGTCTGTATTGGAGGGTGAGTTGCTTTTAATCTCGTTGTGCATGTGTATGGTGTTGTACATGTGTATAGTGACAATAAAAGGCATTCTATAGAATCTACAATGTAAATCATCATGGAAATAAAGAAGAAACTTCGATGAAAAAGAAACTTTGGCCTGGTAGTGTAAGTCTATCCATCATTCTCCACAAACACATTTCCATACTCTGTCATCTGCTATGGGTTGAATAAATGAGAGTTTCATTACAATTTGAGCTCAAGGGCGTTTTCTCCCATTTATGGACTCATTTTACGTCCTCCTCTCTGGTCTGCATTTTGAGTTAATTTGAGGGGAACTTTTTAGCAGGATTTATTGTAATGAGATGTACACAGCTGAATGCACAGGGCAAAGCAATGAGTTCAAGTAGTAAAAAGAAAAGTGTTGATTGCAGCTAGATCCTAATGAGAAGTTTGTCTGACCAATAAATCAAACCATCACAAAACAGGGGGCTTAGCATCAGCTGTAACATGACACAATGGTACTGTTACGTAATTAGACTATTAAGACAAACGAGGACTATCACTACTGCTATTACTACTACTACTACTATTACTACTAGTACTGCTACTACTACCACTAATTATTTATCCATGCACACAATACTATTGACTAAGGCTATTACTATGACTACTATCATTACGGTACTGCTATGATTACTACTAGGGTAGTGGTGATGCCGCTGCTTATGCTACTACTACTACCACTCCTATTATACTATCTTATTTACTGCTTTCTGGGCACTCAAACTTACATTACTATTTAGTAATAGTCTAGAGATAATTTGAGCTTTGCCAGATTTGATTCAGATTTGAAAATGGCATGAACAATAAAAAGGTTTTAAAACATAGAAGCCATGTTTTTGGTGCATTGTGTAACTTTTGGTGCAGGTGGAGGGTCCGCCACCTCTAGGATGTTAATGCTTTGCATGGACTGTTCCACAATATATAAAACGTATCAATCTCCATGGTGACAAGCAGGTGAGGAAACCCCGTCCACAGTAATAATGCATGTTTTTGAAGGTATTTGGAGCAATAAAAAATACGATAGATAAATGTAATAAGACTTAACATTCTAGGCAATGCAATAACATCTCAATGCACATGCAGGAGCCAAACTCTCCACTGGAAAAGTGACATAGTGCTCCTTTAACACTTTGAAAATGAGTATAGAAATGGTAGTTGGGTTGGTGCAGTGTGTTTTATGATGTATGTAAATCAGATGGGACGAGCGTTAGGGTGACGTGACAGTTGGTATATGGGCCACATAAAGATGACACCCAGATTGATCACGAGCCTGTGGCACTAAAATGTTTTTCATGATTCACTTCAAATTACAGCAAAAAAAAAAGACCCTACATAAGTATGGTGATTATGGACTAAAGAAAGTGAGTCTCTCCAAGGTAAAGATCCTAGATGAGTTTGATGATTATGGACTAAAGAAAGACATTCTCAGCATAACCATCAAGTACAGACCCCACTGAATAACTCTATAGGCAAGTGCCACTTTTTATCTATCCCTTTTATCATTAGGTCCACTTCATTGACCCTGTAACAAACTACTGACTTCAAAATGGTGGAATTTGTGGTTACATTTTATAATAACTCAAATAGTGCAGCTCTGGTGGTGTTGCCCAGACTCTGGAGCCCACCTCAAGCCTTTTCCCTTAATAACAAAATAATCTTCAACTGCACCAGCACAGAGAGCTCTGGTCCTCGTGTGAGTGTCACATCCATAGAAACAAATCCAGCACTGGAATCATAGCTGGACCAGATCTGGAGGCGTTAAAAGGACCATATTACACTATTTTCTGATCTGTGATATAATGTTTCTTCCTTGTCACAAACATACCTGGAGTTGTGTTTTATTTCATTCACACACGTTTAACACAAAAATTCTGCATATTTAGGGTGAGAGAGTTTAAGACTTCTTCTCTTAAACTGAAAACACTCTGTTCCACCTTATGATGTCATGTAATAATACAGGAAGCGCTCCACTGTGTTTTTAAACTCCATACACCTTCACTAGAATCATTTGGATGATTTCCACCCTAATCTCTATCCTAATCCACTGCTAATCTCTACTGAATTTAAGGTAAAAGATAGAAGACTTAAAAACTACCACTTCATGACATCAAAAGGTGGACACTAAAGCCAATTTTGTGTAATCACTCTTAATAAACTATTTGTTCATTATGAATTAAGTCTTGGTTTATGCTTTATTATTAAGGCTAATTAAGTTATTATAAAGTCTTGCTGGCCTGCAGATCTCTACAGCAAAGACAGAAAAATGCTAAAAATGACATTACAATCTCCAATACCACCACCAGATGTCAGCGTAATCACTATACAAAGTGATTTGAACTGTGTCTTTATTACAACTTACCAATCTCCTTTAGCACCATCAAAACATATTTAAAATGGTGAAAAGAGACTTCGTGTGCAGATTATAACACCTTGGTTCGACATTCAGAGACTCAAATGGATGTAAGCACTTTCTCATTTCCTTTGGCCTGATACAGTAAATTAACTTTTGTGAATTGCAGAAGCTAATTTAGATAAGGCATGGAAAAAGGAGCAGCTGCAGTCGTTTTGATGGTGTTCTGGGTTTAAGAGACGAGCACAGTGACCTCCACATCTGGAAAAACTGTTCATGTGCTAATAAGAACATCATGGAGCGTGTGGAATTGGGTTAGGCTATAATAATAGTGATGTTATGAGCTGTACCTGTATCTGGTGATTTGTTGCTCTTTGTTTACCTCTCTGGCTCCTCATACAAATCAGCACATTTAAAGGAGGAACCATATTATGTGTTGCTTGTTTCTTCTCAGTTTTAAAGATGCACTACGTAACTTTTCTGATGAAGGGTCCTTTACCAGCTTGTGTCCATGGAGATGTTATTGCTTTGCCTGGAATGTTCAACAGTATCGCGTTAAACACTGTATTTGGAGACAAGCAGCTGAAGTCAGACCAGCTTACAGGTCAGATCTGGGAAGAGGCGTACCCCATTCACAGTAAGATTTTTTTTTTTTCAAATGACACCTGTAATGAAAGAAATGCAACAAAGATCTTTAATGCCATACTGTGGAACATTTCTGGTAAAGCAATAACCTCCATGGAGACACGATGGTAAATGGTCACATTTTTATATCACACTTTTATAACACTTTTCCACCTTCAAGGTACTCATCCATTCACACACACACTAATGCCCAAGGACACGACTGCATTCATCTGTCAACTGTCAGAAGATGTGACCACTATGTTTATGTAGAGAGCAGGATTTTAACCACCAACCTACGGATCAGTGGACAAACACCTTACCAACTGAGCCATGATCTCTTGCTTGTTTTCACTTATGTTAGACCTGCTCAGTAAATGTAATTTTCAATGGAATTAAATTAAATGACAAAAATGCATTACTAACTTGTTTGGGTAACAAGAATTCTCTGATTTCTTAGTGATTGTTATTAAACCGTTAAACTATTTAGTGGTTAAATACTTACGGCCAGTCTTGCCGAGACAGTGACTGCGAATCTGCTCCATCAACTTCTCATACCACTACAAAGAATACACACACACCAAATTCACTAACGATGGGTGAAGTTTCCTCTTCAAGGATACAATAACAGAACAAACTGGTCAGAGCACACACAGCAAAATTGCTAGTGTTAAATTAACAATGGCAGTGTTCATATTAACACTTTCAAAGTGTGTATATGCATCTACTATTTTTAGTGTTAAATTTACACTTTTGAAAGTGTAAAGTATTATAGACTGATCTATAGTTCATTTTAACATGTCAATACTAGACATATCGATACCATACTACTAGGTATTGAAAAATGTCTGTATTTAGTATGTCAAAAAAAAACAAAAAAAAAAACATTTTTCATCAACTTTTAAATCATTTTTTAAATACATTGTATTTTAGTTTTCTACACATGTATTTAATTTTAATTATGTATGTAATTGGAGGTGGGGTGGAGCAAAGATAATCACTGGTATCACCCATTGCTACTCAGAAATTCTGGAATAAATGCATGTTATTAAATACATATCATCATCTTTATTCTAAAAAAAGCTGTTATATTATATTTTCCCAATAAAGAAATAATATTTTAAAGTATTTTTGGCTTTAGTTTCTCATTCAGTTATGCTAATGTGTAACGTCATGATTCTATGATCACTGTAACTGCCACAGTGATAAAATGGAGATAGAATGTTCAGAATCTGTTCCTGTTCTATGCCCTCCACTTTCCTCATTTCTGACGAGACACTCGAACAGGAAAGACGAATTTCACGAGCTCAGAGCAACTTTACACAGCTACAGACACACAGCTAAATACTCCACTTTACCTGGACTCAAGATGGCTGCACTGGATCAGAGTGCTCAGTCCAGTGTGAGATGGATACGGTCTCAAACCAGGTCAGTCTATCTGAGACCCTCCTCAAGGTCCAGACTGGATCAGAGGAGCAGGGTCTGTGTGAGGCCCCCCACCAAGAGACTGGTCCAGAGACAGAGACCCATCAAATCACTAAGCTGAGTGAAGCTGATATGTCCAGGTAAAAAAACAAAAAACAAAACAAAACATAATCTTTGTTTTCATTCTGATCTGCATGTGACTTCCACCTGTTTCAATGTAAATGCTATTGCTGTATAAAGTGATTTTCTATGTCTTACAGTCAAAAACAGCCCACCAGTCCTCCTCAGATCCTGGATGGACCTCCTGTGGCGTGCTTCCTCATCAGAGCTCTGGTCCAAAAACTGGTTCAAAAGACCATCTTTAAACCAGAAGACCAGGGAGAGGTGGTCAGGTTGCTGCTAGAGAACACCACAGATAAGATTTTCAACCAGGACGTCCCAGTCTCGATCAAAAACATGAGGGCTATGGGCAAAGCTGAAGCAGAAGGGACTCTCGGCTGTGTGCAGCGGCGGGCAAGTTCTTCTGTGCTCAACAACTCAACTCAGCATTTCAAATAAAGCATAAAAAACATTATGTTTTTGTTTTCTTTCATGTAGGATAAATGCAAATAATGATAGAGAATAAATATTTGACTTATCTGGTGTTAATATGTGCATACTGGTAACTCATTTAATTAACAGTTATATCTGTTTAAAATTTAAGATTTGAAAAGGCGAGCAGAAAAATAACAGCCCCACAAGCTGCTCCTTTTTCAAATTCTGGAAGTGAAAGGTGGGGTCAAGTTTGACACTGACAGTGTAGGCAGTCTACACTGAAAGTTTAACAATCTTAATCTACACCAACACTTACTCTGGTAGTGTTAATTCTTCCAAATTCAGTATTAGATTAACTATGGGTGGTGTCAAATACAATTACACTGGGATATCAAGACTGGAAGATTTGCTGTGCATGTTCAACTTTAAAGGAGATTTATAGAATAACTTTGGAGTCTATTTGATTGCTAAAATTGCTGTTTTGGAGTGAATAAGTCTGACAAAAAATTGGAAACTCTAGGTCCACAAAGCAGCAAATTGGCGGATTTACTGCGTGTTTATACTTTGCAGAGCGACCAAATTATAGAGGCAAACTTTGTACCGATTGGAGGATGAGAAAACGTGCTTTAACTCTTAAATGCCAATGGTGTTTTTATGAGAAGTAATATTACTCCAAAAACAGCATAACATCGTTTAAATAAATATGTGCGGGTTAATAAAAGTACAGTCATATTCAGAGTACTACCTGCAATACCTGTAATTATACCTCTACACACGTGTTCTGAATACATTTAATTCTTGTATTAGCAGTTTATATTTCTGTCTGCTCTCCTTTAATAGATGTATGGAGATGTGATTCTTTGCCTAGAATGTTCCACATTACAACATTAAACTCTCTATCTCCATGGAGACAAGCTGGCCAAATCTGTGGAAAGGCAGCACACTCATAATAAGAATACACGTTTTTCAAGGTTTTGAGCCATAAAAAAACCCTCTACTTGAATAAATGCAAGATGGGTACAAATAATAAACACTATACTGTGAATCATTCCAGACGAGGCTATTTGTGTTTTGCGTCATTCACATACTGTATGTCTGAGTAATCCTGCATTATTATATGCATGGAGTTTAAAAACACAGTGGAGCACTTCCTGTATTATCACATGACATCACAATGTGGAACAGAGTGTTTTCTGTTTAATGTTATTTTAATATAGCGCTTTTCCACATTCAAGGCACTCAAAGTGCTTTACATCAAGGAACCACTCACCCATTCACACACACATTCATACACCAGTGTACGCAGACACTGGGGGTGAGGTGGGTTAAGTGTCTTGCCCAAGAACACAACAACAGCAGTCATCTGTGGGAGCTGGAGTCGCACCACCAACCTGTGGGTCAGTGGATCTGAGCTCAGCCAATGATATTTATTATGACGAGAGCGGGATTTGAACCGTCAACCTTCAGATCAGTGGATAATTTATGTACCAACTGAGCTACTGTCGCAAAAAGATCTCAATCTCTTGCACATGAAACAAAATCTGGAGTGTTTTGTTTCATTTGCACATGAAACAAAACACTCCAGGTTTTGTTTCATGTGATGAGGTAACAACATTATAACATTGATGGAAAATAGCGTAATATGGGCCTTTTAATGTGGAAGAACCCATTACAATTTTTCAGTATATATTTTGGTGTTAATTCTGTGTTATCAATACTCAGAAAGGTTTAGTCAAAAAGTAAATAATAATACTTCAAAAAATAAACAATTCTATGCTTAAACTCCAAAGTTCATGAATTAAAACCGTCATTATGTGTATTTACAAAGGTTTTGGAGCCTAAGTGATATTGTCAGTGTGCTGTTTTCAATGAGCAGATTTTCACACCTGTAATAATGATCTGCATTAGAACAGACTGTGTAGCCCTGCAGTGTGAGGAGCTGTGCGCTGAAATCACTCAGACATACACCCAATAAAAGCAAAGTTTAGATGGGAAAATATTACTGAAGTTAATGGACACTGAAACTATAATATATTACGTGTCTGGGCTTTTTAGACTAATGAGCGTATTATTATTTATTCACTCCTACAGACAAAGGGATCTTGGGCAGACTGAAGATGTGGGAGATATGTTGCACCTATACTGTCTATATATAAATGGGTGTCTTGCTCAACATTGGTATTATAATAAATTGCTAGTCTGGGATTAAAACCATGAAGTAACTGCCAACAAAAAGTGCTTTCTAAAGGGCAAAATTGTCTCTTGTGAGCTTTAAGCCATGTTGTAATGTTGTTACGTCCTCAAAAACATACCTGGAGTTGTGTTTTGTTTCAGTCACACATGTTTGAGTAATTCTTTATTATTAGACTCTCTACATCTCCGAAGCTCAAAGTGCTCTGTTCCACCTTGTGATGTCATGTAGTGTTAGTTTTCCAGTTAACACTTACCTTTTACCTTTAATTTAAAAATTCCAGGTCTGAAATAATCTAAATTATTGTAATGTATGGATTTTAAAAACACAGTGGATCACTTCCTGTATTACCACATGACATCACAAGGTGGAACAGAGTGTTTTCAGTTTAAGTGAAGAACTAAATATGCAGGGTTTGTGTGTTGAACATGTGTGAATGAAACAAAACACAACTCCAGGTGTGTTTTTGATGAGGAAACAATATTATAATTTAGATAAGTAAAAAGCGGAATATGGGCCGTTTAAGGGACAATTTCACATAATTATCTCTTTATTATAAATAATATTTATAGGCTTCTTATGCCAGACTATCCAGGGTTTTAAGAGCAGTAAAATTAGCACTGTTGCCATAGTAATTAGGATTTCAAAACAATGAGTAAAAAGTACGCAAATGGTACCTTCAAACAACAAGCTGAAACCCACAAATCTTGTTTGAGCGAATCTTTCACAATATCACCATAAGGTCCTTCCTCCATATATTGCTGCCATGGTGACAGTAATAAGTTACTAAACACACTATATTTAGAGTCATGACTTACACATGGTACAATCTGTAAAGGCAGTACAATAAGATGAGCTAGAAGATCCATGGAAAATATATCTCCCTATTAAATTATATCTTTACAACATCACATATTTCCCTGTTATCGGTAATATTACTCACATCTATGGCTCTTAAAATGACCTAATGCTCTGGCATAGACTGTAAAAGTTATATTTTATGAAACCTGTATTTTAATGAACAAGAACCAAGTGTGAAGTCATAAATTATCACCTGCATTAGACTGAGAAGTTCACAGATTTGTGGCAAAAGAAAGAGACTCAAGCCTATAAACTGCTTAATTACATGTGAAAGGTCCTATATTATGCAAAATTGACTCTTGTGAGCTTTAAGTCTTGTTATGGCAAAATGAGAAATTCAATTTGTCAACTGGACACAGTTTATTTGGTCGATTATGTGTCGCAGCTCATCCAAGCTGCTTCTTCAGTTCTGGTCAGACGCTGGTGGACACTGCCACTACCACACCTATTTGTTTACAGTTTCTGTTAGTTAACTAGGCCTATTGAATATGCAGTGGGTGTGGGGTCTTGTTAGCAGAACCATTCAGGGCCATGATGTTTTCACACCTCTGGACCTGACCTGGCTGCTCTATTGTTTTCTCTGTTTGTTTTGATTTAGGTTTGAGGATAGAGTTATAGATGGGAGACAAATGATGTCTGAGACCCCCATTTCTGTTCAAGGAAGGATTCTCTTTCTTGACAAAAATAGCTTCTTTAACTCCCCTCTCAAACCAGTTCTTTTCTCTGGCCAGGATCTGGACCTCGCTGTCCTCAAAGGAGTGGCCTGTGGCTTTTAGGTGGAGATGTACGGCAGATTGCGGCCCACCTTGGTTTTCCTGTCTGTGTTGATACATCCTTTTGTGAAGTGGCTGTTTTGTTTCTCCAATGTAGCGCTCACTGCAGTCTTCACTACACTGAATGGAGTAGACCACATTGCTTTGTTTGTGGCTCGGTGTTTTGTCCTTAGGATGGACCAGTTTTTGTCTTAAAGTGTTTGCGGGTTTGAAATAGACTGGGATTTCATGTTGTCTGAAGATCCTCTGTAGTTTTTCGGAAACGCCAGCCAGGTAAGGAATAGTTACACCCTTTCTCCTGGGCTCTGGTTCTCTGTTGTCCTGTTTCTTTGCTCTCTTCGTTTTATTGAAAGCCCATTTAGGATATCCACAAACGGAGAGGGCTTTCTCCACGTGTTGTTCTTCTTTCTCTTTTCCCTCTGCGCTTGTAGGAACCACTTGGGCCCTGTGTTGTAATGTCTGAATGACTCCCAGTTTGTGCTGCAGTGGGTGGTGTGAATCAAAAAGCAGATATTGGTCAGTGTGTGTGGGCTTCCTGAAGACCTCTACCTGGAGTCGCCGGTCTTCTCTTATCGTTACAACTGAAGAAGCAGCTTGGATGAGCTGCGAAACGTATTCGACCAAATAAACTTTTGTCCAGTTGACAAATTGAATTTCTCCTTTTGCCATGGATTCTATCTGGACGACTGAGCGATTTTACACACATCTTTAAGTCTTGTTAGAATGTTGTTACCTCCTCAAAAACATACCTGGAGTTGTGTTTTGTTTCATTCATACATGTTTGAGTAATCCTTTGATATTAGTCTGTCTACAGCTCCAAATCTCAAAATGCTCTGTTCCACCTTATGCTTATGTTCCTGTGTTGTCTTTTCTTTGTGTTAAAACATGTAACCCCCTGTCCTAAGACAAATTTCATCAGTGAGAGACAATAAAGGATTATCTTATCATGTTATGGAGTGGTAGTTAACAGCTACCTTTTAACAGCTACCTTTTCATTTTTGTTCAGTAAAGAGGTCTGAAATCATCCAAATGATTCTAGTGAAGGTGTATGGAGCACTTCCTGTATTACCACATGAATGGAGTGTCTTCTGTTTGAGTGAAGAATACAGTCTAAATATGCAGGATTTGTGTGAATGAAACCAAACACAACTCCAGGTATGTTTTTGAGGAAACAAGATTGTAACAGATCAGAAAATAGCGTAATAAGGGCCCTTTAATCACGTTTAAAGCAGGACTAAATCAGAACTAAACCAGGACTATACAACTGGACTTGAACTAACTAGGACTAAACAATGACTAAACTTGATCTAATACACAAACAAGGACCGCACCACTACGTAAACCAAAACTATTGGTATTTGAATTTTCTTGTCTCCTTCAGAAGCACTTAGGTATGTAATTTTTCTAGTGGTGGTTCTGTTACTTGGCTCCATGGAAAAATTACTTATCTACTTGAAATAGATAAGTTTAGTGCCATACTGTGGAACATTCCAGACAAAGCATTAACATCTCCATGGATATAGACAGGTATAACAGATTCTCCCCTAAAACTTACTTTCCCCTTTAGCAGTTCTCTTCACAAATACCTCAAACCTTTCAATTTAATATCAAACCTACTAGTGTTGTCAGAAGCATTGAAAATCAGATACTGATAGATACTAAAACTAGTATCAAAGCTAAATACTAATTTGAGCAGCGATACTAAAAACACATTCACAGGACAGAAATGAACCTTTCCTGAATAGCTTTAGAATGATCTTGAACTGTATCAGAACAAGTATAAGAGCACATAGACTAGTATACGCCCAAGGACCACTGAGGGATTACACAGATATAAGACCACATAATATAAAAGAAAGTGTTACGATTTAATGCTGAAAATCACATGCTATTGTCTAATTAAAGAGTGTTTTCTATTGTAATCATGGTATCAGAATCAGCAATGAGTATCGAGTCTATTCCTTAGTGTCGAAATAATATCAAAAATGATTTTAGTATGATGACAACACTAAAACCTACTCACTTTCAAAAAAGCGTACTTCATTTCTACACAGCATAATGTATATATTAGACAGGAAGACACAGGCCTGAGTTGTACATGTTCATTGAAGCAGGAAGTTCCCATTTCACGAGTGTGTGGTGCCCTTTGGATGAGGAGGGCAGCTCAAAGACTGGGCTTATTGCTTTTGTAGATGAGCTTCAGAGGAAAAATGAAGGGCTAATACAGTCTGAAAACAGAGCTGAGATTTGGCTGTGGATGACCTTTAGCAGCTAACTGCACAAAAATATTCACCTAGGCATAAAAGTCTGAAATGTATAGAAAATACCAGACCTGTTACTAGCAATCTAATATAAACAGTTAGTATTAGCACTAATAATGGCTCATTTACATTGCTTGAAGATGCACTCTGACTCTTCTAGTAGGGGTGATGACAATGTCTTGCCTCCATGGAGATGAGTATAAGGTGAGAGAGGCTGCAGTCGACTAAAGAAATTCTTAGTCGACTAAAGACATGTCGTGCTGATCAAGCTGACTAAATTATGTATCTCTGTGTTTCTGACCCAAACTGCACTCACAAGGCTACACCTGCATGCAAAAATTCATGCAAAAAGTTACTCACTCACTGACCTTTCTGTTGTCTCATATAAATCCTTATTATCTAAATAGAATAATGAATCAACTAATACACCATTGACCAATTAATCAACCAATCGACTAAAGACCTAGAGCCCTGCAGTAATCCAGTGTATAGCAGTTAGGGCTGCTACGAGACTGGGGTCCCCAATACACCAGCGGATGCACAGACTCCCCTGACCATTGTGGAGTCATCAGAGCTTGAATTTGCGCACACTGAGAGTTAAACAACTCATTCTCCAGAAATTACACAAGACAGACACAAGACTTAAATAAGACTGAAGATAAGACCTATTTCCCCCCCAAACTATTCTGGCATAGTGTAACAACAGACGTATTACTTGATTCTTGATATAATAGTACTTGAAAAGTTAAATAAATCCAATAAATAAATAAATCTAAATAATACTATTAATTTCTGGACATATATTATACCCTCAAATTAAACAAAAAGCACACACTAATGTCTTTATAGAGGTGTAAATGCAAGGACCATAAACTTCCAAAAAACCCCAAAACAAAAAAGCTGCATAGCACACTTAAATGTTCATGTCCAACACTTTTTTATTTTGAGATAAGGTTTTGGTAAAAGCCTTCATCACATCTTTTTTCCTTGTTTTCTTGCTTTGGACCACAGTACTTTTTTTTTTTACATATACTTTTCCCTGCCTTTTCTTTCAGACATACTATACAACTGTGTAAAGATATGCAGTGGAAGCCTTTTGCAGATGAGAAAAATTCAAGTGGGTAAATTGACTTCCTGCCTCTGCAGCCGTCCCCAGTAGAGGAGCATTCAAATGAAGCAGTTTTTGGCAATATTATGAAATCTAAAAGCCAAGATTTTCACAATAACAGTGAACTCAGGCAGAAACGCAACACAAAAGGCAGTGTCTAAATAGTGAATGTTTTAATGATGTTTTCCCTCCCAAATGCACTGGGCCAGTGACACTCTTTATTTGATGGAAATGGATGAGGTCTTATTGCTTTGTACAGAGCTCATAGAGAGTTCACTGAAGCAGTTCAGTCTCATAAGGGTTTGTCAATGGGCAATAAACATACATGTATTCATTGCTAAGTCCAAATGGCTTGGATTCTGACAGAGTTCGAATTATTCCAAACCAGTTATAGCGAACATGCTGCTTAAAAAATTTTGACCTTAGCTTAGGGTGACAGTAGCTGCGTTGGTAGTGTGTTTGTCCACTGATCCAAAGGCTGGTGGTTTAAATCCCACAACTGCCCTGGGGCAGACTGACTGAAGCGAGGTTGCCAGTCTGCATCATCAGCCCCTTTGACCTCCACCATCACTGTGATATGAGTGATGTGATCCAAGCACTACCCAGGCCTGGCCTTGCTTAGCTTCTGAGATCTGATGAGATCAGGCTTTGACAAGGATGTTTGGCCAGAACAACATCTTTTGAGAGTTTGAATCTACCACTACACAGGTACTAAAAACTGAGGGTCAAGAGTCAATACAGCAACATTTCAAAATTTACAGTCTTTACAAATCTACTCATAGGTTTCAGCTTCCTTAAACAACTTTTTCCACATTCAAAACATAGAATGTTTTGTTTTCAATTGTTAATTACTATGACAACAGTCATCATTTTTCGTGATTTTGAAACCCATGGATAGCTCAATATGATAGTCATGATAGTTCTAAATAATCGAGCACTGTTACTTCAAAGTTATATTACTCTATTATATTATCACCTCAAAGTTTTGGTCCAAGAAATTACTCAAGTAAGAGTAAACAATTGGGAAAACTTCTGCTTAGGTAAGATCAATTGTAAGTGTAATTGTCTGGACGTAAATAACGACTCATATGAAAGAAACGTAAGGACAAAACATGAGATAATGCACAAAATTTGGTATTTTCAATCAAAAATAAATGGACAATGTGCACCTCTTTAGAAAACATGAGTCATAGTCATCATTATTCTCTTGATTTTTAACAATATTAGAGAGATGTTTTTAAGTCTAAACTCCCATATATCACAACTGCTCCCCCAATGCACAGATGGAGGTAGGACACATTTATTCACTATTCCATCCACAGACATACTGATAAGAGTGATCCGGTAATGACCAGCCAGCCCATTTGTTTTCACAGCCAGAGTCCAGTGGAGGATTTTTCTTTTTTGATAGATTCTTTTCTGATAGGGACTGAAGGTATATTAAATGATATTCAGACCTGGTTTAGTCCTGGGTTAGACCTGGTTTAGTCCTGATTTAGTCCTGGGTTAGACCTGGTTTAGTCCTGGTTTTGACCTGGTTTGGTCCTGAATTAGTCCTGGTTTCGACGTGGTTTAGTCCTGGGTTAGCCCTGGTTTAATCCTGGTTTAGTCCTGGGTTAGACCTGGTTTAGTCCTGGGTTAGACCTGGTTTAGTCCTTGATTAGTCCTGGTTAAAATCTAGTTTATAGCAGGTCTTGTGGGATGCCTCAGTTACAGTTGTGTATGCATTTCAGACAGTTAATTATAACATCATTTCAGACAGGCCCAGAGTGAATTAGTGTTGCATAGAATATAAATGCTATCAGCAGACAGTTCTGAAATAGGTGTTTGAGTCTATTGTGTTTTAACATATTTGATCACTGATAAATACAATCTTTTGAATCTGAGTTACTGGTCCTGCTTTTGAATTCAAAGATTATATGCCAGAAGAAACCAAACCCACCAACCCATTATAAAATCACAGTTTGAATACACATGAATATACTAGAAAATGCCCAAAAATTACCTACTTTATACTAAAGACTTCTGTCCCTCTACCACACATAAAAAACTGTATTCACATTTGATTCTAGGCTCAGTTTAGTCCAGATCAAGTCCTGGTTTAGTCTTGGTTTGGTTCCAGGTATAGTCCCAAATTCCCAAGCATGAACACAGCTAAAATCAAACCAAAAATGAAGAAAAAAAACGAAGAAGAAGCAAATCTGACCTGGCTCCCATAAGTGTATGTCTACACAATCTACAAAGCACACAGCACTCCTGTTTATAATAGCATCATCAAACAAGAGCCTAATCCCAAATCCCTGGACTATATAATCTTCTCCCTGGATTATGAATGTTAAAGTAAACAAATATAATCTTCATTCAGAGCGACTAAACAGGACCTTCATTAATTGCTGGATTGGTTTAGCAGGTACACAGTCTCCCCCATCAGTCAAAGGAAATGTCTTCAGTTTGGTACTTCTGACTAGGTTTGTCAAGTATCAAAAAGCAGATATGTATCGGTACTAAAACTAAAATCGAAACTAGATTTGAAAAGGTATTGATACTAAAACAGTCACATTCACAGGACACAAATGAACCTTTCCTTAATGTCTTTAGAATGACGTTGAACTGTATCAGAACAAGTATAAGAGCACATAGACTAGTATACACCCATGGACCACTACTAAGGTAATATAAAAGGAAGTACTATGATTTAATGTTGAAAATCACATTCTATTGTCTAAATAGTGTTCTTTTTTTGTGAAGAAGGTTGGGTTCAGTGCAAACTTAAGGACATACAGTATCTCCACAAATACACTTTTCTCTAATACATCTCTACCAATGGAAATATTATTATAGTATGTCAACCACTGATCCAGTATAATATTGCTGCATCAAAACCATACACAACTATGTACTCCTGTTAGCAGTATATGAAATAATCCAAGTAACTTTGACAAAATTTGCTTTTGAATATTTCTTATACCAAATACTATGAAATTACTATAAAGAATGAGCAGAGTCGAATTTGAAAACCAATCAAATAAATGTGTATTAGTTCTGTTTGCATGCACAATTCACCCTGACCAAAACCTATATCTCAAAATCTGAAGATGGGTCCACTGCTCCGGACAGGTTACCCCAATGGCACAGAAGGATGGGTCAAACGCAAAATGACAAATGATGTACAGCATTTTGTATGAGATGAGATGAGGACAAAGACTGTTGATGCTCCTCAGATTGATTAAAGGGCCCATATTACATTATTTTCTGATCCATGTTATAATGTTTCCTCATCACAAACATACCTGGAGTTGTGTTTTGTTTAATTCACACGTTTAACACACAAACCCTACAGATTTAGACGGAGTTCTTCTCTCAAACAGAAAACACTAGAATCATTTGGATCTACTATATCTCTACTGAACTAAAGAGAGCTGTTGACTTGAAAACTATTGCTTCATGACATCACAAGGTGTAACAGAGCGTTGTCAGCATTGGAGATGTAGACAAACTAATACAGGATTACTCAAACATGTGTGAATGAAACAAAACACAACTCCAGGTATGTTTTTGATGAGGTAACAGCATTCTAACATGGCTTAAATCTCACAAGAGTCAATTTTGCATAATATAGGACCTTTAAATAAATGAAGAATACATAGACTCACCATCGTCCATCACCAGTACTTCTTTCTGGCACATGTCCTGTACATTGACGGTGCAATTTACAATGAACTCTGGAGCGGAGCAGTCCTGGGTCATCTCACACTGATAACACTGGATCTGCAGAGACCGCCCTGAAACAAAACCACCAGCACAATGAATTGGTGAAAATTTTCCATCTGTATACGTTTGGACTGGACAAAAAGGGTTAAAAGTAAAAGGAGCTGTTAACTTGAAATCTACCACTACATGACATCACAAGGTGGAACAGAGCATTTTGAGCTTTGGAGATGTAGACGCACTAATAATAAAGGATTACTCAAACATGTGTGAAACAAAATGCAACTCCAGATATGTTTTTGAGGAGGGAACAAAGTTTTAACATTGCTTAAAGTTCACGTGAGTCAATGTTGCGAAATACAGGACCTTTGTGCTGGAGTTAAATGTGTTGAGCAGCTGTTGTTCCAAAAAGCAGTGCTAAAATATGAATAAAGTAAATAAAAAATGTCAAAATCTCGTCTTGTCTCATTCTCACGGACCGTGTCTTCTCGCGTCTCATCTCGCCGTGTGGTTCCATCACTAGTAAATATAATATGTCACCAACTGTAGGCTAATACAGATTTAATGAACAAACTGTCCATTGTACATTGTATTATTTAACTTTCACAATTTGATTAATGCAGAATCATGTTTAGTATTGTTTGCGTATCTTAAGTTTCAATAAAAATGCATTCATCACAATATAGGTTGAATTAAGGCTATAATATTTTTTGTCAACATTGTTTATTTTGTTTTCATAAACTGTGTTACCGGCACTGCGCTCTCAACTGAAGGTGAGACAGATGTATTAGTAACCGTATCTGAAAATGGCGTGCACTTTCTTATGTGCTCATTCAAAAGCGATCCAAACTCACTGGTGCATGAGACTAATTGTTAAAAAAAAAGTTTCTAATTGAATTCACCGTAATTAAATCTATCCTTAACATCTGCACGATACAGAATGGGCACCAGCCTGTTGCATACCTTATACATTTATTTTTTTCCTCACAGAAAACGTATATATGCTTCTAATACAAAAACATAACCAGATCATATATATATCCACACTGTGCGAAGAGGATTTTAAACTTTCCCGAACTAATTCATAGGCTACAGGACGTGTATCAGAATACCATTAACAATACAGGCTATAGCTATAGGTTATGGATGTCACCAGCTGCGTTCACATATTTGTTAATAAAAGTCAGTAAAACGTGACCTGCTCTCATCAAAATAATAATAATGATAATAATTTTTAAAAAATCATGTTTCTAACTTGCTTTCTCCTCACTCCGAATATCTCCAAATTCAGGTATAGCGCAATCATTATCTGCATATGGCCAGTTATTACATTTACAGCCAACTCTCTTGCTGTCCAAAATCCTCCAAAAATTCAATTTAAGGATGTCAAATTTAGTACAACGAACAATTCCATATTCAAATACTAAGATTAAGACACGTGTGCGCCTCTCAAGACCAAATAAACCACTGCGTAATATGCCCAAAGTCATTACGCCACGTCTCCTTAACTTCTAATCCATCCATCGTGCGTAAAAACGTTCCGTACTGTACCTGTCCTGGAGCAGAGCAGGAGCAGAGCGGAGAGCGCGAGCAGCCGCATGGTCTCGCCGCGTGCGCCTTCAGCTCCAACGTGCGCCGCGCGGCAGAGAGTCCGGGGCGCGCGCACGGAGACGGAGGAGCGTGGGGCCGCGTGCCATGGTGAGCCTGCCTGCCGCCCCCTCGTGCCTCGACACTTCAGCTCTTAAATAACGTCCGAACACACGCGCACACGCACACGTCTCCCCGGCTCTGTCACGTGGGCAGAGAGCGCGTTGGAAAGAGTGGGATGCGAGAGAATTCGTGTAATTACTAAAAATAAATAAATAATAAAATAAAACTAAACTGTGATCACTAGGCTATCCTACAGTCCCTATGCAAACTTGCAAAACCAGTGATATATAGTGTATCCTTGTATGGGACCAATAATCTCACAGTGACCTCTATACTGTGTACTTGAGTGTGAATGATAGCCTGCTACTGCAACACCCTAGTTTTGGAGATGCTCTGACCCACTTATCTTCTATAGCCACTTTATAGGTCCTTGAAACTTAATTCTTGACGCTTGTGTTTTTATTCGCTCATATTACTTTGAGAAAAGTGAAACTGTTGCTTTATGTACAGTTAAATATAGGCCAGTTTAATTCAACTGAGGTGACAGGCAGTTGTGGTAAGGTCAGGTTTTCAGACTTTTAAAGACATCTTGAACCTTACATCATTTAGCCAACAAGTCAAATGCTACTGAAATCCATTTTGTCTGTCACTGTGCTCCTGCTTGCTATAGGTTTTTTGATCAGTTTGATTTTAAATGTGGCTGTTCAATTTTAATATCTTATATTAATCTGACCAAACATATTCTTTGAGTAAAAAAAAAACTTCTCCTCTAGGTATACCTGTTTTCAATATATTTGATATATCACAGTCTAAAACCTAAAAGAAAACAATTTTTTGCATGGTTGTCTGGTGGGGGTTCTGCCATCTGCTTGTCTCCATAGTGATTTAATTGCTTTGCCTGGAATGTTCCACAGTATGCCATTAAACTTTGCATTCAACTGAACTGACCTTTTGGGATAAATCAAGTTTTGACTTATTGATTTCAAGGTATTTTATTGCACAGAAATGCCTTGAAAAACATGCATTCTGCGATTGGGGTCACCTCTCCACAGATCTGACCTGTAGCTTGGCTTGATGGCATTATCTGATTATGTCCATGGATATAAGTGTAAGTTCCAAGCAGGGGACAGACTCTTCACCAGAAAAGTTCCATAGTGCACCTTTAACTCTCTAATAAGAAACAAAAACATTGTCCTATTACGAACTGAACAGTGTATTGGCGTGTCTTAATTACAATTATACGGGCTCACATGAAGCGGCTTAGTGCGTTTTTTTTCACTGTTTAATTAAAAAGCTCTTGTTCACTCGACTGAACGTGACTTTGTTTTCTCCTCACAGCAGTAAACAGTGTCCTTCTCTCAGGTCAGCTCCTCTGCTACAGTTTGTCTAACGCTTAGATCACTGAATCCTCCTCATTCTGCTCAGTGGATCCAAGTGAGTACAGTCATTTTTGGGTTCTGCAAATGGCCTGTGGGTTACATCACAGCACACATGCCGCACACGTCCTTGGGCTCAACATCAGAAGTTACACTGACCAGGACTTTAAAGGGCTCATGTTAGGCTATTTTTTTAAAATCTATGTTATAATGTTGTTTCTTCATGAAAAATGCATGGAGTTGAGCTCTGCTTCATTCACTCATGTTTAACACACAAAACTCTGTATATTTAGGCTGTGTTTTAAACTCTACACACCTTCACTAGAATCATTTGGTCCAGGAACTGACAATATCTATTCAACAAAAGATAAAAGGTAGCTGTTAACTTGAAAACTACCACTTCAGACTAATAATAAAGGGTTATTCAAACATGTTTAAATGGTACTCAGGTTTCCCTCATCAACCCCAAACCTGAACCATAAGTAAAATCATTCAGCTAAGATAGTCCTGACCAAGACTAGCTCAAGTTCTGGAGATGCATGTGTCCAGGTTGCCCCATTGGCGCTGAAGGATGGGTCAAATGCAGAGGACAAATTTCAATAAAGTCTTAAATGAAGTGGAACTAATCCCTAAATCCACTATATTCCCCCACTTAACTCTGTATATGGTGTTTTTTTTGGCAATTTTGTAGACCACATTTGCAGTTTTCTGGTCAAAAAAGGTAAAAACTTAGTGTATGCTGCCTTTAGTGGTCACAGCAATTTCAAGCACTATGTGACATCACAAAGGACTTCCCTGATTACAGCCTGGTGTCTCTGATTGCAAATACCAGGGGCCAAGTTTGAAATAGAGATACCTGTTGAACCAATCACACTCTTCTTATACTCACAGACTCCACCTCTCCACCTCCTCACTCTTTTTCTTAATCTTCTTAATCTTGCTATAGTAAACAAAGTGAAGTATTACCTTGATCAAAATGCCCTTCGTACATTATACTGCTCATTGGTTCTCCCTTATTTCACATATTGTGTTGAAGTGTGGGGGAACACTTACCAATGTATAGTTGATTATATTACATTGATTATATTACAAAAACGAGCTTTGCGAATCATCCATAAAGTTGGATTTTTAGAACACACCCATAATCTTTTTATTCAATCCAAGCTCCTAAAGATTCCTGACCTTGTAAAATATTAATAACAATAACATAATATAATATAATATAATATAATAATAATAATGTTATTACTAACTAAAGCATTCAACAATTTACTAAAAAAGTAATCTACAAAACTTGTTCAAAATGAGAGAGAGAACTCATAATTTAAGAGGGTATGGAAATTTCAAATTGCCCAATGTTCGAACTATCCGTAAAAGTTTCTGTGTGTCTATATGTGGTGTAAAACTCTGGAACAGTCTGGATACACGTCTCAAGCAATGCCAAAATATCCATAAATTCAAGTTGTTATATAAACATATGGTCTGGTCACAGTATATGAAGAGTGGGTCTGAATATTAGAACAAACTGCCTTCTGTAGTGCAGGTTTATGCTGTTGTTTCCGCACCATTGCTGGTGTGTTATGTCCATTACGTTACTTGTATCTGCTGTGTGTTTCCATTGTTGGGATCCTTAATGTCTTTACCATTGCTGGTATCCTTTTGTATTATTGCAATATGATGATAGTTACATTACCAAGCTATAACAGTGACTTATTGTCCTCATTGTAAATAGTTCATATGGTCTAATGTAAAATGTCTGAAGAATGCGAAAGAAAGATCATTATGTTAAATTAGAAGAGTGGGTGGGATTAAATAAGTTTTCTTCTTACCACTCCTTTTTAGGCAAATGTTTTTTGTTGTTGTTATTTCTGTTATGATTGCACTCATATGCATATGTAAAATAATGTAAATTGCTTACTTGCCAAAAAAAAATAAAAAAAAATCCTCCAGGTTCTGCCCAGTTCTGCCCAGTTTAGCATTTCTATTTTAGTCCCACTTGAACCTGTTGCTGGCAGTGTGTTTCAGCTGTTAGTATCGTCTCTGAATGTCTCTCCCCATTCTTTACCCCACTTCTCTTTATCTGTTCTGTACAATATTCAACTGCAGCCCCCAGGAAATCTTAACACAATCACCTTCAATTGCTCTCATAAAGCTCACGAGTTCTTCATTAGTACACGTTAGTTAATTTCTTTTCAAAAGCGATCACAGCCGTCCCATAACAATAAAATCAAGATAGAAGAGGATAGAAGGAGGTGTCCACTTATAGCAGCATAATGCATTAAAGATTATGCGTGAACAGAAAAAAAGTGCTGTAAAGTTCAGCATCTGGCTCAAAGTTCGGTTGATAAGACCATTGTGGAGCAAGGTACAGAGCCTTTCCACAAACTAATAACTCTGTCAGGGAGCGTTTTGGAGAGGAGGCCACAGACTTCCACACTCACAAGATGGATTAGCTGCTTCAAAACTGCTCCACTGGATAATATAATTTCTGTATAGAGCAAGAAAACTGCAAAAAGAACTATTTGAAATCCCAGTTTGCAGAGTACAAACCTTAAAAGGGGTGCTATGTAACCTTTCTGGTGGAGGTTCCGTCCAGTGCTAAGGTACAGGTCAGATCTATGGATGAAGGGGCAGCGTCTATCATTTCTGCAGTGTTGAAAGAAAGTCAAAGGATTTTTTTCTTAATTAAACATGATTTAGATCTCACAGTTTTCAGTTTACAATGAACAAAATGTAAAATGATGGCGTTTGTTATAGTTTAACACTAAAGACCCCAAAAAAGCATATGTCACACCAAATGGATTCTTATAAGCTTAAAGTCATGTTAGAATGTTGTTTATAATGTCGTTATCTCATCAAAAACGTACCTGGAGTTGTGTTTTGTCTGTCTACATCTCCAAAGCTCATAATGGTCTATTCCACCTTGTGATGTCACGTGGTGGTAGTTTTCAAGTTAACAGCTCCTTTTACCTTTAGTTCAGGAGAGATTCAATTATTGAAATTCTTTTCTCAAATTATCCAAATGATTCTAGTGAAGGTGTATGGAGTTTAAAAACACACTGGAGTGCTTCTTGTATTACCACATGACATCACAAAGTGTAACAGAGTGTTTTCTGTTTGAGAGAAGTACTCAACCCTAATATGCAGGATTTGTGTGTTAAATATGTGTGAATGAAACAAAACACAACTCCACGTCTGTTTGTGATGAGGAAACAATTATAACATAGATCAGAAAATGGTGTAATATCTCCCATTTAAAATCACACTTACCATTTTAAAGCAAATAATTATGTACAGTTTGGAGCAGGTAAAAGAGAAGAACCAAACTTCTTAACAGTTTGGTTGCAGGTTCGTACTCTTTTTGTGTCCTTTCGCAAGACACTTTCCACTTTAGATTGGCAACCATGTCTTTGCCAGTTAGTTGGCAACACAAGCTTTCTGCCATCAAATGTGGGTAGAGAATTAATAATGTTTAATGTCCAAAAAATACCAAGTAAGTTCCATTAATATCAGTAATATGCCAACCAGCTGTTTGTGGAGCTTCAGACTGCTGCTCGTATCTATTTCCAAGGAGGGCGTAAAAAAAAAAAAAAAATGTCCATAATAAATATATTTTTTTCTTCAGAAACATTCACAACATCTGTATTTCCATGGAGACAAACAGGTGATAGTAGTAGGCCATGTTACAGGTCAGATCTATGGAGAGGTAGGTCTGTTTGAAGTAAGAATTTTATTTATTTATTTATTTATTTATTTATTACCAGGACAGTGCATATTAACAACAGTAAAACCTGTAACATGCCAGAATTAGCCAGAGGCTAGTTTTCATCTGTAGTCCTGTACCAGTTGTACAGTCGGCATCCTAGGGAAGGCAATAAAATATTATCAACAATACACAAACACAGCAATATAACACAACTGTAAAACTGTTAGTCCATAACAAAGTAAAAGCAGCATAGTAAGAGTAAAGTCAAAAAGTTAGAACTGAGTAAAATAGTTATGAAAAGCAGCACAGTCATTAGCACAGGCAGCAGCAACATTACAGAGGGTTTAGTAAAAGCATAAAAGCAGTAAAGCTGGTTAAAAGAAGATGCAAGCTACTAAAAGCAGAAAAAAAACAAAAAACAAAAAAAACAATGAGCACTGTTAATATTATTAGCAAGGTCATAAAACGTGCGGTTTACAGAAGCAGTAAAAGAAACACATTTACAGAAACAGAAACACAAGATGCAGCAGCACAGGTTCAGTGTGAATGATAAAACGATAAAAACACCTTAGTGAATAAATGCTTTAAAACTATGTTTAATGCCATGTTGTGGAACATTCCAATATTCCAGGCAGAGCAACAACATCTTCATGTCGATCCCCACCACAAAAATCCATGGAGATAAGTGGGTCAAGTTCTTGGTCAGATCCGTGGAGAGGCTTTCCCAGTAAGAATGCTAGTTTTTTAGTTATTTCAAGCATTTGTAATTGAATAAATGCAGTTTAATATCATACTGTGGAACAAGGCTATAGATCTCTAGGAACAAGCAGAGTTACACAGTGCACCTTTAAAACTTTGCTGTCTGTACTGCTTGCACTTTCATTTGATTAAAAACAGTTCAGCTTTTTCCATGTGACCAGTCCCATTACATAAATCTATAGGTTTTAGTTAATTCCCATCTCTGAGTGGTGCTATTAGGCATTAGTCATGAGCAGTGAGTGTGACGGTGCATTTTCGATAAAGTTTATTTGAATGTGCAGCTGAGTGAGTTTGTCTGGTTGATGCTTAGGCTATAGATGGTGCTCGGAGTCAAAAATGTAAAGAGATTTAAACACCAATACAATTTCATTTTTCTTTAAAGGTGCACTATGTCATTTTTCTATGACAAATTCATGGAAATGTTTTTGTTTTGTTTTACCTGGAATGCTCCACAATGCAATTTTTTTTAGCATGAAAAAAAAGTTGTTCAGTAAATGCCAGATAGATTAATTTAAAGCCATACAGTGGAACATTCCAGGCAAAGCCATAATATCACCATGTAGACAAGCAGAAGGGGACTCTCACCAATAAAGTTCCACAGTGCACTTTTAATTAAGGTAAAGTGATCCTTGAACCAGGTTCCTGTCCAGTCCCAGCTGAAGAAAAGGAGTGCCTGAAGGATTAGACCAGAGGAACTCGAGGAAACCTAAGAGGAGAACTTAGAAAACTCCACACAGAAAGTCTGGAAACACTGCTATCGATTCTGTGAAAATGAACACATCTGAAATAGAGAAGAAGCCATTTCTCCCCACAGTATCCTTAGGCTGAAGTGGTCAAACTTTTATAAAGTTACAATTAAATACCAAATCTTCCAACTGACTGTCTCTGAAATATCTATGTATATGTCATATACTGCATAAATGATATAATCACTGGAACTAATGACTTCAGAAACATATTAAAGCAGGATGTTTTAAAGGGGCATTATGAGTTTTTAGATGGAGGGTCTGAATCCTTTTGTGCTCCACGGAAATGTCCTTTTGAATGAAATGTTCCACAAATAAAACCTAACAATCTCCATTGAGACAAGCAAACAATGCCACAAAAGCAATATGTGCCATATAAGTGGATGGTGCATTCAAAGACAGGATGACCATTAGAAAACCACAATACTCATGTGAGTGGTGCTTTTTAAAGACGCTGTACCTTCTTTATGCTGTTTTAAAATGTGAAAAACAAGTAAATTTTAAATAGTTTGCAGTGTTCCAAAGTTATTCCTCATCTAACTTATGTATTCTAAACCTATCCTAATTATTCACCCCAATGAGTGTATAAGAGTTTGTTGACATCGCCAAAATTCTAACAACTAACATGCTAACAGTGCACTTCCTGATTATCAGATCATAAAAAACACTTCATAATTGTAGATGCTGCTTATATCACATATCTGTACCAGTGCAAGAAACATTTTGCTCAAATACATTTTAAATAAGAACATAAACAGCATAAATAACTTTGAGTAAGTTTTGTATTCTATACTATTGTCTGCATTGTTCTTTTAGTGTCCTCAACTCATGATACTGTGTACCGTTCATATTGAGGCGATGGTGGACCACTATAAACCCTTTTCTTGTTGTTGCTGTTGTGATGATGGATGTCTCTGCTGAGGAAACATTTTTCTCTCTCTCCTGAAGTTGAGCCTCACAATCCAACTGTCCAAACTGTCAACATCAAGTCTACAACAGAAGTGAAGGATGCAGGTGCACTGTAAGGTCCTGGTTCAAGCCGCCCAGTCCTGGTTAGTCCATAGTCTGAATAAAGAAGCGCACTAAAGGAGTGTGACGTCACCCATAGCGTTCAGCTCCAGTCAGATGAAGCTCACGAGGCGACCAGTTATAGGAGCGAAAATAGAAACAAGAATTTATTTACAAACAAAATAACAAAATAAAAACACCAGGTTAATACGAACATTTTTAGAAGAGGGTCATTCAAAACGTTCTGTTCATTATTAATTAAGCCTTTCTTCATGCATTCTTAAGACTAATTATGGTATGTTTGTTGTAAAGTGTTGCCAAATCAATGACCAAACAAAGACAAAAACTAGGTATTGAAATAGTTTATTTTCCATTCATCTTTTACATAAACCAAAGATCATATACAGTCTGATAATTGCTACTGAAGGTGACTCACACAAGAACATCACTGAAATTATCGGCTTCATAAACAGATTCAATGAGGAGTTATTACTGTGAATACTGTTGAAGTGGTTTATTACGTTGTACAGGTGCTGCATTCAAAGACAAGGTGAGCGTTAGAAAAATACAATACTCTTGTGAGAGGTGCTCTTTAAATGACAACAGACACCATGCTCCGCCTACCCGTATTATTTCAGCCAATCAGATCCCTGAACACCACCTTATATTAGCTACATAAGTGAATACAGTTGTGTTGCTACCATGGCTAATGCTGCCTTTGAATACTGTACATGTGAGATTTGAACAGAGGTAACCAGACAACACTTAAAGATCCAATATTACGCAAAACTGACTCTTGTGAGCTTTAAGCCATGTTAGAATGTCGTTAACGCCTCAAAAACAGACCTGGAGTTGTTTTGTTTCATTCACACATGTTTGAATAATCTCGCATTATTAGTTTTCCTGTATCTCCAAACCTCAAAATGCTCCGTTGCACCTTGTGATGTCATGAAATAGAGTGTTTTCAGTTTAAAAGGGGAACTAAGCCGAAATATGCAGGATCGCGTAATATGGGCCCTTTAATGTTATTGAGCAATATGACAGCACTTTATGGTAGTTTAAGTTGCCCATAAAGTTAAACACATCAAGCACATTTAGGATGCATTCACACGTCTTGGTTGGGTCCAGATATAGTCCAGATACAGACTTGTTTTGGTCTTGTTCTAATCCTGGGTTTAGTCCTATTATAGTCCAGGATTAGTTACGAAATTAGTTTCAGTTTAGTCCCAATGTTGATGGCTTTGTGCAAGTGTGAATGCACCCTATAATCAGTTATCTCTTAAATGGAGTGTGTATGATGTGATTTTTGTCCAACTATTTGCGTATTCTTATCTACTTCAAATATTGAGATCAAATATTTAGATGGAAAACAGATACAATACATGTATTTTATGTCAACATTTCATTGTTTTGAGTGTATCAGAAAGCAGGAATAATGTAATTTTACTTTACGGGCAGCAGTGTATGAGGTGATACCACAGAGAGTATGGCTATAGATATCATAATAACACTGCAACCCAAGCTCCACTTAAAATCAACACGGATACTGTAAGAGCCTGAGTACCATGGAAGAGTTCAGTAATACTATAATAAGATATAATGCATGTCATGTTATTTAAAGATCCCATATTACACAAAATTGTCTCTTGTGAGCTTTAAACCATGTTAAAATGTTGTTACCTCACCAAAAACAGACCTGGAGTTGCGTTTTGTTTCATTCACACATCTTTGACTAATCCTGCATTTTTAGTTTGTCTATCTCCAAAGCTCAAAATGCTCCGTTCTACTTTTTACATTTAGTTCAGCAGAGATCGGCAATTTTAGGGCTGGAATTATCCAAGTGAAGGCGTGTGGACCACAGGTTTGTTTGTGATGAGGAAACAACATTATAACAGTTCAGAAAATAGCGTAATATGGGCCCCTTGGCTTTGTAGTACACGGCTCCTGTTAGGTTAGCTATTGAAATAAATGCTTTCACAGTCAAATCTTCTCGCCTACTTTCTTTAATAATAAGTATTTGTATTTTAGTAGCTCGAGCTCATATTTTAACTCAGTTCAACTTTTGCAAGCTTTTTATGTATAAGCTGACAAGAAACTTACAATAAAAAACACTTAAACGACAGTGGAAGTTTGGGTTGCAGGTCTGATATGTAAATCGTTGCATTCATTTAGTGTACATGTTGCTGAAATAACAAGCTCAGAGTTTGGCAATGTACAGTACGTAAAAGTGAAGTTAACATGGAAGTCAAAGAGCTGATAAAGTAAGTGTAACAAGTGGAACATTAGCTAAAACCTTTGAACAAGATGCATCAAAAACACCAAAAACTGCAGTAATAAAAGACACATTTAGAGAAACAGTGCAGTATTTTACAGAGAAATGTACAACAAACCCACAATAAATACAGAAATTGAGAAAACATTGGATTTGAATAGGGCCGTCCAGATAACAACAGAATTCTACCAGTACCAAATGAACTATAAGCATGTTAGTACCATATTCAAATTTTCATATGCTTTATTGGTATTACTTTTAAATCCTTTTTCTATTATAAAAGAAATTATTTTGATAATAAAGAGACCACATGCAAATCCATTCATTGTATCTAACGCTTCTATCTTTACTCTCTAAAATAAATAAATAAATAAATGCAATTTTTTTTATATTATACAATTATTTAAAAAACTGATAAAATGCGTGATATAATAAGAATAATATAAAAAATGAATTGATTTAAATACATTTTGGTAATATTTGGGGAAAATTAGGAAAGCAATAGCATTTTAACACTGGGCCTAGATCACATGCACCAAAATGTCATTATAATCAATTTTTTTTTAAGATTACTTACAGGTGCACTCTGTAACTTTTTGGTTGGGGGTCCGTCACCTGCTTGTTTCTATGGATATGTCATTGCTCTGTCTGGAATGTTCCACAGTATGACATTAAACAGATCTTTCATTTATTCATTACAGATGCTTTTATAGCTCAAAAATACCTAGAAAAACAGGCATTCTGACTGACTAAATTGTAAGAATAATTTGACAAATATTTATAGTAAAACATACAAAAATAACATACTTAAATGTATTACTTAAAGGTGCACTGTGTAACTTTTCTGGTGGAGGGTCCCTTACCTTCTCATCTCCATTGAGGTGTTGTTGCTTTGTCCTGAATGCTCCACAGTATTGTATTAAATGTATCTATCTCCATGGAGACAAAAAAGTTACACTACCAAGCCAAAATACATATTGGATCTTTGTAGAGGCAACCCTGCTCAAGCAATAAAAACACCTATAATTGAGTAAACGCAAGATAGATACGTTTAATGCTACTGTGGAACATTTCAGGCAAAGCAATAACATCTCCGTGGAAAAATATCAGATGACAGACCCTCCCCCAGAAAAGTTACACAATGCAGCTTTAAGTGTTTAGTAGTGAATGGAGTACAAGAAACTCACTTACTTTCAAATGATGCTATCTGGACAACCCTATAGTAGCCACTGTTACAAAGATATGTCCATAGAAAAGAGTGAGATCCACAGCTTCTATCAGACAATGTAAAACGTTACAATATTCCCTGAGCTAGTACAACTACCCCACCTACACGTGTCTCCTTAGGGTGCAGAACAACATGCAAAATCTCTCTTTGTCTTGATGTCATAACTGTGGGCGCACCAATGAAGAGCTGATGTTAAGAGGCGTTCTAATCTTAAACATGCATCTAAATGGATAAATATAATGTACGTCCTCTGATCAAACTCTTCATTGTTTTACATGGGAAGTAGGAAGATAGAGAGAGTTACACCGATCAGGCAAAACAATATGACCACTTGGCTAACATGCCGCTACTATAAGTGTTATGACATCTTTAGATCACATGAGCTAGCAGCTAAGTTTGGGGCTAATATTCACTCCCCAATGTGTCATCTATTGTTGGTTCACTACTATTCCTTCCCTGGACAAACCAGGTCTAACCCAGGACTAAACCAGGTCTAAAGCACTTCTGCTTGATACTGACCACAGACCAGGAACACCCAACATGACCTGCACAAAATAAGGACTATCTTGGGACAAACCAGGTTTTTAGCAAGTAACCAGGACTATACTAGGTCGAACCCATGACAAACCCGGATCTAATGCATTTCTGTTTGATACTGACCACTAGAGACCAGGAACACCCAAGAGCTGCACTAAACCAGGACTAAACCAGGTCTAATCCAGGACTACAGCCAGTCTAACCAGTATTACACCAGGTGTAACTCAATAACCTGGGACTAAAGCATTTCTGTTTAGCACTGACCACTACAGACCTGGGAACACCCAAGAGCTGCACTAAACCAGGACTAAACCAGGTCTAATCCAGGACTAAACAAGGACTAAACTAGTTCTAACCCAGGTCTAAAGCCCCTCCACTAGATCCTGACCACTACAGACTAAGAAAATCCAAACTTAATCCTTACCCACTCTCTTGTGGATAAGAGAATATATACAGCAACATTACATAACATCAACATTAACATTAACATAACCATAATCTGTGTTATCTAGTGGTCATATTCTTTTGCCTGATCGCTGTAGAGTGGAAAATGGAGGCATGCAGGTTTTTAAATACATTGTGAAAAGTAAAAAATCCAACAAGTTTAGTGCACACTTTAAAAATTCACATTACTCAGTCTGGTATAGAGCTCTTGAATGGTAATCAGTAGTAAGTGCTGTACAACGATATCATTAAGGTGAGGATAGGGCCTTCAAACTTTGCATTTTCTATTCAAAATATAGCATTACTTACACAGACTAGTGCAGACATGGGTTAAATAGTAGGAAGTGGCCACACATTATAATTCAGTTCTGTGAATCTTGCATTGGGGAAAGAAGGAGGCCTGCTGCATTCACAACTTTATGGCACCAGTCAATATAGTTGTATGTTAAACTCTAAATGCATTCAAAAGCAGTGTTTCTTCATTGCAAAGTTGAGAATAGTCCAGTGGAAGCCATGTCAGTCTAGCTGTTGTTTTACTACAAGTAAAATGATTGACAAATGGCTATGGGTGATGATGTGAAAAGTATAAATAATTAAGTTACCATAGTTTTTATCATTGTTTTGTATATGTCAAAACATCTGTCGCTAATAATATTGCAGATAATCGACTAGTCATATACTTGACTAGTCCCAGGTACTTAGATACCACATCTCCTTATTAGTGGTAGAAGTACTCAATTTGTTACTTAAGTAAAACTACAGATACCGGAGCAAAAAAATACTCAAGTAAAAGTAAAAGTATCTCATGAAAAGATCTACTTAAGTAAAAGTATTAAAGTACCTGTTTAAAAATGTACTTCAAGAGTTAAAACTAAAAGTGTTTTGCACAGATTTTGAAATCTAATAAAGTTTCAAATGTAGTGATTTTAACAAAGAACTGTGCTGAATTTTGTTCAACAGAAACAAGTGAATTGGTAGTTCTAGCTGTTTTTATTTGTAGATTTGTGTTTGCTCAAACTACAAATGTGTTAAAAAATAAACCCCTCAGCCTTTTCAGCAGGTCTCAAACAGTGATAAAACTTTACTTTTCCGTTCAGTTCAAAAGTGTAGTGGAGTAGAAAGTAAAGATACCTGCTCTCAAATGTAGTAAAGTAAAAGTCAAAACTTTAAAATCTACTTAAATAAAGTACAGATACCTAAAATGTACATACTTAGGTACAGTACTTTACCACTTTTACTTTGTTACATTCCACCACAGATTTATATATGGAAGTAAAGTGATTAACCAATTTGAAAACAAGTTTCTGAACACAATCTCCAAGTTAACTTAAAGCAATCGGCAAATCTTTCAATTTGGATGACATTTAAAGAAAGGTCAAATAATCTTAGATGTGCTGCAATTTGGCACAGCAAATAGTTTAGCTAAAAGGGCAAGTTGTTGGCTTCTTAGGATATCTGTTGGCCTGGCCTATAGAGTACTGTCTACCACATGATTCAGAAAAAGTTGCAACTGACATAGATTTGCATCCCTTTTCATATTTACCTATTTCAACAATAAACTTGAAGATACCAGAAGAGTTTGACACAATATGGCTACAGTGTGGTATGCTATACTGAAGCTAGTATAGTATAATGGTTAATGTCTGAGAATGAGTATTTCTCTGTGATTGGCTACAGTAAACAGTAAGTGCAGATATCTCTGTATTTTATCCTTGCTACAGTGAGCTCTTGTTAAATCCAGAACTGTAAGTTTTGGTCCACTTTTGGTCCATTTTTTTCCTGCTTAACCTTGATTGTAAACGTGAGATGCAGAGGTCCTCCATGTGGAAGGGGCTGATGTAGTCTTCAATTGTAGGATCAGCTTCAGGACAAATTCTGCAATAAAAATATAGGAAATCAGATAGAACTCAATACAGAAAAACCTTAATACTGACCACTCTGTAAATGTACAGTACAAGTGGTGAATAAATTGGTCCTTTAAATTTACTCGTATTATGGAGTAAAGAAAAAAAAAGGTGCGCTCTATAACATTTCTGGTGATGTGGAGAGTTTGTTTTCATGGCGATGCTATTGCTTTGCCTGGGACAGTGTGGCAGTAAACATATCATCTATCTTGAATTTATTTTACTATGGCTTTGTTTATTTCTCAAACACAAATTGAAATACAGGCGTTCTTACTGTGAACGTGGCTGGCTCTCCTGTAGTTTGACCTGGAGATAGACAATTCTGTGCAAAGCAATAATCTCCATGGAGACGAGCAGGAGCATCATTAATCATAAATTACACTTGGTACTGTTACTATTTGGTACTACTAGGTCTATTTTACTATTATTACAAGTTTGTTTAAAAAGTTATTTGTGGAATTAGTCATACTACGCCAACTCCTTCTACTATAATTTGACATGCTCCCTACTACAAGAACTTGTAAAATTTGTTTTGCTCCTGACTAATCCTGCAAATATTGAAATTACTACCTAAATGTACGTCTGTGGATCATACAGTTTGACAGTTATCCCGGTGTTAATGAGCTGTGGGCAAAGTAAATGGTCAGAGGAACCTTGTAAGTCATCACATGATTCAGGTCTGGTCATTAGGATTTCTATGAAGCAAGACGCAGTTAAAGAAATGATATTCTCCAGCAAAGTGTAACATTTACATTAGCCAAAAGAAACATATCACTTTTAGTTTTAAAGATTTTATAGTAAGCCTATTCTGAATATAGTACTGAATATAGTAGTGTAGTTCTATGCATTTGGTTGATGTCTAACAATGTAGTTAAAGGTGCACTAAGGAGCATTTCTGGTACACCGCTGACTTTTCTCCATATATATGTTCTTGCATTGGTTAGAATGTTCCACAGTGTGACCTTAAACTTATCTACTTTGCATTTATTCTGATGTTTCTGATGCTAAATAAAATCCTTGAGGACACAATGAAAGTATGTCAAGTATGTTATAGACCAAAGTGCAGGGCAGATCTGTGGAGAGGCGACCCCACTCACAGTAACAATGCATGCTTTATAATCTCCTTTGCTAGATCGATATATTTAACATCATCCTGCAAAGCTATAGCATCTCCATGGAAACAGGCAGGTGGCAGACCCTCCCCCAGAAAAGTTTCATGGTGCACCTTTAAAAGACTATATGTGTGTCTTACAGTTAGCGAGCTGCAGGCGGCTCTGTTCTTTCTGTTGACTTGGAGTGGGCCTGGGTTTGGATTTGACATAGTTCATCTTCTTTGGTTCCATGTCGCCTGAAACAGAAACAACAAATGTACCACACAATTAGAAGGTTTGGTACTTTTTACTTTATTCTGCATTTTGTAAGAAAGAGGAGTTAGATATATTACAGACAATATATGACGTGTATTGAAGGGCCTGTATGACGCTATTTTCCTATCTATGTCATGATTTTGTTTCCTCATCGTAAGCATACCTGGAGTTGTGTTTTTTTTTTCATTCACCCATGTTTAACACACACAAAGAAAGATTTGTAACAACCAATAATACTAGAGATGTTCCAATTTTGAGTAACAGAAAGATACCACTTTGCCCTATGCCAACTAACTAAGTGACTGGTGATTCATCCCTTATAAATATGCAATACACTTTCACATCAGTGAGTTTAGAAAGCTATTGGGGCTCTTAACAGACATTATGTTCAAAATTTACCTCTAAAAACCACGGCAACAGGTGGGTGGAAATTATACACCAGAAATCACTTTGCTGGTGTTAGCGGTTTATTTTGAAAAGATAAATTAGCAGTTTTATTAAGAAGAATTAAAGAGCTCATATTGTGTTGTTTTCTGATCTATCTTATAATGTTGTTTCCTCATCACAAGCATACCTGGAGTTGTGTTTAGTTTCATTCACACATGTTTAACACACAAATCCTGCATATATTTTCTTCCCGCAAACTGAAAACACTCTGTTCCACCTTATGAAGTCATGTGATAATACAGAAGCGCTTCAACGTGTTTTTAAACTCCATACATCACTATAATAATTTGGATTATTTCAGACAATCTCTACTAAATTAGAGGTTAAAGGAGCTGTTAACTTGAAAACTACCGCTTCATGACATCACAAGGTGGAACAGAGCATTTTGAGCTTTGGAGATTTAGACAGACTAATGATAAAGAGTTACTCAGACATGTGTGAATGAAACAAAACACAATTTCAGATATGTTTTTGATGTGGTAACAACATTATAACATGATTTGAAATAATATAGGACCTTTAACCTACCGTATTTGTGTGTTTTCATTTTAGGTATGTCTAAAATTCTTTGCCTATCCCAGAGTACATGATGAAAAAGTATAAAAAGTGACTCAGAGTTCACTTAAAACTGTCTAATGCGTTTAATTAAGAAGGTTCCCAACTGCTGGGTCACAAATGGCTTTCATTAATTCAAAGTGCACTAAAGTCACCAAGGACAATGTTGTGGTTTCAGTTTAGTGGAGACATTGGACTCTTTGCACAATTAAGTTTAAAGGGACATATTGTGAAAAGAAAATACTTTTTAATCATGTTAGAAACGTGCTTCCTTATCATTAAAGGCCCTATATTACTACGTTATTTTCTGATCTGTGTTTTAATGTTGTTTCCTCATCAAAAACCTGGAGATGTTTTGTCTCATTCACACATGTTTAACACACAAACCCTGCATATTCTCAAACAGAAAACACTCCTTCCACCTTGTGATGCGGTAATATAGTAAGTGCACCACTGTGTTTTTAAACTCCACACACCTTCACAAGAATCATTTGGATTATTTCAGACCTGGAATTGCCAATTTCTACAGACTAGTGCATTATGGGCGTGGCTTGTGTACTCTACCTGATTGTGGGCGGGGCAGGCGGCTGTGGGGCTCGCACACTGCAGTCACTCGGGGGTCAGAGGTCAGGGGGGCAGGCTGGAGGAAGGCCACATGGGGGAAAGGCACTGACTGGAGGAGGGGCACGGACGAGTCGGACAGAGAACTGGGCATCCCCGCTTGGTCCTTGGAGCCGGACGGGACTCTCCAGCGGGGGAGGGGGGAGGGGCCGCCCGGGACACAGGGGGGGCTCAGGGCCTGCTCCGGGGTGGAGGAGGACTTAGGGAGGAGGTGCAGGATGGAGGAGAAGAAGGAGCAGGATTCAGGAAGGGGGATGGTCCCAATTCCACTGTCCAAAGTTCGCATCGTGCATCCAGAGCCTGAGCACAAGCAGAGCATTTGTGGTTCAACAAACAGGCGGAGGAGAGAAGGACGAGCAGGAAAACAACAGCTCTATGGTTTAAGTGGAAATAAAGAGTGTCTATAGTAAACCAGGGGCCAGTCTCACAAGTAAAGACTTAAGACTAAACTATCTTACAGAGTACTGTCATTAGGCCTGTCACGATAATTACTATATCGATTTATTGCTCAATGGAACAATAGTGGGAAACATTTCAGTTATTTTTCTGTACTACAAGCTTTTCTGTACTATGTTTCATTATAGATACTAACTACTGAAGTGTTACTGCTATTTATTACACTATTTTCTGATTTATATTATAATGTTGTTTCCTTATAAAAAAAAAAACCCCAAAGTTGTGTTTTGTTTCACTCACACAAACCCTGCATGTTTAGGCTGAGTCCTTCTCTCAAACTGAAAACACTCTGTTCCACCTTATGATGTCGTGTGGTAAAACAGGAAGTGCTCCACTGTCATTTTAAACTCCATTCACCTTCACTGGAATCATCGGGATAATTTCAGCCCTGACTTTGCCACTCTCTACTAAACTAAAGGTAAAAGGCTGTTAACTTAAAAATTCTGGCTTCATAACATCTCAAGGTGGAACAGAGGATTTCGAGCTTTGTCGATGTGGACAGCCTAATAATAAAAGATTACTCGAACATGCGTGAATGAAACAAAACACAACTGCATGTTTTGATAAAGCTCACAAGAGTCAATTTTGCGTAATATAACACCTTTAAGATCTACTATGGCTGATGATACTTCTCCTGACAGATAGGGTTAACTGCAGAGGAGACTACAAACACGAAATAACAATGCTTTGTTATTCCTTGTATTAAAATAGCCCATAAACACACACCATTTCACCCACATTTGTGACACTGGTCCCAATGGTCAACAAACTAAAAATTACATGAATTATTTATTGTATAGAGAGCGCTACTGTTGCTCTATTATAAGTAAACAGGCAAGCTATAGTCAACATTTCCAAACTCATTATTTCTCTTGGCCAATGTTTCTAAATGATAAATGGTGGTTGGGGCCAATCCAATTACAACAGCGAGGCAGTATTTCTTATAATTTAAATAACCAAAACATTAAGAGCGATTTTGTAAATATAAAACCCACTTGAACCACTGTTTTTGATACACACAGTATTGCCAGGGTTAGGGTTAGTTGCATGCACCAGTCACATTCAATATTAAATGCATGTCATGGCATATCCACCAATACACCACAAACGCATGTATTTAGACAGAAATACATGAGTTACACCATCAAGGAACACTGTCATACAGGAAGCACTCATACATTAGTTACATATCTTGAAAAAATAACACCACAAAAAGTCATTTCTAGGTCAGTTCTCATAACTTGAATTAGGGCTACTTTATTTTGATTTGAGTAGATTGGACTTGGTATGCAAAATGATCTACCAGTGGAACAAGAGCTTCAGCTTACTTAAACATCTTGCTATACTTAAAGCGGACCTATTATGTAAAATCGACTATTTAGAGCTTTTACCATGTTAAAGTTGTTTCCCCTTCATGTTTACCCTCTCGAAGTTGTTGATTCATGCCTGTTTGCGTAATCTCAATCTCAATCGACCTGTTTTCAATCACCACCGCTACATGCTCACTGTTCTCCAATTTATCTTAATCGGTGATACACAGAGGATTGGGCAGCATAGTAATTTTAGCACAAATTAAAAGAAAATTTGCTACTCGCTAGTGTGAAGTGCAGCTATGGCCATGGTTTGTTTAAGATGAATATTGTGATTTAAAATGTCCAAATTATAACATAATGATCCATGGGGTGTCAGATTATAACTATATCACAGGGAATCTTAAATTGCTTGATCTAAGAAAAATGGCAGATAATTTTACCTGCCAAGTCAAATCTGCTCAAATCAAGATAACAGTCTTAATTCCAGTCATTTTAACTTACCCAGTTATTACTTTTTGCAGTGAAAGTGTATTATTATGGGATTTCTCGAAGCTAGAGCCACAGACTTTGAGATTAGCCCATAGCATTGAGCTGTAGGCACTAACACAGGAGCAGTGACAGCTGCTGCTACCAATTTATTCATTGAAACATCTCCACGGAAACTTCCACTTGGTTTTACAAATGCACAAACTTCATAATTCAACTCAAACTTGACTTAAAGGTGCAGTATCTAACTTTTCTGGTGGTGGCCTCCTGCTTGTCTTCGTAACAATGCTACTGCTTTTCCTGGAATCTGGCATTGTGTGGCATTATCTTTTGCCATGAAGATAAGCAGGGAGTACACCACCAGGATAAATTATAGGTGAGATCTGTGGAGAGGAGCCCCCCGCTTAAGAATGCATGTTTTTAAGGGATTTTTGAACAATAAAAACACCTGTAAGGAAATAAAAGTTAGCTAGGTAAGTTTAATGACATTCCAAGCAAAGCAATAACATATCCAAGGAGACAAACTTGTGGTGTACCATCCTCCAGGAAAGTGACATAGTACATCTTTAACTTTAGCTAAATAAGTGCATATTGAATACTTTCAGTTCAAAATGCCATTGTATCTTTGGGCAAGACACCTCTTCCTTCTAATGAGTATAAATGTATTAATGTGGTCATGTGTTGATGATCAAGGAGACATGAGCTCAGATTGAAAGCCACATCTCTGTCAGCCCGCCCCAGGACAGCTGTGACTGTAATGATATAGCAATACATTATTATTATTATTATTATGTTATAATGTTTCTTCATCAAAAACATACCAGGAGATGTGTTTTGTTTCATTCACACATAAAAACACACACAAACCCTTCATATTTAGTCTGATTTCTTCTCACAAGGAAAAAACACTCTGTTCCACTTTGTGATGTCATGTGATGATACCGGAAGTGCTCCACTGTGTTTTTAAACTCCATACACCTACACTAGAATCATCTGGATTATTTCAGCCCTGAAATGACATCACAAGGTGAAACAGAGCTTTTTGAGCTTTGGAGATATAGACAGACTGATAAACCAGGATTACTCAAACATGTGTGAATGAAACAAAACACAACTCCAGGTCTGTTTTTGAGGAGGTAACAATATTCTAACATGGCTTAAAGTTAAAAGTTAAAGAGTCAATTTGTGTGTAATATAAGACCTTTAATGGCAATGTGACTATGAATATTGTAGAGAAAAAGTTATTCATATTTTAATCTCGAACAAAAGCCATATTTTTAATGAATATTCAAAGAAGTTTGGTCAGCATGACACTGTAAATATTAAAAGAGCCTGCATTTTAAGTCACTAGCTGTTATTATTCCATATATGCAGGTAGTGTAGTGTGGATCTGAAAATAAAGAAATCTACTTAATATTCAAAGATGCACTTTTGTGAACTGCTGATTGCCAAGTGAATCGTTTGGCACAACATAACGCATAGACATCTGCTTCTCCCAAAGCCTTGATTAGTTCATTCAGAAAAGGTACATTGAGCCTTCTGTCACTTCATAATGTGACGATGGAAAATAAAAACAAAATAAGATAAATTGGAGGAAATATTGCAGTGTTTTGGTAATTGTGGAAGATCCTCTATCAGGTTCAACTTGGGGCTGAAAGTTAATCATTTTATGTTGTCTGATTACAATGCGATATTGGAAAACAGATAATGCACCCAATCAATTATAGCTCTAAATGTTGCTCTATCAAACTTTTGTTGTCAAATTTTGTAATAGACAGTAGTACTATCACAAAACTATGTCTTTTTTATTCTTGTAATCTGGTACTGATGATACAAAAAATTCGAACTTGATTTGATATTAAGGAATAGAATCAATACTAATTATTCAATACAGATTCGAGTACCACGATGATAATAAAAAACACTCTTTAGACAATAGAATGTGATTTTGAACATTAAATCATTGTACTTTCTTTTACTTTACTTTCTTTTTATATCTGTATAATCCCTCATAGTACTTCATGGGCGTATACTAGTCCACGTGCTCTTATACTTGTTCTGATACAGCGCAAGATCATTCTAAAACTATTCAGGAAAGGTTCATTTCTGTCCTGTGAATGCGACTTTTTTGTTATCGATACTTGATTAAATGAGTATTTAGTTTCGATACTCCTTTAGCATCAATAATATTTGATTTTCGATACTTTTGACAACCCTATTGTAACCCATTGTGCTGTTCATGGGTTTTAGCTTCCAATTATAAGCAATACTTCAAGGACTTTTTCCCACACAAAAGATATATTTTGTTTTACACTGTTAATCACTATGGCAATGGTCCTAAATTTTCATCATTCTGAAACCCATGGATAGACCAAATGATTAAAATCTAGTGCCTTAGTTAAAACTGGAGTTTCTGTTTTCTTATGGTACCCCACTCTGTATTATAATAGCTCATTTGTAAACTGCTGTGCTTCAATTTAACTTAACCACATCATTTACAGCTAATATTATTCTATGCACATCACATAAAATGTCTCTTATTTGAATTCTAATTACATAAATATTGTCTTTATGTCAGTCCACGTTTCCATAACAACGCAGATGAGAATTGTTATTTCTAACGCTGTGTAAACAAGAAGAAGAGGGAATAATTGAAGTGAGGAGCCACAGGACAGAGCCGTAGCCATATTGATTAGTGGAGTCTTTACTTGGGAGTTTAACACGCGCCGATGTGGCATGGTGTTGTCTGGAAAAGCAGAATTACAGACGATTGATTGGTCTCCACAAGCTTCCACCGTGTTGTATTCAAGCAACGCTGTCAATAAGAAGAACTGTGCGTGTCAAAGCTTACAAGATTGTTGGAGAAATGATTGGTGGCTGAATGGTCGTAATAGCAGTAGTATTAATAGCAGAAAGAGAATAGTTTTCAATGCATATGTTAAGGCAAAGACACCAAAGATAGTAACAAAGAGAAAAAGGATTGTTGTATCAAAAGGATTGATACCCAGATACTAATTGATACTAAAACTATATCGAAACTGCATACTCATCTACAAGTATCAGTACTGAAAAAGAAATCCCATAATTAGGACCCAATTGGACCTTTCCTGAATAGTTTTGAAATGGTCTGGAGTAAGTAATAGTAGTAAGAAAGGTAGTAGTCAATAAACTCGAATATCTGTTCAAACTCTACAAGAATACAGCACATTTTTATACAGCGCTTTTCTACGTTCAAGGCACTCAAAGCAAAGTATGTCAAGGAACCACTTACCCATTCACACACCAGTGTTTGCAGAGATTGGGGGTTAAGTGTCTTGCCCAAGGACACAACAATAGCATTCATCTGTGGAAGCTGGAATTGCGCCAACCTGTGGGTCAGTGGATGTGACCGCTCAACTAGTGATGTTAATGTCGAAAGCGAGATTCGAACTGCCAACCAAACACTTAACTCAGCTACTGTCGCCTCAAGAATATGAGTGAATGAGTGAATATAGTGATGGCAGTAGTACTACAATGTTAGTAGTAGAATTGATGTTTTAGTCACTTATGAGTTAAGGCTATTTGAGAACTGATTCAGACCTGGTTCAGATCTGGTTTAGTCCCACCATTTAATACTTCCTGGATTCTGGCATGAAATGTAGACTTTGTGGTTTAGTAATACTTATATTAGTGTGAATATGGTCCTGGCTTAGTTCTCCTAAGACTAGTTTTGAACTGATTTAGTCCAGATTTAGTTTAGGTTAAAAATTCCCTCCTTCTAGCAAATGGGAAATAAAACTGTTTTCATTACATTGGTGTGAAAAGTTTAGGAATAACATCACTTATTTTAAAGCTGCAGCTGCCTGTGAAATGATTTATGAATTTTTAAATATAGTACATAAATGAGTCTAAAACATTAGCACACCTGTTTAAGAAACAAATGACATCCTCACTGAGATTAATGGTAAACACAGGAGAACAAATAGAGTTTTAGTGTAGTCTGTGTTAAATCATTAAGAAATGTCTGGAGGTCATGTTATGATGAAATCCAATGTAAACCAAATAGTGGGAGTGGTGCAGTCTCTCTGGAGAACTAACATTTTGTATAAGTTGTATGTTTTTGTATAGGTTTTTTTAAATAAATAACATTCTATTTCCACCTTGTGATGTCATGATGTCATTTAGTCTGTTTCTGTGCTTTGTCTTCATTGTTGTGAGCACAGAAAATCCCAATTCACACATATATGTAGTAGTGGAAGGAATAAACAGAAATACTGGCTCTACTGAGGACAGGATATCCTGACGAAATGCTCTCTCGTGTATCAAAACTGGATATTTCAGATCTACATGCAGACCGTGACAAGGCGACCCCAAAAAAATCTCTTGCGACCCACCTGAGGGTCGCGACCAGTCTTTGGGAAACAATGCTTTAAAGAGTACGGGCAGGAATATTGCCTGTTCCTTGAAAAATAATGGGGATTTAAAAAAATCAAACAAATAAAAATTAGTGAGGCATTGAATATCAGTGCCAATACTAGAAAATTAGCAGGTTCGGGCATCCTGGGTGGAAATATAAACTGATGTAATAGGACTGTTCACTGTTAGTATCTGTCCCAGAAAGTCTCATAATGTTTGAACTTTTATTTATACAAAGTTGTTCTGTAGTTTTTTGCAAAATAAATTACCGCTACATAGCACATTTGGATCTGTTTTGTCTTTGTTTATTTTTGTTTTAAGAAAATAAATGCTATTTACATTCTCTGCACTGGTATCGGTTCATATGGAGTATCCTCAGATACTTGGAGCTATAGTATCAGAATCGTATCGAACCTGAAAGAGCTGGATCAGGGCATTCCTAAAAATATTTTCTAAGTGAACTATGTAGTGCATATGAATTCAAAGTGGTACCAGTATTTGAGGTACCATCTGTGCACATTTATAAGAAATATCACTTGCATATATATTGCAATCAATGATCTTGTTAAGAGGTAACTGCTGTTGTAATTTCACACTAGTATTCTTGGTGTAACCTCTATACTTCCACCCTCAACTATCCATCAGCACAAAATATTTAACAACTTCACTCCTGACATCCCTGGACACTGCCTCTTCTTTGCTTTCTCTTGTTGTCTTAAACCGTCAAATTAAAAAACTGCGTCGTCAAGCGATCGACCAAGTGCATATCAGGGCTGTGGAGCGTGACCCGAGTCCAGGCAGCTTAAATCTATTCCGATCACAACAAGAGCTGAAGGCAGCGCTAATTCACCGACTAGTGGTTCGGACGAGTGAGCTTAGGCGGGCACCAATGAAATTTTAATGAGGTGATTAACCCTCCAGGGCAAGAGAACATCCAAGTCAGCCATGTTTGATATTTGCTATGAGAGCGGTGATAGTGGTGTGCTCTACAGCCAATCAGAAAGTCCTCTACCTGTCCTTTAAGCTATGGGACATGCTTAGTGTCCTGACCTGGTTTGCACTGGTCAAAAAATAATGCTGCTGCTGCTACTGCTGCTGCTACCACTACTACAACAACGATGAATGATACAACTATTACTATAACAGCAAAAGCAATTGCAACAACTACTGTTACTGGATTTTGATTAAAATACGTCCGTGCATATTACTGTCATACCTGTTCTTTAAGAAATGGAAAATACTTAGTAGTGTTTTGACCTGGTTTGCACTGGTCAAAAGGTAATACTGCTGCTGCCACTACAACTACTACTGGTACTACTGCTACCACTACTACTACTGCTAGAACTACTACAACTAATACTACTACAACTATTACTATAACAGCAAAACAGTTGATGATTAAACAAGAACTTGCATACTATTGTTGGATCCTATGGCAAGACACTTCATCCTTCCCTCATGGCTAAGAGAATGTTTGATATTTGCAATGAGCGGGGCTATAGTGTTGTGTTCTACAGCCAATGAGACGGCCAGTCTACATGTCCTTTAAGAACACTGAAGCCAACAGTGGTATAGTCTTGACCTGGTTTGCCCAGTAGTGGAGGGCAGAAGAAATGCCAAGTAAATATTTGCTCTCTGAGTACCACCTGGTCTAAAACAAAACTATACAGGTCTAATCCTGTGACCATGTTTGCCATCTGTCCAGGGACTGCAGATGAAAAATTCTGGTACATTTACAGAGATGTTGATTAATGTACACTGTCCTTGCTAAATAAACCAAATAAAACTAGGACTACACCAGGTCTTAACTTTAACGTATTAAAGGTCCTATATTACACAAAATTGACTCTTGTGAGCTTTAAACCATGTTATAAAGTTGTTACCTCATCAAAAAAGGTTTTGTTTCATTCACACATTTGAGTAATCCTATTATTAGTCTGTCTACATTTCCAAAGCTCAAAATGCTCTGTTCCACCTTGTGATGTCATGTAATGGTACTTTTCAAGTTAACAGCCTTTTACCTTCTGTTTAATTGAGAGGCAATGCCAGAGCTGAAATTATCCATATGATTCTAGTGAAGGTGTATGGAGTTTAAAAACACAGTGGAGCACTTCCTTACCACATGACATCACACAGTGGAACAGTGTTTTCTGTTTGAGAGAAGAACTCTCTTAAACACACCTAAATGTGCAGAGTTTGTGTGAATGAAACAAAACACAACTATATTTTTGATGAGGAAACAACATTATAACAGATCAGAACATAGTGTAATATAGGCACTTTAAGTTGTTACAGTAGCTGCATATTTGTTTCTTTTAATAGCACTGTTACTGCTGCTGTTACAACTATTACTACAACGTCTATACCACTACGTGTATTAATATAAATATGTGTGGTGTGGTAGTGGCAAAGTTGGTAAAGATATTTTCACATGAATCTGAAGCACTGGGTTGCCGTAACATTAAGTAAAATACTCCATCCACTTTACCTGTAAGAATTTGTTAAATTATGTGGGTGAAAAGTATATAGACACGGATTGGTCTACAGAAGTAATTGTTTTTGGAAAGATGCTGGTTTGGAATACACCCAAAAGCAAATTATAAAAGGCATTAAAAAAGTGATGAAGAGAATAATTGTAAGTAAACAGCCTTGTAATCCATTCTCAAAGCAACTCAATAGAACAGTTTAAAGCAAGTGCCTTCACCATGCCTGAATCTGTGCATGCAGCTTTTACTGAATGAAGTTATGACGACAAGCAATCAGGTCTCGAACCCACTGTTAATATACAAATGTTTTGGTTAAATAATTGTTACAAATGCATAAAAAACAGCACAACAAGCAAATGAGTAAAAGAAACATGGAGCACACAGGCTAACGTTAGCATCGAGCACGTCTCACTGCTAACAACAAGTTCACCATAGTCAAGACTTACACATAATATTCATTTTTGGTCTTCACTTCTGTCTGCAAACTGTAAAATGGTAAAGCACACATAGTAGATTCTTAAAGCTGAATCAAAGCAGCTAAAAAGTACAATTTTGTGGTTAGGAAGAAGATAGAAAAATGTTCTTCAGACCTATGATGGCGTCTTGGGAGGGGCTTGTCACTGCGGATCCGTTCTCACTGTCAGATCTCCGGTTCAGCATTGGCATCTTTGGGAGAAATAAATCAAAGTTGGCACAACATTTCATCATTAAATATATGAAATGAATAGGATTATATATATTTAGAATTAACATTGTTTGGATGGCAAAGTGAAACTGGGGTGGACCGCCCAAGTGCAGCCAATTAGAGCTCTGCTTTTGGTCCTTACTTCTGGGTTGAATAGAAATAAAAACACTTTGTTCCAAAACGTACACCGTCTGCATCTAATAATAAAGTGCTGCTGTTACAATATTCCCTTTAGAGAAAAAACGCAACATTTACTACTAGTCATGGTGTGTAACTTTTTTGCCAAAATATGGATGTTTTTATTGCACTGGAAAATGTGTAAGAACATCATTAAGTGGCCTTGCATCTCCACAAACTTGGAAGACCTCTATCTGCTTGTTTCCATGGTATTGTTGTTCCTTTGGCTATAATATTCCGCAGTATGGCATAAAACTGAAGTATGGTTTTAACTATTTCCATGGAATGATGCAGTTGACTTTCCACCGCCAGAAAGTATAAATCTACAGTATAAATTTAATTCAAGTACCCCAGGTTTAATATAGGCCTACTTCAACATTCTGGTCATGCAATACTAAAATGTGTGACTCTGAAAAGTAAAACTACCAAATCAAAGCCTCCCAAACATCCACTGGTTTTACATCATACATTCCCTTGTAGATTACCTTTGGGTCTCCACTAATGTCTGCGTGTGCTTGTAGGTCACTGAGGGACATTCCAGGACATGGCATTGAGATACAAGAGCGCACTGCATCATGGGGCTCTCTCCTCGTAACGGAGCTGTGAGAAATAAACATTTATCAAGAAAAGCATCCATAGACAAAGCCCCAACATGCCTAGAGTGCTTTCTACTGATGGATGAACCTCTATCTCTGAAAACCTGGCAAGAATCTTTATAAAATGTGTCACAACTTGTTTCGGGGGCGAGAATGACTGATGTGTCTAAGATAGTTTGATAGATTTAAGCATATAAGGCAGTAAATAATAATATCGGACTAAGTGATATGGGCCAATTTATTTGATTAAAGCTTTGGGCAGTGATGAGATGAGATGGAGATGTCAATAGTTCATATAAATGGAAGAACATAAGGCAAAGTTTAAAAGTTAAGTGGTGTGGTACAGAAGATTTTTTGGTTAAAGGGCCCAAATATATGCTATTTTCTGATCTACTGCATGTTATAATGTTGTTTTCTCATCAAAAACATACCTGTAGTTGTCTTGTGTTTCATTCACATATGTTTAACACACAAACATATATAAATTCCACTGTGTCTTTAAACTCCACACCTTCACTAGGATCATTTGGATAATTTCAGCCCTGGAATTGCCAATCTCTACTGAACAAAAGGTAAAAAAGTAGTTGTTAACTTGAAAACTACCGCTTGATGACACCACAAGGTGACAGATTAATAATAAAGGGTTACTCTTTGAGAATGAAACATTGTTTAATGTTAATATATTCCTAAATTTAAAAAGTGTGGTTTGAACGTTTTTAGTCTAAGCACTACTATCATATAAATCTAAATCTATATCAACAATATAATCATGAACTGTCAATCTGAAAATATAGGATCTGTATAAAGGCAACACCAAGCAAGAAATATATTGCTAAAGCATGGTATTTTATATAGCAATACTTTAACTTTAAACTGACAAGATTTTTTTTTTACCAGTAGAAGGCAGGTGTGGTTGTTTGTGTTTACTTGTTTACCTGGTCTATAGTATCACTCACTCAACCACACACCCCACTATATATACAACACTGATATCAAATGCATTTAGTTTCTTACATTTCTTTGCCTTCACTTTTCCGTCTCTCTCTCTTCTTGTCGGCCTTGGTCTGTTTCCCTCCGAGCAGCGACGTAATCTTCTGCTCCCTCTTCTCCTCCTTTACTTTCGGTGCTTCTGTCTTTTTACTTGGCGCTGGCAGTTTGCTCTTTCTAAACCCAAACCAATTTGCCAAACTTGACCCTGATTTCTGCTTCACTTCTGTGGTTCTTTCTTGCTCTTGCGACTTGTGCAAATTTTCCTCAATTCCAATCATAACCTTCTCTTCTATAGTGGTAATTGTACTTTGTCTTTCCGGTTCTTCCGATACCGGCTCTCCAAAAGCACTGGAAAACTGCTGTTCGATTTGCAGTCTTCTTGCTTGTTCACGCTGTAGTTTTAAGCTTTGTAATCTTTCACTGGATGACGCCAAATGGGAAGGAGCAGCTAGACCCTCTTCAATTAAAAAGTTATTCAAGAGCGATCGATTCATGGGGCAGTGGTAGCTACTGGAACAGCTCATACTACCTGGAAGGACATCTCCCAGAGAATTTAACGAACTTCCTGAGTGGGTTTTGATTTGCGTCCGAACTTTACCAGACCGGTTGAAACTTGGTCTGTCCATGTAGCGCGCTCCAAAACTCTGGCTACGTGCTTTAGCGCCGTTCATACCCATTACAGGCTTGAAAGGAGGTCTAGTCGATACCGAAACTGATCTTTTGAATAGCCAACCTTCTTCGTCAAATCCCCAATCCAACATTACACCATGTTCGGGAGCTAGTGGTTGTACACAAGGCTCCGAATCCAACGAATTACAACGCATGTCAACTCTACGGCGAGCTTTTTCATCTTGCATCTTTTGAGGATCGCAGGAAAAAGACTGAAAAGTTTTGAGGCATTTTGTTTCGTCTTTGCCTGGGTGTTCAAAAACAAAAAAAGTATTGCTTTCTTGTCCGGCAATTGCTTCGTGGGACTTTGCGTTGACTGGAATGGCCATTTTTACAGCTCTAGATGTTGAACTTTGCGGGTTATGAACAATGCCGTGATAGTAAACATTTGAATATGTATGTGGAAGCGCTTCGGATAGCTTTGGCTCACTAATGCTTTGTTGAGATCGCTGGAGGATATTTTGACTTGCTAATATAAAATGTGGTCCGTTTTCATTGTGGCAAGTGACCACTGACGGCACAGCTTGCGATTCATGAACTTGAAAAATTCTCGCAGAACCAATATGCGTGTCTAGTTTTGCATATTGATTGTCTGGCCCACAAAGTAACTGGTTGGATTTAGCTGAATTGGATGTTTTGACCCCAAGTGGCATTTGAGTTTTCGAATCTGAGCTAGATCTAAGAAGCAGTGATGTACTTCGTCCAGGAGGAGGTGGCGGGGGAGAGGGAGACCTATGCTCCGAACTGGGAACATCGTAATCTTGTCTTCTTTGCTTTCGGGGCGAACACAGTAAATTATCATAAACACCATCTTCAATTGTTTCATTATTTGACTGACATCTTGTAATTTGCATCGGGATTTTAGTTGGACTCTTCAGACCTTCTTGAGGTTTAAATGGCTTTGAATTCTTTACTGGAGATGCAAGAGGGGATCGATTTTGTACATTATCAAGAGATTTTGAAGTTGTCACTACTTCATGCTCGTCTCTTTCAATTTTACCGAACTGATTTTTGCTTGCACCATGCGTTTTGCTGTAACTTGTACGTTTACTTGCTACGCTTTGCCCAGAAGTACTAGCTTGTGCTTTCTGCTTATGATCCTTGATAAGTTTTTGGTGCAGAGGTGAGTGGGTATGTTTTGCTTGATCTTGTCCTCCATCTGCACTCTTACTCCTCAAAATGAACGCCCTTCTCGCTGAATCGCTAATATCTAACTTAAATCCCAGTTGGGATTCAGTTGTTCCATTTTCCTGATTTTTGACTTGACTTGCTTGATCCCTACATTGAGGTACCTCCATAGATGAACTCCTCTGTCTAGCCTCACTACTTAGGGCCCTAGTGGCAGTACTTTGAATACTTCCTTTCTCCACTTGTTTCAAACCGCCTTGCTGCTTTTTAACCTGATCCAACCTAGACTTTCGATCTGTTGTCTTTTCCTGGTTATTATTCTTATCACTTAACTTCAAACATTTTTGCCTTTCAAGTGAATTGTCATCGTCCAATTGCAGCAAGCCATCTGTCGGGCTAACTCCTGGCTTAACCGTGGGCAAAAATGAGAAATTATCAGTCACTGGTGATAGCAAAAGACCAGTATCGGCTCCTTTTGAATTGCCAAGTTTATCGAAGCTAATTAGCTCTTTAGCTGGTTGCTCGCTAGCCTCACTGTTAGCCACGTTAGCTGCTACATCTTCAGTCACATCTTTATTAGTCTTGCTAGCAGGCGTCACTTGCTTGGTTGCACTAACTTTCTGTCCACACTTCATCCCAAAAGAGTATATGCCTTCATTAGACGTCATACAGTCCTTGCAGTGTGGACTGGAGGGATGTAAGGAAGCCTCTTTAGGACACATTTGAAGACGTTTCAGTCCTTTTAGTATGTGACCCTCTTTCCAGCCGAGCTCTGTGGGTTCATTGGGAGCAGACTGGTTGCTAGAGAAGGATCCACTGCTCAGACGCTTGTCTCGCCCTCCACCACACTGTAAATAAAATCAGACAAAATAGGGTTACTAAAGGCTGATTATGGGAACAGTGACACCTTTCACCAGGATAGGGAGCAGTGTATCAGTGTGTTTGATCAAAACAAAATCAAATTAAGGTAAAAAATAAATAAATAATGTAAATTTTAATTTGGAGCAGCAACATCAAAAACACATAGGATTTGAAATCTTTTATTCCTGTTTTAAATTCTATGTAGATCTATGTAGATGTATTTTATTTGGTGCTTCTTAGAACTAAGAGCTTCTCTTTGTTCAGAATCCAAGTGTTGAATGTTTGTTTGTCTTTATGTGTTTTTTACTGCTCAAACTAATTGCCCCCGGTGGGATTAATAGGCCTTAAATTGTCTGAATCTGAATCATTGACAGAATACAAAAAGAGATACTCTGGAAATTCATTCAGTTAGGTGCATGCATATTTTAATGTCTTTAAGCTTTTGAAACTATTTCCCCGTAAGTCGTGTTAGTGTGTTCCAGGACAGCTGTGGGGCAGATTGTTAGCAGTAGTACAGTGGCGTAGGGTAGCTGCGTAAGGCCCCGGCCCCCCCTTCCTCCCTCCCTCCAAACCCACACCATCTTGACCCCTCCTTGTGCTGTGTCTTGTGAAGCACATAAACAGCAATCAGTGAAATATAATAGTAGTAATAGTATAATTTGCAGTTGTGTATGCGTCGTTTATATGGACAGTCATTTATACTGAGTCTGTACTGGGGAGAGGGGCCAATCCTAGCCTGCGATGGGCCCTCAGTGTGCCGTCCCCCGGTGTGTCGCACCAGCTGCAGCGCCAAATGCTATGCTATTGCAGTAGTAGTACGAGCTGTAGTAGTAGTAGTAGTAGTAGTAGTAGTAGTAGGTGTAGTAGTTGGTAAAGGCAGCTATCAATTGCAGTAGTAGCAATAGCAATAGTTGAATTTAAGTAGTAACTGCAGTAGTAGTTAGCAATAATAGTGGTATTAGTAATTGTACTCACCTGTTTGGATAAGCCCCGCCCCTCTGCCCAGGTGTGTGATCCTGATGAATACTCGCTGCAGCCGCTCGACAGGGACTGGTCACTGCCACTGCTCCTGGGACAGGTGAGGCTGAGCAAACTGGGCCACCTGCCAACAGGGACACTGGCTTTACCATTCCTCTGCAGGTCCTGGAAGATAGATACAGAAGTATTGGTTTGTTTTTATTTTAAAAAGAAGCAGTCAATATATTTAGCCTTGTTTGTTTCATTAGCCCATCAAAATTTCAACTCTTAATAATAACAACTGTTTTTTTGTTTAGTTTTGTTTTTTCAGTTTAAATATCTTATGTTAATTGGTAATTAAAGTTACCATCTGTAAGTGTATTTGATGTTTTGGTAACCAGTAGATGGCAGATGTGATACCTCGTGGTGTTATGTGAGAAAGTTCAGTGAGTTTTTATTTGCTTTGGTTCAACACAAAATAATCATATGTAGTAAGATAACATCATTTTAAGTCAAGATTTCACTTTTAACACTTCTTCTTCTGGTTTAAGCCCAATTTAGTCCTGATGTAGACTGTAGTCCAGGTTTAGTTCTAGGTTCAGCTCCAGTTTAATTTGTTGAGAACTCAAATTTATTGCTGGGTTTCAGATGACATAGGAACATTCTATAGACCAGCAATATTTAATAAAGATAATGTTAAAATGCAGATTAATGTTGCAAGACAGAGGGCTCTTGGGTCTAGTCACTAATAAAAAAATTTTCAGGTTCAGCATTTGTGAATTTACCGTTTGGATATTTCAAGTACAGTGTTATTAACTGGGGAAATCTGTCTCTTGACCCCATCTGGGAGTACGTGGGATCTGAAAACCACCAATTCAGCTAAGATGTCTAATACTGTCTAAAACCATTATTGCATGTAAACAAACTATGCTCTCATTTCACATGAGCTGACGTGGACCTCTTTTATTCCATGCCAAACCTTTATTTCCTGATGTTAAGTTTTCCAATATCTATTTCCTTTTTCTCAGTACCGTTCCACTGTCTGAACAATATATAGAACAGCTCTGCTCGGGCCCTGGGCGGTCTATTTGTCCCTGTCATGCCTCTCTGTGAATCAATATACTGGACACACCGCTGTCTCTTCTCATCCTCAGGCTAATTGAAAAATGAATTGACATTTTCCACTCTGCAGGTTTTATGGACCTGGTTTTAAAATCCAAAATGTTGTTGTAGACTTTGTCCCAGCTGAAGTAGTAAAGAAGAGTGTTAGGAGATGCAATGACTAGTTAATTGAAGGAATAAACTTTGGTTAACTTTTATTTATATTTATTTATATAGTTTATTTATGAGACAGGGACAGTGCACAATGTACATTAACCTTAACAGGAGAGATGCTTTGTGCCAGGTTATAATTTCCACCTGTAATCTCGGTGTATGTTTTGTTAGGTTTTAATGGGGGAAACCGGAGTGCCCAGAGGAAACCCACCCAGACACGGGGAGAACATGCAAACTCCACACAGAAAAGACCGGGTGACCTGGGGATCAAACCCAGAACCTTCTTGCTGTGAAGCATGAGTGCTAGCCACTCAGCCACCATGCCGTCAGCAAGTAAAATGTGTATAATGGTGGTAAAGTATGAGAGATTTGTTAGGGAGATATTCATAAGTTTCAGTTTGTTTTTTTTTAAAGGGTCTGTATTTATTTTTTTATGCAGTAAAGTACCATTTGTATTCAAACAGGGCCTTATCCAGAAATCCAGACTCAAAACTTTTCTATTCAGACTGGAAACGCTCTGTAATGCAGTGACACTTTGCATTTTTTGTTATATTTCACTGTTTAATAATTTGCATGTTTTATATTGTGTTGATTTTAATGGAAATCACTTTGGTCACCTTTAGTGTTTTAAAGGGATCTATAAATAAAGATTGATTGATATGCTCCAGTGCATATATTGACAAGGAAGCTGCCAGGGTCAAAATGAGATGGCTATGTGCTGTTTGCAGTTGTTGTCAGCATACCAAGAAGTAAAGCTGGTGCACTGTTAGCATGCTAGTTGTCACCTGTGAAAGATGTGAAAACTTATAAACTCATCACAGTGAATAGGATACCTGGAATATGATGAGAAAGTAAGGAATACATCTGGACCATAGCAAATAGTTTAAAATTAAAACTAGTTCTGTTTATCACATTTTAAATCAGGTATAGCACCTCTAACTGTGACATTTTACAGGACTTTAGACCAATTAACCATTACTGACTAAATGTTGTTACAAAGTGCTATATACATACGTAACTTTGAGTGACTGATAGTAAGATAACAATACTTTTCACTATTTTATACTTAGAAAACAGAACTGTAAGAAACTCTAACTAAATAACACCAGGACTTTTGTAAATTAGCTTAAAATGGCACCCACTTTCACACCATGTTTTTTCTTCCACTTCTTAGGGTTTTAAATCTTTTGATTAGCTATTCCTCTCACCATCAGCGTCAACATGCAGTGAACTCCAGCCGACCAACAATGGAGAATCAAAGTACCTCAGAAACCTGTAAAACCTCATTAGTTTTAGCTGTAGACTCGCTGTAGGACTGCGCGTTCTACTAAAATGTCAACTGTTGATAATGGACAAAGCTCGTGTTCAAAGTTTTAAAAAGTGGTTTTGAAAGAAATACAATTTTTATCAAATGCTTTTGTGTTTTGGATCAGACATTTACATTTTAATACGAAGAATAAGTGCCATTTTCAACAAACATTAAGATAAAACCTAAACTGAATCCTTTTGTCTATTTGATAGTTTTGTGCATAAATATTAGGGCAAGGGTAGGCTCCATTATACATGTGCTTGATACATTTGTTCATTGCATTTAAAGATAAAGTAAGTAATTTTTCTGCTTGTTTCCATGGAGATGTTATTGCTTTGCCTGAAATGCAATATCTATTGATCATTGATTCCATTACAGGTCCACTTCTATTGATAAAATACCTTGAAAACCTTGAAAACCCTGCATTCTTACTGTGAGCTTGGCGGCTCTTGCTCTTCACAGGTCTAATTTTTAATTTGGCGATCTTGTCTCCATGGAGATAGATAAGTTCAGTGTTGTACTGTGGGACATATAGGTACAGCAATAACTACTATCTTTTTGCCAAGGACCAATCTCCAGATCTTGAGCCAGTATCTTACTCAAGAGTACCAAGTTGGAAGGGTACTGTTGTGCATATACAGTAATTTTTTTCAGGCCAGGAAAAAGGAGACCCCAAGAAATGATCACATCAAGCGAAATTTGAAAAATAAAAAGATCAGATTTACTTTAATCGCTACTATTGATGTGTGTGTAGAATCCCTCAGTCGTCCAGGTAGAATCCATAGCAAAAGGAGAAATTTAATTTGTCAACTGGACAGAGTTTATTTGATTGAATATGTTTCGCAGCTCATCCAAGCTGCTTCTTCAGTTCAGAACTGAGCTGTGAAACGTATTCAACCAAATAAACTCTGTCCAGTTGACAAATTAAATTTCTCCTTTTGCTATGGATACTATTGATGCTTTGCAGCTGATGTCATCAACATTCCCTGGGGTGAGATGATTTGTGCTGTTAAACAAGTCCCTTTCAAATAATATTACAGTCAATAGCTAGCTAGTATTAGCCAACAGTTTTTCAGTTAGTTACCTTTTTGTTGAACATTAAACACCTAAACAGGACCATTAACACTCGTATTGATCGCAGACTCCTGTGTTAGTTAGCTGTTTAAATTATGAATTTAAATCCATTGTGCATTTTTATTAAGTTTTCAGACTTTTTTTTTACTTCAAACTTTTTTGTCTGTGTGATAGTGCTGAACATTCTGCATGAAGTCACTACAAAGCATCAGTTGCTAGTATCAAAGCTGACTTCAAGATTTTATGACAATATTGGTGCTGATTGCAACTTAGAATTTCTTGTGAGCACAAACTTTTGGATCTTAACCAAACAATTTTAAAACATAGGCACCCATTTTTTTGTTGCTTCTTCTCCATATAGTTGCATTAATTTTCTCACTCTTCAAATCTTTTAAAGGATGCTCACACTCATACAATTCTGCACACAGCGACCTGTGGTTCTTAATGCCACGACCCCATTTAAAAGCGCATTGATCGTTTGTACTGCCTCTTCCTCTCAAAGTCGTTAGTGTCATCTGTTAGCAATAATTAATGTGAATGTGAATTAATTGCACGAGGGAGCTGGGGACTTAACTCATTTGCTCCATTCATTGATATGCGCGCATTATTTGATTGTACTGGCTGCTCTTTTCAATCTGGTACATTGTGAAAGAAGACAGCGCCGGGAACAATCTCGTCGCTAATTACAGGAATGGTGTCGGGGGTTATTGCAGATCTGACACCAGCGATAAAGTTTAACAAAATGCTCACTCACAAATGTCCATAGAGCTTCACAGGCCAAGGCCAAGGGCAGTTTGTTTAAGTACAATGCTATAAAATGCTCTGTTATGTCTTGCATCCTTTGATTTTAGTAATAATTCTGATAATGCACTGGACAAGACTTTTACATAGCATTATTCAAAGTCAAAGTCAATTTGATTCATACACTTATTTTAAATGTGTTATATTATGCAAAATTGACTCTTGTGAGCTTTAAGTCAGGCTAGAATGTTGTTGCTTTCTCGAAAACATACCTGGAGTTGTGTTTTGTTTCATTCACACTTTTGAGTAATTTTGCATTATCAGTATGTCTGATTTTCCAAAGATCAAAATGCTCTGCAAAGAAATAGATGTAGTTGGAGCGCTCGCTGGATCACCGCTAAGTGAAGTGACAATCAGGAGCTCTTCGGAGATCCTGAGTGGGCAGAATAATTTACTAGATGAAAAAAGAGATCCAAGGCACTCCGATATGCGTTGCTATTATTTTATTTCATGTCAAACGCCAACGTGTTTCGTGTTCATCAGTGCACGTAAAATTCACAGGCGTGTACGGATGGTATTTAAATGTACAAGTAACATGGCATGTCATATGGCAAATTAACCATACATACATTATAAGGGACAAAGTGATGCATCACATAATATGAGCATGTACCAGTCTGGACACAGATCACCTGTAACCCAGAGTGGTACATGTTCATATATAGAAAATCTGGCAGGACATATATTTGCACAATAAATCTTATTCACAGGTGAATATGAAATAGACAATGGCAGAGACTGCAAATATGAAAAACAGGCAACCCAGATGTTAAGAGATCCATTTCCTCATTTAATCCTGGATCGGTTGTAGCTCTTCATGGATCCAATAAGACTCACGTTGTAAAAGGTGCTTAAGTCGATCTCCTCCCCTGAGGTTCTGTGGTACATGCTCAATCACCATGGCCTTTAAAGAATTTGGGCTACTATGACCGGCCAGTTTGTAGTGTTTTGCCATAGGATAGTCAGTATTCTGAGTACCAGTGGCATATTTATGCTCTGCCAGGCGTTCTTTAAATTTGGGTTTAGTCCTGCCATCGCAGAAGCAACCACATTCACACTCCAACCTGTATACGACAAATTGTAGTACTGCATGTTGCAAAACCTCTGCATTTGTAAAGCTTGTTAGTGAATCTGTCTGTGAATGTATTTGTTTTCACCACATTAATTTTTCTTGTGTAAATTTATGTCCTGCCAGATTTTCTATATATGAACATGTACCACTCTGGGTTACAGGTGATCTGTGTCCAGACTGGTACATGCTCATATTATATGATGCATCACTTTGTCCCTTATAATGTATGTATATACTTTTTGTATGGTTAATTTGCCATATGACAGTGTTGTTGTGTGACTTGTACATTTAAATACCATCTGTACACACCTGTGAATTTTACGTGCACTGATGAACACGCAAGTCGAAACACGTTGGCGTTTGATATGAAATAGAATAATAGCAACGCATATCGGAGTGCCTCGGATCTCTTCTTTCATCAAAATGCTCTGTTCCACCTTGTGATGTCATGAAGTGATAAGTTTTCAACAGCTATGTTTTACCTTTTGGTTTGTAGAGATTGGAAAATCCAGTGTTTTTACATGAGGAAACAACATTATAACATAGATCAAAAAATAACATAATATGGGACCTTTAATCTTTATTTGGGTTGCTGGACAAACTGAGCCTCTGCATTTGTTGAAGTATAATATGTAAAAGTAGTGTTGGAGTCTTTTCTCATTATTAAAAAAATAAAATAAAACAATGTTATAGGTCAGATTAAACATAAAAATATTGGTAAAACATAATATTTAAAAAAGAATAGTGGTTGGTAAGCGACTAACCACAGCTGCCCTGAGGTAAACTGAAACATGACATGGCCTCTTTGTCTACAACTGATCAATAACACATTTATACAAGCAAGTCAGGTGAAGTGTCTTGCCCAAGGACACATAGGCAGTGCTGGTCTAGTAATGGTTATTGAACTAACAACTTTTAGTTTGTGGGCAAAAATCTACTCATTTAGCATCAATGCCACCACCTAATAATGCCAACGGACTGTGTCCCTTGATTATTTTTTAGCATTTAACTCTTTCTCTTCTTAGATCTATTTTGACCACAGACTGTATACAAAAGAACATAGCTAGCTGCCACATTTGAAATAGGAAGTGACAATGGGCGCACTTCCGTCTCCAATTCACTTTATACTGAAATACTGTCGCCCCTCTCTCTGTATCTGCTGCTGTCAGGCTCCTCATTTAGGTCTTAAAATGTTCTTATTAACCTACATGATCCCGGTGTTTTTATTTCGCTATTTTGTCCATTAAATAAATTGACTGGAGCTGAGCGCTATGGGTGCTATAATTCTATGAATTATTCTATGATTTTGATCCATCTCCAGGTCTTGAATGAGGCTCTTGCTTAAGTGTATCTATAGATATCTAGCTATATACTGTGCATGTTACAGGTGAAGGCAGGAGAAAGGAGTACACCAAAGAAACACAAACACAGAAACAATATTCAAACTCTAGAATAAAACTTGTGACTTTCTAGTGATGAGGCAAGTCCTAACTACTAAGTCACTGTGCTGACAACTGAACACATTTTCCCAAACAAATACTATTTCAAGCGTGCACTGATAAAAGTTTAAATGTTAAAAAACTGCAAAAGCATTTATTGAACAATTATGAAAAGTGCAAATTATTCACATACCCGTTCTACCTCAGTGATTTACCGATTACTACAAAACATCATATTATAAATAAAAATGAAAACATGTCCCAAAGGCAGTAAAATAAGAAACAGCCTTTAAAATCTAAGACCACAAGAGGTAGTACATTTTAAGCGTTTAACATTTATTTCCTCTCTGCTACTACTACAAATACTACTACTACTTCAAACACTACCACTTCTACCACTGCTACCACAACCAGTGCTAACTCAATAACTATTACTTCAACAATTACTACTACAACTTCAACCACCATTACTAATATTAATACTTATACTAATACTACTGCTGCTACTACTACTTCAACCACTGCTACTACTGCTCCAAATACAAGTAGTTGAAATAGTATTTCTGGTATTTGAAGTATTGGTAGTAGTGGTTGTAGAGGTAGTTATAGGAATCTACATTTGAAGTGTAAATTATCCACATATCTGTTCTTTACTGCTTTACCAATTACTACAAAACTTCATATTATAAATAAAAATATATCTCAAAAACACTCAAATATGAAATAGCCTTTCCACAACCACAAGAGGTTGTATATTTGAAGCATTTAACATTGATCCCCTCTGTGTCTTCTCACATCTGTTTGGACCTGAGGGAGAGACACAGTGGCTGCATGTTAAGGACACTGAAAAGATTTTCCATGGAGCTGTTGTGAGTAGAACAGTAAAGCCGAGGCAGGCTCATCAGACCGGAAAAGCACAAGGACCAGACACTTTATGCACGTTTTAGTTTGAGCTCCTCATCAAAACGCACTCGTGTGGATCACAGCGGCCCTCAGCAAGGTTACACCTGCTCAATGATCTAAACCAGTCTTTCAAACTCAGCGCGTAAACAGCTCTACTACTTTTCTGCACTAAAGACCACAACTTTCATATGGACAGCATTTTAAATTTAATGTCCTATAATGTCCTATATGGAAAATGGATTCTTGTGAGCTTTATATAATGCTGTTACCTGCTGAAAAACATATCTGGAGTTGTGTTTTGTTTCATTCACATGTCTGAGTAACCGTTTGTTATTAGTCTGTCTGCGTCTCCAAAGCTCAAAATGCTCTGTTCTGTTTTCAAGTCAACAGCTGCATTTTACCCTTTGTTCAGTAGAGATTGGCAATTCCAGGGTTGAAATATTATATAGAACATATTTCTTATGGTAGGCGTATTTATTACTTATTACTTATTTATTACGTAATCTTTATTTCAAGCTATGTCATGGGCAGACCAAAGTGGTACACAGATTAATACAACTGGTACAGGTTCAGTACATTTAATTATTTTTTTTTTATGAATATCTATGTATCATTACTCTATTCAAAATACATTCAAATTCTAATACATTTTTTTGTCCATTTTTCATTTATTCTCCTGCTGTTCTTGTCTGTTTATTGTAGGATTTTGACCTGTACATTTACCTGTAATCTTAATGCTGTAAATGTGTGTGTCTGCGTTTTACAGTGTACACATGTCATGTTGTGATAATTTGATAGATAGATAAATACAAATACTGAAATTTCCCTATTGTGGGACAAATAATTGTTCTCTTATCTTAGCTTAAAACATCATAATTACATATAACACAAAGGAGGCCAGTGCAGATGATTGTAGCTGTCTTGAGTCCAGTGGAGCAGTAAACACGACTTCATCTCTGACCTTTAAGTTAAAGGGCAGAGTCTGAGCTGAGTGTGAGACGCTGCTGCATTCATCATAGTTAACATCAGAATCACTGTGCCCTGGTTCATAATGAGGGGCACTTATCACGCCGAAGTAAGAGCTTAGGAAGTATGCTATGTATGCAACTTTGACAACTTATTATTTTTAATGCAATGATGATGATAATAATAATACACTGGATTTATATAGCGTATGGGGTAGACTAACAAAAGTGAGGCTGCCAATCTGTGCCATCTGCCCCTCTGACCAAAACCAACACTTATTCACACACCACATTCATACACAGGCAAAGTGGGTGAAGTGCCTTGCCTAAGGACACAACAACGGCAGCAGATTAGACGAGATTCTCAAAGCATTATGGCTGTATATGATCATTTTTTACTGAAAAGTTAGTAATATGTACTGTATCCAAAATGTAGTATGCGTCATGGTTAAAGAACACATATTGTGTCTGTTATATAGTTATAATCTATGACACCCCTGGACCATTATATTACAATTTGCACATTCGAAATAACTTAAACTGTGGTGTCCAGTTAGAGCTGAACGTCATCACAACAAAGAGTGGGCAACTTGGATGAATAGTTGCAATAGTGTATGTTTTTTTTTAAAATTTGTACCAAAATGACGATGCGTCGCTGCAGAATCTTACGTGTATCACTGATTAAGAAAATAAGATTGGAGAACAAAGTTAGTACAGAGCAGTGGGCATATGCCAGTGGCAGTGAAAACAGAGGTTGATTGGCAATATGAAAGTAAGTGATTAAAGATTGCTCAAACATGCATGCCTCACTCCAAATACAACTTTGAGTGGGTAAATGAGAAGTGGAGACAGCTATAACATGGTTAAAAAGTTGATTTTGCATAACAAGTCTGCTTTATCCTGACAAAAAAGAGCTTATCTTTCAAAATATTTATTCAAGGTTTTAATGTAATCATATATTCATCCTCCAAGCAAAAGTTATTGACAAAGCATCTGGCAACTCCACATGATAATGAATTACATTTTAGTTATATTGATGCAATGCTGGCTTTATAGTATCTTAAAAGCCAGCATTTCATATTTTTACACACCAGAGGAGACAAAAGTAGACCAGAATATCCTAACTCCTCACTGGCTCAATTATCAGCTCAGGCGTGGATGTCTGAAGGACTTTCCTGAGTTTTCCTGGAGGTGAATCTGTCAATCTTGTATCAGATCTGAGTGTTTCTAGGTGTTGCGCTGACTTCACTATGAGGAAAACGCGTTACTTTTCATTGCAACATGGATCTTTTGTTCATACATCAAACCACAATGAAGGCAAGGAAAGGCCAGAGCCAGCTGAACGCTACAAAGTCCATAGTAAAGTGTAAGGTGAAACTACAGTCATATATCTGTAATATAATAGAATTCAGGACACATCTTTGTCAGTTTGCCCCAGGGCAGCTGTGGCTTTGGAAGAACTAAGTGTGAATGAACAATGAAGAGCATCAAGAGCCTTTAAGGGTCTAACTCCATATAGACTTTAGATATAACGCCAAGCCATCATATAGAAGTTAGTTTTTTTATTATATATTTCAATTAGAGATAAATCGATATATCAGTTGGTCGATATATCAAGCTGATATTTGGACTTTTTGGAATATATGATCAATCTGCTGCCTAAAAAATACACACAAAGCTTTATATTCACACTTTAATATGAAGAGATAACTGCACAAAGGCAACTACACAGCGCTCTTGTAGGTTTAAAAAAAGGGCTTGGGGGGAGTTTGTAGTACATTTAAATTACATAATAAAATAAATTTAAAAATCTGCAAAACTGTTGGTTTAACAGAGAGCTATCAAATCAAACAATTAAATTGTAATTTTTCAGTAACAGACAAACAAATTAATCAACCTTAATTTTTTTTATGTCCGTGCAGAATTGACTCTTGTGAGCTTTAAGTAATGTTCTAATGCTGTTACCTCCTCAAAAACATACCAGGAGTTGTGTTTTGTTTCATTCACACATGTTTGAGTAACCCTTTATTATTAGTCTGTCTACATCTTCAAAGCCCAAAATGCTCTGTTTCAGTTTGTGATGTCATGAAATGATAGTTTTCAAGTTAGCAGCTATTTTTACCTTTAGTTCGGTAGAGATCGGCAATTCCTGGTCTGAAATATTCCAGATGATTCTAGTGAAGGTGTATGGAGTTTTAAAACACAGTTGAGCACGTCCTGTATTACCACAAGGAGGAACAGAGTATTTGAGAGAAAACCACAGCCTAAATATGCGAGTTTGTGTGTTAAACATGTGTGTATGAAACAAAACACAACTCCAGGTCTGTTTGTGATAAGGAAACAACATTATAACTTTGATCAGAAAATGGCGTTATATGGGCCCTTTAACTGAAAACTTTACCTCCAGAACATCTTATGAACTCATTACTAACCCTATCCATCCTTCTACAATGTATATCACATATCCTACAGAGTGGTGAGCCAATTTATTTGAGTAAAGATAACAGAGTAATGGCAGTTTCTCATAGAGGTTGGTTGAGTCTTGTTTCTGTGTGTGGGTAGCAGCAGCATTATTATTTCACCAATGATCAAAGCTTTAAAACTAGGCCTAAGGAAGGTTTTATAAACAAACTGCTAAATGAACAGAACAGGACTGATCAAAGAGGAGCCAGGAGAGAAATGCGAAGAAAAAAAATACATGTTCAAGAAAAACATGGTAGCAGCAAGTTAAAAGATACAGGCTCTGTAGGTACTACTTTGATTACCATAGATCTAAATCATGAAATGCACACCTACACTAAGCAGATGTCTAAATTCACAATAACGGATTCAATTATATTCGCGGACTGTGTGTGTGTGTGTGTGGGTGTGTGTGTGTGTGTGTGTGTGTGTGTGTGGGTGTGTGTGGGTGTGTGTGTGTGTGTGTGTGTGTGTGTGTTTCTATAGTCATTTACAATTTCACCCAGACACCTAAAACATGCACAGTTGGCTATTACTCACCTAGTCCTGACCAAAATCCTAGCTCAAGATCTGAAGATGGGTCAAATGCCCAGGATGGGTCAAATGGAAAGTACAAATCAATTTAACCTTAATCCTCATCAGTCTATAAGATAATTCATTCAAACAAAAGTTTTTTTTTTTTTTTTTTTTTAAGTGCTTTTAAGTGATCTCTATAGTTCTGGGCTACACCAGAAATAAGTCTGCACTAAACTCAATAAATCTTTATTTATAGAGCCCTTAACACACAAGGTGGCCAAAGTGCTTTCCAATCAAATCAACACAACACAAAAACATTAAACAATGAAAAACTGTGCTCATATCAGAACCAAACCACAAAAAGACTGAACAAACCCCATATGCAGAAAATATATTTGTATATAAACAAATATTATTTATAATTATGGCTTTTGTCACTTGTAGAAGTAACTCAAACTTTTACTCAGTACTGTCACCCTGTAAATGATTTTACTCAAGTAGGAGTGAAAGTATGCAGTCTGTTTGTTAAAGATGTACTATGTAACTTTCGTAACTATGTAACTATGCATGTTTTTCAAGGTATTTTTAAGCAATAAAAACACTTGTAATTTTGTAAAAACAAGTTAGATGAGGCATTCTAGGCAAAGCAATATCATCTCTATGGAGACAAGAAAGTTGCACACGCTCCTCCTCAAAAGTTACATAGTGTACGTTTAAGAAGTGAGTACTACCCATAGACTGTATATAAATGGACATAACTAGCCGTGCTCTAAATAGGCTTCCGGCTCCTTCGACTCCATCCAACCCCCTCTCAATTTTGTTTAGAACTGGCTCTAAATTTGCTCCTTGCTAATTGCTAGCCTTGATGAGTTTCATTTGACTGGAGCCAAACGCTATGGGTGACGTCACACTCCCTTGGTCCACTTCTTCATACAGTCTGTGGTACTACTCACCTTTGCAAAATTCTTTATAAAAATAATATATAGTATTGAAAGCATCAGTTTAGTGCTTGGTCACCTTGGGAGCTTCACGCTTGAGTGAGAGCCAATTTGTGCTACAGAGTCGAAGCAGCATCCACAGACTTCAATGACATTTTAGTTGGAGCTGGATTATAAAGCTCTGGTTCAAATCTGTCACAATTAGCGCAAGGGGGAAAGGCTAATACAGGACTGATGAACTACACGCGCAGCCATGCAGAACACAGGGACAACCAGCCCACTAATTAAACACGACAAGTAAGAGACTGCTCTTTAAACTGCATACACGGAGCCTGTTACATAAGGGGCACTATCCTTATCCTTATATTCTTTCTATTTAATGACGGCTATAGATTGGTTTCAGAATTATGAAAATTTGGGACCAATGCCATAGCGATTAAAGATGAAAATGTTGTTTCTTCATCAAAAATCATCATACGTGAAGTTGTATTTTGTTTCATTTGCACATGTTTAACACTCAAACCATGCATGAGTTCTTCCCGCAAACTGAAAACACTCCATTCCACTTTATGATGTCATGCGGTAATACACACATTCACTAGGATCATTTGGATAATTTCACAGCTGGAATTGCCAATCTGAATTGAACTAAAGGTAAAAAGTAGCTGTTAACTTGAGAACTACCACTATATGAGATCATAAGAGGAGCAGCATTATAAGATGGCTTAAAGCTCACAAGAATCAGTTTTGGGTATTATAGGACCTTTAACAAATTAAAAACTAAATATTGAACCTTTTGAATGGGGAAAATGTCCTTGCATATCGCATTTTGCAAATAACAAGGGGTTGAAACTCATGAATAACATGTGGGCTCTGATAATTAAATCCAGAACCTTCTAGCTCAGAGGCAAGTAACCACTCAGCTAGTATGCAGTAGGCTCATTCAAATTTTGTTTTGAATCATTAATTGCTTGGCTAAGTCACTTTGACCTTTCAAAACATGGCCGCCCTAATAAATATACATTTCTTTTTTTGATCCATTTAACTACATGTGTTGACAAGTGAGATATATTGCTCAATGGCAACTTGGTAATTAAGCCAAGACAGGACATTTAGCATTTCATCCAAATGTATGAAGTCTAAGTCATTTACCTTTTAAAGCATAAGCAACATTTACACAAAATGTACACACAATGTAACCAGCCTAACCTAAACAAAAAAATGATTCATAATGTAAGTATTTAGGCTTGTCAAAAGTTTAAAAATGACTTGAAGACACAATCGAACCCATTCTTTTACTGTCACATTGTGAGCTATTTTAAACCTAACTATACAGTGAACTCCGTGTCCAAAAGCACCTGATCATTGTCCACGAGCCTCTCTGCTCCTGCCTTTTAAAGCTGTAACCTTCAGAAGTGTGTCCTGGCATATAAAATGCAGGCGTTCCTCCCGGCGGTCTGATCCTGTCAGCCTGTTTGTATAGCATGTGTTTGTATGTTACACCATGCACCCTGAATGATAGTTCTACCTGGGAGTGCGGCGCAGCGGCCATCTTGACTCTCTGCTGGAAGAGAACGCTGAGTATACGATTCTGCTGCTCCAGGTCAAACACACGAGTCCTCAGCTTCACACACTCCTCCTTCAGGTCCTGGGACCAAAAATCAGCAGAAACATGAATAATGCCTATCAACACCTTTGGTATATTATTTGATACAATAACACACTTACCTTCTGAGTGAGGAGAGCTTGGACCACTTGATTAGCCACCTATAAACACAAAACATATGACCGATGAGTAACTGCACATCAGAAATCAGTCTATTACATGTCAGATTTTAATGAAAACTTCCAAACTCATTTCCCATACTAGGAAATATCAGCAGTAGGGCAGAACTAGTTTGGAAAAATATCGGATTGTAACTGTTCTCAGGCATTTTTAACACACCCAGTAACATTAGTATTTTAGAAGAAACTGAAATATTAACAGCTCAAACACTAATAGAATACCATGCATTTCAGAAATAATTAGTAGAGGTCTAAACTGCAGGGTTAGCATGTTTTTATATAAAATATGTTTTTGCTTAAACAAAATGTAGTTATGTTGCTTAAAGCTACCATCAGATTGCCCGCCCCGCCCCTGCAGGTTTGGTCTGACAGAAGAAGCACAGGTGAGTCTGAAGAAAAGTCAGGTGAGGGGGGAACAGGTTTCACATCTGCCATCTACTGGTGAAAAAAAATCAAATACATTTGCAGCTAGTACCTTCAATTAAAATAATTATTATTTTTATGATTGAATTTTTAATTATTTGCTCATAGTTCTGTATATTAAACCCAGTGAGAGTTTGTACAAGGCTTCTAGTTCTAAATAAATGACACTGTTAATTTGACCATAACTTTTTGTGCCAACTATTTTAAAGCATAAAGATATTCAAAAGGTTTATTGACTAAAAAGAGTTGAATAGTAAATATAATAAGTGCTCATAGCCTATATAAGAAACCTTTTGACTCTTGGACATCTTGTGTTGCCCAAGGAAGTAGCTTTAATTAGCAGCACTTACTCTTTCCTCCTTAAACCTCAGTAAAACCATGAACCATCACGGAGAAGGACAGACCGCACAAGAGTCCAGGTTTCATGGCTGGAGTCTGAACCATGAAGACCTTAGTGCAGTGATGAGAAGTCAAAAGCCAAAACCTACCACAGTCTAATTAAGAAATAATTTCCCTTGTGGATCAATAAAGTTTGTATAAGTCAAAGTCTAAGTCTAAATGTAATGTTTTCTTCTTAAATACATGCCTTTCAAACTCCTAATACATGGAACATTTTACAGACTTTTCTTAGTTTAAATTGTTAATCGCTATGGCAAAGGTCCTATTTTTTTCATCATGCTGGAATCCACGGACTAGTTGTTAAAATAAATACTGTTTCATAAAGTACTATGCCATGTAGTACAATGTAGTAATAGTAAAAGTTGTGGTTAGTAAAGCAGCGTTGATCTACAAAGGTGCACTATGTAACTTTTCTGGTTTTCTTTATGTCTGGAACACACCACAGAGGCATTATACTCATCCATCTTGCATGCATTCAATTAAAGATCTTCCATGCTAAAAAAAAACCTTGTAAAACATTACTGTGAGCTGCATGTCTCTGCGGATATAGATATGGATGAGTAATGCCATACTGTGGAACATTCCAGGCAAATCAAGAACATCTCCATGGAGACAATCAGTTGGTGGAGCCTCAAATAGAAAAGTTACACAGCGCACCTTTTTTAAACTCCTTGCATGATGTGCTTTGAGTATGTATAAACTGGTCTTATAGTAAGATTTGGACAGGCCAGTAGTAACAAAGGCAGACGTATGGAGCGTATGTAGAAACATGTGAATAATGGTGAAGGAGGAGAGATCGTATTAGTGTCCAGACTGTGTCCAAGCACAAATGTCACAAAATGCCACTTCATTTCTAAGGATACTTTGGTTTGAGTCCCTCCAACTAAAAAAAAGCACAAACCACCACCACAACTGTGACCACAATACAGAAGAATACACGACATTTGAGTTTGATTTTGATTAAGAATAGAACATAGTACATATTTTCAGTGAACAGTAGAAAACATTAAAATGGTAAAAACAAATTAGGAAATTATACGATTTTTATTATTGTTTTTTATTTTTTAGAAACGGATTTTAAATGTGTCTCTCACCTCATCCAGGCAGCGTTCATACTGCTTCCTTTGATTGTCATTCTCAATGGACAGAGCTGAGTTTTCTGCCTGTAAAAAGAAAAACAGATGCTTTAAAGACACAGTATGTCACTTTTTAGGAAAAAAAAAAGAATAGAAAAGCATGTTTGTTTGTTTTGTTTTTTGTTTTTACTTTTTTTGTAGTTCCCTTTTCTTACGCAGCAACCAGAAACTCATAATATCAGTAGATAATGGTTTTGCTTTGCTGTAACGTAATAATATAATGTAATAATAACACCAGCTATAAAGTGCTTCACACAGAAGAAACACAATTATACTTCCAGGATACAAAAAGCACAAATGGGTCTATGCCACCCGTAGTTCATGATTCATATTTTGGACATTTTAAATCTCAGTATCAATATCAATGGAGTGTCTAATGCCACACTGTGGAACATCCCGGTCAAAGCAACAACATGTTTTTTCTTGTTGCATTGATGGCCACAATAGAAAGTGCGTGTGCCCAGAGTTCGACCCAAAAGTCCAGCTTGTCCGGGGCATGTCCTCTGTTTTTGTCCATCGCCTTTGATTTAAACCTGACAAATAGTGGCTTTTCCCCATGGCCCTGTCTGCTCAATGGAGAGAGACGCTGCTAAACAAATGATGCTTTAAATTTCCTCCACCCTCTCCTCTCCTATCTCCTCAAGTACCTCCAAGTATGATTCAATTACAGGCCCAGGTTGCTCCCGTCGGGGAACACAAAGCATTATGGGTACTCGGGACGTGACTTTGGGCTGAAATGATTAATCCGTTAAATCTTTGCTGGTTGTTTTCACTGGAGGCGAAGACAAGTTCACAGAAAGGGCCGGTAATGGGAGGCAGGAGAGGACACTGAGCAGAGAGGTCCTTCAAAATGCATCAACAACACCTGAGCTTATGTCTCCAAGTGCTTGGTTCGATGGAGGAGGATAAAGAAAGTGCAAGGAATACATAGAAGGATAACATGATGAATTTAAAGAAGACATATTGTGCTTTTGTCTGCTATATAGTTATAATCTATACCTACACCCATGGATCATTATGTTATGATTTACACATTTTAAATCATCTAAAATGACTTAATTAAAGACATAGGTAACTGACTTCTGCATTAGAAAACTGTGGTAGCTGTAAATGTCATCACAACAAACAGCCGTGAAGTTGTGGCCCTCTCCTATGGGTGGCTGCAGATCACAGTAGAGTAGGGGTAGGATGACTATGCAATGCTTCTGAATTCTACCTGCATTACTGATAGATGGTGTCTTGAAAATAAGCCATTAAAGATCGCTCAAACATGCACAAATCACTCCAAATACAACTTCAGGTGAGTAAATGGTGAAGGGGTGAAACAACTTTTGCATTGGCATGATACAAGGAAATTAAAGTGCTTATGTTTGGCAAGGGTTAAGGAAAGTTAATTGATATTGTTTGTTTGTTTGCTTGTTTGTGTGTTTATCTTTTGTGATGTGACAATAACATTTATAAAGTTACCCATAATATTTGCATGTATAAAATATATGAGAAAACCAGCTCTAAACCATGACTCAAGTGGGACAAAATAAGATCTTAATTTACACGCTAAGTCACTCCTCCATCAGAGCGCTATTACAACACCTTCAGCGGCATCCCACTAACTCAAGCTTGTCAAGTTGTTGCGTATCATGTTTTTGTATATTTCTGGAGAATTGTCATGTGGGAGCACGGATGCTGTAGGCTTGTGGGCTGAGCATTGGACAGGATCTTACAGGTAACCCTAAGAAAGGTCTGAATAGGGCCCGGGATAGATCACTAAATTACATATACATGCATAGAAAACATCTCCTGGTATGTTTTCAATGAGGGAATAATGTTAAAACATATAAAAGAATGACCTTAATGCTCCCTCAATGAACTTTTGAAGGTTGTGTAGTCACAAGTGTTGAAACCATTCCCCATGACTATAGTACAGGACAAGTGTGCAATAATAACACTGAGTGCATTTACCTCCAGAGCCCTGAGCCTCTCTAACAGGGGGTTGCTGTCCTCATCAGATCCGCTGTGTGTCTCCTCGGATGCTGCTGTCTCCGTGGCGACAGGGACAGATGTCTCCGTGGCGGCGGGGACTGACTCCAGACTGTCCTGCTGCTTCCACATCTCCTCCAGCAGCTTGTCCTGAGACACAAAAACACAGGGGGGACAGTATATTATTACAAGATACTGCTGTGGTTGCTTTTTTAAAATGTATTCTTTATTTAAGCAGGAAGGTGAACTTGGAAAGGTGGGGTTAAATTGGTTATGCTTGGTAAATTTGTATTCTCTGTGTGTAAACTGCAAATGGAGTCAACACGTGACCATATAGTTTCAATAAAAAACAAAATGTGCGGTATTCATGGGTGCCATTTTGAGTACTTTTGACAATTCAAACGTTATAATATTTTGTTTAAAATAGTTCAGCTTTCAGCTTTTGAGTTGAAGAGAGAATTATTTGAAACTAAAACTCTGCTAGCATTACAACATTCAGACTCAAGAGTGGTTATTTATTTATTACATGTCTATGGATGTGTTTACACTGGGCTCTGGCTTGATCCTGGTTTTAGCCCAGTTAAGTCCTGATATAGACTGGTGTAATTTTTGTTTTTATTAAAGCAGCTCTGTGTGATTTTCTATAGGTGGCAGTGATTCCATAGAAATAGAAAGTTAAAACCATACAACACAACATTCTCCATGGAGATAGATGAGTTTTATATCATACTGTGGAATATTATAACCAATGTAACAAGATTTCCATGGAGACAAGCAGGTGGTTCTCCTTCAGGCTAAAAAAGAGTCCATCTTGTGAAGATGAACTAACTCACAGTTAGAACGCATGTTTTTCTGTTTTTCAGTTTTCAGTTTTTGTTTAGTTTTTTTTTCAGTTTTCAGTTTTTTCAGAGTCCAAAATGTAAAAAACATGCTTTTATTTTAGTCTGTGCTTAAAAGGTACATAGTGGAGCTTTAAAGGGCCCATATTAGGTTATTTTCTGATTATAATGATGCATTACAATGTTTTTTTCCTCATCAAAATACCCTGTTTCACCTTGTGATGTTGTGGTAATACAGGAAGCACTCCACTGTGTTTTTAAACTCCGTACACCTTCACTAAAATCATTTGGACAATTTCAGCCTTAGATTTTCCAGTCTCTACTGAATTTTGCGCTTTTGGAGACGTAGACAGACTAATCATAAAGGGATGTGTGAATGAAACAAAGCACAACTCCAGGTATGTTTTTAAGGAGGTAACAACATTCTAACATGGCTTAAATCTCACAAGAGTCCATTTTGTGTATATAGGGCCTTTAAAAGGAAGGTACACACATCTCTATGACAGTAGATACATGTATTATCCTTGGTCTTGTTGTTGTTGTCCATTTGATTGAGTGATGCTTTAAACTCATTATGGATGGGGTGTACCAGGTGTTCAAACAGGAGTGGTCCCTCTGACTGCCTGGTGCACAGCTGTAGTTTGTCTCGACCCATGACTTGATTGAGTGAGATGCCCGAGCTCCCAACAGTGAAAAGTAATTCACTAAACAAGAGGGTCAAGGGCACGCTTATGTTTGGCAATGGCTGCGGAAAGTTAATATGGAGATCGTGTGCAGTCTTTTGTGATATATCAATAACAAATATACATGGGTATTATTATTAACAAAAAGGATATGGAAAAACAGCTCTAAACCATGGCTAAAATGGAGCAAAATTAGATCTTAATGAGTCAAAATACTAAATTCCCAAAGCAGGACTACAATGGGAATTTGTATGAAACAGAGAGAAAATATTATTACTATCTTGAATAGGTGTGGTAAGCATTTAAAAATGAACATATTGTAATGTTTCTGTGAATAGAATGTTCCATAGTAAGGCATTAAAGTTATCTGTCTTCATGGAGATAAGAAGGTGATGCTACCAGGCCAAGTTACAGGCCAGAACACAGTAAGAATGCACGTGTGACAAGGGATTTTTGAGGAATAAAAACACATGTGGCGAAAAAAAACATGTAATAAATAAGTCTAATGCCATTTCTGGAACATTTCTGGCAATGTAATAACATCTCCATGGGAACAAGCAGCTACCCACCAGAAAAGTTAAAAGTACCTTAAATTGATCCATTATTTATTCAAAATTTGCATACAGGTTATAAATCATGTTGGTCTGATTTATACGAAATTGTTATTTCTTTAATGATGCAAACACAACTTAGTAGCAGAGCTGTACTGCCTGAACCACAGTAAAAGTATTAGATTTAGTTTTTAAAATAGTCAGATGCTGAAAATACCCTAATTCACATGCACCGTGAAACCCAACCTTATCCACAGTCTAAAGCTATAATCAGTGTGGATACATGAAGACGTTATTATTTCTACTAAAATCCATTTACTATCAGAGGCATACTGTGTTTTAAAGCGGTCGACTTACAATTTAAAAGATGAAAAGAAAGGCTAAAATCAATACCCCATCTGCTCTTATTGTATAGTTTTAAATTACACTGTTTCAGACATGTGCGCACGCTATCATCATCACTCCACATCTATGGCAATTCTGAACAGAGTCGGTTAGAAATGTCATATATATACCATTATAAAGACACAATGAATCTCAAAGTAGTTTTACAGGATAATCTGGGGAATTTATATGTTTTTGATGAGACAGAACATTACAAAAATAGCTTAAAAGTCAGTTCTTTTTGCCTGGAATGTTTCACAGTATGGCATTAAACTGATTTATTTTGCATCCATTCAAATACATATGTTTTTTATTGCTCAAAAACATCTTGTAAAACACAGATTGTTACTCTGAGTGGGGTCGCCTCTGCTCTTCGTTTGACCTGGTCTGTGCCTCTCATGGTCATCTGCTCATGACCATGACAGACCCTCCACCAGAAAACCAATGAATCAGGACTTAACAGGGATATACGTATAGCTGTATATAGCAGGGGTGTCCAAACTTGTTTCATCAAGGACCATATCAAAACACAGACAGAGGAGAGGGCCTATCGAGGGCCTTGGGTGGACAATACAGTGAATAATTCAAATATGTGCATTATAACAGATCTTTAGTCATGCTTAGATCCTCAGTAGTACACAAAAATATTTTATATTTGCTTTATCAAGGTACATTTTCAAAAACTTGCAGTACTATTAAAGATAATATTCACCTAGAAGCCTGAGGGCCAAGAAAAACAGGTCTGTGGGCCGCGTTTTGCCCCAGGCCATACTTTGGACATGACATAGGTCAAAAGTATTGGAAATCAGATACTAATTGATACTAAAACTAGTATCAAAACTAGATACTCATTTGAAGTATCTATCCTGAAAAATAATCACATCACATCACATCAAAATTACAAAACTGAACCTTTCCTAAACTTTTTTAGAATGATTTTGACCACACGGTAACGACAAAGTATGAATTCTGTGTGTAGAAAAACTGTTAATTATCATTGTGGTATTGAAATTGTTATCAATATTTAAAAATAGAAATGTTTATACTAGTAACACAGAGCAAATCCACATATATTTATTTTTGTTGCGTGTCTCACCTTGTAGGCTTTCATGAGGTCCAGTGGGTCGACTTTAGGGCCTTCCATTGAGTCCTGGTTCTGGAGTATGGTCCTCACTGTCTCCTCCATACTGTACAGGAAACAACACAGTGTGGTTAGAACGCTTTGACCAAATACTTAGTTTAAAATCCTACTTTTGTCACGGTCAACTTAACTCAGAGCTGGAATTTTTGATTTTGGTGTATTTGTTAGCTATGAATTCAGATTAGTGATTACTTTGCAATATTTTTAACAATTCTTGTATTGTGAAAGCAGTTTAATTAGCAAAACCGTATCAATCAAAGTATTTAATTTGATTTTTTGCCTTGTCTTTTATATCAGCAAAGTTGTACAATAGCATAAATAAAAAAAAACTCTCAAAAATGTATTGATGATTTCACTATTTTCTTAGATGGCAGGTATTCAGCAGTTTCAATTTCCTATTATATGGAACATTTTGAGGACTTTTAATAAACAGAAGATATAATATTTTGTTTTTAATTGTTAATCACTATGGCAACAGATAGGTCTTAATTTCTATTTTATTCTAATTCTTGCACAGTGGCTTTATTATTTAAACTAAACCGACTGTACCACACTTTATGTAACTGATTTGCAATAGTAAACAGTTTTAACTTGACTGAGAGCGTATATGGCCCCATCCACAACGGTTTCTATTCAATAACAAATATATTCTGAGTAAGACGACAGATACTCCTTATTACTACTACTCTACTACTATACTGTAGCACTCTGGGCACTCTGCTACTACAAATTATGCATGAACTGTTTTGTGATTGGGCACTGAAGGGAAACAAGGCCTCCTCTGTGACCCATGAGATATTAAGTCCACCTGAGAGCTCCTGTCTGCTCCTGTCTGCTCCTGTCTGCTCCTGTCTGCTCCTGCCTACTCCTGTCTGTGGCATATTTTCAACCTCATCTCACCAATTCTGCTAAAAGGTACATGTATTCTGGACAGTTTGGGGAGAAAATCACATCCCTTAATCTGAAACTGTCAAAAGCGACTAGGCTCCTTCTGTTTTATTCATTTCTAACATGAAAAGTATCTTAATCTATTTTTATCCCCACAGGTCTGTTCAAAACATTCGCACAAGATAGTTCATATGGAATTGTTTTTAGCTAGCTGTGTTATTTCAATATAAATGTTTCCATTGCAAACACAAGACAAACTGCAATGAGGAATGCCATTTTCAAAATAGAATAATAATTAACAAGCTACACTGTGGTTGAGAATTTTAAAGGGAAGGCTACAAAAATCCTCTAATCATAGATATCTAAACATAAAGTATTGATTTGTTAAAGGGCTCATATTATGCTTTTTCCTGATCTATGTTGTCTAATGTTGTTTTCTCATCCAAAACAGAACAGTGTTTTGTTTCATGCACACAAACCCTCAGGGTGCATCTGAGTTTCAAAAGGGTGCAAACATAATACGCTTTCATTAAGTGGCATTATTTTAGGCACCTGAAATTAGGGTGCAAACATTTTTTTTTTTTTTCCAATTTTGAAATTACATATAACAAAAAAGTACAAAAAATAGACAAAAAAAACCCCCAAACACCCCACCCCTATCTCTACACTGAGGTTGCAATGCACCCTTTTGCGCCCCTTCTCTCAGACAGAAAACACTCCACCTTGTGATGTCATGTGGTAATACAGGAAGTGCTCCACTGTGTTTTTAAACTCCATACACCTTCACAAGCATACACTTTGGAGATGTAGAATAATAAATTATTACTCAAACGTGTGAAATGAAACAAAACACCAGTCCAAGTATGTTTTTTGAGGAGGTAACAGCATTATAACCTGGCTTAAACCCACAAGAGTCAGTTTTGTGTAATACAGGAAATGGGCACAAGTCACAAAATATGTTGACCATATGATATATAATAAAATAGATATGAAGTCTCTCACCTGGTTTTGTATAAATTCCATATCTAAATAATATAGTTACTAAACCTCCAAGGAATTTGAATAAAACTCCTGCAAACCACTGACAAACACTGTACTGGATCAACCTGAATACACAATATGAATAGACAGTGTTCTCTTTTGCTTTAGTCCTGCTTTATCACTGACTTCCTCCAGTGAACACTGTTTGAACATGTAAATGACCAAAGGCTGTTTCTATGTGACATTTACTATAGATCTTGTTTACAAAGCCTTGGTTTAAGTCTATGAACAGTAACAACATGTGAAGACTGGCCTACTTTCAATCTCTGTGTGATCGTGACCTCTTAACCCACTTCTGCTCAAGGCATGGACAAGTGTATATAAGAGGAGTTTGAGCAGCTACTGGTTTGTGAGTGCAGTGGTTCTTAAAACTATTCACAAAAGTACTATTAAAACTAAAGAAATTCTAGGTCGACTAAAGACATGTCCTGTTTTCGACTAAAAAGGGGGTGTGGCAGAAGCTCTCAAAACTATTATGTATCTCTGACCCAAACTGCATTCACAAGACTACACCTGCATGGGAGTTCATGCAAAAACAACTTTTACTATTACTAGAAAATGATGAAAGAGACAAATCCGGCACCAGTGTTTATACCTTTACCTGAAAAATTCCACATTATGACGCTAAACTTATCAGTCTTCTGTGTATTCATTTATTGGTGTTTTTATTGTCCAGAAAATACCTTGAACATGTTTTTAATGTGAGTGTACCAGCCTATCCACAGAACCAAAACTTGACCTGGTGACTTAACCATCTTGTCTCCATGGAGATACTGTTTAATGCGGGCAAAGCGTTAAGAGCAGTTAAGCGCAGACTGACAACTTAAGTGTCAAAAAAAACAACTTAAGAATCAAAGGTCCTATATTATGGAAAATAGACTCTTGTGAGCTTAAGCCATGTTATAATGTTACTTCATCAAAAACACACTTGGAGTTGTGTTTTGTTTCATTCACACATGTTTGAGTAATCCTTTGCTATCAGTCTGTCTACAGCTCCAAAGCTCAAAATGCTCTGTGATGCACCTTGTGATGTCATGTAGCGGTAGTTTTCAAGTTAACAGCCTTTTGCCTTTAGTTCAGTAAAGATTGGCAATTCCAGGGTTGAAATCATCCAAATGATTCCAGTGAAGGAGCACTTCCTGTATCACCACATGAGATCCCAAGGTGGAGCAAAGTGTATTAAGTTTGAGAGAAGAACCTAAATATGCAGGGTTTGTGTGTTAAACGTGTGAATGGAACAAAACACAACTCCAGGTCTGTTTGTGATGAGGAAACAACATTATAACATAGATCTGAAAATAGTGTAATAGGGGCCCTTTAATAATATTGAAGTAGCAGTACTCTTACTTGAGTTTAGCTATAGTCTACCCACCCCTGAACGATCTTTACCTATAGATAACTGTAACTATTTTAGATCGTGAGGTATTATCATAAAGTATCATTTTTCATAATGCTCCTGTCTTTGCAGTGTCTTACAAAATGAAAGTGTGGTAATAACAGATGACAAACACTGAAGCCCGGAGCCAATATAACCTATACACACATCCATAACACTGTGATGGACGACTCCAGATATTTCATTAAGTTAAGAGCTTCATTAGTTTGATCTGACACAAAAAGTGAATATGAACTTTGAGCAGTGGAGCTACGACGGGAATATGTGTGTGATGCTGTCCTCTAAGTGTGAGGACAAAATAACTTAGTAGTCCAAACCTATACTACTACTACTACTACTACTACTACTACTACTACTACTACTACTTTTACTACTAAGGTTGTAGACTACTACGACTACTAATTTAGAGTACAAGGTGACTACTGCTACTACTATGTCTACTGCTACAAGGTTAAGGTTAGGGTACTAGGTTACTACTACTATTATTGCTACTACTACTACTAGGGTACTACTACTTCTGCTATTACTACTATTAATAAGTTAGTGATAGGGTACTAGGTTACTACTACTATTACTACAACTGCTTATACTAATAGGTTAGGATTAGGGTAGTAGGTTACTACTAATACTACTACTACTGTGTCTATTACTACTACTTTTTGTTGATTGTCACTTGGTTTACAAAGACTTAATAATGTTATGGTTGCATTTTGATTTGAGTGAAAGACCAAAAGTAGAAATACATTGTTTGTACAGATAATTTTTCTACTGATAAAGGTGCGCTATGTCATTTTTCCAGTGTAATGCCTGCTTGTCTCTGGGGAGATGTTATTGCTTTGCCTGGAATGTTCCTTAGTATGTCATTAACTATATCCATCACAATAGAGACAAGTAGAGCAATAAAAAACACCTGCAATTGAATAAAAGCAAGATAGATCAGTTTAATGCCATACTGTGAAACACTGCATATAAAACAAAACAATTGCTCGCCCTCTTCCAGAAAAGTTACACAGCACACTGTTAAATTCATGTTAAAATTACAGCTAAAGGTCCTATGGTACACAAAACTGCTGTTACCTCATCAAAAACACACCCGGAGTTTAGTTTTGTTTCATTCACATATGCTGATTTGAGTAACCCTTTATTATTAGTCTGTCTGCATCTCCAAAACTCAAAATATTCTGTTCCACCTTGTGATGTCATGAAGCTATAGTTTCATATTTATTTTTAAGTTAATTGTTTATCTTTAGTTCAGTAAAGATTTGCAATTTCAGGACTGAAATTATCCACATGATTCTAGTGAAGACGTATTGAGTTTAAAAACACAGTGGAGCACTTCCTGAATTACCGCATGACATCACAAGGTGAAACAGAGTGTTTTCTGTTTGAGAGAAGAAGTCAGCCTAAATATACGGGATTTGAGTGTTAAAACATGTGTAAATGAAACAAAACATAACTCCTGGTATGTTTTTGGTGAGGAAACAACATTATAACATAGATAAAGAAAATAACATATTATGTTATTACATAATATTATGTTATGTAAAATGACATAACATATATACATAACATATATGTATTAAAGGGCCCATAATATGGGCTTTTTAATACATAATAACTGCGGGCTGAATTGATTCACTGTTGTTATCTATTCTGTTTTGCTTTGGGACAAGTCTCCAAGTGCGTCTGAGATTTAAACAAACTTATCTCCATGTTGCAGTAATAAGTTCAGTCCCAGTCGTTTTGTAATTCTGTGCCTTTTCTTGTCGTCGTCTATAATTAAACTTCTCTAATCCCTGTACACGTGTGATTATTATTACATTATCACATTATTAGAGCATGCCTGAGTATACTGTGAGGCTGTGTACCTGGAGAAGGGCTGCTGCAGTGTCACCATCTGCCGATCGCCCGCTCTCTCCTCCTTTTCGCCCTCTTTCTCTATCTCTCTCTCTCTCTTCTCTCTCTTTCACAGATGTTGTTTTGGGCCAAAGAAACTAGTCCTGGATCAGTCTGGGAGGCAGCGCTGCAGGGGAGAAAGAAACAAACTGAAATAAATACACGCTTAAATCTTTCATAGAAAGCAATAATGAACGGTTTAACTCAAAGTTTCCTGTCAACACAAGTGACTTTTCATATACCACTTTAACTCTAGACCAGAGGAAGGGACAGGTATTGTGTAATGCCATAACTTATATATATAATGAAAGCTACCATTCACGTAGTAAGACAATTTACTGGTCAATGTTGGCCCAAAATGTCTCATAATATTAAACAAAGCTGTTCTAATGAATTTAAATGGCAAACTGGATCATTTTTATCATATGCTGTTTATTTTTAAAGGGAATAAAATATATTCTCAGTCTTTGCACTAGTATCAGTTAATGTTAGAGTAAGTTTTGACATCCGTATTGAAAAAAGCTGGATCGGTGCATTCTTAACTTGAATATAACTTGAATGTTGTTTTTTTTTTGTTTTGTTTTGTTAATTTGAAAACATAAATAATAACATTATATTTAATTAGGGAGAAAATAATAATGAACTAAATCTTGATAGACTGATACACAAACCAAATGTCCTGAAACATCACAACTACTGACTATAAATACAAATTGGTCAAACTCAAGTTGAAGATATTCCATTTTACAGTGTAGCAGAGCCCCCTACCCCCTTCTCTCTCCCTCTCTCCCTCTCTCCTGTCTAACTGTGGTGGGACATGATGTGTGCAGATCTGAGTTTAGTGACATTTTAAAAATCGCCTGAGGAAAGTGTCACCAAACCCTCTGAAATAATCCAGTCTGAAAATCCTGCTGCTCCCAGACAAACGGCTCTGTCACCAGGACACTGCGGAGTACTGTGCCTTAGGGTCAAATGCATTTATTTTATTCAACCAGAAAGACGCTGTTGAGATTAAAAAGCTTATTTCTAGGGACGCACCGAACCAGCTTTTTCAGTTCCAATACTATAGTTATAAGTATGCCGATACTCGATATCAACCGATACTAGTACAGAGACTTAAAACAGTACTTCACTAGAATCATTTGGGATGATTCAGACCTGGAATTGCCAATTTCTACTTAACAAAAGGTAAAGGTAGCTATTAATTTTAAAATTACCACTTCATGACATCACAAGGTAGAACAGAGCATTTTGAGCTTTGGACATGTTGACTAATAATAGACTAATAATGCAGGATTACTCAAACATGTGTGAGGGTCAACTTTGAGAAATATATGACCTTTAAAGGTGCACTATGTAACTGGAGGGTCAGACACCTGCTTTGCCTGTAATGCAGTATGGCATTAAACTTATCCATCTACATGGAGACAAGCAGGTGACACCATCAGGCCAGATCAGATCTGTGGAGAGGCAATCCCACTCAAAGTAAGAATGCATGTTTAGTTGAATAAGTGCAAGATATATAGCTTACATTTGTGCCATACTGTGCAACGTAACAGGAAAGTAGTAACATCTCCATGGCTACAAGCAGGAGACAGACCCTCTCACCAAAAGTTACGTAGTGCACCTTTAATGTACCAAGAGCAGAGAACACAAAAGACATTTAACCCATATGAAAGAGAAAAATACAAAAAAGATTTGTTTGTTTGTTTGTTTGTTTGTTTGTTTGTTTCCCAACATCGTGTTTCAGTTGTTGACGTTATCCTGAAATAATACTAAAAATGCAACAAGCCAGCACTGCCATCTAGTGGTCGTTATAGAGGCTCACAAAAGCTAAAGTCACTTTAAAACCAATCAAGACAATTCATTAAACAAGACACACTCTGAAATCACTGCCATTTATCACAAAAATGTATTTCTTCCTCCAAATCTGAACTCTGCTCCAAACCACATGTTATTGATGACAGAAGTTTGGCTGTAGAGCTCTTCATTAAAAAGACTCATGCTGATCACATGATTAGAAATGACTGGGACTAAATTTAGATTAAAATTAGATAACTCGTCCGGCCCTAACAAGAAAGACAGAATGTAAATTGAAGTGTTTGTTAGAATGCTAGAATGACAGAAATTAAGCCTCTATCATCTATCCAAATGATCCTTTTTGCCAGAAAACGGCACACAGGAACGCAAATAAATCTATATCCGGTTGAGGAAGTACTTTTTCCCATTAATTTTTCCAATTATAGTATCCAAAATGTGGTTGTTTTAAGTCCAAAAAGCTCGTTTAAAACACAAGATTCTCCAAATTGTTTTAATAATTTATTGTGGTCATACCTACCACATAGATGATTAGCCCTGAGCTTTTAAACTTTTAATATTATTTATTTTTTATTAAGTCTTTTGGGAAAAAAGAATGAGAAACGTACTGTACATCCGAACCAGGGGGTCACTGTTGAGCTCCATACTAAGTGTGTCAGTGCATGTTTGTCCACTAGATGGCGCTGTCGCCCTGCTCTGGCGCTGCTATGCACAGATTTTGTTTCATAATTGCACGTTTGGAGCTTTTGTTTTGTCTTTGAATCTGGAGCTAAAGATGAGTCATTGCGTCAACTCAAATGAAATGAAATCTACTGCCTCTCTCATCCTTATATTATAAACTATTATTATCACCGTGGAGACAATCGAAATTACAGGTTTCAACAAAATAATTCACATACAGATGAAGTTAGTTATACATGTGAAATTATATGGCTAAGCCCTAAATCAATATTGTGACTAAACTAGGACTAAAACCAGGACTAAAAAAGAAGGAGTGGATAAGGACTAAACCTGAATCCAACCAGGACAAATTAGGACTAAATTAGGCTTAGGTTTGCAATGTTTCAATACCAAAACACTACCAAACTGAGATGCCAGATTTTCATCTTATCAGGTTTTATTAAAATTTAATCTTCTGACTTGGGTGACTATAATGGTAATTACAAAAGTAAACATGTAATTGTCTGAAAGCAGTTTTACATGCAGCTCTTAAAATTGTTGAAGATATTAAAGGGCCCATATTATGCTATTTTTTGAGCTATGTTATAATGTTCATCAAAAATGCTCATCCAAAATATACCTGATGTTGTATTTTGTTACATTCACACATGTTCTGCAGTTTTAAGCTGAGTTCTTCTCTTCTCTCTGATGATACCTTGTGGTAATACAGGAAGTGCTCCACTGTGCTTTTAAACTCCATACATCTTCACGAGAATCATTTGGATAATTTCAGTCCTGGAATTGCCAATCTCTGCTGAACTAAAGGTACAAGGTAGCTGTTAAATTGAAAATTTCTGCTTCATGACATCACAAAGTGGAGCAGAGCATTTTGAGCTTTGGAGATGTAGACAGACTCATAATAAAGGGTTACTCAAACATGTGTGAATGAAACAAAACACAACTCACTACACGCTCCTCAGGTCTTTGTGAAAATACAAAGAGCCCATACAGCATCTCCATTGTACAGTGAATAATAGGAGAGCAAACATTCACAATATCCAGAACAACCAGGGCTTCTGTCGTGTCATTATAACACTCACTACAGACACAGCACAGACAAGACAAGCCTTTTCACTGATGGATGAACCAGAGACTGTCTTTGCCACAAAATGTTTCATATAATTTAAAGATCCTATATTACGTGAAACTGACTCTTGTGAGCTTTAAGACATGCTTCCTCATCAAAAATATACCTGGAGTTGTGTATTTCAAAATGTTCTGTTCCACCTTGTAATGTCGTGAAGTGGTAGTTTTCAAGTTAACATCTTTGGTTCAGAAGAGGCTGAAATCATCCAAATGATTCTAGTGAGTGTGTATGGAGTTCAAAAACATGTGTGAATGAAACAAGGGGGACTGTAAACTCAAGATGACTTTGCCTTTGTCTAGATTATGCTAATTTTGCTGTTTGATGGTTTGAAGCAAATATATTACAGACTTTAACTTTTGACTTCAAACTTCAAATGAACTGTCTGAAATGAATTTTATGTATAGTCAGGGTTATAAAACTAAATTCTGGGCCCTAGGTACATATTATCTTGGGCCCACACTACATGTTGTCTAATGAAAAATGCATGAGTTGAAATAAGATTTCAACTGGAACCTGTGTAAACAGTACTCCCCACGCTATCATTAATATGTGCTGTCGCTTTACAAATAAATAAATATGAAATAAATAAGAAGCAAGTTCTTATCTTATCCTTAAGTTATCTGCAGTAAAGTCACGTGTCTGAGTAAGTCCATGTGAGCAGCTCTTTAAAGCTTTTTCTGATTTATATTATAATGCTGTTTCCTCGTCAAAAACATACCCAGAGATGTGTTTTGTTGCATTCACACATGTCTAACACACAAACCCTGCATATTTAGGCTGAGTTCTTCTCTCAAACAGAAAAAAAACTCTGTTCCACCTTGTGATGTCATGTGGTAATACAAGTGCCCCCGTGTGTGTGCAAACTCCATACACTTTCACTAGAATTATTTGGATAATTTCAGGCCGGGAATTTCCAATCTCTACTCAACAAAAGGTAAAAGGTAGGTCACTAAATGACATCACAAGGTGGAACAGAGCATTCTGTGCTTTGTCGATGTAGACAGACTAAAATAAAGGGTATTATAACACGGCTTAAAGCTCACAAGAGTCCATTTTGTGTAATATAGGACCTGTAAACAATATTGCCAGTTTACAATCTTATTCTTTGCCCATATTTACAAAGAGGAATCATTATTGGAGGACACTGTGTTGAGTATATAACTAAACCTATTGAACTTTAAATGTATTTAAAGCTCGTATTTCCTTTGTGAGTGTAGCAGCTGTGTTGATCGTCCCATGAATCCTCTTTCACATCTGCCTGAGCAGCTCCTATGGGACTTTATATAATAGACAGGCAGCAGTGGACAACAATGTTACTAAATGACATCAAAACATGAAATAATGGTAGGAGATTATAGATGCCGTTTCCAGATTGACGTGGTCTGGACAGAGTATGATGAATATTAAGATGACTGCTGAGGTAGGGATGTCAAAAGTATTACAAATCAGATACTAGACTGGCTAAACTAGATAGTCATTTGAGCAGGTATCGATACTAAAAAAAATAAAAAATCACATTCACAGGACAGAAATGAACCTTTCCTGAACAGCTTTAGAATGATTTTAAGCTGTATAGTATAAGAGAACACAGACCAGTATACGCCCATGGACCTCTGTGGAACCTACCTGCACTGACGACCCAAGGATTACACAGATATAAGGCCACATTTTACTATAAAATAAAGCACTGTGTTGAAAACAGCATTATATTGTGTAAATAGTGTTTTTATCATCATGGCGGTATCGGCATTAGTACTGAGTATCGAGTCTATTCCTTAGTATCAAAAAAGAGTTTGAAATTTTAGTACCATGAGAACACTATGCTGAGGTTACAGATACAGGAACCAGACACTGTTGGGAAGAATACATATTTAGTTATATAGTTACATTCTGTCTACATCTACAAAGCTAAAAATGCTCAGTTTCATCTTGTGATGTCATTAAAGTGTACTTTTCAACAGCTGCCTTCTTGCCTTTAGTTAAATAGAGAGCGACAATTTCAGGACTGAAATTATCCAAATGATTCTAGTGAAGGTGAATGGAGTTTAAAAACACAGTGGAGCACTTCTTCTATTACATCACAAGGTGGAACAGAGTGTTTTCTGTTTGAGAGAAGAATGCACCCAATATATGCAGTGTTTGTGGGTTAAACATGTGTGAATGAAACAAAACACAACTGCGGGTATGTTTGTGATGAGGAAATAACATTATAAAAGAGAGCAGAGAGTAGCGTAATATGAGCCCTTTAATGCAATACTGCGGAACATTTCCAGCAAAAAATAATAACATCCTCATGGGGACAAGCATGTGGAAAAGTTACACAGTGCCCCTTTGGAGAAGAAAAATGCGCACATACAAGCCTAAAGTGTGCAGTATTTCAGGATCATAATATATTCCTTTGATTTCAGGAAAGTAACTGTATACTGCCAGATGAAATATTCGGTACATGTATTCAGTTACTTCCGAACACTGGAAATAAGAAACCTTGAGGAAGACCAAAGAGGATTTTTTTTGGATGTGGTCAAATAGAAAAAATGGTTAGTTTGTGTGAGAGAAAAGCATGCGGAGAAGAGGGTTGCATAAACTTCAGGCTATATAAATATGTTGGCTATCAAATGAAGCCATGTTGGGGACTGTGTTATATTTGGCTGAGACTGCAGACAGACGCTAACATGCTATAAGCTAAATACATGCTTCCTGTCATCACTACGTTCAAATAAACAGACACAAGCTGAAAGGGAAGTCCTGGCTTTCCTCATCACTACTGCATAAACTATTGTGATAGCTCAATACTGTATAATGTGAAATTCTTTTATGCAAATAATGTAACTGAGTTGACTAAATGTTTACATCTCCAAAGTTCAAAATGCTCTGTTCCACCTTGTGATGTCATATAGTGGTAGTTTTCAAGTTAACGGCTCCTTTTACCTTTTGTTCAGTAGAGATTTTTCAAATGATTCTAGTGAAGTCCTAGTTTAGTTCTGGTTTAGTCTAGGTTTAGCTCCAGGTTTAATCACAATTTTCCTTGATGTGTGTGCAAGTCTGAACACTTGTCTCGGACTTGGTTATGTAAATGTTGTCTGGGTTTCTAGTCATGTGACATTCGTGAATGAGTTGGATCTTTTGAACGGTTCCTTAAAAGAACCAAATCTTTTTCTTTCTCATTTTTTGTATTTTTACCATAGGCTGTATATGATTTTCACACTGATTAACGCTGAACCAACACAAGAATCAGCCCCAAAACAGAGCAGGCAACACGAATGAGAGCTCACATACAAAACCACATACAAAAAACCCCAAAAAACAACACATTTTAATAACAGTTTTTGAATTATTATTATTATTGTAGTGCAGCATTTTATCTAGGCTAGAATTTCATAATCTCAAAAGGTAAACACGCTCCCACTCTCAGTTTGAACTATTTTAAACAGATCTGAGCCTTGGTCATTTTTCTCTGTGATTAGTAGAACTTGTTAAGTTCTTTTCTGTCATATAAATAAAAAGAGCCAGTCTTTTGAACGGCTCTTTGACACGAACCGATCCAAAAGATTCAGATCCTACAAAGGAGTTGAAGGTCCCATCACTAGTCTCTGGACATAGAGGTCTTGGCATATGTCAGCTGACTAGACTTTGCTCGTCATTCTTGTAATTGTATAAAAAGAACAAAACTTGTATTATTTGATTTCTTCATCATTAAACCACACTGGGCATAGTCTGACTCTCATAATAAACATTACCCTCCACGTGACATTGGGCTGAGTCACTTGTGTCCTTGATTGGATTTTGGTTTATTTTGATTCAGTTTTGCTCTCTGAAATTCTGCTCACGTAGAGGAGCGTCTGGGAAAGACTCAGAGGACTTTAGGGACAAAAGGGTTTGGTTTAGCATTTGTTTGTTGCCAGTTAGTAAATCAAAATACATCATTTAAATGATAAATGGTCACAACACTTTTCCACCTTCAAGGCACTCAAAGTGCTTTTAGAGATTGACAGTTTCTTGGCCATATTCAGCCATATTTGTTTTGATACAGACCGACCATACGTCACTCTGATTGGCTAATCTCCCTGTCAATCACATCCATCTGAAAATGGGGAGATTCAGAGTCACATTTTCATAAAGCCCTGGAGAAGTGTGTATTCCAGATCACAGGCAATTTTAAAGTACTTTCCACTAATTAATGTCCACACTGAGCCTGAACACAGAACATGTCCTGCTCCAGGCTATTTTATTAACCTTAATTAACCCTCCATGCGCCCTCTGCTGGCAACAGTGGGTATATGCACAGAAACAACTAAATAGCTTTCATCTGTTTTCCTTAATATACCATCAATTCTTTGATGCCCCTGAGTCTGCATGCATCATTTAAGACAGAGAATGCAATGCCAGGTTCATTTTGCTATAAAAACATACATTGACCTTATAAAATCCAATAACTGCCTCCATATGACAAGAAAAGCAGTTGTAGTCTCACTTGCCTCATGCTTTTCTCTATAATTACACTGATTAACATTGTCTAAACCTGTGCCAGTGTGATGTTTTTAAAGACAGACTGCAGCTAGCCTATAACAATGTTATAAGACATTGTTATAGGCTAGGCAATGTTATAAGACATGCGATTTTTCTTACAAGCATTTCACTTAAATTTGCAATTTATGTTTTCATAATAGCATTGTGTAGAATTTCCCATTTTAAACGTGTTTCAGAACAGTTTGTACAAATCTAAACTACAGGGTTAGCACTTTTTATGCAGAATAAGGTTTTTTTTGTTGTTTGCGGAGGACATTTTGCTATTTAAAAAACAGCAACCTTCGCGATTTGATAATTGTGTCCATTCAAATTGCAATTTCAATTCAGTTGTGATTAATATTGCAGCCCTGGTATTCTTATAATAGAGGTTTTCTGTAGGACAATATACAGGGGTGGAAGGTTACAAAGTATAAGTAGTCAAGTACTGTACTTAAGTCGAATTTTTAGGTATCTGTACTTTACTTAAGTACATTTTACAGATACTTTTTACTTTTACTTCACTACATTAGAAAGCAGGTACTGAATCTGTACTTTCTACTCCACTACATTTTTGAATTGGACTAAAAAGTAAAGTACTTTTCAAATGATTTTAAAGGTTATTTTATTTTACCTTGTATGTGGTAACATCCGGACTACATTTTTTAATTCAAGCTTTGGCTTTGAGCAAACAAAAAGAAATACACACAATTCACAAGAAAAAATAAGAAATTTGTGCTTTAATCAATATCGCTACATTTTGACAAATTAACAACACTTGTGTGAAATACTTTTTACTCTTAAAGTACATTTTTAAACGGATACTTTAATACTTTTACTAGATTTTTTCATGTGATACTTTCACTTTTACTTGAGTAACTTTTTACCTTTATATCTGTACTTCAGTAGCAAAACTGAGTACTTCATCCACCACTGCCCATATATGAGCATTCATTGTTGAGCTCCATCCTAACAGTATAAAGCAGTGAGTGTGTGTTTTCTGATCCAGAGGAACACAGGCCTCTGTAAACACTGTAATTACACCCTTCCTTTTGGGTGGGAGGCCTTTAAATGGGCTTTTATCACGAGAGCCACTCATGTTTGTGAATGAGATTAGGACCTGATCAAGCACTGGTGAGTAAAAGTACTTCAAAATGATAATGTTTAAGTGGCAATAGTAAAGGGCCCATATTACACCACTTTCTGATCTAGGTTATAATGTTGTTTCCTCATCACAAACATACCTGGAGTTGTGTTTTGTTTCACACACACATGTTTAACACATAAATCCTGCATATTTAGGATGGGTTCTCTCTTAAACAGAAAACACTCTGTTCCACCTTGTGATGTCATAAAACAGGACGTTCACTGTGTTTCTAAACTCCGTATACCTTCAACAGAATCATATGGATAATGGAATTCCCTATCTCTACTGAACAAAAGCTATTAACTTAAAAACTACAGCTTCATGACATCACAAGGTGTAACAGAGCATTTTGAGCTTTGATGATGTAGACAAATTAATAATAAAGGGTTACTCAAATGTGTGAATGAAATAAAACACAACATTAACAACATTACAACATGACTTAAAGATCACAGGAGTCAATTTTGCGTAATATAGGACCTTTAATAATAGGACCTTTAACAGTAATGACCCCAATGAAACTAAAGTCTGACTTGAATATAATGTACTTCTACTAAGGCTGTGAAAAGTATTAATACTCCGATACTAATCAATATTAAAACTACAGTATCAAGACTAGATACTCATTTGAACAAGTTACATGAAAAGAAACATAAATGGACCTTTCCTGAATAGTTTTAGACCTACAGCAGAACTAGCATCACACCGCATGGTTAAAGAAATTACTGTCTTTTAGTGTTGTAAATTACCATCTACTGTCCAAAAAGACAATTTCTACCATCATGAAGGTATCAACATCATTTTCAAGTATCAAGCCTTTTTCTTACACTTGAAATCGAGTCTGAAAATTGAATATGACAACACTACAACAAACACTATTGCTACTTCCTTTACAGACGATACCACTGCTATTATATTGATTGATTGATTGATTGATTGATTGATATTTATTTCGAGTTTGTGCCAAGAGAGAAACAATAATCATATACATATTATATATACACTGTAAACAACAGAAAAGCACATTTCTCAAAAAGGATTCGAGTTAAAGGTATCATTTATGGGATGGTGATGTTAGAGGATTAGAAAGTAATAAAATACATAAAATCCAGGGAAATATGGATGCATGAAAAAGAAAACTAAGCTATTGTGAGACTGAAAATAAATTGTATTGATTTGAAATGTTTTAAAGTAACCATCAGTATTAATGTATTGTCTGGAAAAGGAGGCAGATAACGTAAAATTACCCTTCTTTCTGCTCCTTTTCATTCATTTTTGTATGTTTAATGTTAGGATACTGTTAATGTCTTTTTATACTTTATGAACAAAATAAATAAATAAATAAAAAAAAAAAAAATAATAATAATGGTTGCTTTGTTTAAAAAAAATGTAAAAGGAGTGTTCTGAATGTATGGCATGTGAACATTGGAATGCAGTATTGTTGTAAAGATGTGAATCTCAAAAAAGAGTCAAAAATAGATCATCTTGTACTGACTATTCTCTTCATTTCACAGGGACAGAGTTTTGGCTCAGACTTGGCCTCCTGGGTTTTAATGGACACATATTTCTCCAGATCACATCCGGCTTCAGCTCCACACACACAGTGAGTCACACAGTACAGTAACACTGGTGGAGACGGGAACATGGCTCAGAGATGGATGAGATGTTTTGAGCTGCTACTGTGAATAAAAAAAAATAATAATAATCATTTGTGCAAAAGTTCTTAACAGGTCATGCCTACAAGCCAAGTTACAGGTTAGATCTGTGGAGACGCGACCCCATTAAATATATTAACCCAGTACTCCATATTTCCCAAAGAAAAAAACATACCATAACTCAAAAGTGGGTCAAAAGAAAACAATGTAGTTTGAAGCTAGTTACCCCAGGACAAAGATGTGGAAACCAATGTCACCAACCACACCTGAGCAAACAATCCCACTAACACATTTATACAACAGGAAGGGCAAAATGGGGGGAGTGTCTTGCCCAAGGACACAACAACGGTATGGATAGTAAAAGGGCTAGACAAAAAGGCAAAAAGTCAAATGGTTATCTATATCTAATTGTATTTCATTTGTGAGTTAGGTTTTAATAGTTCATATTTTAAACACTATTACAGGTTGAACTACTAATTTTACTAAAACACAGTTAAGATCATTATACTGAAGATTTTGGCAGTTTTTTAGGTTGTTTAGAAATCATGACATTATGTTAGGGAATTATAACCATAACCATTACCTAGCAACACTAGGCCAAAACTCCTCCAAACAAAGTAATAACATCTACACAGAGAAAAGCATTTGATGGACCCTCCACCAGAAAAATTACACAAAGCACCTTATAAAAATATAAGAAAACACCTTCATTTTGTTTAATTAATGTGATGTTATCAATATGGAACTCACTAAATAGAACACTCTATTTCATGTAATTATAAACACATTTTTCACCTTTTCTTCACAAATTGTTTCTTGACTGGGGTAAAACTATCATTTATATTTACAATAAGGTATTATTCCACCAGATTAAGAAAAAAATTCAGAATTTCTGTTTGAGAGAAGAACTCAGCCTAAATATACATGGATTTGTGTGTTAAACATCTGCAAAACTAAATAAATGGAGATACAACATTATAACAGATCAGAAAATAGTGTAATATGGGCCCTTTAAGGCAACAGAACTAGCCACTGACAATCACTGACTATTACTAGCAAATGGAAGCACTCAATATGGCCATTACAATGTAGAAGATACAATATTCATGTTACAAATGGCCTGTAGCTTTCAACCAAAGATGCGGTACATTTCTAAGAATAGACAGCTTTGATCCTTCAGTGGAACAGGGGGAAAAAAAAACTTACTGAGATGTGAATAAGCATCTTCATGACTCATAACAGGATTATATCGTCTTCACCACAGCATGTCACACAAAATATAGACCAATATATTCACTATATGCCAATTATATACTGTATCATGTCTTTCAAATGGAGATGGATAGATTATTGAGATTTCCTTAATTACATTTACTTTCAATGTACTTCCATGTTTTTTCATCAGTATACATTTGTCTCCATAGATATTACTGCTTTGCCAAAAATGTTCCACAGTATGGCATTAAACATAGCGATTTTGTTTGGATTTCATTGAATTTTGCAGCCCTACTATGACTTTCATGTAACTACACCCATGCTGTTTGCAGATTGGTAGCAAAAAGACACATTTCCCAAGATCATTAGGAATAAAGAATCTTGGGAGTTCTTGTTGCATGAGATTTTGCACTCTGTTCAAAAGACTGATTAAAAAACAAATTAATGGCCTCATTTCGTTTGCTTCTTGTGGTGAATTTTGATGTCGCTTTGTTGGGTTTTTGGCCACGCTCTGTGTGAGGGAGGGGCAGATGTCAGCTCATTTTAGGGCAATAGATAATTTACAAAACATGGACAGATCACACAAACAGAAAAGACAAATTCAAGTTCCATGTTTTTTCAGCATTTACAACAATCTATTCAAATTTCTAAACTACATTATCTGCTATTTTCATCAAGATTAGTGTTGCTTAAGTAGTAGTTCTTTTTTATCTGGAGTAGCTATGGTTTAGTCTTGATGTAGTCTTTGTTTAGCCCTGGTTTAGTCCTGGTTTAGATGTGTTTTTACACTTACATTTCACTGTTTAGCTTGTGATGGATATATTCTTATTGGTTTCACAACAATGGGCTTCACCCATGCACTCATCATTGTGAGCCTTGTGCTCAACATGGTCCTCTCCATCGCCCCCAGCATTAAAGCAGTATCCAGTAGTATTAACTGCTAAAATGAAGGCAAGTCAGTGGAAGGTTGCTTTCAAACAATAAGTGCAACCAGAGGTGCCTGCAGTGTACGCCTGTACACACTGTCCCTACCTTCTACCTTGATTGCCCAAAGACGTTACGCAATGAGGATAGTGACAGTGATTATTGACCAAATTGTTTATTGTTTTACAGAGATGACAGCAGTTTATAAAGCTTTTGGGAATGTTCCAGATTGAAGTGACAATTTAACTGTACGAGAGAGTGATAGCAAACTGTTAAGCACAGACTTTGGAAATCCAGTGGGTAACACATGGAGGCTTCATGTGGATGAACTCAGACTGGTTTTACCTTCATCAGGGCAATGGTGTCTAGAACATTAGAATATGGAGGGTGATTGTTTTAGCTCCATTTTAAAGGAAACATACTCAAAAGTTGAAAACACCCCAAATGACAAGCTGTGTGTAAGTAAATAATCTCTAAAAAGTGCACACCCTTTTTGTTTACTCCTGTTTCAGATCCAAATGTGAAGTTTGGAGGAGCTGATTCTACTAGCACTGCTAGTTGTTGAGTCCTGTTGTACATTCCCCATTTTTGTTCTAGCACTCATAATTTCCAATATCTTAGTTTCAGTGGCTTAAAAGATGAATATGTCGAATAAGGTGAGGAAATTAGGAGTGGCGGATGGTCCATCTTGTTGGCTTGGTTTTAGAGCAGCATGGTGGTACACGCATGAGATTTTGGAGCCAAAATGTTTGAAAAAGACCAATCAAGAAATCTGAATGCAATACGGAGTTGGTGCAGAATTTTCGAGATAAAGGATGGCAGATGTGGCTGTACCCTGTTGATGTGGGATGCAGGGGATTCCCAGCACCCTTTTGAAACTGCTGACAGCCATTGGACTAAGATGAACAGAAAGGAGAAAGGCAGTGCAAAGACTCGGGGAGCACAGAGAGCCTCCTGTTGGATTTGGAACAGGAGAGAGAAGATGAGCTGGTAGCCAGGAGGAAGTGAGTAGTGACTGGCCACTACTGCTGACCCACCAACAGTGTTCTGGTTAAGGGTCGAAACAGTCATCGTAAGACAAACGAAGGAGAAGCCTCCTTAGATGTATGTTCACTAGCAAGGACCACGCCACAACAATGAAATACGATAAAGATGTTTATTGACAGTGAATAGATGTGATGGCTTGTGGGAGACTCAGGGTGGGGGCTCCATCTCCAATCCAAAATGGTCACCCAGCTGATTCGGAACCCCCCCTCCTTAACGATGATGTCTTCGGACTGAAGGATGGAAGAGAGACACGGGGTGGGAGGGAGGGAGTCGAGTCGAGAGAGCGGACACTGACGGTGTTGTCGGGACAGGCTGTATAAATAGGGCTTCTGGGTAATTGAAGGTGTGGTCGAGATGAGCTGTGGTTGGCTGGCGAGGCGGTTGAGGCGTGGTCCGCTCCTGAATCTAAGTTAATCATATTAACTCCACTTATCACTAAAATTTATCTATCCCAATGAAGAATGTAAAGTTTTAACTTTCTTTGATTTCCATGGAATCATCCAGCTGAGCTTTGACCTCCATAAATACAATCATTGAAATAAGCAAACCTGATTGGTTGGCTGTGAGGAGGCATTGACTACAAATACTGACACATTTTCAGTAGTCACTAGAGCTCCAGCCTTTCTTTGTGAGCCCAGCACAGAGCACCATGGCTTCTCCTCTCAAGTCCCTCGTTCATGATGACGAGTGTTATGAGAAGTCCTTTGCCGCGTATCTGATGCATGCAGATGCACATCAGTACAAAGAAGACTTCATCCGCACAACCCTGCCTGACCAACTGGCCAGGTAACGGCTTTGGTCAAGGGGCTGTGGGGGGGGTTACAATGCATATTATTTATCATAGTTTTATACAGTTTGTTAGTGAAAAAGTGGACTTAGTTCCACTGTTCTAGTGGATTTAGTGTTTAGTTACACTGAACAGCAAATTGTTAAAATATATGTTTTTGTTTAAAATAGTCTTGTCACTAAAAGAAATGAGTCAGCATTTGTTTATTTATCGTACATTATACAATAATGCAAGTTTCATAAGGGAAACTGGCTATAGAGTTAAAAGAAGATGATGTTGTATTTCTATTGTATTATGTATGAGGAACTATTTTAGTTCAAAATACATTACACAAAAGCCAGTCTACACTATATGCCTAGAATGTTACATAGAATATTACACTTTTAAACACTATACTATACTATATTTTGCATTTATTCAGTTATAGGTTTTTATTGCTGAAAAAGTAAGTGGTTGCTAGTCATACCTCATGTATTTTAAATTTATTATGACGTCTCCGTTTGGTGGGGGTCACACCTTTTTTTTAAAATATGATAGGACAGGATTAACATTGTGCAAGGATTCCTCCTTGTTTAAACAGTCACTTTAATGAATATTAGTTATATGTTTAGGCTTGTGCTATGAAACAAGAGCATATCAAAATTCTTGAATAAATGCTAATTATTGTCAAGCAAAAAATTTTGGCATTAAGACATACCCCAAAATGACTCAGCATCTTGAAGAATGGGTAAATTGTAGTTTGTAACTGTATTGTGTCTCTTAGCATCGGGGATGGGAAATCATTAAACATTATTGGACTTGGGAGCGGAGAAGGTAAGAGCTTATCACATGTATGCGTTATGCTCTAACTGTATATTGTGAATAATCATTAAACAGTGATGTTTCTTCACACTCAAATATGATATTGTCACATCCTTATTTTTTTTTATTTTAAATGCGGGAGAACAGAGCCATGGAAACCTAGAGTCCTGGGAACATAAAATGATGTTGTTTTATGATGTAGGTAATAATGACATGGAGATGCTCTACCAGCTGCGTCTGAAGCACCCAGGGGTGCTGCTGGATAACGAGGTGGTGGAGCCAAGCCCACTTCGGATTCTCAAATACAAAGGTACAGAAGAAATATATGTGTCTCACTGTCTTCAAAGATGGTACAGTGCAATGCTATGCCACTGATTAAAAAAATGAAAAACAGAACTAGTTCATTTTAACTGGTTTTCAGTAGTCCATAATTATTCCTAACTTACCTTATACATTCCAAGCATCTTAATTATTCCCTGCAGTGGCGCCTGCAGGGGTACGCTTGTATGCACTGACATTACGCATGGAGGAGTCTCACAGTGATTATTGACCAAATTGTTCACTTTTTTACAGAGGACAGGGCTGTAAAACCTGTTGTTTTTGACATTGGGCTATTGTGGAGGGTCTGTTACCCACTTGGCTCTGCATACTTTCCCACAAAATCCTGCAGGCAGCTGGCCCTGATTACCTGTAATGAGTTTATAAGCATGTTTCAAAAATTTCAGAGACAAGAACTACAATGATGTTACTACTAAGTTATCAACAATTACCATGCTAACAATCAATCAATTCAATCAATCAATTCAATTTTATTTTTTCCACAATTTTGAATTATAATCCCACAATAGGCACACACTTAGACATATACATAAATGTACAGGCATTTGACATATATTATGTATGCCAATATGTGAAAACTGTGAAAAAAACATGGACACCCAAAGAAGTTGGGCAAGCTTGTATAATATGGGGTCCTTGTGTTTATACAATATGTCTATACTGTCGCAAGCCAAATTTTGTTCAAACACATAAAAAAAAAAAAAAATGGGTACAGGGTCTTTAAAGCGGAATTAAGCACTGAATCAACTACTAAATTGTTCATATTGTGTTTAAATAGCCTTACCTACTGCTTGTAGCCCTTTTTTGTGTGGCAGTTTTAGTGCAAACTACGCACATTTGTAGATTTCTGGTCAAAAAGTGAGTGTGACCACAGCAATTTCAAGTGCTTTGTGACATCACACCTGACTGCCCTGAATACAACCTGCAGGGACAGAGTTTGAAGTGTGGATACCCGTTTGACCAATCACACTGTTCCTTATACCCCCTTGACCTCACCCTTACTCCACCCTCACTCTCACTTCAAGGACTAAGAGGTACTGCCCAGTTTATCAGCTTGAAATGTGGCCATGAGAGGAGTTGAGGTGTTTAGTCCCACTTTAAACGTCACAAATCAAATCAAAATATTTGTATTCTTCTCAATTCTGTGTGTGTGGTGCAGAAAGGGTGGCTCAGATGTTCCACTTGGACCCTGTCAACTTCACCTGGAACCAGATGATGGCCTCCGAGTTTGAGGAGCAGTGGAGAAAAAGAAATATCACCAAGAAAGTCGACTTCATCCACATGCTCCATGTATGAGCTCTCACCTCAAATGATACTTTACTGAGTTCATCAACATATAATTAGTGGGCAAGGTCCACTTTATTAACCTTGCACAGCAAGACGGATTCTTGCGATATTTGTGAGTTCACAAACTCACAAGAATCCATCTTGCCATACCAGCTACAGCAGCTTGTCAAAGCCTGATCTCGTCAGATCTCAGAAGCTAAGAAAGGCTGGGCCTAGTTAGTACTTGGATGGGAGATCGCTGTGAAAATCAGGTGCCACAGTGGGGCGCCAGTGGCAAAATCATTGTATCCTTAGGGAAGACTCTTCATCCACATTGACTAGTAAGAAAGTGGAGGGTGCGTGGGTGATGGTTGGAGGGGCTGATGGTGCAGATTGGTGGTCTTGCTTCCGTCAGTCTGCCCCAGGGCAGCTGTGGCTACATTAGTAGCTTACCACCACCGAGTGTGGAATGAATAATACACTGTAAAGTGTTTTGGGTGTCTTGAAAGGTGCTATATAAATGCAAAGATTAATTAATTAATTAATCTTGGCATGCCCACCACTGGTGCGATAGGGCCTGACAGGTGGTGGGCGCACCAATCACGTCAGAGCATTGAGGTTTGGACAGAAGCCAAAGACGAAGCACCCCAATGAACCAAAACAAACATGGCGACGCCAACAGACAGCCTGTTTTAGCATCAGTACAGACTATTTTGTTTGAGAAAAACATGTAGAAGGAAAACATGCAGAAGGATGTGCATTTGTGGACAGGCAATATGTCATGTAACGATTTCGACCAGATTCAGATTCAAATAATCGCCATAAGTCACAACGCTATGTGTTTTTCTGAATGCTTTCAGGTAGAGCAATCCCAGATTGATCATGTGTTAAACTCAATTCAGAGTTTTTTTCTGTAGTTAGCATTAGATTAGCATTAGCCCTCAAAAATCACAAATTATGAATAATCAAGAAGAAGTCTGTTGGTACCAACCCCTTGAACACATTCAGGTGACATTTTGGTGTTTTATTTTAGATCTTTAGCATGCAAAAGTGTCGTCTGAGCTAACCAAATTGCAGTTGAGATTTCTGAACTTAAACATCTAGTGAAAACTATTTTACATATTAAATGGTTTTCAATGATCCAAAGTTATTCCTAACTTACCTTATGCATTCCAAGCATCCTAATTATTCCTTTGATGAGTTCATAAGTACGTTTCAAAAATTTCAGAGACGAGAGTGGAGTTAGCATGATGCTAAAGTTAGAAACAATTAGCATGCTAAAAGTGTTAACGCTTAATTAGATGCAGATAGCATATAACATATGACTTATACTAACCTCAAGGCCTGCTTATACAAAATATCGGTACTGGCGGAAGACAAATCTTGGTCAGACACATGGAAAAAAATAGGTATAGAGTCGTTAAAGTGGAACTAAGCACTGAATCAACTTTTATTTTGCTACTAAACTGTGCATAGGTTGTTTGAATAGCCTTGCCTACTGTTTTTAGTCTTTTTTTGTGTGTGGCAATTTTACATGTTAATGGTGAGGAGACTAGATAAATTATATAAATATCTTGAAATAAACATTTTGTACTTTAAAACTTTAATAGCATCGGCTAGCCAAATGGCCGAGTTGTAGCAATGGGCAGAGATCATAGACTGTATACAAATGGACATAGCTAACCTGCTGGGATCTGACTGCAGGCCTCCAACAAGAAGACCCACACATGATTTGCCTCCATCCACAGGTCCTGAAAAGTAAACAAATAGCGGCCATGCAAAAAGACTGCCAAAGTCCACTGTTTCTTGGCTGCTGTTTTCAATGCAACTTTACAACAGTTGACATTGTTTAACATTAAAGACAAGCCTCTTTTCCTAGCCTTAACCATTATAGATTTGTGCCTAATAACACATTCATGGACAAACTACATCCATAGACGAGAGCCATGGAAAAACTACTGGAAGAGCGAAAAGACGCTTCGCCATGAGTGTGTCCTTACTTTGGGAATGACTATGGGCCTGTTGCCTGTGTAAACGAAAATCGAAATAAAAAAATTACTAGAAAAGTCCACAGAAGTATTACATTATACATATTAATCTTCCGCACTTATATTTGTGTATCTGAATCCACAGATGCTGTACTATGTTGAGGATCTTGGAGCTAGCCTCAGATTCTATCACAGCCTCCTCAAGAAGAATGGCAAAATTCTAATCAATATAGTGTCAGGTAAGAGGAACACGGAATAAAGGCATATCAAGATCTCTCTACATAGGGGTGGGCGATATTGACACAGGGATGAGTTTATAAAATGAGATTATGAGCTTGCTAGCCACTGCGTTTCAAATAGGAAGTGAGCATAGGTGCTTTTCAGGTCCATCAACTCTGGCTTCAATTGTAGACCACACATACAGTTCACACAGGTCAGGTGCTCTGCTCAGTTCTGAAGATGATAATCTGAGCTGAGCAGAAGAGCAAATGAGGCTTACAGTTCAACAGCTGCACAAAGTACAAGGGCCTGATACAAACAGAAAAACTACATTAAAAACAAAATACAGTTTTAAAAACACTTTTATAATTAATCACATTTATTACACTTCTGTATTTAGACTTCATCATCCTGTTTCACTATTTTGTGCCTAAATCATAATCATAAAATAATACAGTTGTATTTACTTTAACATGGGGATTAGCTTGATCATTTATTTGTATGTGAAGGAGTGTTTGATTTGATGAAACACCAGGTTATAGTGAAATGGCACGGACCCTGGATGTTTCCACTGCGTAAAGTGAAAGCGACTCTTTTAGGGGTCCAAAGCAGACCGCTGAGGGTGCTACCTTCCCAAGTGGTCTGGAATGTCTGAGACCTGGGACCAGCTCGTGGGGGGGGGGTGTCGTTGGAGGACCAGTTGCACGCCTATAGCGATGCACGCGTGGCAACATGTGAATAGTGCGAACCATGTAACTGTTATTTAACAACAGCACAGATGCTCACTTAACAATAAAACAGAAGGTCTGAAGAAACAGCGTGCAGCGTGAGACTTATATCCACCCGAAAACTCCAGTGCGGGGCCTGATGTGCCTAATAAGAAATCCACATCCAGTCAAAGTCTGATGTGTCTGCGTAAAGTTGAAGCCAAACTGATAACATGAACCAAACTCCACCAGCATCCTCCTCCTTGGTCCCAGTAAAAGCGTAAATCCCAAATATGGTATATATATCCAGTGTGAAGCATGTGTGCATAAAGATGCAGCCAAACGAGACTGCGTAGTTAAAAGTTATTTATCAAAATAAGAGGATGTGCTCCATGGCGATGTCTTTGTGTATACGGAGAAAATAAAAGTAAAACTTAGACGTGTGTCAGTCCATGTGAGGATCAGTTGCGCACATTTTTTTTCAGTTATATTTGAACATCGATCAGTGTTGATGCTCCTTTAGTTTAGCACCAGTCATTTGACAGCTGTCCAGCGGCTTTTGGCACAGGCCTTCGTCACGCCATTGGGTGTGCTCAGGCCATTGTCATGGAAACGCTCCCTGGGTGGGGGTGGCCCCCTCCTAACTGCTCCACGCCAAGGCGGCTCCGCGACCCGTGCCGGTGAAAACAAGGCTTTGAACTGTATGAAATTAACTGTTTGTTTTTCTCGTATCCATTGAGACTGTGCAAGAGGCTAGCTAAGGAGCTAGATCTGGACATTTGAGGTGCTACAGCCTTTTACGCCATATGTGGCAGCAAATGTGGCAGAAGAGAAATTCAGAGAAATACTTTGAAGGAATGAACCATTTCATCATCGACCGAAACACCAGAGCGGAGTAAGAGTGAGGCCTTTCCTGCTGTGTTCACCTGGTTCCCCTTGGACACTGTTGTGAGAAACAGTGAAACACACAGAGAAACACTTTTGGCTCTCCTCAAACTGTCCTGAAATAGATCTTCTGATCCTGCCAGTTCTCCTGTTATACGAGGAGAGAACCTTTGACTGAGACACAAAGGTGACTGAAAAGCGCAGTGTAATTGTTGCTGCAGCAAAACTTAAATTTCCCTCAGGATCAATAAAGTATCTCTCTCTCTCTCTCTCTCTCTCTCTCTCTCTCTCCCTCCCTCTCTTTCTCTCTCTCTCTCTCTCTCTCTCTCTCTCTCTCTCTCTCTCTCTCTCTCTCTTCTCTTGGTTTCTATTGGTTGACTTTGGTGCAGATTGGTACGGGCTTAAAGCTCACAAACAGTAAATTTTACATAATATGGGTCCTTTAAACGAGCGTGAATCAAGTAGGGATGTAGGGGAGGTGAGGAGACAGGGAATGAAGGTTGATAGTGATTTTTTGTGTTATTTTTTCTGTTACAGCTGAGTCTGGCTGGGTGAAGATGTGGAGAACCTTCTACACTCAGCTGAGCCCCCCAGGCATTCGAACTTGGTTTCCACAACGGAACGCAGCAGATATAAAGCAGCTGCTGGACGAAGCTGGAGTCCCGTACCATAGCTATGAGTCGCCGGCTGTGGTGGACATCACCGACTGTTTCACTGAAGGAAATGAGACCGGAGAGCTGATTCTAAACTTCATCACAGAGACGGTGAACTTTAAAAAAACAGCCCCACACGAGCTCAGAGAGGGGGTACTGAGGATGCTGCGAGACCCTCAGTGCAGTATGGAGAAAAACGGAAGAATTCTGTTCAATAAGAGCGAGGAGTTCATTATCGTGGGAGCAACCAATTAATGTGCTTTTATGGTACACTTATACTGGTTTGGTGCTAGTTTGTAGGTCTGTCACAATGACAATTATTGAAATATGATTATTGCTGATGAAAATATAGAGGATAATATTAAATATTATACTACTGACACGACCCTAAAGCAGGATTTCCCAACATAAAGAGCTGAAATAAATAAATGGAACAATTAATAGAAGTTATATAATCAAACCTCTACAACTCAAATATGCAGAAAAGTACAAAAAAAATATCCAAATGTTTCCCACTTGTACAAAGAAAAACTGGGAGTATATTGACTCCCAAAAATAATTGTTCCATCCATCATGTACTGAATGATAAGTCAATACAGTATTTATCATGACAGGCCCAGTTTAGGGATGTCTTTATCATTAGTTTAATAGAAAATTGTGATTATTGAGGTCACAATATAATTGTTAACTAAAAATAATAATAATCGTGACCATTTTTGGAGCAAAATTAAGACTTTTTAAATTAAGTCATTCCAGTCTAATAAGTATTCCTAATTGTTACATACAAGAGAAATAGTAACGTGTTAGACAATGTGAATGAAATAAAATGAATGATTTCACTATTCATGGTGTCAATAATTGTGAATAATAATTCTGTTTCTTCTCATAATAAAATAACATTAAAATGTGATTATGTGACATGTAGTCCTGATGTTGTTTTGGTTTGGTTGAGTGACAGGTCCTGCTTAAGGGTTGGTGTAGTCAAGATTGGTTAGACTGACAGGTGTAACACAGATGTAACTGAGTTTAACAGGTTAATATCCATGGTTTTCAGAGTGATAAAAAATTAGCATTGTTTTCATGATAATTAAGAATGTTATAAATGTTTCAAATGTTAAAAAAAAAAAAAAAAAAAAAAAAAAAGTTCACTTGCCCGAAATAAATAAATTTATAAAAATAAGATGTGAAGCAAACATAGACTGTATAAAGCAGTGGACTAAGGGAGTAGCCAAATGAAGCTCATCGAGTCTAGCAGTTATAGTGTATAGTGCAAATTTGGAGCCGAATTCCATGTTTGGAATTCTAACCTCGAGTATCATAGCAAAGAGATCCAATCATGAGTGAGGCTGCTGTTAGCGGGGCACGGGCGCTTATCAACGCTATCAATCAAACCTGTTGCTAATGCTAGCTTTTGCATGGTATTGCCATAGCGCTGAAGCACAGCACTTCCAATGTGTGTTGACAATGTGTTTAGTGATACACTCTACAAAGGTACATCCTGAAGCCACAGAAACACATGCGTTCAGTGCAACATAAGAATTTGTAATAACAATTAACCTGACCCTTTAACACTAACCTCATCATTGTACAAAGCACACAGACAGAAACAGAACAGCAAACACAAACTGTTTTGCTGCTGTGTTACGGTTTTCAATATGACATAATTAAGACTTGGCTCGGCTACAGTCAGGAGCGATTCCCAAATGGAGGGTTGGGCCCAAAAGTGGGTCATGACAAGGTGTCTGGGAATTACTATTTCAATGTTTGAAATATAGGAATAACGAAACATGGAATACAAATAAAACAATTTAAACTAGGTCAAGATCTTGATGAGGTATATTGTGTAGAGTATGGAAAGCAGATTCAAATATTTTTTAATTTCTCTCACATTTAAGTGAGAAAATCATTATTCAAAATGAACCGAATATCACTAACTAGCCAAACTAAATTAAAGATTGGCCGTTAAAGAATAATTCCAAAATCCAATATAGAAATATTCCTTTTGTCTTTCGTTCAAAGCTACATTGAGAGAGTAATACGCAGTGTAATCTACTTTGGTTAAGATTTAGCACTTATTGCAGTTTATTTTACCAATACAGTGGGTGATCACAGAGCAAGGGGTCCCATCTCCAGATCCTGATCTACAGGCTCATGCTCAGGAGTACATAGCAAGAGGATTACACTACAATATACAAGACAAAAATAGCACCTGTGATCATAAGGATTTAGTCTAAACAAACTCCATGGGAAATGTGCAAAAACTATATTACTGCAAAAACACAATATCTAGCTACATTAAAATGACTTACATTAAGAACATTTTACTTTATTTGAGTAGATTCAACTTGACAAGTAAAATTATCTACCAGTGGAATAATGTATTTCTTAATTCGAGCAACAGTAAATTTTGTTTCTAATTTTAAGTGCAAACAGTTGTGTTTTTCTTATCTTAAGTGTGGCAAGATGTATTTTCATATTTTAACTACAGAAGGTCTTGTTCCATTGGTAGATAAATGTACTTGTAAAGTGGACTTTACTCAAATCATCATAAAACTTTCTTAGTTGAAGTAATTGTAACTTGGCTAGATTTTAGTTTTTGCAGTATATTACTTACAGTAGCTGTGGTGTCTGAACAGCATATTGCACTGTACCTGTCACAGTAAATACTAGACTGAGTTATCCTTCAGTATATGTCAGATGGAACTATATATTTGGTGGTCAGTATTTATAGTGAGGACTTTTTCTTTACACTAGTGGGGAATGTTTGGTCATTATTTTCTGCAATATGATTTGAGCTGTAGAAGACTGAAGTATGAACTAAAATTACACAAACAAATTACTTAAAGGGCCCATATTATGCTAATTTCTGATCTATGTTATAATGTTGTTTCCTCATCAAAAACACAACTCCAGGTCTGTTTTTGAGGAGGTAACAAGATTCTAAAATGGCTTAAAGCTCATGAGAGTCCATTTTGTGTAATACAGGATCTTTAAATTCACACTGTGACACAAACAGACATGTCTTGATACAAAGGAAGTCAGTATTCACCCGACCATGCTTTTGTAACCTCTGCTTAAATCTCAGTCAAACCCGCTGACCCCACCCTGTTGTCTCCACTGCAGTGTGAGTGTTTCAGATCTTCTCTTAAACATGCAGATCTGATGTGTTTTTCGCAGCTTTCATTCCCCAAATAGACCTTGGTTTGAGGATATTTTTAGGATCGCACTATTTTTTACACGTCCTTGATGTTGTAAAGGTTCTAACTGGCTGGTACCATTCTGTCTCTGCTCCTCTCCGGTTTTTCATTTCTGCAGACGCCAGGTTCAACATTTGATGGGTTCTTTTACAGATTTGTCTCACTTTGCGTTATATTTGTGTGGATGATTCAGAGGAACAGCGTGCACTTTTCGCAGATCCGCTTGTGTTACTGTTTTAATTAGCTTGCAGCCTGTAGCTATGACATCACAAGGTGGAACAGAGCTTTGGAGATGTAGACAGATTACTCAAACGTGTGAACGAAACGAAACACAACTCCAGATATGTTTGTGATGTGAAAACAACATTATAAATTACAACATTATTATATGGGTCCTTTAATGTAAAGACCACTACAGAGCATTTCTACCTTCAAGGCACTCCCAGCACTTTACATCAAGGAACCACTCACCCATTTAGCCACACATTACATTCATACAGCAGTGTACACAGACACTGGGGTCGAGGTGGGTTAAGTGTCTCGCCCAAGGACACAACAACAACAGTATTCATCTGCGCTAGCTGGGATTAAGCTGCCAGATGATCTACCAACAATGTTTATGCCTCCAGATCAGAGGATGTACACTACTACTACAAACTGCGCTATGGCCACGCTCAAGATGTTTCCCTCGGGACACCTCTCCACAGAACACACCTGTAACTTGGCCTAGATGGTGAAGTTCAATGCCATATACTAGAAACATCTTCACGTAGACAAGCAGGTGGTGGATCAGAAAAGCTATTTTTCTGCCAAGCATTGTGATTGTGATTAGATTTGTGATTTATGTTTTAATAATAGCTAACAGATAATAATAGTTTACATTTTAAACACATCCACTGACAAAAAGACAATCAAATATAATATAATCAAAAATAAATACGACAAAATATTACAAGAATCACATTTCAAAACACTGATCAGTGGTGGAATGTAAAGAAGTTAAAGTAGTAAAGTACTGTGCTCACTACATTCTAGGTATCTGTACTTTACGTAAGTACATTTTAGAGTGAATACTTTTTACTTTTACTTTACTACATTTGAGAGCAGGTATATGCTCTTGAACATTACTTGAACAGGACTGAAAAATGAAAGTATTTTGATTATTGTTTGAGACCTGCTGAAAAGGCTGAGGGGTTTATTTTTAACACATTTGTAGTTTGAGCAAACAGAAATCTACAAATAAAAATAGCTAGGAAAAAAAAAAACAATCGATTCAATTGTTTCTATTAGAGTTGGGAACTTTGAGTAAATGTTCTGTTCTATGATAAGATTTGAGCTGTAAAAGTTTGAATAAATAACTGTATGACTCATTACAGATGCAAACTAACTACTAAAGTGTTTCATTGATCTATTTTTATTTATTGCTGCTCATGATATTTAACAATATTGTACATACATTTACAACAGTTTTTTTGGGGGGATAATTCTGCTTTTGAGTTATTGTGTCAGTGGCATAAATTAGTTTTAATATTATTGTTAATCATCTATATTTTCTATATTTTCCGCAATATATCACACTTCAGAACGTGATTCTCATGATAGGCCTAGATGCAGTACGTGGCTCCTATCTTGTCTTAAGGCCTACTGCTGTCCCCTTTATCATACTGTACAATGAGTGCCTCCACTCACTCCCCACCGCTGTGTATACTCTACAGTTTATAGGTCACCAGGCAGCCATGTTGGATATTCCCTTTACACGTCTCCTCTGCTTTCATAAGGAGATTGATGCGCTGGTACAATGGCGGGTCAAGTTCAAAAGGTTGGGTTGGCTGCTGGTGCACATCGCTGGGCTACTAAACGAAGAATAAATATATGAATAATAAAAATAATAAACTAAAACAAAAATTATAAACTATCGAGTGATTAATTTATTTTATTATTATTTTCAATTTTGAAATTATGCATAACAAAAACAAAATTAGACAAAAAAAAAACAACCTCCCACATCCTACCCCTCTCTCCACACTCAATCAACACACACAAAAACCACTAGGCAAACAAACATTAATTATCAGTCAAGTCCAGTCCTGTCGAAATGTTAACTACTGAGTGAATAACATATTTTATTAAAATGTGTTGTACCTGATTTTTTACTGTCCTAAAAACATTATTCACCATGATGAGCTTATAGAGCTTTTCACAATGGGCAGTGACCAGTGTGGCGTTTTAAGATTAAAATTAAGATACAAAAGTAAACATAGCCATAGTCATTGTTTGACCTATATATCATCGTGCTCATTTAACGCCATTTGCTCCTGTGGGACCTCTCCTTATTACCACTGCCTCTTTCACCTCTAACCTTGACCTGAGACTGTATTGATCATAGGGAGCTTCAATAAGTCGGTAAAGAGGGTCTCTTAGCAATACCATTGTTAATGTGAATTACATGGACACAAGCAGGCGCTACCCTATATTACGCAAAACTGACTCTTGTGAGCTTTAAGTCATCTCAGAATTTTGTTACCTCATCAAAACCAAACCTGGAGTTTTGTTTCATTCACACATGTTTGAGTAATGCTTTATTATTAATCTGTCTACATATTCAAAGCTCAAAATGCTCCATTCCACCTTGTGATGTCATGAAGTGGTAGTTTTCAAATTAACAGCTATCTTTTACCTTTAGCTCAGTAGAGATCGGCAATTCCAGTGCTGAAATTATCCAAATGATTCTAGTGAAGGTGTGTGGAGTTTAAAAAACACAGTGGAGCACTTCCTGTATTAGCACATGACATCACAAGGTGAAACAGAGAGTTTTCAGTTTGAGAGAAGAACTCACCCTAAATGCAGGATTTGTGTGTTAAACATGTGTGAATGAAACAAAACTCCTGGTATGTTTGAAATGAGGAAACAACATTATAACATAGATCAGGAAATAGCACAATATGAGCTATAACATGTAAAGTTTTACTATAGGTTCATTCTCGCCATCATATTTAAATGGTGGAAAATCAAAAGTAAGCATTTAAGAAACAGATGTCCTGTGTTTGCTGTATTTGGGTGGTTGTTTGTATCCAGGCCTGCTTTAGTGTTTCTATGGGCTTTGTAATTACCTCGTGGTCCCAGTTTATAGAAGCCACAGGCGCTAATGGAAGTAAAGAATCTGGGCCTATAAAGAAACTGTGGTTAGCTTCAAGCACATTTGTTAAGGCAATGTGTCTGATGAGAAGGACCAATGATGAGGGAGATTTTCCCTTTTCTCTGTAAAATTTTGAACTAAATCCAGTTGGTGTAAAGGTGAGAGCTGCCATGAGAAAATGTTCAGCAGCCTCTACCTGAGAATCCCACCTGCTTTCAGCATTAAATACTTTTAGCCAACATACATTAGAAAGTGTAACATTTTATGATGACCTATACTATAATGACATGTTTAACAGCCTCAATAAACAGTGGTGGAGGAAGTAGTCAATAAAAGTACAGGTACTGGAGCAAATATTCAAGTAAAGTAAAACATTTTTCACAGATTTTGAGATCTAATAGAGCTTCAAATGTAGTGAATTTGATACAGATTTGTGTGGGAGCATGGATGATGTTGGCTTGTGGGCTGGGCACTGGACAAATTTTACAGTTAACCATAAGGAGGGTTTGAATTAGGGCCGAGAGAGATCACTATATTACTCAAACATGCATGATTGACATCTAAAACCTCTTCAGGCATGTTTTGGATGAGGGAACAACATTATAACATCGTAGAAAGCTCCAAATTATACATTTTGCATAATATTCCCTCTTTAAACTAATTATTTGGCTTCATCAGCGCTAAATCAGAACAAAAGCAGCTATGAAGCAAAACCTTTGGTCTAAGGTTCAAACCAGTACAAAATGTGGATGCAAAACACATCTTTGTACGACCATTGATGCTAGCCATGAAAAAAAATCTGGACAGTTGGTATGGCAAGTAACAATCTGAAACAAAATATATCTTTTAGACAGTGGAAAGTCCTCAAAATGTCACCAATGACAGGAAGCAATGACAGAAATTGCTTTCATTGTTGCTTTTCAATTGTTTCATGGACCATCATAATTCACATTTTACCACAATGAACCCATTGACCCCCTTTTTTGGCAACCGGTCAAATTCCAGGGCCTTGGACCATCAGCTAGCATCCTATTTAGCGGACAGACATCCTACAGAGCCCATTTGGCTTGGCGAGTTGCCCAAGCCTTACTCAATGTCAAATAATGTGACTCAAACTCGCTTGTCTGACCCCAGCTGAACCACTTAGCTGACCAGGGGGGCTAGACGGAGCGCACTATTTTGGCTACACCGTCACCAACACGCACGCATAGTACTCCAACCACGCCAGAGCAATCGAAATGCCTTCTTCAGAACCCAAAAGGACAGCGATCAATTATTTATGCGGTGATCTACGTTTGCCATCCTAGCCTACTTTGCTTGGCACTTGGGGGAACGCGTTGACTTGTTGATTTTTATCTCTTTTCTATCATAAATTATACATAGATAGATGCATATAGGCTACGTGGAAAGGACAATATGCAGTTTAACAATATCTAGCCATTCTTACGCTAGTATATAGAGGAAATGAATTCTAGCAAGATGGAGATGGTTTGTTTACGCACGCGAAACAACAGCACCCCAATGCGCCCCAATATTGTCGTGCCATTTTAGCATCCTTACCTCACCGGTTGCAGAGCGGGTTGTCCAGTCTGTGCAGTCGCTATCCAGATGTGCAAGAGGAGAAGCCGTGCATGCCTTTAAATACAGCTTACCGCATTCATAAATGGAGAATGCGCTTCTTAGCAAACTGGGTCAATGCCACTCGGGCCATCCTAACGTAGAAGATAGCTGGTGCTGGTCAGTATACGCGCCTAGTACACGGTGGCCCACACGTACGCGTAGAGGTTGCTATCCCGTCAGCATCCATAGCGCCATCCTCGCGATCCAGATGCGGCTACGCGCTCTGACCAATGGGAGAAATCCATAACACGGCAAAGGTCGGATGCAGACTGTCACCTTGTGCGTAGCAGCGTCAGTTGTTTTTTTTTTTTTTTTTCCTCGCTCTCTCTTTTTCGCTATCCTCCGCCTCTTCCGTTCCTCTCCTCCACTAGTTTTCTTTGGCTGCCTAATTCACGGCTTTACCGCTCTATTTCTGTCCTCCTATGATGCTAGTCCACATTTACACTTGGCTGAGCGCGCTCTCTCCTCTCTCTGCTCCGTGCGCCCGGGGTTGTTAAACATGTGCTGAATGTGGGTTGGGGGTTGGGCATCGCCGCTGCTGCTGCTGCTGCTGCTGATGGCTTCGTAGGTGGCACGGTCCTTTAGCATGCATTTCTTCTTCCGTGATACGAGAGGTTATAGAGGACAAAGATATGCATTTTTCAGACTCGGGGCGGGACTAAATATTGGACAGTTTTAGCTTGCCATGCAGTTTCACCGGGATCAAAATGTAGGCTAGATTACTGACTTAACATGTGAATTGCCTTTTCAAAAATATTACTGATATTAGGTTAAAAAATAAGTTGCTCAAAGATGGTAAGAGTATGGAAAATATAGTGACAAACTGGTTACACTATCTGGTGACATACTTCTTTAGTGTCCTCGGGCAAGACACTTCACCCACATAGTGTCCAACTGGCATGGGGGAGTGTTCGTCTAAGGCTGCCACATCTCAGCCATTTCGCCCCAGGGCAGCTTTGGCAACCATCCACCACCACCAGTTTTTATTAAGTGGAACGTGTCCATTCATTATAAACAAAAGACACTTTCACAGGCAGTTCTATTTAAAATGAATGTGATATTGTTATTACAGGTGGTATGTTTTTCTTAAATATTTCACATGACTTAATACCTATACTTATCTGTATACTTATCTGTATTGCAGCATGTCCAAACCAAATATGGATTTCACTATTACAAATGTAAGGTTCAATATCCAAGTACATTTTACTTGATATATAAGTTTATTGCTTACGTCAGTGTTTTGGATCCAAATAATTATTCAGAATGCAGAACGAGCCTCCTGGGTTGCCAGATCCAACAACAAAAACAGTTGGTATTAAATTCAAAAGGTCTCTCTATGATATGATTTAATCTCAGTATATGACTGCCACATGACATGCCCAGTTTGGTTGTGTTTTGCTTTCATAGACCAACTGAATCGCATGTTACAGTGTTACAGTGATTTAAAATAAATAACATAAATATTCTTCAAGACAAAGTCGTATAAAGATCTTGTACCAGTCTTATGTCATCTTTTCCTCAGTTTAAAGAAAAAATGCATAGTTGCTCATTAAGATGGTACAGTTGTGTTCTTCCTGTGTTTAACATTGCTTTGTGAGTCACATCCTTGGTCTTCTTGAGTGACTGTCAGAGATAATATCGCCTTGGCCTCTTTTCAGCACAAAATCCTCTAAGAAACATATGAGCAACTGTCGATCAGATTAAAGACTTCAGTTTAGCTGCACTTTAAACTGGTCCATCAAATCAGTGGGAAAATACAGCTTATAAATGTCACCACTTTAAAATGACCAAGTTTAAACCACATCACAGTGTTTCACTAAAGGTCTTATAATAATGCTGGGAGTTTTATTAAACAGTAAGCATTACCCAGAAATGTAAGGTTAAAGGAGCACTGTTTAACTTTTCTGGTAAGGGTCCGCCACGAGCTTGTTTATTGTTTGCCTGAAAGGTTTTACAATATGGCATTAAACTCACCTATGGTGTATTTACAATTACAGGTGTTTTACTGCTCAAAAATACTAAAGAAAATATGCATTCCTACAGTGACCAGGAAGTTACGTAGTGCACCTTTAAAGTACACTTTATTGATCTCTTGTGAGTAAAATTCAGCCTCTGTATTTGACCCATCCTTCAACCAGTACCGCTGGGGCCGCCTATCAGGAGCAGTGTGACCCATTTCCAGCTAGTCTTGGTCAGGACTTGCTTAGCTGGAGGATTGTACCTGTGATGCAAGTTTGGGTTAATGAGGGGAATCAGAGTGCCTGGAAAACCCCACTCAGACACAGGGAGAAACATGCAAACTCCACACAGAAGGAGTGACTGGTGTGTGGTTATATAACACCTGAGAGGAGTGTATATTAAATGCAAAGAAAGATTTTACAATTAATAGCAAAACTAACCAAATGTGAATGGATTAAAGTTAGCTTTACCACAGGATAAAAGACTAAGCGATGGAACAAAAATTATTTAGCAAAAAAAAAAAGGGGCTGCTTGCAGCTTAAATAATTTTCAATAAAAATGTAATTGAAAATTCATCATTTTCAGTGGTATTCTCTGTTTCCTTCCTTGTTTAAAGGCCAAGAATGGTAAAAGTCCTATATTACACAACATTCTCGTGAGCTTTACGCCACGAATGTTGTTACCTCCTCAAAAACATACCTGGACTTGTATTTTGTTTCATTCACACATGTCTGAGTAACCCTTTATTATTAGTCTATTTGCATCTTCAAAGCTCAGAATGTTCTTTTCCACCTTGTGATGTCATGTAGTGGCAATTTTCAAGTGAACAGTTATGTTTTACCTTTTGTTTAGGAGAGATGGACAATTCCAGGGCTGAAATTATCCAAATGATTCTAGTGAAGGTGTATGGAGTTTAAAAACACAATGGAGTACTTCCTGTATTACCACATGACATCACAAGGTGGAACTGATTGTTTTCTGTTCTCAGAGAAGAACTCAGACTAAATACGCAGGATTTGTGTGTTAAGCAGGTTTAAATAAAACAAACACAAGTCCAAGTATGTTTTTGATGAGGAAACAACATTATAACATATAGTAGACCAGAAAACAGCATCACAAAGGCAGTAATAACCTTTTTAGCTTGTAGGACGCACTTAAAGCATAGAAAAATAGTTTGTTTATGGGTGTTGATGTTAAAATTATGTCCTTTTCTCAACTTTTACCAGCCAAATCAAGAAACAAGCCAGTGAGATACGTATTCATACCCCTGATAAAAGAGTGCAGATCGGAGCTTAACACTTTTCTTGTTTAAATAAAAGACACATCTCAGTATTATGTGACAGCGAACCAGCGGGACACAAGAAGAACACATGATGATCGGGGGAGGATGAATAAAAGAGAGAAAGAGACAGAGGAGGACAAAGAAAGAGTATTTATAGACGAATATAAAGAAATAAGCTCCTCATTTTACAGCGGAGAGTGACACGTGGTCGCGCTCGGATCATTCGCTGTCAGCCTGGGTCAGATCACAGAGGTCCACGCTTAAAGAGGAAGACTGTAAGCGTGCTTAAAGTGAGTCTATGGAGGCACTATCTCGCAATGGTATAGTATAGAGAACAAGAGTATAGAGAAGTCAAACTATACAACATTGTCAATTGTATACACCTGTCTAGCTATTAGGCTTACTGTAACATTTCTCCAGGAAATATAACAAATGCATTGTTACGAACTGTGTGACTAATTTTACAAAAAAAAATCCATATGGCTTCTAAATAAAATAGGTAACTGTAGCAAAAAAAAGGGAAGGTCCGGAGTTATTCAAGTCGATTTCAATACAACATATTTTTTGTATATCTCAAAATCACATGAGCAGTCACCTCACAGGGCGTATTCACTGAATTCACATAAAAAAAACCAAAACACTAGTGATTCAATGCCCTGTTGATGCTAGAATAAAGGCCCCATCAGGCCCTTATACCAATTAAAGGTTCTGTATTACGCAAAATTGTCTCTTGTGAGCTTTAAGCCATGATGAAATGCTGTTACCCTCTCAAAAGCATACATGGCGTTGTGTTTCATTTCATTCACACGTTTTGGATACTTTATTAGTCTGTCTACATCACTAAAGATCAAAATGCTCTGTTCCACCTTGTGATGTCATGTAGCGATAGTTTTGAAGTTAACAACTACCTTTTACCTTTCAGTAGAGACTGGCTATTCCAGGTCTGAAATCATCCAAAAGGTGTATGGAGCACTTCCTGTATTACTACTATGACATCACAAGGTGGACCAGAGTGTTTTCCATTTGAGAAAAGAACTAAATATGCAGGTTTAGTGTGTTGAACATGTGTGAATAAAACAAAACACAACTCCGGGCATGTTATTCATGAGGAAACAACATTATAACATAGATCAGAAAATAGAGTCATATGAGCCCTTTGAAACCAGAGATTCTATAAAAGAATCAACTGGAAGTGGCAAAATATTCTTTTGTAGCCACAGCTGCCCTGGTGTACACTGACAGAAGCAGCCAATCTGCAAATCAATCACTCATGAATACATCCAGGGCAAGGTGGATGAAGTGTCTTGCCAAGGGACAGAATGACAACATGTTTGGCTTGAGCTGGGATTTAACCGCAGACCACTGTTTTTATGGATATACGCTCTGTAACCATTGCAGCTCAGTGACTTTTATGGTACCTGTTTTTACAGTGACAATTCTTTTGAACTACTATTATTTAAACCGCTCCATGACGTCTTAAGCATCATTAATCATTCATTATAACATATGGTCCGTCACACGCCAAGAGAGACCACAATCAACAAGGTAAATACACGTTACTGTTTTGTCTTTAAAAAAGAACCCAAGAAGTTAGAGACCACAATCTCTCCGACCATCAACAGTCCAATGCACAACATAAACATATAGGCAAAATGCAAGGACGAATGTCTTGCCCAGTGACACGACAACAGTATAGGATTACAGGACTTTGCAAAATCATTTCAGTGGCCAGAGAGGAGTTCTGCCATCATGGTAATGCTAACAACAACTAGCATACTAACTGTGCACTCCCTGATTCTCGGACAATATAACGCTTTGTACTTACATGCAGACAGATTTTTAGTTTATCTCAGTCCGCCAGTCTATTCCATCTAAAATTATATAATTTTCAAAGCCTATATTTTTAAGATCTCGACCACCACCAATCACACTATTCCACACAAGCAAAGTGGGCGGAATGTCTTGCCCAGGGACACAAAGGCAGTAATAACCTATTGGCTTGTAGGACGCACTTAATGCATCACCAGCTAATCTTCCAAGCACTTAGTGACAGCCCATTACACCCACATTAGTTAACCAGGCTCACTGACTCCAACATGAGCCTGACATTTAGCTAAAACTAGAGCATTTCCATTTTAATTGACTGTCTATATATGCAGAGTAAAACAGAAATCAGTGCTGGACACATGCTTTTTGGAATTATATCGGAAAGACACGGAAAGACTACTAACAACAACTAGCATGCTAACTGTGCACTTTCTTATTATTCGGCAATAGAACACTTTATAATCAGTAAACAAATGACTTATTTTGACTTCAAGAGCTGCTCATATCTGTACTGGGGCAAGACAAATTTTGCTCAAAAATATGAAAAATAATCAGGTTCAAGGTCTACTGAAAGATCGTACAAAGCAAAGCCATATTATTATAAGTTAATCAGTATGTTTTGTAAATTACTGGTGCATTTATTTCAATCTTAATTACAAAGTTGATTAACAATTTCACAGTCCTATAGCAAGCACAAAAATTCTAGCATAAAAAAATCAAGCAATTTCAAGGATCAAAAATAGATTAAAAATATTATTTTTTTACTACACCAAAACATCCACAGACATTTAATTAAAGATAATGTGCTCATAATTTAAGTACTAAAAATCACAGTATGAAGATAGGGACATTTAATGAATTCACTTAATCACAGATTGACATTGACCTTTAGTATAAGGCAAATCTGGAGCATTCCAAATGGATTTCAGATGCAGGACGGGATCTTGAGACTGTTAATTTATAAATGTGTAATAGTGTGTGTGCGAATGTATATGTATATGCCTGTGTGCGTGTGCGCGTGCGTGTGTGTGTGTGCGTGTGTGTGTGTGTGTGTGTGTGTGTGCGTGTGTGCGTGTGCGCGTGTGTGCGTGTGCGCGTGCGTGTGTGTGCAGTATAGTGTTAGCCTATACCTCTGGGTTTATGCTGTGACCTAGATTAGGACATGATGCTCCAAGCCCTGGCAGAGACGGAGAGGAGGAGGAGGAAGAGGAGGATGAGGGAGAGGAAGAGAGGGAGACAGCGATCAAAAGGGAGAGAGAGACTAAAGCGCGACAAGTCTTTTTACTGCTGCTATCTAGGGCTGTACAATATAAGATAAGATAAGATAAGATAAGACAATATATCGTAAACTTCATAGTTCATAGTTTTTAGTTCACATCCATATTGCCAGAAAGTAAATATATTGTTTTTCCAGTAATTGTTTTTCTATATGCAGGCTAAAAGAAGAAGAGGAATGAAACTGCGGTGTTGTAACAGAAAGTACAAGGGCAGCAGCAGCAGAATAAAAAGTATAAAAACAATCACAATAAATAAAAGATACAAAACAGACTAATAAAATACATATTTCACTAAAATATCAACACATACTATCAAGTAAATTATCTTATTATATTGAAAAGTACAGTATCAGGTCTTGATTTTCTGTTTTAATTTTGGTGCTTTGATTTGGCCAGTCAAAATGTATTTTAATTTAACTGAACTGAAATTGTAGTTGCAAAGAACATAAGGCTAAAATAGGTATAAGTTGGACCAAAATAGCAGCCAATAGACACGTCTAATCTAGAGAATAGGTCTTCACCAGGACTTCATTTGGACTATATGAAGACTAAACCAGGTCTTAACCAGGTCTATCTTTTAGGCCCACATTGATTTGCTATTTTAGATTTACCATTAAAATCCGTGTATGTCAAGTTACCCAAAAAGTGTGCATTGTCATTTTAACTGACAGCCAGAAAATAGTGTAACTTAATGGAAATCAGTGACCAATATTTTATACTATTTTGACAATTTAGGTTACATATCACAAATGTAATGGGTCATAAAGACTAAACCAAAACCAACACTAAATCAGGACTAATACTAAATGATCCCGAGACTAGAACCAAATCAGATCCAAAACTAAGACTGCTCAATACAAGATCCAGTATAAATATGTTGTAATATAAATATGCAGGAAAGGAGGGTGAGGACGTCCCAGCAAGAGGAGACACAGAGAGGAAAGAGGAACAGAGGAGCTGAGGAGTAGAGGAGTAGAGGAGAGAGACACTAGTTCTGACCAAATTGACCCTGTAGTGAGGACTATACTAAGTCTTATTTTATTTCTATTAATCCAGGACTTTTAAATCAATGTTAGACCAATATTCAGATAACTGTGTTTGAACATCTTTTCACATTCACATCCTTTGCTGCTCTCCCTGTACTTGTGTTCAAACAACAATTTAAACTCCTCACTGTGAGACAAAAAGTTATATTATTTGAGCTAATGTTTGCCTCCTGAACCCTCTTTTATGTTTCTCCTCTGAGCTTTTTGAAACTTAATATGGGGCATTTGATTGACAGCCAAAAAATGGAGGATCGAGGAGACAAATCAAGGAGAAAGAAGCGAGGAAAGAGACTTGTGACGCAGCCCTTGAAACAGTGTCCACAGTTGAAACCTTCTCTACTTTGAACCACTCACAAATGAGGGATTACACATTCTCACTTCAATGCCAACAACTTTTCTTTTTTGTTATAATAGAGCTATTTCAAGTTTATGATCCATTTATTGCATGCTTTATTTCTATACCACTCACCTCTGCTTTCCCATATCACCAGTATTCTCTTGTTTTCACATTTGCGTCACTGTAAGGCTGCCTCTGTTGTTGCGTGAGCTGCTCTTTCAATGTCTCTGTGGTGTTCTTTGCTCTGATCCACGTCATCGTCACAGCTCTTTGCATAAGCTCTCTCACACACACACAAACACGCACACAATGCAGCAGCCTATATATGGAAACATACACATTTAACTGGAAATGTCTAGTTGAGTCCTACTTGAGTTCTAGTCCTGGTGGAGTCCTAGTTAAGTCCTAGTCCTGGTTGAGTTTTGGTTGAGTCTTAGTCCTGGTTGAGTCCTGTTTGGGGTCCGGTTGGGTTCTAGTCCTGGTTTGGTCCTGTGAAGTCATGATTTGGTCCATTTTGAACCCAGTTAAACCACTTTGGAGTAATAGTTTTAAATGTGCTATATAAATAAACTTGGATTTAATTGGTTCTGATCCAGTTAAAATATGCAAGCTATAAAACACTGTTTAGAGATTGTGTGAGAAGTAGTTATGACATATAGTGAGCATTAACCCAGCATCAGGAGGGAAGGTGGCTCAGACTTCCCATGAATGGATATGTCACAAGGTAAAACATCATATGTTTTACTACTAACTACTGAAAAAATTGTGAACAAGCTAAAATGAGCTAAATAAACTAAAATAACTGGAATTAAACTCATAACAGTTAATGCATTCGACTAAAAGAAATACCAACCACATATGCATAAATTGTGATCATTTGAAAGCCATTTTACACAATTACATGTTTTAATTATCTCTCCCACTTCAAAGAAAGTGCATAGAAACATTAAACGACAGAAACTGTGTAGGATTTCACTGGAGGATTTGATGCGTCACTTTCCTCCTACTCACTGTGAGCTGATTAAAAACCTTACAACCACCAAAGGATTATTCAATTTGCTTTACACTAAAAATGAAACCTTACATTCAAGACCTCCTCCATGTTTCTATATCCTGACCTTGCATTTGTGTCGCCTATAGGCTCCATATGGTCCCATGTATTATTACTTAATGATCTATTTCCATATGAGAGTGAATGCGGCTATTCAAAGCATTATAGAGGGACATATGAGGGGAATTTTCTTGGCCTAGATATTGCCTGACCTGTCCCCGGGCCAAACTTGCAATGTTCTTGAAACGGTTAATCCTTTGCATCTTAAAGCTTAAGCAGCAACGTACAAGAACAAGAATTTTAGGTTTAATTTTGACATGTACAAAAGAGTGGGCCAAAAACAAAATGGTATTGGGCAAAATGGATAAAGGAGACATCTTTTGGTTTTACAATTTGTAAACTTTAAAAGTAGGGCTATTATGTCTATGGGGTATTAACTGCTAACATGAAAAATATTTAGATCACCATGTTACCCTTTGTTTTAAAAATACCACAGTGACTCCTCCTTCAGAACGCTATCACAACACAATCAGCATCAGCGTACATCCCGCTAATGAAACTACTGCACATCGTATCAGGTTTGTGAAGTTGTTGTGAACAGTTTTGTATCATGTTTTTGTATATTTCTGGAGAATTGTCATGTGGGAGCATGGATGATGTAGGCTTGTGGGCTGAGCATTGGGCAGAATTTTACTGCTAACTGTAAAAAGGCTTTGAATAGGGCCCAGTAGAGATCGCTAAAATACTGAAACATGCATGGATGACAACTAAAATCTCTTAAAATTGAGACTCTTTTACTGTCACATTTTTTGTTAATTAAACAGTTTATTTTTGTTTGTTGTTTGTTGAACATTGGTTAAAACAGGCAGAATTGGTACAGATGGCGTTTTTGCTGCTTCTAATTAATTCATGGTGGATGTTATGAGCTTCCCCAGTTTGAAAAAACAGAATCCACCATTAAATTTAATGTAATTTTATTAAATAAGACCTATAGTAAATCTCCATTGTTAGTGTATACTTCAAAAGTAAAATGTAAATTGAATATTTTGTTTTTGAGTATTTTCGTTCACTGAATACTGCAATAATTAATATGCACTTCATACTTTGACTTAACCTTATTGTTATCTTGAGTACATTTGTGTCGACATTCCCCACTCCTGAAAACAGAAGAGAACTATGGGAAAAGGCCCATCAGGAGCAAAGTAAACATGAATGTCCTCTTTGATCCAAACAGGATATGACTCAAGAGTCACAGACACACAAAGATGATGAATGCCTCTGAAATTTGTAAAGTAAAGAAATGATCTAGACTGAACAAAAAACAATAGATAATTAATAAGTATAAGTAGCAAAATCTGCATATACTGGGTCAAGAATCTTGCTCAAATACATCGGAAAAAAATGGATATATGCACGTTAAAATAATACTGTCCTTCTCAGAGACAGACTTTGAGCTTTTTCATTAGCTACAATTTCACTCAAATGAATCAGACTCCAGTCCACAGATTTCCCACAAATCATCATTTTGTATTAGGAGGAATACTGTACGTGGTCAAACTTAAGTCCACCCTATCATGGTGATCAGTTACAACTATGCACTGTTTTAAACTAGGTCCTAAATAAAATTGGATCGCTACAAACACCAGGTGCCTCTGGGGGGGCAGCAGTCACTGTAGTGATAACTATTGTTGTGCCCTTTGGCAAAACACTTCACCACATTGCCTAATATGAATTTGGTGTGAGAGTCAGTGTTGGTGGTGGCTGGATGGTGCAGATTGGAAGCCTCAGATGTGTGAAATTGCAGTAGTTGTTTACCATCAGAGGGTGGAGTGAATGAATAATGTAAAGTGCTAAAGGATGTCTTGAAAGGTGCTGTGCAAATTAATGTTTGTAACAAGGGGACAATATAACATGCTTCAAAACTCAACCAAAAAGTCATTTTTGCATAATATTTAAGAATGGACTAAAAAGGCAGGTTTTATGGCAAAGCAGCTCTCTTGTCCAGGCTGGGTACTGGCATAAAGGGACACACAGCGCCCTCTATGGCACCAGTCGTGCTTGTACAGGGTTAGTGTGTTAGTATGTGTAAATGTACTACTCACAAACTTCAGCCTTTGGGGAGGACGAGCAAAAATATCTTCATCTTGTGACCTGTGAAGACAAAATGAGGCACAATGAAAATATAATTCAGCTCACATTTGAACCACTTCAGGTGACATATTTTAAACTGGTTTAATGTCCAAATGAACAGACTGATAATTAGAATTAAAATAAAGATAGATTAGGATTAGATCATGACACACTATAAAGTCTAGCGCACATTTGGTCCAGTTCAAACCAAGCATAATACAAAATGCATTTCCATCAAAAGTCAGTTTTCAGACCTGGTTGGAAATAAAAATGAACAGAGAAAATGAGTCTGTGGAAGTGTTAGATTAGGTCTGCAAAGAGAAAACATTAAAATTAGACTCACATTTGAACCACTTAAGGCCCGAAACAATTAACAAGGAACAATAGTGACAATAACGTTAGTGTATTGTTGAACTGCTTTAAGGTCTACATGAAAAGACCAGCTGCCAGTACAAGGAGTGGAAGAGTTAGATTAGAATAAACAGTATTTCAGTGCAAGGATTAGGACCAGAGTCATCACACTTTATAAACCAGTCCAAATCTGGCCCACATTTAAACCAGTACAGAAATACAAAAGACATAGTAAAAACCCAAGACTGAGTTTTCAGACCTAGTTTGAACCAAATCAGCTGACAAATAAAGTTTGTAAGTTTAACTTGTAGAAGTGTTATTTTAGAATAAGACCTTACCAGTCTGTCCAAATCCACCTTTAGACCAATTGAGGCCCACACCAAATACAACACAGGGGCCCAACTCCAAGTGCAACCTGCGGAAATTATCGTCTGGTCCATATTTAGACCAAATCAGCCCAAAAGAAACCATGCAGTCTCCATACAAGTGTGCCAATGTCTAGAATCTGGCCCGTGTTTGGACCAGTTTAAGCCCAAAACTAAAGCCTTAGACCATAAATCGTCATGCAGAAACATCAGCATATTTTTCTTTTTCTTATCTGATATTTTACCAGGCAAGTTGGTTGGGCCATCAAGTCCATTCAGACCTCATTTTAACTATCTGGATTAAAGTCTGCACAAACAGACCAATAAAACAAGACCAAAGTCACATGTAGAAGAGATAGATCTTTGGATTATTTTGGTCCCCGAAAGTTACACAAGAGCTTCAACCTTTGGACCAAACTCATGAACGTGATTATCCATTTAACAGGATTATGTTGGAAGAGGTTTGAACAGACGTGGCCCTCCACATCAGGTTTTCTCCATCTGGTTTCAATGTTACATTCTTGCTGAATATGATCTGCATTTTGACATTTCCTCGTGGATTAGGTGTATTTTATGCAAGTCACATTTGCCTTAAAAGACGTGTTGACATGGCGTTACCCCAGAGAGGTAAACTGATTGTTCTGTTGATGTTAAAATACAGCAGGCTGCCAACATCATGTTAGCATGTAGCCTACAGCTACTGTTAGTATTCTTGGCTATGTATACAAAGTTGAGCTGATGGACCACTTTGTTCTTTTTCCATGTTTGTATTTGGTGCATATCCAAAAGATCACCGTCTGTGATCCGTCTTGTAGTTGTTGTAGTTGTAACAGTGGTGATAGAGCAGCCCTTCTCCATTAAAATGAATGGATTGCTTCTTTTACAGAGTTTGAATCTTCTGTTAGTGGGCGTTCCCTCATAATCCGACTGTATCGATCATTAGCCTGCTCTAGTCAGTATGTTGGCTAGATGAGGCTGATGTTCCTTTCCTCGCAGTTTGTAGCAGAACGACAACACCAACTGATTGCCTCGGTTGTGGATTCTTTATAATGCAAATTAAATTCATACATTTTCTGATGTATAAATGTTTAATGGCATTGTTGTGTCACTGTGTTCTCCAATCCTTCCAACTTTTGCACTGTTAGTTGGCTCAACAGCAGCTCCTCACTTTGCCCTGTTCATCACTTTAATATGTACACAGCACATGCAGCTCTTTATCATTGGATGGCACAAGGTTTTAAGCCACTCACAGTGGTACTGGTAAAAACAAACTCAGTATTGATTGATGTCTTTTTCATCCATCCCAAAAGCCGCTCCTGATTTTGTGGTTTTAATAAGTTAACAGTGCAATGGTACAGGGCATTGTTAAACTTCAAGGTGTTAGCTTTCTTTGGTATGGGTCTAAAAACTGAATTCATCCAATGTTATAACAATTTTCTCTCATTCAGTCATTTTTTTTTTCTCCATCCTTTATTTGTTCAGCAGTTACTAGTTTTTTGTATTCCTGAGTCATTTATGGATTTTAAAAAAAAACTTCAAATATAATCGGTGTTTGATTTTGAACTATTTATTTACTATCTACTGCATTATTTAGCTTAGCAGTGTCAAATAAACAGGAACGACCTATGGAAGAGTTGAAATTTTAAGGTTAGACGCAATCCTAAAACCTGAAAACTCAAAGGTTAGTCACTAGTCAGCAACATGTGACATTATCTTAGAACTACATCATTGATTAACATCTGCTACAGTTGCCGCAGATGATTTTCTCACATTTACAAGACATGAAGTAGAGTTGGCTTTAGCTTACATGATGGAAAAAATAAAGGTTTACCTTACCAGTATGAACATTTCAATAATAAAACTTAAGTGCTACTTGTAAAGGTTAGATGCCACCCCGAACCTGCAAACACAAGGACATAGTTTACAGTAGTGTTTTCACACAACTCACATTAGCATGGTTTATCTTAACCAACTTAACCAACCTATATCTCTGGATCTGGGTCCCCGAGTGCTGTACAGTAGAAGCTCACTGCTCCTGACAGGTTAAACCCAGCGGTATGAAGAGTAAGGACTTCTGTCACGAAGGACTAACAAAGTATAACTTGCTCAGACAAAGCAAGCCTTAAGATAAGCCATTTCTGAGGGTTGACCGGCTACTCTCAGGCTGTACAAAGGAGTGAGGACCTGACAGCCACAAAGATCTTTGATGAACGCCTTAGTTGGAGATGTTTCCTCAAACCTGTAAGGCAGTGGTGATCTCAAGAGCAGCTTTCAGACACGATGTGATTGTGCACAAGTATGAGCAACACCAAAGCCAAGATGTCAACAACAAACATTCTTGCTTTAAAATGCCTCATTTTGCAATTTTTCCTGCAATTTCAGTTTCCAGCATTTAAAAGGTGCAAAAGTGGTGGAGAGCAGGAAGGGTGAGCTTTTACACACTTTGTTGTGATGGAAGTTTGTAGTTTAATTTACTGTCACCATCAAACATTTGCCTCTTATGTCTAGGTAGAGCTGTGAGGTGTTGTTGCTGCATTAATAGATTTGTTAATTCAATTTGATTCCTCATTATTCTCAAACTTACTCATTCTGTCCAAGCCTGGTCCACATTTAGACTAGATCAGTCCAAAAGAAACCACGCAGTCTCCATATATGAAGTGTGCCAATGTTTAGAATCTGGCCCACGTTTAGACCACTTTATTGTGGCTCGATGTAGCAGTAGTTTTCAAATAAATATCTTTCTTTGTTAAGTAAATGTAGTGACTCTTGTGTCACTAAATAGAGGGAAATGGGTCCTGTACTTTATACAGTAGTTTACTGCTTGGAGTTAGAGTTGGTCCTGCTAACTGGTGCTAATGCAACGGTTTAGGTTTTACAATAATACCAGGTTCACATAGGCTATGTCACCTGGGTCTGCAGGGACAGACCAATAAAATCAGTTTAACCTGTAGAAGGGATAGAATATTAATATTAAAAGCCAAGCTGTCAAAGAAAGTTATTGGTGTAACTGTTTTGAATTTGCTTCAGTATTTGAAGCAGGTCATAGTTCCTCCTCTGTATCATTTGTTTGGATTTTATTCTTTTGTCATCGAGTCACTGTTCCATTTCGTTGATACATTTTTCGTGTATATTTTAAATCATTCACCGGAGCTGATTATGTGTGAAAAACATTCATTTTTTCAGTTTTATCCTTTGACAGAAGCAGCCGTGATGGCCTTTTCATTCAAAGTTGCAGAGATTCTTTTATTTGAGACACATTGAGCTTTTGTGTTTCAAGAGCATGTTGTCTGTGATCATAACCTTAATTTTATTGACAAAACATTTGCATTTTTCCACTTTATTCAAGAGGCCTTTCCGTTTGCAGTCCTTTCACCAGACTCAGGGCACAAGGCCACACCACTTGTTTGACGCATTTTCCCTTTTATACTTTATTCTAGTTTTGCATTTGAAACATAGATAGTAATAATGATTGCACAGAACAATTGCACAGACAGACACAGGTAAAGCTCACCTAGCGACCTCCACGTAGTTTGATGTGGTGTGACACATGGTGTCTTCCTGAATTCCATGCGGCTTGATATAGCAATGGCTTTACAACAAATGTAAAGCAGAATGGCCCTGTACTTACAGCGCACTTAGGCAAGACACTTCACCTACATTGCCTAGTGTGAATGTAGAGTGTGTGTGAGTGTTGGTGTTTGGAGGGGCAGCCTGGCTTCCATCAGGATAGGACAGAACAGCCCCAGGACGGCCCCAGAACAGCTCCAGGACAGCCCCAGGACAGCTGTGACTGCAGTAGTAGCTTACCACCACAATGTGGAGTCAAAGAATAATGCACTGTATTAAAGGCCCTTTGGGTGTCTTGAAAGGTGCTATATCATTCCAATGCATACTTTTATTATTATGATTTTTAACACAGGGATATATAAGGATGGGAGGGCATCTGACACAGTAGCCTTGCTCCATAGTAATGGAAGGGGAAGAAAACAAGAAGTCATATCAGAATAGCATTACTTTAGACAGATGTCAATTTGACATACTCTATTTGATAAATCAACATGAACAATATGTGTAAGAGTCACATTTGAAACTGCACACAGGCATTGACTGTTGAGATCCATATACAACAAAATGTTCATAAATAATTGATGCTTTTGTGATTTGCTCATTTCAACCATTCAAATAGCAATTTATCTAAAAAGGGCCTATGTTACGCTATTTTCTGATTTATGTTAAAATGTTGTTTCCTCATCAAAAACACAGGTGGAGTTTTTGTTGCATGTTTAACCTACAAACCCTGCATATTTAGGCATATGTAAATGAAACAAAAGACAACACAACTCCAGGTATGTTTCTGAGGATGTAACATTATTATAACGTGACTTAAAGCTCAAAAGAGTCCATTTTGTCTAATTTAGGAATTTTGCAGCCCAGTGTTCCTCATTTGTTTCACATTCGAATTCTCCGCTGCTCCCTCCAAAACTCTCCAATGTTCCGGGACAGTGCCAGCTCCGCCAGGCCCCTGCACTCTCGAGGAGTAAACCCCACTATCGCCGTACCTTTTGTCCCCACCCCCTTCACCGCTGCTAACTCTGAAACTCGCTTTGTGATAACCGAAGCAGGAGCATGGCAATATGGCTGACCACCGATATCAAAAACAGGCCATTCTTGACTAGGTGGTTCTCCTTTAATGCTTTCTACGTTACAGGCGATCTCCACAGCGCCCTCGTGTGGTAGGGCCAGGACTTGCACTCCTGGGATCCCTCCTTCAGTGGACTCTCGGATGGCAGAGGCGATGCTGCGACCCAGTGACATGTCCTGAGAGTCAATGGTGACGTTACAGTTCATGACATAAGGGCTGGCACCAACGCCTACACAAAAGATTGCAGTTTTTAGAGAGGAGGGACAAATTCTATGAAGCAAGACAGATGGCTCAGCCAATCAGTGACACACATGGTCTGTCTGTATTGGAAAATGCAACTGCATTAAAAATTTTACTTTAAGCTGCACTGTGTAACATTTCTGGTAGAGGGTCTACCACCTGCTTGTCTCCATGGGGATGTGATTGTTTTGCCTAGAATATTCCACAGTATGGTACTAAACTTGTCTATTTTGGATTTATTCCATTACAGATGTTTTTACTGATTATTAATATCATGAAATAAATAAGCAGGAATTGTAAATCCTTGTATAACTAAATTCTGCTAAGATGGAAAATTGTATTCTATGAAAAAAACTGTATTGAATTTAGAAAATCTATCATAGACCAGTTGTCCATTTATGACGTGTTTAATTATTTATACAGAGTGGACCACTTTGAGACCACACAGCCTCTCCTCAGTCCAGAATAAGAACCAACACAACAGCTACTGGAAAATGTCACCTAAAACAAAGGAATTACTATTGTTATTTATATATTTATGAAATTTATTGTATACATTTTCATAGCTATGGTCTGTTGGATTTTATTTTAGAATTCCATTTGACAAAATTGTATTGTATTTATTTATCTATGTTAATAGTATTTTTGACCCATAGAAAGTATACACCATGAAAGCAAGACAGATTATTTAATGCAATACGGAACATTCCAGGCAAAGAAAAAATATCATCATGGCGATAAGCAGGTGCAAAATATATATACACATACTGTATTGTATACATTTAGATGCAACTACAGTTGCAAGAAAAAGTATGTGAACCCTTTTGGATTACTTGGATTTCTGCATAAATTGGGCATAAAATATGTCCTGATCTTCCTCTAAGTCACAACAATAGACAAACACATTCTGCTTTAACTAATACTGCACAAAAACTATATGCTTTCAGTTTTTCATTGAATACAACATGTAAAAACTCACAGTGCAGAGTGGAAAAAGTATGTGAACCCCTAAGCTAACGACTTCTCCAAGAGCTAATTGGAGCCAAGTGTCAGCCAACCTGGGGTCCAATGAAGGGGATGAGTTTGTGTTGGTTAAAGCTGCCCTGCCCTATAAAAACTCACACTAGTTTTGACGTAGCTGTTCTCAAGAAGGATTGCCTGATGTGAACGATGCCCCACACAAAAGAGCTCTCAGAAGACCTGCGATCAAGAATTGTTGAGTTACATAAAGCAGGAAAGGGATATAAAAGTATCTCTGAAAGCCTTGATGTTCATGTGTCTGCAGTAAGACAGATTGTCTACAAATGGAGAAAGTTCAACACTGTTGCTACTCTCCCTAGGCATGGTCATCCTGTAAAGATGACAGCAACAGCACAGCGCAGAATGCTCAATGAGGTGAGAAGGAATCCTAGAGTGTCAGCTAAACACTTGCAAAAATCTCTGGAACATGCAAACATTTTTGTTGATACATCTACAATACGTAAAACCTTAAACAAGAATGGAGTTCATGGGAGGACACCACGGAGGAAACCACTGCTGTCAAAGAAAAACACTGCTGCATCCTGAAGTTTGCAAAAGATCACCTGGATGTTCCACAGCAGTACTGGCAAAACATTCTGTGGACAGATGAAACAAAAATGAGTTGTTTGGAAGGAACACACAACGCTATGTGTGGAGAAAAAAAGGCACAGCACACAAACTTCAAAACCTCATCCCAACTGTGAAATATGGTGGAGGGAGCATCATGGTTTGGGGCTGCTTTACTGCCTCAGGGCCTGGATGGATTGCTGTCATCGACGGAAAAATTTATTCCAAATTGTACCAAGACATTTTGCAGAAAAACTTAAGACCATCTGTCCGCCAACTGAAGCTCAAACGAGGATGGGCGATGCAACAGGACAACGACCCAAAGCATTAAAGCAAATCAACAACAGAATGGCTCAAACAGAAGAAAATACGCCTTCTGGAGTGGCCCAGTCAGAGTCCTGACCTCAACCTGAGTGAGATGCTGTGGCATGACCTCAAGAGAGCAATTCACACCTGACAACCCAAAAATATTGCTGAACTGAAACAGTTTTGTGAAGAGGAATGGTCCAAAATTCCTCCTGACCGTTGTGCAGGTCTGATCTGCAGTTACAAGAAACGTTTGGTTGAGGTTATTGCTGCAAAAGGTCAAAAGGTCAACCAGTTATTAAATCCAAAGATTCACATACTTTCTCCACCCTGCACTGTGAGTTTTTGCAAGTTGATTCAATGAAAAACTGAAAACATATAATTTTTGTGCAGTATTAGTTAAAGCAGAATATGTTTATCTATTGTTGTGACTTAGATGAAGATCAGGACACATTTTATGCCCAATTTATGCAGAAATCCAAGTAATCCCAAAGACTTCACATACTTTTTCTTGCAACTGTGTATTACTATAATCAACTTATCGTTCTATATACGATAGAAGGAACAATACTTTTTGAAGGTCAGTATTTATGGTGTGTACATTTTCTTTGCACTGCTGGGGAATTATTGGTTATTTTTTAGCTATATAATAAGATTTAAGATGTAAAAGGTTGAATTAATTATAAAGAGAGATGCAAATTAAGTACTAAAGTGTTTCATTCTGCTATTTATTTATTGTATTTATTTATTGTAACTTTTTAAACAATATTATAGATTTAGAATAGTTTTTGTGGTTTAAAATCTGCTCTTGGGTTATTGTGCAAGTGGTATAAATTAGTTTAACTATTATCATTTATTTTACTTCATCAGTATATTGCTCTTCAAAATGTGACAGGCCTACATTACCTGTTAGTCCAAACTGTCTCCCAGGACCAGGTCCCAGGTCTGGTTTGATCTGGTTTAAGTCCGGGCTCTTCTTAAACCACTTCATCTCCTTCCTCCTCTGAGCCAGACCGCGCTGCAGAGGGGAGTCAGCCCACCCGAACAGGAAGACACTGGTGCCCTGGACGCGTTCTGTCAGGCCCTCTGCTACAGCTACAAAACAAAGTAAATAACAGTAAATAAACCAGGACCAAACTAAGACTAAACCAGGACTATAACTAAACCAGGCCTACACCAGGACTAGACCGGGACTATAGCTAGATAATTACCTAGATAAACTGGGAGTACACTAGGAATAAATAAGGACTAAACTAGCACTTACGTAGGACTAATGCAGGACTAACACAGAACTAACACAGGAATTTACTTAGGTCTTAACTAGGTCTAAACTGGGACTAAATCCAGGAGTGGACCTGGATTACACTGACCAAGAGGACATTGGGCCAAAGCTAGAACTAAAGGACTATTTTAAGATAAAAGATGGAACTATTCTAGGTCCAAACCAGACCTCTACACTACATTTCCTCTACACTTTCTTCTCTAGCTTCCTCAAGTCTGAACACACGACGTTACCAGTTAAGACCGCACTTGGACATGTTAGTTTAACCACAAATTGAGTGCATGTCAGCCGATGCAAACAGGGCTAATAGGACCAAACCTCTCATGGGAAAGGCAAATTTATGGCCCCACTTATCGTCACGTGCTTGTGCGTAGAGCTTGTTAGCGACTCTGCCAATTCTTATTATGCAAAGTACACATATTAGCATACTGTGAGTGCTCCTCAGGCTGAGAGATCACACAGAGACACAAGGAGCCGTAAACTGTGTAATTAATCATCAACAGTGACAAGAGAGGGGCTGTGATAAAGAGGAGAGGACAGGCATTTACATGGAGAGTAGGCTGTATTAAAGCTGCATGATGAGATGTTGATGGAAATGAAGGTATTTAGTAAAGTGGCTTCAAGATGGACTAGAAGAGCATGGATAGTGTTAGCTGTATCTTATCTCTGTATCAATGGTAGACATTTTTAGAGATGGTTCGATACCAATACCAGATGGTTCAATAAATACCAATATTTAACTTTTAAAATCCATAGAAAGGCCCACAAATGTATCTTAAGTAAAGATCACAAATTAACTTGTCACTTTTGTAAAAATAATACAAAAAAATAATTTCAAGGATATAAACTATTTTTTGCATCATTGTGTAAATTATTTATTTTAGCCTAAATACTCTTCTATTTCCATTTTTACTCTAGTCTGTTCAAAAATATGATGCACTGTGAACATCCTGGGAATGATACATGGGCACACAGAGACTGACAGCTGCAAAAAATATTGGTGCCAAATATCTGCAAAAATCCTCTGATATCGGCCGATAGTGAAATTGGAACCAATATATCGCCCATTCTATCCATATTTTAGCCTAAAATTCTGATCTTTTAGTTCAGGGTTAAATTGGTGGTTTCATGATCCTATATTCAAAATCCAATTCTGACTTTTTGGTTGTTAAAGATGCACTGTGTAACTTTTCTGGTTCATCAAACTTAAGCCACAATTTAATGTAGACTGTACCAGAACTAAACCAGGACTGGGTTTATTTTATTTCCAAAACCTTATTTTATGCAGGCGTTTTATCTGATTCCAGCACCATATTGCCAATTTTATTTTATTTTTTTGCTTATTCAGATTTGGAGGACTAAACCAAGTTTGCATCCAGACTAAACTGGGCTCAAACCAGGACCAAACCAGGACAAGTGGACGCACCATTTTAGTCCTGAGTCCCGACTTGACTTTGTTGGCTGGTGTCCTGGTTTAGTCTTCTTTTTCCTAGCTTATAGAATTAGTTCTGGTTCTGGTTTCTCTTACAATCTCATCGTTGCAAGAAAACTAAACTGCGGATAAAACAGGCACACTTCAAAGACGTTTAGCTTCGTCACTTTGTTGTAAATATATGCAGTACATTGCAGCATTTCTCTATGCAAATATGCCTAATAATAGTTCTCTATGCCGCAGTCTGTTTTTCTGAGTTTTCTGATGTTCTGAGAAAAGTCATTAGACTTAGACAATTACTTGGACACTGTAGCTCACACATCACATTATATTACAATAACACAGAGTAAAAAAAATAAAAATGGTAATAAACTTCTAAATAAGTAGCAATAAAAAAATAGCAAGTGACTGGTGTCAATAAGACATAAATTATATAAATGTATGTACAGTAAAACACAAATATTGTAATTTAAATAAAGCATATCACAGTTATAAACAAGAAGTCATAAGGAAACAGTGCAAAGATGATATGATGATTGAACATGAACAGGTGTATCTGTTACATAAGGGTGAGTTGCTGTACTGTTGTAGGGAGTATTATCTGTTACATAAGGGTGAGTTGTTGTACAGTTGTAGGGAGTATTATCTCCTCTGTCCCTCTATAGTCTGGTGCAGTGGGTGAGCAGGAGTGTCCATGATGGAGGGCAGTTTGTCCAGTGTCCTCCTGTCCCTCACTGTGACAAATGTCTCCAGCTCACAGCCGATCACATTACCAGTTTTACAGATCAGTTTGTCAATCTCTTTAATATCATACGTGGTCTTACTAGTTCTGATATACAGGAGATCAAAAAAGACCATATAAAATGATTCATGAAAGGTCCTAAGAGTATCTAGTTTTGATATTAGTTTTTGATTAGTGTCTGGGTATTGATTTATTTTGACAAACCTATTACAGTTGATTAAAGGCCTGTCATGGTAATTACTATATTGTCTTATTATCACTAAATAATAACTGGAACTTGTAACAGTATTTTTGGGCTCAGTATATATTGTGTGTGTTGCCTGAGATCCAAAATAAAACATTTCTTCAATACTTTTCGAGATGTGAGTCTGGTCACTGGTGAATCTCCTGGTTTTCAGATGGATGTGACTGACAGGTGGATTAGCCAATCAGGTACACACATGGTCCGTCCAAATCGGAAAAAGTATCACAGCGGACTGAAAAACATGCATCACTGAAAAAAATGAATCTGATTTCACGATCACGTTTGTCCGGCCTTGACAGGAGAGTGGGGTTGACTTTTCACCTGTAACTTCACAATTGTTTTGTCACCTGCTTGTTCCCATGGAGATGGATAAGTTTGATGCCCATACTGTGAAACATTTTAGGCAAAGCGATAACAAGAATAAGCGACAGACCATCCACCAGAAAAGTTACATGTATGTGACACTTGGTTGCTATGCCGACAAGCTGACGTGAAGGGTCTGTTGTCAGTTACTGGTCTTGTGTTCAGAGAATAAACAACCAGACCTGAAAGCTAAAATATTGTACCTCTGGCCTCTTTGGCGCAGTCTTGGGGCAGTACTTCTTCTCCGAGGGGGTAAATGGGGATGAGGTCCACAGCTCCGAGGCAGGGGTGAACTCCTCTGTGTGAACGCATGTCTATGAGAGTACAGGCTTTTTCACAGGCAGATAGTACTACCTCCCCTATGACAAACATACAAATACACTTTTAAGTATATAGTGTGGAAAAAATAAAGGTCAATAATGTTATAACAACCTTGCATATAAGTGAGTTCTTCTAATTTTTTTGATGTATATTGCAATTTGAGGTAGTTAGATTATGAAAATAACAAGAATTTTGAGAACTTTAAACAGCAACAAGTAAAGCAGCAAGTAAAAATGCTGCTAAAAGGGTTGATTAAAAATGACAAAAAAAAAAAAAAGAGTAAACTTCGAAATACAGATATGAATGTGTGACATTTCTACACTACAACAAACATACATACAAACCCTGCATATTTAGGCTGTGTTCTTCTTTCAGATAAAAAACACTCTTTTAAACACCATACACTTTCATTAAAATAATTTGGACAATTTCATCCCTGGATTTGCCAAAGTAAAAGTAAAAAGTAGCTGCTAACTTGAAAACTACAACTTCATGACATCACAAAGTGAAACAGAGCATTTTGTGCTTTGGAGATGCAGACAGACTAAAAATAAAGGGTTACTCAAACATGTGAATGAAACGAAATACAACTCCAAGTATGTTTATGAAGAGGTAACAGATATCGCTTACATTTTGTTCAGCAACATATTGTACTTCAAAATTTAACTGACATTTCATTTAAGTCATCTTAAAGGTGCAGAAATCTGATTATAATCTGATTTTCAGTATGCATGTGAACAAGGCCAGTGAAACATGATTCATAGCCTCGAGGACATCAAATCACACAAGAAGCGTAGATGACAATGTCAGGTATAATTGTTGGTGGTACAATAACTGTCACAAAATATAAGGAAGGATTTGCACATTTTTACTACATTGTATTGAGTTTGTCAGTGCGTTTGCTCTGTATATGGAGCTCAGTGTGATAAACTGTGATGGAAAATGTTCTTCTTGCAGTTTTTGTGTTTAAATCCCTGACAAAGCCTATTACAGGATTTTACTTTTGCTCCCTGAGGATTGAGAGAAGCTGAGGACCACCACACAACCGTGACTTCTGCCTCAAAGGGATCACTACAAGCTTTTTATAGAACAAGAAAGACATTTGTACACACATATTATACAGTTATTTATACCAAAGGCATTATAGGTCTGCCATCTGCTTGTCTCTGTGGAACTGTTATAGCCTTGCCATGAAATGTTCCACAGTACAGTGTTAAATTTATCCATCTTGCATTTATTGCATTTATTCAGTAAAAAAAAAAAAAACACGTATTCTATAAAGCAGGGTCACCTCTCTGCTGATCTGACCTGTAACTTGTCTCCATGGAGAAACATTTATTAGGTTTAATGCCATACTGTGGAACATTTCAGACAAAGCAACAACATTTCCATGGAGACAAACAAAAACCAGAAATATTAACAATATTTTTTTTATGTCATCTGAGTTCCATTTTCCAAAAAGCCACTGATACTTTGTGATAAAAGTGAGCAATGTTGCACAGGGGCACAAAAATATTAGTGTAAATGAAATGTATTGTCCAGATAAGCTTTCCAAATAATTATTACATTATCATGCGCATTACCCAATCTGCCAAGTCTACAAAATGTCTATAAATTGTGAACATAATTAGTAGTTCAACCACCCTGAAAACATTGATCCGTCCTGCCGACGTCGGCGTTGCCGACGTATAATCTTAGACGTCAAGCCGACGTCTACACGACGTCAAGCCGACGTCTACACGACGTCGTGCAGCCAACGAACATTACGCAACGTCGAACCGACGTTGTTTGAAGTTCGCGATTTTTCGGTATTCCGTCATATCTGACACAGGTTAACGACGTTGGCGCGACCGTCGAGCCGACGTTTGTAATGACAATTCGTTTCAATAGAGCTCCGGGAGATGACGTCACGCTATCCCAGCATGCACCACCGGGCGCCATCTTGGCAGGAATTATTGTAAACAAACTAACTAACTAGCCTACAAAACTTCCAGCTTACAACGATGGTAGACTCATGCTGTGCCCCTGGATGTACAAACCACCGAGGACAAGTTAAAGATAAAGCCTTTTATCGCATTCCCAAAGATCCAGCTCGGAGGGGAAAATGGATTTCTGCGATAAAACGGGCAAGAAGCGCGCTGAAGAAAACCGAGCGTTGGAACCTGTCACCTAATGGATTTCGCTTGTGCAGTGACCATTTCATATCAGGTAATTTCACGTAAACATTATACATTTCATATTATCTTAAATGGTGCTGATAGTTATTGTTTTGGACAATAAATATCACCGACTAAACTGGGTGGATTGTATTTCAGTCGGACAAGCCGAAACGTCCTCAACCTAATCTACCAACCCAGTCTAGTTGGCGATATAAACCTCACTACGGTGGTTAATGTCCAGACCTAAAAACGTATTAGCTAATGGATTGCATTCATGTGACATCACAACATTTTAAACTGCCTGTATCATTGAATAGTGAATATTTTTTCTCAGTGTAATCTTAGTGGTTTCTTTACTTAACGTTACTTATTTTGTGTCCTAGGTAAAAAGAGTGACAACCCGCTTTCACCTGACTACATCCCATCGGTTTTCAAGTATGTGCCGTCACCCGTGAAAAGTGCTAGATTACTCACTGAATATTGACTAATTATCCATTTTCCAACTGGATCTTGTCCCACGTGGTTTATCGGCTTGTATTTGAAATTCACTTTAGATATATTGTCTAAGATTTGGGTTCGTAATTTTGGTTGTTATTTTGTTAGTAATTCCATCCAGTGCTGGCACACGCACGGTGTATGCATAGTTAGGGTGTGTTTAGTTGATAAAAGTATGAAAATATGCTATGTTTTGGTGCTATGATTTCTCATGATTGTTCAGGTATGTTTTGACATGTTGGTAGTATTTTATTTTTACATTCAGAAGTTGATCTCATTACATTTATTTCCATCTACTTATATAGGTACACAGAAACTTGTAGTGCATTTTAATGCATTTGAAATGTAGTTAACTTTTTCTGTTGTAAATCAGCCTTCAGCAATATATTTTGGTAACATTTTTTGTACATTGTAATTAAGAACCACCCTTGAACATTATATTTTGATAATATGTGTGTACATGAATTCAAGTATTATCAATAAATGTTGCAATACTGCAACAAAACCTACATGCACTGTTCACTTGTGATTACTTTCCATAAAGTATGCAATTTAGTAGTACAATATATACAGTATATAAAAAGCCTAATTAATAGTTGGGTAGACGTTGGGCCAACGTCTATCCAACCGTCTTTTGATGACGTTGGCCCAACCACTTGCCAATGAGCAAAATGACGTCGGCCCAACGTCAACTGCTAACGTTGGCCCAACGTATACACATACGTTGGCCCAACGTCCACACATACGTTGGCCCGACGTAGGGCCAACGTCTGAAACTGACCTATTGAATGTTGGCAAGGCGTTGGACCAACGTCTAGCCAACCGTCTTTTGATGACGTTGGCCCAACCACTTGCCAATGAGCAAAATGACGTCGGCCCAACGTCAACTGCCAACGTTGGCCCAACGTATACACATATGTTGGCCCAACGTTGGCATGACGTCGTCATGTTATCAGGGCAGGTCTGGAGACATAAAACTCATAAATATACATAGAAAAATACTTGTATGTCAGTTTTGCATTGGACAGCCATAATTTAAGAGAAATCAATACTCACGGATGGAGTCGATGGCCGACACAATAGTGATGACGGAGCGGTTATAGTCGTGGTCGTTAAAAATGTTCAGAACCGTGGTGCCTTCTCTTCTGAGGCCTGCAGGGGGAGATAAATGAATCAATATTGTGACGTGTGTATTTTTATTGTTTTACACTGCGTTCCAAATTATTATGCAAATGATATTTTTCTCTGATTTTGCCAAGTCATCAACCTTTAGAGTACAATTTGAATGTTACTGAACATACCTCCCAATGATAACAGTATTGATGATAACAAAAACAAAAACTTAAAATGCACTGTTCCAAATTATTATGCACAACAGAGTTTCAAAGGATGTTATTGTTGTTGTAAAGAACTGAAAATAGTAATTTGTTTATTTTTTATTTAGAAGCATTAGCATATTACTGAAATCAAATGCGATTTCAATCAAAACATCAACAGGTCAAGTTACATTTTAACAAAGGACCCCTTATTTGATAGAAGCTTCACAGTTCTGCATCCATTGAACTTGTGAGTTTGTGGAGAGTTTCTGCTTGAATTCTTTGCAGGATGTGAGAATAGCCTCCCAGAGCTGCTGTTTGGATGTGAACTGCCTCCTGCCCTCATAGATCTTTCACTTGAGGAGCTCCAAAGGTTCTCAGTAGGGTTGAGGTCAGGGGAGGATGGGGGCCACACCATGAGTTTCTCTTCGTTTATGTCCATAGCAGCCAATGATGCAGAGGTGTTCCTTGCAGCATGAGATGGTGCATTGTCATGCATGAAGATGATTTTGTTACAGAAAGCACGGTTCTTCTTTTTCTACCATGGAAGAAAGTGGTCAGTCAGAAACTCCACATACTTTACAGAGGTCATTTTCACACGTTCAGGGACCCTAAAGGGGCCGACCAGCTCTCTCCCCATGATTTCGGCCCAAAACGTGACTCCACCTCCTTGCTGACGTCGCAGCCTTGTTGGGACATGGTGGCCGTCCACCATCCATCCACCACTTCATCCATCTGGACCATCCAGGGTTGCACGGCACTCATCAGTGAACAAGACTGTTTGAAAATGAGTCTTCATGTATTTCTGAGTCGTTTCTGCTTTTGAGCATTGTTTAAGGGTGGCCAAATAGAAGGTTTATGCTTAACTGCAAAGCCTCTGGAGGATCCTACACCTTGATGTTCCTACACCTTGATGTTTGCTGCTTTGTAATGGCATTTTAGCAGCTGCTCTCTTAATCCGATGTATTTGTCTGTCAGAAACCTTCCTCATTGTGCCTTTATCTGCACGAATCCATGTGTGCTCTGAATCAGCTACAAATCTCTTAATAGTACAATGATCACGCTTAAGTTTTCTATTTCACTCTTTTTGGCACTACAGAGATCCTTTTACTTTCCCATATTGGTTGAAAATGGTGCTCTGCTTAATAATGTGGAACGTCCTTAAGTAGTTTTCCCTTTAATTGGACTTATCTGGCAAACTAATTGGCACAGGTGTCTGAGATCGCAGTGCACATGTGTTATAGACATGCTTTACTCCTGGTTTATATCTAAATTGGTTACATTGTCTATGATTGGTTAACTTGTTTTGGGGCATAAGTAACATTCCAGTAAGTTAAGAAAAAAATACTTTTAAACTCACTTTTCTGAAAAAAACTTGCCCTGAAAGTTTAATTTTCACAAAAATGAATGACTCTAAGGACTAACTTTAAAATGATAATAGCCATTATATATATTAGTTTTCACATCACACTCTATAGGGGCACAGAGGAGTTATGTTCTGCCTCTCCTGCCATCACCAACTCATGCATAGACATATAAGCAAGGGGAATTTAATGGCTTGCCCAAGGACACAATGACAGCATCCAGTGGTCTGTGAGGAATTTGACCATCTTCAAACAGGTAGTCACTGTAAGTTTAAAATCTTAAAATGTTTACCTTTAGGGTCATACAGAGCTGCTTTGGCCACAGTTTCCACCAGATCTTTCCTTCGGGCTTCAGAGATGTTGAGGAGACAAGCAACGAGGCGTCTGCCCACAGATGTGGATGCCATTCTTCTGCCAGGTAATGTTAGGTCATTAATGTACTGGATAATTAGACAAATTCAATACAGTCTAAAGTGGAGATTTATGTTATGGTTAATAAATATATATGTTATAACATTTGCATCACAGTCTTTCATTTGATCCTACAAACCTTTTCAATAAACGATTGTTATAAGCTTGTCTAGACTTTTACTTGTTTAATTTGCTTGCTATACAGTATTAGCTTGGCAATAGTCTTAAAAATCATTTTATAGAACTGAAGCTAAGTAATAAGCGAGTTTAATAACATTCCTGTCAGTTGTTCAAATGTAAAGTTATACATGTAGTTTTTAATTAGTCCTTGAGTGTCCTGGTCATTTGTCCTGCTTCATATCTGACTTTATCTGCAGTGCAAACAGTTACAAAACATGTTCAAAGTACAAAATTAAGACGATAACTTTCTACAACGTGACATGCAAATCAAATAGTACCTGCATTAAGTACTTAACAGTTATGCAGATGCGGCTATGTTGCAGTACGCAGAACGAAAGGTATACAGTATATTCTGTTATGAAGTGACACGTTCATACATCTACAGCATGAACCATATGGGCACAAGTTTGTTTGCGAGATAAAGGAAGAGAAGTACGTACCAAGATAGTTAAGTCCAGCCGTCAAAGTAAGCGGAAATATTAGTAAATTGTATGCCACACCTTGTATAACAGTGCCAATATATATTTTAATACATTAAATATCATGGTGCTGACATGGTGTTATTAAATTGAAAGTATTTTAAGCTAAGTATTTATTTAGGGCTGTAAACCAACAAGGAAACATTGATAACATAGTTATTCTTATTTGAGTTGATAGCATTTGTAACGCCTAAACAGTGACGGACAGCGCCTCTTCGTGGACACAACGCAAATGAAGACCTGTCAAAATAAACATTATGCATACAGCGTAATTCCGATACTCTAGAAATATAAAATGGCCAGAAGATGTAGATAAAATATACATTAAAATATGATTTTAAAAATAGCGTCTGATTACGTACCGTTTTACGTAAGCGATCGATTCTACGTTGCTACTTTGAAGAGTCACTAGCTCTTAGCATTAGCCTTCTACGGGATGGGGCAATCAGGCTAAAAATAAATCATTAATTTGGGATATTTAATGTTATCTGCTCGTGTTGTGGCGTGAGGAGTGACACTCGCATCCGTAGCCAGAACCATGAGCAGTTTACCCGGATCAACGTGCTCTGGATCTAGGGGTTTGGGATCATTATCAGGTACCCGGGACGCTCAGCCCGACAGCCCGCCTCAGGAGCTGCAGAGGCTGGGTGCAGTGCCTGGATGTGACCCGAGCAGAACCAACGAGCTGCTGCTGCTCCGATCACAAACACAAGACAGCGGTGTATCCAAACATGTGGTGTTCTTCCATGGGGATATTCAGGTGAGGACAGGACGAGTAAGAGAAATAAAGCTTAATTAGCAAATATAAAGTCATTCAGTTGTGCATTATTCATATTTTGGCTGCTCTACTATGGGTAAAAATAATACAATCACTATTATCTGAGTAAAAATCAATCAATCAATCAATCAATTACGATTATTTTAAACTATTATTTGTAAAAGTCCAAGAAGAGGCTTTATCATCTTAGTTATGTTTTGTGCTGTATGTTTTGAAACCCAAGCATCAGTATTAATCAGAACAGAGTACTTTTCAAATACATTTTTTGTAATTGATTAGAGCAAGATTTGTAATAATGATAAAAAAAAGTTAATTGTACACTGAGTTCTACACTTGTGACCATACCTGAACATTAACTAGAAAACTAAAGAGAGGTTATATGTCCCACATGTCATGCCGTTACTAACTAACTTATTTTATGGGAGGAATCCATGTAAATATGTACTTTTAAAGGGTCATTTCAGTTGGGAGACTTTGAACATATTGATAGGACAAATACACTCTTGCAATTTTAGAAATCTTCTATTTATACTTCTATACTTTGTTACTGTTACAGTGCATTCATCATTTTATGCTTGTTTAAACTATAATATGTCATTGTAAACATCTAACTCATGCTGTGTTCATAATGTGTGTGCTGAATGCAGGATCATGTAGAAGGATGAGTGCATTAAGAGTAACATTTCCCAAACCAGCATGTCTGTGTTCACAGTGCAAACACTGGTATTGTTTATTGTGACTATTGTATTACAGCAGCGGACGAGTCTTTTTGTCTGTTTATTTGGATTCAGTTATAAACTAAACAAAGGAAGTTCTTAACATACTACAAAATATTCCGGGCTCTTCATTAGAAAAATATAATGTAAATATTGTGCCTTTGAGATAATCGTAAATTGGAATGGCATTAACAAGATGACATCACAAATGTGTGAGCATTTCTTCTCAATGAATTGCAAAATAGGAAAAAATGACAACTTTGGGCATAATGTTATTGCTATTTGAAACCTAGCTCAAAATCTGTAGAAGGGTCACTGGTGCTGCACTGCAGTTGCCCTTTGCTGCTGTTTTGATTGATGGGTCAAAGGCAGAGGAGTGTTTTTCTCAATTTGGACTAGGAACATTAATTGTAACTCTGATGAAGGATACACTATCTGCTTGTGGTATATGTCTGTAATGACGTATTTCTGCATTCCCTGTAATGTTCCACACTATTTAATTAAATATATCACACTTGCATATTTGTTTGCTAAAATATACCATTAGGCAGCTAACCTGCTGCCTAAAATAAGCCAAAAGCTTTATTTGAACACTTGAATGTGAAGCGATAACTGCACAGAATGTGACTACACAGCTCTCTTATAGTTTTGTGGTAAAAACAAGCTGTGTAGTAAATGTAAATTTCAGGATTTGGGGAAAATAATCAAAATCAACCCTACATATTTGCCCAAAAGTATTGTCAGAGCTTATCGGCCATCAGTTGCTCTGGATTCTAAACAACCAGTATCTGCATTGGCCATGAAAAATAAACAAATCGGTTGCTCTCTAGTTTTTAAGTTAAACATTCAAGACTTGAATGTCTCCATGGACACAGACTGATAGAGAACTACTTTTAATGCCATACTGTGGAACAACATTCCAGGCAACACAACATCTCCACAGAGGCAAGCTCCACCATAAGCTCCACCAGAAAAGATACATAGTTCAGCATTAAAGTGACCCTTATCTTCTGACTGATTGTGTATCTGTGCAGAACTTCGAGGAGGAGATGAGCCTTCACTCGGATGCAGCTCAGTGGGTGGGCTGGTCCCTGGAGCAGGTGGGGCGGGTACTGGGGCGCAGGTTTCCGGACAGTCACGTTTGGGTGGTCCGAGCATCAAGGATGTACCTGCACAAGTTCAGCTGCTACCAACACTTTGTGCAGTGCAACATGTTTGGAGCACCAGAGCATTCAGCGTATGCAGCTGGGCAAGGGGCCTTCTGCCATCTCAGGTAGTTTATATGTTATTTACAGGTATTGCAGTACTTTATGTATTATTATGCCAGGCCTAGGACTGAATCATATACTGCTCAAAAAATTAAAGGAACACTTTGAAAACACATCAGATCTAATGTGAAAAAAATGGTGGATATGTATATGGACAGGGCAATGTCTTAGGAACAAAAGGATGCCACATCTTTTGATGGAAATACAATGTTCAGCCTACAGAGGGCTTAATTCTATAGACATCCTAAAATCAAAGTGAAATAATGATATGGCAGGCTAGTCTAGTTTGCCTAAATTGAATTTCTGCAACTCAAAATGCTTCTCAACATCTTGTGTGGCCCCCACATGCTTGTATGCATGTTTGACAACGTCGGGACATGCTCCTAATGAGACGACGGCTGGTGTCTTGTGGGATGTCCTCCCAGATCTGTGTAAGGGCATCACTGAGCTTCTGTAGAGTCTGAGGAGCAACCTGGAGGCGTCTGATGGACCCAAACATAATGTCCCAGAGGTGTTTAAATCAGGTGATCGTGAGGGCCATTCAATTGTATCAATCTCTTCATCCTTTTTGTTCCTAAGACATTGCCCTGTCCATATTTCTATAGATATCCAACATATTGTTTCACATTGAGATCTGATGTGTTTTCAAAGTGTTCCTTTAATTTTTTTGAGCAGAGTATAATAATTATATAGAGTAGTTATAAGGGTAAAATGGGCACCTGCCCAGCGTGATTTCAATGCAAAGTATCAATATATAAGTTTCAGAGTAAAAATTAGATAAACAGCATCTAACATATACACTTGTTCTTCCAGATCCCTGCTGAGTAACGCCATGAATCGTGCCAACCTGCCTCATCCTCTTCCACCACCAGAGGGCGCTGATGCCACCATCCCGCCCGGCTTCTCTCTGACTCTGGTGGGCTTCAGTAAGGGCTGCGTGGTTCTGAACCAGCTAGTGTATGAGCTCCCGGGGGCCCAGTCTGACCCTCTCATGTCCAAATTCGTGCAGTGTATTTCGGACATGTTTTGGCTGGACGGGGGGCATCCTGGAGGTAGCGAGACTTGGGTGACAAATAAGAAAGTACTGAAAGAGCTAGCATCTTCGGGGATTTCAGTGCACGCCCATGTGACGCCCTATGAGGTGTGCGACCCAATGAGGGCGTGGGTGGGGAGGGAGCATGAGCTGTTTGTGAAAACGCTAGAGGAGTTAGGGGCCTGTCCCAGTAAGAAACTGCACTTCGAAGATGAGCCGCCCTCCATTGAAAACCACTTCAGGGTCATACAGGAGTTTTGAGTTATTATTAAAGCGAGTAGTGTATTTATTGAGTCTTAAGAGAGGGTATTTTTTTAGGAGGTAAGTCTGTTAATTATTCTTAAACCAGTGATTCTTAAAAAATGCCTTTATCATAATAATATAATTTTTTATTATCTGTATGCATATATGTAAGAACACAGGCTACAGACCCTCTTAATATTTGGAATATTCAAAAAGTCTATGGGAAAAATGAATGGAAAATTTACTTCCAGAACTGGAGCAGGGAGTCACTGCTGAGCTCCGTACTAGCATAACAAATCAAAACACACATTTAATCCAAACCAGTTAAGGCAATCTACTGTTTCTACAGTAATTAAAACACACTGTAATTATTTATTTTTCTTACAACAATGTGAATAGAACCACATACTCCGTAGTAACAGGGCAAGACAAACCAGGCCCCTCTATTGGTATGTTTGTCTAGAATCACTGGCTTAAACAAATGTCTGAGCTCTAAAATGCAGCAAAGTGATTTTAAACATGAATGAAGTCATGTTGCATCAAATGTTTACAAGTGTTTGAATGAAGCTACATTATTGTGTGATTTCATTTTACATTGTTTTGGTCAATACTCTGAGCATATTGAGGCTATTTGCAAATGGTTTGGCTGTCTGCTTAACTTGGTTTAAAATACAATAAGTGTCAACTCCTAATGGTAAAGATGTTAACGCCATCATTCCTTTAGTTCCAATTTCTGCACTTTTGGCTTGGTCCAATATTTTGTTAGACTTTGATATTTTCCAAATTATAATAATTCATTAGAGAAGTTGATTGGTCACTGTTGGGATCTTGAAAAACATATGTACTTTTCTCCAAAAATAATTACACGCAATTAGTATTTTTTAATTGTCAAAACTTATACTTATAAATTATAAAAGTTTTCAGTGTGCTCCTGTCTGCTCTTCCAATTCAAGATGGAGAACTTAAAGGTGTACTGTGGAACTTTTACATTTACCTGCTCATGAAGATGTTATTGCTTTGCCTGGAATGTTCCACAGTATGAACATTATTTCATTACAAGTGTTTTTATTATTCACAAATACTGTGAAAAACAGGCACTCTCACTGTGAGCAGGGTTGCCTCTCCATAGATCTGACCTGTAACTTGGCCTGGTAGCGCCACCTGCTTATCTTTAATAAGTTTAATGCTATATTGGAGACTAGCAGATGATTACAATCACCAAAAAAGTTGCTCAGTGTACTTTAATATACAAAAATACACAAATGCTAGCATGTGTTACTGCTGTTCTGTCTTCCATTGCCAGCACTTACCTAAAGCTAATAACTATTCAAAAATGAACATGTGCTCTGTGTAGTGAATCTGATTTTTTTTTTTTTTTTTTTTTTAAAGCAGTTTGCGCTAACTTTGTATAATTTTAAGCAGATTGATCTCATATAAACTGTATTGATGTGAGCATGTGACACCTTTGCTGCGTATTTTCTGCGAGAGATTTTCAGTGTAACTCAAACAAATGTAGCATCTTTGCACTTTAGCGCTGTATCTGCTGAATGTACTTCCGTGTCATTCCCACTTCATGTTTACCAAGAGTCTGCCATCTGCTGGAGGCTGTTTGAATCGCAATAAATGACCGTGCACAAAAATGTCCAAGCTTTGTTTTTTTGGTTCCTGTAGGTTATGTGGGGTCTGTGAGGTGGGGAGAGAGGCCAAAAATGTAACAGGCTACTTAAAATGAAAATTCAAGTAAAAGTACTGTTACTTCACAATAATATTGGCTAATAGTAATACAAAGTTGTGGTACAAGTAAATTAGTCAAGTGATAGTTGAAATGTATTTGAGAAAACTGCTACTACCGCCTTTATAATTTGGGGTTAATGTTTTTTAAATGGCAAAACATAAAAAAAAAAACAAAAACAAAAAACATTGCAGACTTAGTCACAGTGGGAGGAGTAACCACAACTTTTACTCAAGTAACATATGTAATATGTAGTATATAGTAAAGTATGTAAAATGTTATGAATAATGAATTCAAGATGCACAGTATATTCTATTTAGTATAGGGTATGCCACCTGCTCGTCTCCATGGAGATGTTATAGATGTTATTACTGTACCTGAAAAGTTTCATATTATATACTTAAACTAATGATGGACAAGCTGTTACAGATACCAGAGAAGTTACACACAGAGAAGTACGTTTAAAGAATCACAGTTTATACCTGTAGGGGGCAGCAAAATCTTAATTAAAAATGAACACAAGACATCATGTTACATTTTCTACAATCTTTAATACATTTTCCAGTTTTGCGTCGTAATGCCTCTAAGAATTAGCCTGCAGCAGATCAGAGTACAACACAGATTATTTTTTTAGTCTTTTCAAATCATCGCTCAATAACAATCAAACAATAATAAAAAATAGATATAAAATAAAATGCAAAATAAACAAACATTCCGTGAACAATACATTTGTGCTTGTGGCTGGTTTTTACTTTTATTAGATCCTTCAGTCTCTAAAGCTCTCATCAGACCTGGCATCAAAATCTGAACTCAACTTTACAATTTTGGTGGCAAGATTTTGAACCAAATTTTATGTTGTATATTGTGATAGAATAAATATGTATTCCCAGGTCAGTAGGTATGTTCTAGGCCTCAAATTATCTCACTTAGTAGTCCTGGTTAAGTCCCCGTTTAGTCCTGGTTTTGCTCCAGTTTCACTAGAGTTTCTAGTTTAGGATATATTAATGTTGTTGTAGTCCAGATTTGAATCCGTCTCGGTATAATCCTGGTTTAATTCTGGTTAGGTCTCCTCATTCTACAGTCCTGCTTTAGTCTGGCTTTAGTCCTGGATTAGACCTGATTTGGTTCTTGCTTAGTTTAATAAACATATATTACTGGAGGTTTAGTCTAGGTTCAGAACCATTTTAGATTTAGTACAGTCCTGGTTTGATTCTCGGTTAGTCTAGTAATGATATAGTCAAGGTTTAGTCTGGCCTTAGTCCCTTAGTTTGATCTTGATTTGGGTCTTAGAAATATGTACTAGCCATTTTTTTAACTACTTTTTCATTGAATGCTTGATATAACCATTCACTGTAAAATAACCTACAATTTTCATTTCAAATTTGACTCCCATTCATTTTCAATGCATCAACTTCCAATTTCCAAGCTGCCATGTATGCCCTTATAAATTTACAGATTTCAATGCAAGATCTGAAGGGGCCTCCAAAAACAAACAAAAATAGTTGCTCCACTTTCCTCTGCTTATATTTATAGTATGACTAAACTACTGTAGGGGCTCCCCAACTCAGCCCCACCTATTCAAAACAATGGACTCTCACACAACGCTGAAAATAACAGAATGAAAACAAACGCGCCCGCAGCATAAGTCATGGTCAAGTGACACAGACACAATAGAGACTTATACCAGCAATATATATGACCATTCAATACAGTACAACTTAATCAGACATGTGTTTTAAACATACAGCAGTGTGCAAAAGGCTTTAACAGGTAGGAAACACAAAGGGAATTGTGGATTGTATTGTATAAAATAATAGTCCTGCAAGATAATTAGATCAATTATTAAAAAAAATAATGAAATTGATTTAAAAAAAAATCATAGTTTAGCGCTTTACATCAAGGAACCACTCACCCATTCACACACACACATTTGTACACCGGTATTTGCAAACACTGGGGGTGAGGGGGGTTAAGTGTCTTGCCCGAGGACACAACAACAGCATTCATCTGTGGGAGCTGGGATCGCACCGCCAACCTGTGGATCAGTGGATCTGAACGCTCTACCAGTGATGTTTTTATGTCGAGAGTGGGATTTGAAGACCCATGGACACTCTACAAACTGAGTTACTGCTGCGCGTTTACTGTTCGAGATCAAAATATTTAATACATTAAAAACAGTGTCAAAATTTTAGAGTCGTATCTTGGAATCATCCTGCGATCAGTGTGGTAAACTGGATTCAAACCCGTCGAAGCCATTTGCACAACACTGTATGAAATCACCAGCTTTTAGTTCACGAACAGGAGCTATAGTTGCCATACACAACCCTTATATACAAACTTAATGAGGTCTAAAATTAAATCTTTATTATGTCGTTTAAATCAAAGTATTGAGATGAGAGACTGTTTCAAGTGACTTCCTTTTACAGTGGTGGACCAAACAGGAAGTAATACTGGCCCTGCTTCATTAAATACCAATATGCTGCTTTCATGTGGTCTACAAATGGTTTGATCGATTTGCCAAACTATATATAAATTAGTGCTATATACAAATTATTAAGGATGTTTAAGTTATGGTGGTGTTGCTGTCTATAGTGGTTTAATTCGATTTAACTGAATGCTAGAAGGGGTGAAATATATGAAAAAGTTAAGAGCTTTTTTTTGTCTTCAATGTTAATGAAATCATTTAACGCAAAAACACCATTTCTTCCTCCACAGTCCAAACCACATGATTTTACTGACAGAAGATTGGCTGTGGACCTCTCCATTAAAAAGACCCAAGCTCAACATTTCCAAGTAAAAATTAGAAAATCTTTGTTAAAATTTTACCAATTGCACAGCCCTATACTAAATTTAATATTAATTACCTGTTCAAATGAAATCAAAAGCCGTTGTCTATTCTAAATGAACACTGTCCACGTTGTACATGAAACTGTTTTGAAACTGTTTAGCAAAATTGGTACAAATTTGGTAATTACTATGGTAACCTACCTAACCTCAAAGAGGAAGCCAAGACAAATTGTTGTAATCCTAAATTGTCCAAGTACTTCCTTAGAAACTATTGTCAAATCACACCACAACATAATGCATTTTTATATTTAAGTATATATTTTTTCAAAGGCCACATGAACGCAGCATAAATATACAAACTTTACTTTCTAAGCAGCCTTATTTTTGATTTTGTACAGTTTTTCGATGACAGCATTGCATAGAGATGAGATCAGTGGCTGTGGACGCCCCTCTCCACAAAGAAAGAACAGCTATTGTCCCAACCACAACAATACAACGTGGATACAATAGACTTTATGTTTGGCACCTCACAATATGAGAGAGAATGGGCCCAGAGCTGCCTGTAATCTTAAACCAATCAACCAAAACATTATGACAAACTGATTTATAATGAAACTTCAAATGCAACTGATTAACATATCTCTCTATTAGAATATAGAGTATTAAGTTTTAGCAATTTGAGGTACACTCTTCACTACACCTGTTCTAAAGCTCTATTGTTCCTTCCTTGGGGCACTTTTGATATTATTGACCATTGCAGACAAAGAAAATTTCACAAAAACTACCCTAAACTAGGCCTAAACCAGGTCTAAACCAGGACTAAGGCCTAAAGCACCTAAAGATGTGAACCACAGCAGATGAGAAGACCTGGCAAGAGCGGCTATAAAAAAACAGGACTAAACCAGCTCTAAACCAGGTCTAATTCAAGTCTAAACTAGGTCTATTCTGGGACTAAACCAGAACTAAACTAGCACTGACAGATACTGACCACTGGAGACTGGAAACACTAGGACTAAACCAAGATTAAACCAGATCTAAAGCATTTTAGATTGATAGTGCATATAGGAAAACTCCCAAGATAATGGTACTAAACCAGGTCTAAACCAGGACTTCACCAGGTCTAACCCAGGTCTACCGCAAGAACTAGGACTAAAGCAGTTCCTACACCAGACTAAACCCAGGTCTAAAGCACTTCTACAGACTGGGAACATGCCCAATAGAGCTGCAGTATTGGAGGTGCTCTGACCCAGTTGTGCAGCCATCACGTTTTGTCAAACTCGCTCAAATACTCTCCCATTTTTCCTGTTGAGAACACACATAAATATGAGGACAAATTATGCTTTGTAATGTTATAATGTTTTGGTTGATTGTTATGAAATAGAAATCCATTGCAGTTTAACAAAAGCTGGTTAATCCCGTATCAATAGCTTCTCATACTGCACAGTCTGTACAGTGGATCATTCTTAATACTCCTCAAATACGCACAATTAAAAATGTCCGTTCAATTCAAGCTCTTCGTACTAAACCTTCTTTTCTTACATATCTCAGCTTTCTGACAACGCCTTTGTGAAATTCCTCTTTTCTCACAACAAAACACGAACACTCATATCACGTTTCAATCCGCATTCCTGTCAATTCATAATCAGGGTTCCCACACTTTTGAATAAATCGCTTTCTAGGAAAATATAAAAGGTTATTTTCTATACAATTTGACCTATTAAAAGCTGTGTACCCGATTTTTCCCATGTATTTGAGCAAAACAAGTCTTGCCCTAGCACAGATATATTATATAAGCAGCTCTTCAGGTGTGTGATGTCTGCATCCGATTATAAAGCGTTTTTGTTTGGTCCAATAATCAGCAAGTGCACTGTTAGCATATTAGTTGTTGATGACGGCAAACAACAGCTCTGGTCTGAGCAGTGAATAATTAGGATAGGAATGCATAAGGTAAATAAGGAATAACGAAACACAGAGTCAAACAAGCAAAAGAATTTTAAGTTTTAAACCTATCCTATAAATTAGAACATTTCTGAACACTAGAGGGAAGGGACTATTTAAAACTAGAGATTTAAAATATACAAACTGTAACGGACACGCTTGTTTTAAATGTGGGAACCCTGAGTTACAAGCCCTACTTTCACAATCCTTCAACTTTCAAAATTATCAATTCACTTCACCTTTATGTCACTATAGCAACCACTAACCAACCAATACTATTATTAAATCATCATCTCATTTCTATCGACCCTCACCAACTTGCTTCCCCTCTTCCTTTAGTTTTAAGACCACAATATATTTACACCAAAATAAAAGTCCAGCACATAAATAAGTATAGTAGGCCTTTAAGAATTTCAAAATAAAGTTAGCATACTGTCCTGAGTATTGAGATAGATATACAACTTCAGGCACCATAGAAAAAGTAAATGTAAGATTACAATTCAGGAAGGGAAATTCGTGTTGCCTTATCAGTTTAAGCTAAGTGCTAAAGTTTGTAAATAGAGAAATAGGAACTGACATTTATGAGGAAATCATTTGACTAAAAGCACGGGCAGCAAGTGAACAAAATGTCCTTTAACTTACGTTTGGCTAATAATAATAATGATGAAGCAAAGAACCACGAGTAGGAACTTAACAGCAAAAATGAAGCATCTCTTTAAATGACTTCAGTCAAAATGTTAATCTTGTTTTGAGTAGTCAAAATAAGTATAATTTTCTCATTTACAGATGCACTATGTAACCTTTTTGAAGAGATGGCTTGTCTCCAGGGCGATATTGGTTGATGTGCTTGGAATGTTCCACAGTATGGCATTTAACAAATCTATCTTCCATTTATTTAATTACAGGTGTTTTATTGTTCAGAAAGACCTTGAAAAACATGCACAGATCCAAGTATTAACTGGTTGTATCACCTGCTTGTCTCCATGGAGATGGATAAGTTAAATGCCACACTGTGGAATAAGATTTTTTTTGGTCGACCCTCTGTTTATTAAAACAGAAGAACAATCCATATGTTTTCAAAAAGCAAAATAAAATGTAGGAATGTTGAAAGAAAATCTGTAAATGAAAATTTCCTTGGAAGTGCAAAAGGAATGTTGGAACACATTTCAGGAATATATTTAACCACATTTTATATAAAACTATGTATGCAGTCATTCATTTTGTGCTATATTTAACGCTGTTGCCTGGCCCTTTAATAGTCATAATAATAAATGCTGGTATTATAGTATCATTGCTATTGCTATGATATTGTTTAATTTAAAAGACATTTAAAACTTGACTTATTGCATAGAAAAATACCACAAATATTCAAAATACTAGCCTTCATTCGAACAGGGACAACTAACACTCATCCAGGAGTGGGTTTTAAAAATCCCCCTTTTTTAAAAATATCAAACAATTAAACAACTATTATTAAATACTTAAGATTACACACACTGCGCTAACCTGGAGTTATTTACACTGTTTAATCAAGAGGTGAGGATAGTCAAGTGTTTTTGTGTTTTTTGAGTCTATTAGATATAATTTTACCAATACATTTTTAGCAGAGAGGAACAAGACAGCTAGGAGCAATGGCTAAACAATGTAAGGCTAAGCTGCTGTACTAACTGGCTGCTATGCTAATAACACAAATCTGGTAGTGGATCTTTCTCAAATTCATATTGGAACTCCGACAAAATCTTCACTGCCATTTTAATTTAATGTGCCAGGAAATAGTCAAGAAAAATGGCTAAAATTTTGTTGGACAGTAGTACTTACGACATTGTACTACGAAATTACATATTTTATACATACTAAGACCTGTGCTTCTCTCCAACTTGAGATCATAGCTGATAATTGACAGGTGACAGTTTGATGAATTTTCACCATTCAAAAGATAGATTTAGTTTAAGATTTGAATCAAATTTCATACTTCTAAAACCCATGGAGAGATGATGAAGAAATTTGAGACTGAAGTTGTTAGAATGGATTTTGACAGAAAACAAAACACTTGACTATCCCTGAATCAGTAATGCATCTCATGTGTTATCTTTGGCTGAAATGCAGAGCTTATAGCAGATTATATTGAACGCGTGCAGTGAGCATCGAGCTGCTGGTTTTGCACAGTCTTAACAATAATAATAATAAAACAGTTTAAAAGCTTAATAGAAAAAAACCCCCAAAGATTTCTCCATATCTCAAAAGTCCCCGTCTTCTTCCAACCTGAACTTTTTGGCGTGAGAGTGAGGCGAGTCGATCATGTTCTCCTTGTCTTCTGTGTCCTCGGGTGGGATGGTCCATTTGGTGCCACAGCTGCGCTCGCGGACAGGACGGAGGGCACAGGAGGGGTCAGAGGTCAACGAGAGGGACTGCTGCCATAACCAGGGGTGGCTCATGCACTCGGCTGCACTGGGACGATCTCTGAAGAGGAGAGAGAGAAGATGGTTCAAAATTGATGTGTTTATGATAGGCTAAAATAAATTCTCTTGTATTTTCTCTTTTTTTTGTGTGTGTGTGTGTGGGGGGTGGGGGGGGGGGGGGTGGGGGAACCAAAAACAGACTAAAATGAAAACAGTTTTTTTCATTATTGATGTGTTTATTGCGCTGAAAGATATAGAAAAACATGCATAACTTTCCACTGTATTTCCATGGAGTCATACAGTTGACTTTCCACCCCCAGAAGTTGCATATTATCACTTTATAAAAAAAGGACCCTTCATATTATTTTTATTTTCACAACATAAAGAAGTATTTTAATCAGACCATATATCACAACAAAATTAAACTGGGCAAACCAGATTCATTATGTTAATAATTGGCCATAGGAAGCTTTTAGCTCAGTTAAAAAAATGTTAAATGACCAAATAAAACACATGTAGCCTAAGAACAAGGGATGAGTGATCGGAGAGTGTAAGACATGCAAATGTTTTAGAAATGTTGTATGTAGAGAAGGTTTCAATGGTGGTCTTGACACTGTTTTCCTATCCAGAGGCCATTTTCATTTTGATGGTACTGGCTTGCCTTTGTTTATTAGCTAACATCATTATGGCCTTATTGTGTGAAGTTAAGACAATCACAAGATGGAGCAGAGCATTACAGGTGTCAATTTAGCATAACATAGCACCTTTAAAGTTTACATCGATTTTTCACTCACTCGGGGGCTTTGACGAGCAGTTTTCGGATGAAGTCCACAGCGAGCTCAGAGACTCTGGAGAAGGCTTCGCGGCTGTAGTCCACATTGACCTGAGACACGTTTAAATAGGTCTCTTGTTTATCGTCCCCCACAAAAGGACTCTCTCCGGTCACTAGCATGTACGCGATCACCCCCACGCTCCTAAAAAAAAAAAAAAAAAACACAGAATGAAACTTTATTTAAACATGCAACAGCAGTGAAGGGTGAAGAGTTTAGATTTGAGGTGGGTGAAAATATATAGTTTGGATTTGGGTTTGACTCACCATAGGTCTGTGGCTGTTGTGATGGGCTCATAGTTCAAGATCTCAGGAGCTAAAGGCAAAAGAGAAGATTTAACAGGAATCTGCATATTACAACTGATCAATATTTATTTATTCTTTTATTTATTTCACATCTGTTTATTAATAGGTAAATTTTTTGGCCCAGATTTGTATTGATTTTGATCCAAGTTTAAACAGTATGCCTACGGTTGGAAGAAAGACCAAACCAAAATCTATTCTCCTAAACAACAAAATAAATATATGCACTAATCACACATTTCCTGAAGGATGAACTCTCTGCATAAAAAACTTTGTTATGTTTGGTTGTCACCATAGACAACCATGGTTAAGTTGCCTTCATTTTGTCAGATAAATATGATACAAATGAAATCTATTTGCCATATGTCTCCAAATTACTAATACAGTTTCTGAGTTAAAATGACATTCACAGACATTATACATATTTTTGTGGTTTTGACTTCAGCCAAATCCAAACTGAAGCTCTTTCACTCACTGGTCTATGGTCCAGGGGTCTTAAATGTACAGTGAGGAAAATAAGTATTTGAACACCCTGCTATTTTGCAAGTTCTCCCACTTAGAAATCATGGAGGGGTCTGAAATTTTCATCGTAGGTGCATGTCCACTGTGAGAGACATAATCTAAAAAGAAAAATCCAGAAATCACAATGTAACTATTTATCTGTATGATACAGCTGCAAATACGTATCTGAACACCTGTCTATCAGCTAGAATTGTGACCCTCAAAGACCTGTTAGTCGCCTTTAAAAAGTCCACCTCCACTCCATTTATTATCCTAAATCAGATGCCCCTGTTTGAGGTGGTCAGCTGCATAAAGACACCTGTCCACCCCATACAATCAGTAAGGCTCCAACTACTAACATGGCCAAGACCAAATAGCTGTCCAAAGACACCAGAGACAAAATTGTACACCTCCACAAGGCTGGAAAGGGCTACGGGGAAATTGCCAAGCAGCTTGGTGAAAAAAGGTCCACTGTTGGAGCAATGATTAGAAAATGGAAGCAGCTAAACATGACTGTCAATCTCCCTCGGACTGGGGCTCCATGCAAGATCTCACCTCGTGGGGTCTCAATGATCCTAAGAAAGGTGAGGAATCAGCCCAGAACTACACGGGAGGAGCTGGTCAATGACCTGAAAAGAGCTGGGACCACCGTTTCCAAGGTTACTGTTGGTAATACACTAAGACGTCATGGTTTGAAATCATGCATGGCACGAAAGGTTCCCCTGCTTAAACCAGCACATGTCAAAGCCCGTCTTAAGTTTGCCAATGACCACTTGGATGATCCAGAGGAGTCATGGGAGAAAGTCATGTGGTCAGATGAGACCAAAATAGAACTTTTTGGTCATAATTCCACTAACCGTGTTTGGAGGAAGAAGAATGATGAGTATCATCCCAAGAACACCATCCCTACTGTGAAGCATGGGGGTGGTAGCATCATGCTTTGGGGGTGTTTTTCTACACATGGGACAGGGTGACTGCACTGTATTAAGGAGAGGATGACCGGGGCCAGTTAGAGCATTGAAGATGGGTCAAGGCTGGGTCTTCCAACATGACAATGACCCGAAGCACACAGCCAGGATAACCAAGGAGTGGCTCTGTAAGAAGCATATCAAGGTTCTGGCGTGGCCTAGCCAGTCTCCAGACCTAAACCCAATAGAAAATCTTTGGAAGGAGCTCAAACTCCGTGTTTCTCAGCAACAGCCCAGAAACCTGACTGATCTAGAGAAGATCTGTGAGGAGGAGTGGGCCAAAATCCCTCCTGTAGTGTGTGCAAACCTGGTGAAAAACTACAGGAAACGTTTGACCTCTGTAATTGCAAACAAAGGCTACTGTACCTCCCCGTGTCTGGATGGGTTTCCTCCGGGTACTCCGGTTTCCCCCCATCAACCAAAAACATGCAACACCCCTATGAACAGTATACAATCAAGAACTGTCAAGGAATTCCTCCCTCCTGTGGGCTCACCACCTGCAGAGGGGTTCATAGGGGTCTGGGTCTGGTGCACAGAGTAATGGGCAGCGTGCTGCCCCCGCAACCCAGCTGGATTAAGCGGGAGAAGATGGATGGATGGATGGCTACTGTACCAAATATTAACACTGATTTTCTCAGGTGTTCAAATACTTATTTGCAGCTGTATCATACAAATAAATAGTTAAAAAATCATACATTGTGATTTCTGGATTTTTCTTTTTAGATTATGTCTCTCACAGTGGACATGCACCTACGATGAAAATTTCAGACCCCTCCATGATTTCTAAGTGGGAGAACTTGCAAAATAGCAGGGTGTTCAAATACTTATTTTCCTCACTGTATGTACAAAAATGTTCCATACGCTACTTTCAACATTTATTTATCTATAAAAACAATTTAATATGAAAATGAGTGGTCCAATCCAAAATGGGGCACCAGGACTTTCAGAGATGAGATAGAAGTAGATTGAAGCTCAGTGAGACGAGAAGTGAGCAAGTTTGAGTCACGCCTGTCACAATAACAAATTTTGAAGCACAAATTGTAAATTGTATTGCTTTCCATGTTTTTAATATAGGACCATTTTAGCAGAGTCTGAGCGTCTGGAAAAGGTTATATAAATAAAATGTATAATTATTACCCAGTGGTCTATGGTGCATGTGTTCAGTCCTTACCCACATATTCAGGTGTGCCCAGGATCTCCCTGAGCTCTCCGACCGCTCCGAGCCGTCGAGCCAAACCAAAGTCCACGATTTTAATGTCGCCCACCGGAGTCAGACTGGTCAGGAGGATGTTCTGAGGCTGAGAAGAGAGAAAGAGTTAGTTATGTGAAATAAGCAGTTCATGGTTATGGAGCGAAGATGGAAATGTTTTGTAAATGTGTGTAAGAACTAAGACATTTGAAAAGTCAATTCTCCAAAGCAAACAGACTAAGTGGTGTTTTTGTAGAAACATTGTATTGTCTTGTTAAAAATACTGCATGTAACTTTCTGGAGGTGGAAAGTCAACTGCATGATTCCATGGAAATAGAAAGTGAACACCTTATTTCAGAACATCCTCAATGGAGACAGATAAGTTTTATGCCATACTGTGGAATGTTATGGCAAAGGAACAGTATTTTCATCAAAACAAGCAGGATGAGGCCCTCCTCCAGACCAAATGAGAGTCAGGTTTGTGGAGATACAAATCTATTTTTTGACTAAAAAGTTACATACTGTGACTTTAAATAAAATAAGTCACTATCACACTTGAAAAAGGGGTAAGGGGTCTATAGTTTCACTTCTACCTACTCCTTTTTGATAAAAAATGCTATATACAAAGTTTAAATAACTTTTTACTATAAAAACAAATACAAGTTTTCAATATTCACTTCTTGAACATAAACAATAAATAAAACAAAACAAATTTGGCAGGATTGGCTGTGTTTACTATACCCAGTTTGAGAACATATTTCACTCAAGAGTCAAAATTGCGTCAACAACAACATGACTAAACTGACAAGGACATTTGATGAACAATTAAATCAATTCCAGATAATAGTTCTGAATAATATTGGTCAAAAGACAGCAGGAGGAAACTATGAGATCACACATTTAGAGTAATTACAGTCCTGAGCTAGTCACCGTGTAGTGTATATGGTGATTACAGTGTAGCAGACTTTAATTAGACTATAATGGTATTGTTGTAAATTATACTGTTTACATGAATGACTCAAAGCTGCCATTACCAATATATCCTGCTAATCTAATTGTATTTTCCAATACACCACAAATGGATCTTAAAGTGCATATGTTGTCATGTTTTTTTCTAATTATTACTTGGTTTGGTGGGCTAGTGGTAAATATTTATCACAGTTTTACATCAGTCAAGTGGCAGTTTGTGTAAAATATATACAGGAAGTAATGCGGAGTTCTAAAACACAGAAAATTCCATCCAAAATGCAGGGACAATTTACACACAAGGAAGCCTTTTTTTCTGGGCAGTTTAAACCTTCATTTGACTCTTATAACTCAACTTTTATAAGTCTGTTATGATTTGACTTTTATAAGATTTGACTTTTATAAGTCAAATCATAACTACTGCGCAATTTAGACAAGTTTTGGCTCTATTAAACATTATGGTTGCTAGGTAACGGTTATTCGTCCAGGTTCCATAGTGGTGCATGGGTGTATACTAGTCTATTTGGTTTCACACTTGTTCTGATAAAGCTCAAGATCATTGTAAAACTATTCAGGAAACGTTCATCGATACGGTCAAATGAGTATCTAGTTTCGATACTAGTTTCAGTATTGATTGATATCAGATTTTCAATACTTTTGACAACCCTAGTCTGCACGTAACCATGGTGATTGTATTTTTAGTACACATTATTGCATCTTGTTGTGTACCTTGAGGTCCAGATGCACGAGGCTGCTCTGGTGGAGGTAGTGCACTCCCTCCAGTGTCTGTCTGATGAGACGAGTGATCTGAGCCTCGGGGAGCAGCTCATCAGAAATACAGTGGTCAAAGATCTCTCCTCCGGCAGCGCTGAAGACGAGGGGACAATATGTGGTTAGAACATGATCACTATATAAGGTTTTTATTATGCTGTACAAGATGCATCATTTAATGTACGTATGTGAAAGATAGGCCTGTCACGATAAAAATTTTTGAAGTGGGATATATTGCTTAAGAAAATATAGGCAATAACCAATATTCAAAACTAATTTATACCTCATATATAATAAGCCTAAAGTGGGATTATCCCCATTAATACATAACAGAATGAAACACTTTAGTACTTTATTTGTGTCTATAATGAATCATAGAAGTGATTTATTCAAACTTCTACAGCTCAAATCTTAATATCCTGCAAAAATATAACAAAAAGGTTCTTCATTCTGCTGATTATATATTGCAGTTCATGTTTTTTTTAACCATATTGTACATTTAGATCAGTTTTGTTTTTGTTTTTTTGTGTCAGTGGCAAAAATTTGTATCAATATTATTGTTTATCGTCATATTTTCTTCAGCAATATATCGTAAGTCAAAGTGTGTTATCGTGACAAGACTATTTACAAACTCTTTCACTTTGGTGTGTTATCATTTAGTGGATTTCTCAAGCACCATTTTTTCATATTAGTCATCTCATTAACAGGCTATGGCACAACTTTGAGCAAGAGTGGTGCAAGAGTTTCCTGATTACTCACTCAGGGTTTATCGTGGATTAAACAGACCAACCCTTCTGTGCCCCTCTTTTTAATGCACTTCTAGTTATTCAGGTTTGCAACAGATCATCTGCTGAAATGACAAGCGCCATAGAGGATCAGAAAGATTTTAGTTTAATACTGGTAAACAAAGGGCACTAAATGCGATGTTAAGTAAGAACTGTTTTTTTTAATAGTTACTAAGTTAGTCATTGACAATATTTACAATGCTATAACCTTTCTCAATTTAAAGCTGCACTACATCACTTTTCTGTTTGTCTACATAGAGGTTATTGCTATGCCAGAAATGATCCACGGTATAGCATTAAACTTACAGTATCCATCTCCATGGAGACAAGAAGGTGAGTTGACCAGGCCAAGTTACAGGTCAGATTTGTAGAGCAATGACGCAGCTCAAGTTAAGAACACGTTTTTCATTGTATTATTATATGTTATGTTATTTCTAATGCTATACTGCAGAGAAAGCAAGGAAAAGCAATAAAATATTGCAAAGTCATTGTTGCATCTGATCTGTAAATTATTACTGACAACTCCACAGCCCAGACGTCTAAGCTCTATGCAAACTAACCAACATTATAACTATTAACGTACTTAGTTCTTACTTCATGTATATTTTTAGAACCAGCTGATGTCAACGGGTTCAAAGTCAGTTGTGTTTTTGCTTTTTAATAACGCCATACTGACCTATTGAAGAGCTCTCTACCAATGTACTTCGATTGTCAGTTTAAATAGATGATGAATTAAGTGTCAGATAAAGTTGATTTAAAAGCACAAGTTTAAAGGGTTGGTCGGTCAGATAAAATACAGTTCAGACAAATGTAATGGGAACGTGTTGGTTTAGTTTCTGTTTAGTTTTAAAAATAAACAGGACTTTGGACTTTCACATTTGAAGAAAAGCTTACGACAAAAGCAAAAGATTAGTAAAAGATTTGGCCAGATAACAGCGCCATTATCATTATAGGTACTTTCACAAGTCATCATAATACTTAACACCTATGTTTGAAAAATTACACTGAAAAATTTGTGGGTTTTTTTGGAATAATGTTGAATTTGGCACCCTCATCTAAAAGAACACTACAATGACATGTAAATGAAGATAACTGGGCCATTTTCTAATTTTTCCTAGTTTTTGTCAGACTTACTACTGTGAACAGAGCCCACAGGAAGTTGTCATTGCATGTTTTCAAATGTCTTCCTGGTTTGTGACGCAAGTGTGAATAGAGCCTATGACAGATTTTTAAGTATGATATATTGTTGAAGTAAATATAGATGATAAACAGTAATATTTAAACCAAACTATAAAGAAGAAGTATCATCAAAAATGTGCACTAAATGTACAATATTGTTAAAAAAAAAGCTGCAATACAAAAATGACCCTTAGTTTGTATCTATAATGAGTTATAGAAGTTCAAATGTCATTGTAATATAGAAAAATAACCACAATTTACTCACTTAGTAAATTACTAGTAAGAAAAAGTACCCATGACAAATATTGACCTCTAAAAATGATTATTCCATTTGCCATGTACTGAACGATAACTTGATATAGTATTTATCTGGACAGGCCTAAGAACAGTTTTTACATCTGCCATCTACTGGTACTCTTATAGATGTACTGATGATGATTAGAATAGATGATTACTGATACTTTGCAGCTGATGTCGTCAACATTCTCTGGGGGTGTTATGCTAACTAAAGCACTACTCTGTTAGAGGCTGTGTTACTCAAGTTAGACTTTAATCTGAGCTTTGTTTTAACACATCTGACCAGAAAGAGAAAAAACAGGACCATGAACGTTCGGCTGCTAAAAATGTGCTGTTTAAATCCATTTTGTATTTTTTCTTGGAGTTTTCAGACTACCTTAAAACATTTTGGTCTGTGTTTGCTAATGTGTGCATTGTGCCACCGTGGTAACTACTGAACATTCCACCAATAGAGATGTAAATGTAGAACAAGTATCAATACAACAGAGGTATGTGGACTCACTATTCAAGCACCAGGACGATGTCGTGGTCGGTCTCATAGGCGGCGTGCAGGTTCACCACTCGGGCGTTGTTTCGGGTCATCTCCAGGACGGCCATCTCATGGACCACCTCCGCTCTGCAGTCACGCCCTCGTCTCCTCTTCTTCAGGAACTTAGCAGCAAACACTTTACCAGAGGCTTTCTCCACACAGCGCCTCACCACCGCAAACTTACCCCTGGGCAAGAGAAAGACAGAGAGAGAAGGATATATGGTCAAATTTTTCAATTAGGATTAAAAAAATGTATTGACTGCATTCTTTGGGTGAAGTGTATTGCTTAATGGTACAACAAGAGTGTGTATGCAGTCAACCATTTCCTTTCTAGTTCAAATGATTTGGATTTTTATTATTTATATATTTCTACACCTCATATTGTTCTGTTATTTGGGTTCTCACTGTATTTGTTTTGTTTGGGTCAAGCACAAAGCCATGTCCCACATTCAACAGGGATTCCATCTGAGGGGGAAGGGGCAAAATTGGGTCAAACAGGGCAACGGCTACAAAGCTACAGAGCTTCACTGTACTCGATGTATTTAGTTTATAATAAGTCAAACCAAATAAAATAGTATTGTTTCTGTTAGAGATTGACCAATGTGGGTTTTTTCAAGGCCGATGGTGATGCCGTCTGTTTGGAATCCAGAGTGACCGATGGCTTGATGGCAAGAAGCTTGACCAATATTTTTGGGCAGTTATGTAAAGCCTGCTTAATTAAATTATAATAAGGAAAAATAATCTCAATTAAAATTATGTTTAGACATCCACAACCCTGTGTTTATACTACTAACCTATAATGGAGTAGTCTAATCTCATTTTGTGAATGCCATCATCGCACTTAAGTAAAATAAAACTTTATGCAGCAATTGGTAAGCCCAAACCGGCCTAGGCAGGAAATTTAAGGTGATTCATTAAAAAACATTACTTTTTGTAACATGACAACATATGCAAATGGATGGCTGCCAAAGGAAGGGCATCTCAAGTAAAATGTAATTTGTGCATCTGATTCACTATGAGAACTTGACAAAGAAAATAATAATAAAATAAAATTCATACCATTCAAAAAACTGGAGACTACTACTACTAATATGACTTCACTTCCACTATCACTTAATATTATTTGTCATTATGGCCCTAAAGCTACAATTGCACAAATAATATACATGGTTTTCATAGAAACTCAATACAGAGACATTCCTGTCAGATTATATGGCTTCTGGTTTGTTTTGATGGGATAATAATTGTTGTCATGGTAACCACCTGCACAGGGCCTATTCAGATTAAAGTGTCAAAATTCACAGGAGCCGAAAAACCTGAACATCAGCAATCCAACTCTATGAGAGACATGTTTACGAATCATTAGAGACCAATTAGCAGCATGTAGTTTCTCTAAAATGTTCGCACGCAATAAGAAAGAAAGATGTAAACATACATATGGCAGACACAGTAGGGCTGTGAAATGTCTTGGCAAATGAATGGGTTTCACAATGATAAGAAATTAGGACCACTGCCACGGAGATTATCAATTTAAAAGAAAATATTATATCTTTTGAATGGGGAAGTCCTCAGGAATTTACATATAAAAGGAAGTCTAAACCCATGAATATTAAAACAAAACAGTTAAAACATTAGCAACTCCAGATTTTACTTTTATTTGAACCCAGGAAAACTGAACAAAACTTAAAATTATTACAACAAATTGACTCTTGTGATCTTAAAACCATACCAACATACCTGGAGTAGTGATTTGTTTCATTCACACAGGTTTGAGTAATTCTTTGTTATTTCTAAACAATCCATCTCTCTGATTTTATTGTTATTTGCAAGTGTAGTTAGACCTACTAGTCACTATGAAGTCAGAAATTAGCTGCTCTTCCATATTTGGCTATAGCTTAAATTTACAATGTGGGCAAATATTGAACCATCTTTTTACAAAAATTCACACACTTTGCAAGGCTGAAGTCATTTCCCATTTTTTAAGTTTCTACATGAGCGCACTTCCTTCCTCGTGTTTTGAAACCACCAGAAATGCACAGAAAACATCACATTACTCTGGTCATAGACAATCACAGGTTTGCTTCATGATCTCAGCAGACCACACAGAGCCATCTTTGTGCCGTGTCTGTGATACGTTCAAAGACACTGGGATTACAAAGGTCTAATGTAACCTATGAGCTCATGCATTACAGTTCAGTCTATTGTTTACATACAGGTTCAAAGGGGTGTGGAGGTTCAAGTTTACGTAAACATGTGTAGACTAGGAGTATAAAACTAAAAATATTTATATATTTTATAGGACCGCAACAATTAATCGGAATAATTGTGACTAGTAAAGTTTATAAAAAATCTTAAATGTACTTTGATACTTGTTAATTGCTATCTGAACTACATAGATAAAATACTACATATATAAAATAATACAGCTGCATTATTAAATCTTAATAGGTTTACAGCATTTTTATTTACATTTTGGCTTTTTTGTACAAAAGTTTCCCTTAAACTGAGGTTGTCAACTTGCCACAATGAACTCGTCACACAATCATTTGGTAGTTTTTTTTTTTTTTTTTTGTTTTTTTGGTTTTTTTGTTTGTTTTTTTTTACAGCTGGATGCCCTTCCATTAGCAACCATCCATTCCACACACACTAATTCTATAAAGTTGGCCATGGAAGTGTCTTGCTCAGCAACCCAACTACAGTATGCTCTGAACTGCCTACCTTCTGTTTGGTGGTCGCAAAATAACTCAACTTACATTTATTATATTGATGTCCCAAGACCGCTCAAGATACAACTTTTTTAACTGTCTCAATTATTTTCACAGAGGAGTAATGTTAACTACTAGCATGATAACAGCGCATTAGCCTTACTTCCTGGTTCGTGGTTGATAAAAAACATCTTATGATTAGATAAAAGCTGCATTTACTGCATATACTGTCTGGGGAACTTTGTTCAATCTGGCATAACCCTTTCATTTGGTAGAATATTTGAATTAATAAAGCACAGTTGTTTTTGTAAATAAAGCCATACAGTAAAACCACTGAACCCAGATCAAGGTTGAGAGGCCAGTTCTTGAATTCATCAAAGGGGTCAGTATAATATTTAAATTGGGGGCTGTTAAAGCACAGTTTTCCTGTTTGTGAGTCCTGCATTGGCGCCGACAGGAGCAGTGACACAGGCTTTGCACTATACAGTCAGTACATAGATTGAAAGCTGTAATCCGTTGGAGGGTGTGTTACATAGAAAGGTATTAAGATGTATTTCCTGCTCCATATGACTGATTTTCTCATAAACCCTTGAACTTTGCACTGCCCTGTACCAGCTATCAATACGCCCTTTTACAGTAAAACACATTGTGAAAATATAATCTGCAGACTATACATCAAAGAATACAGTAAGCTTCTTTGAGTGTCCTGAAATCTCTATAAATAAAACGTATCATTAAATTATAAGCTTTAATTTATCTATTTAATTATCTATATTATAACATTTTTAAACCATTATTTAGCATATTAGATAGTATCAAAGGTCCTAGATGACACAAAACTGACCCTTGTGAGCTTTAAGCCATGTTAGAATGTTGTTTCTTCATTAAAAACATAAATGGAGTTGTGTTTTGTTTCATTCACACATGGTTGGTAACCCTGAATTATTGGTCTGTTTACATCTCCAGCAGAGAACAGTGTGTTTTCACTTTGAGAGACGTGAAAACACTACTCAGAAGATAGTGTAATATGGGCCCTTTAAACTAGATTAGCTAGATTAGCTACATTGGCAATTCAAAAACAATATGTTCTTTCCTAACCATTGTGTCAAGGTACATTTTTATGGTGCTCCAATCTATTCTTGACCTGTCAGATGATGTCACATTTTCATGCTGGATCTTTGCTAAAAAAGTACTCCAAAATCCTTCTTAAACAAGTTACAATTTGTTATTCAAGACATATTATTGCCACTTCCTATATAAAATTAAATTATGCAACACAGCATTTTCTATAGACATTTGTGTAATTTTCAGACAGAAAGAGTCCTTTAACTAATCAACAACAATGCACTTTAAATGTAACTGAGACATTTGAATTTGAGCTTAACATTCTATAATTGCCATTTTTGTTACACAAAAAACTACTATCAGGTACATGTTACTGATGTCCGTTGTGCTATTTTTTGCAGAGGATTTCCACTCACTATAATCTTCTTAATGTTATGTAGAAATATTGATTTCCTGTGGCTCAAACTAAACTAATCTGATTATTCTTATGTAATATTATGTTTTAAACAGGTACAAAGGAGGGAACATGTTGATGGTTTTCAGAGCAATAAACTATTATGTAACTATCTTTATATTGGCACTGTGTCACTAGAAAAGTTCACGTGCAGTTATATCTACGCTTGCAAATAGGTGTCATCACACAAGGAAGAAACGGCACCAGAAAAAAAAGACTTATGGACGTTTATCTACAATTTAAGTTGATTGATTCATTCATGTATATCGAGTTTGTGCGAAGAAAAATGCAGAAATCAGGCTACATAATCACATATCCTAAGAAACAGAAAAGCACACTTCTCTGAAAAGTCATTCCAAAAACTGGCACAATAATGAGCCAAACATCAAGCAAAGGAAGTTCAAGTAACCTACCTTCCTTAACCTAATGTTTTCCACAATTTTTTACAAGTTTTGATAATGCATATTTGAATCACATTGATACACATTTTGAACAGTAGCCTAACTTACTACCTTTGCAGTAGTTCGTTTAATATTTTTGTTTGTGAATAGAAGGCGACGCTTTATATTTTGTAGCACCAATTTATTATCCAGCTTGTTTAGACTACTACGAATGAGGAAACTGACTACTTGGTGACTACCATTACTATATAGTCTCTTCTAATTGGAAATATTGCTATGTCACCACTTCTCCTACAATAAAACGGGTCTCGCCGGAGGTATACAAGCTTTCTTCATTCATTAAGATCCCAAAGGATGAACTATTAACATAACATTACTTTATAATATAATATAGATTTGTAATGTTACTGCTAGGACCAAGTGGAACGTATCAAATGCAAGGAAAGGCAATACTGAATCTTGGGCATTACAAAGCTATCACGCATGAGCAATCATTAAACCACATTGACAGCAGGAGTAGTGTAAAGTAAACAAAGCATATTCAAAAGGGCCACTAAGTCAGACAATAAAATGGTATTTTGAATGGCAAATATTGTTAACTGTTAGAAAAAAAAGACACAAATGAGCAAGAACTGCCCCATAATGTAAAAATGCACAAGAATGTCAATACTAATAATACTAATAAACTATACTTTAATATTCTAATGAATGTGTACCCATGCATGCAAGCCCCAGACCCACTTCATTGAACTATACGTCGTTTTAAGGTCCATAGTCCAGACCAAAACAAAAAAAAAATCCCGTAAAACTTTAATGTAAGGTCTTGGCCACTTACCTCCCCAGTTCTCCGGTGATTTCATAGACACTTTCGAAAGAATCGGAGCAGATCGGAGTGTGGATGTCACTGAGGAGCCCCGTGGTGGTAGCGGCTCCGCTCCGACAATCTATCCGCCTTCGAGACATCTTCCTCGGCTTCGTGTGATAGCAGTCCCGCTGACAGTCAAACCTCCAGCAATCGATTTCTCACACTCGATAACTCCACCACAAAATAAAAATGTAAAACCTAAACTACGTGCTAGCTAAATTTAACATCTCTAACGTTATAACCGTTACATATTATTGCTAACTACACCGGTATTTGTTTAGGTTAGTTTACCGACTTAGCTCGCCGAGTTAGCACGAAGGTCAGTGATTGAAAAGTGGCTAAAAACTAACTTAAACGGCTTCAAAACGCCACACCAACTGGCATCAAAAATCTCACACAACACACGATTTTAGTAAACTATTTCTCAAAGTTACAGCATGGATAAAAGTGCAAGTTTCGGAAGGTTTTGCAGAGACAGTTCGCTCATCCCGCATCCCTTCTGCCTGACAGACGCTTTGTGGACACGTCATTCAGTGCGCATGCGTGTTGGGCGGTAGTGATTTGAAAAGATTTGAAATTGTTTGGTCCCATGCAGAGGGCAGGCCATGGGGAAGGCCAATGTGCAGAGCTGACTGTAAGCACTGGGCAGGCCTGTGCTACAATGCGACCGTGACCTATATACGGACTACTGCAATGGCTTTAGGCGATAACAAAGGGCCCAGTGTAAACAAAACAAAACAAGGGGCCTCTGCACAGACACGATATGGCAATATGTAACTAAGAACTATGTTACAGTAGCTTTTCGTAAAAATAAAACTGTAATATCCCTGAGGTAGGATAAGGCTACTACTGGGTTGTTTTTTGTTTGTTCCCATGTATTTACACACAGTTTTAGTAGTGTTTTACTATTATAAAAATATGTAGGCTATAAAACGCACCGTCTATTGCCCTGTGTCCCAGTATGATTTTATTATTTTTGAGTTTGGTGGTTCTTTGACTGCAAGTAAGTACCTTATATTTTGTATCTCCAACAATTCCTTCAACAATTGGACACAGTAGAGCAACAATGATGCTTGGACACATAATTATGCTTAATCCTTTCAGGACTCATGACCTGGATGCCTGTGAAAAGACTATGGTTTAAGGAGGGCCACTTTGAAATCCACCTTAAATGTTGGTATTATAGAACCTTTATACAATAGACCTAAATAAGGGGCAGGATTACTTTGTTATGATTGATGCAACCCAAATACTAAAACGCACATGACCTAAATCAACACTGCAAAAAGAGCTAAAATATTATTAAAGGGCCCATATTGTGTTATTTTCTGATCTATGTTATAATGTTGTTTCCTTATCAAAAACATACCTGGAGCTTTGTTTTGTGTCATTCACACAAACCCCACTTACTTAGGCTGAGTTCTTCTCTCAAACAGAAAATACTGTTCCACATTGTGATGTCATGTGTTGCCAATCTCTACTAAACAAAAGGATATGTAGACAAAGGATTACTTAAACATGTGTGAAAGAATTAAAACACAACTCGAGGTATGTTTTTGAGGAGGTAACAGTATTCTAACATGACTTAAAGTTCACAAGAGTCAATTTTGTGCGACAGTGAAAGAGAAGAAGATGCCAAGGGATGCAATAGTCTAAAATTGAAAAGAAAACATGTACCAGTCAGTTTCTTCTATAATAAAAAATAAAAATAAAAAAAAATCAGTAATTATATAGTATTTGCCCCATTGGAAAATTTCTCTGCATTTGACTCATTCTTCAATGTCACTTGAGCACACTGTCAGGTGCAGTGGGCAAATGCGTTTAGTTGTTTATTTTACAGGGATAATGCACATAAAAACAACAGAACAAACCAATGCAACAAAGGAAGTAAGGTTATTGCAAAAGTTCTAATCCCCACCTGGAGTCCCTGCAGGCTGATGTAAAAAAGAGACTTGAGTTTAACAGCACACATCATCTCACTTGTTGTAGTTCTTTTGGTCAAATTGGGTAAAAAGTCTATGAGAGCTTCAGACAGAGCAGAGCCTACAGTTAGCATCACACCCCAGGAAATGTTGATGACATCAGCTGCACAGTATAATACTATAATGAGTTGACCGCTTCATTGAAATAAATAGACACATGATTGGTCCATTAAAATTAGCCATTTCTTCTCTTTTATTACAATCATCAGTGAAATGAAGACACACATACAGGAGCTTTGCATAGAGTGAAATCTGGAGTGGATCAAATGTACAAGAAAAGACAGTGTGGTTCAACTGTTTTTGTAACCAATTTATGTGAAAAATGCAGTGTTCATTGACTTTATTGTGGATTTTTGGATCGTGTTATGTGGTTTTAAGAGTGAAAATTGGCCTAAATATGGTTGCAAGCCCCAAACTTTGGTAGATTCGGTGCAAAATATAATATATCATTGACACAGAACGAGACAGACATGTACAGTTATATACAGAGACAAATAGGACTGCACTCAGTGTACACGGACATGTGCTCTTGCAAGGATCATAACAGCCCTATACTTTAACATTAGCCCATTCAAGAGATATGGACAGTCACCTTCACCTATTACTAAGATAGGCAGACTTGCACATGTAAAACTAATAAAAGCGTGTTGCCATGGAAACTCACCAATACACTGTCAATGTAATATATCTCTTCATTTCACTCTAAAAATATTAAAATATCTTCTTCGCATACCATTATAAGCAGAGGTGGGTGGAGTGGCAAAAAATGTGCCCTTTTAAAGTATACCCTGACTGATGTTAATGTTTGAATAATAAATGAATACCCAACTCATAGGCTAATAACTAGGCCTACCTACAAATCAAGAAAAACATTTTTAACATCACAAAATAGCATCTTAAAGAAGACACATTTTACTACTTTTCAGGATAATTATTTTACATTTTGTTAATTGTAAACTGCAATATTAATAATAATCATTTCAGTGACATCTTAAATGGTTATTTTAATGTATTAATCTTTGGAAATAGTTAAAACAGATAAATATGATAACATGTAATATAAATAAAAAGGCAAAAAAATGAAAGTAAAGTAAATTAAAGTAACTCTCACCCTCCCCACCTGTGATTATAAATACAGTGTATACGGTTAGCCTCACTTTAGCAGCACGCTTCAGTGTAAAGTGACACAATATGACCTGCTCATTTGTTCTGATGGACGGCGATATCCTCATGCAAAAAGCTAGTAAGGACACAATTTCAGCATGCAATATCGAGCTATGACACAACGCCACCTAGAGAAGTGTTACCTCCTTAGGTCAACTCACAGAGCTGACCAGGAGGAGCCCCATATAGTCACATGCAGAAGTTTTGGGCTAAAGACGATTGGAAATATTTAGCTAATTTGTTTTTAGCTAACTATTCCCAGTTCTTTTCGTGGTCTAGCTCAGATAAGACTTTGTACAGAAGGTGTAATCTTGCATGCACCCATAGAAAATACTGTGTTTGTGTGTCTGTAAACGTGTGTGAGTTTGTGCACTAACTTTTGTTGATATCGTAACGTAAATAGGTTGATAATATTATCTTCCTTAAAGGCGAAAAAGTATTGAAAACATCACACTCTTTTATGTGCTGTTAGAATAAAAACTAAACTCTGGTGCCCCCATGTGGTTATCCATGAAACATTCATATGCTACTGGTTCTACTTAATTAAGCTTCATTATCCAGTAACTCAAAGAATACAATGTTTATGATGAAATCTATACTATTTGTGTAATATTATTAAATTGTGATAAACCTTCCCGTGTACTTCCTTATTGTAGCCCACTAACATTATAATGCAGTTTTACATCAAAATCAACATCAAAATTCATTGGTTTACCATTGTGATACTGAAAAACAAGCTGATAGCATTTTAAAGGGCCTGTACCCAGTTTTGAACCATAAATGAAGAACATGGTATGAACTTTAAGCCCAACTCACTTAATGCCTTATTTCACTGTAATGTTGAACCACGAGTAACATAGACAATAATAATCACCATCAGCTATTTCCAAATGGTTCTCATCCAACAATGTCTGATTAGATACAACTGTCTGTTACTGGCAGATGTTTCCAAATAGTTCTCATTCAACTAAATTTCTTTAAAAATGTATGTAAGGCAATATCATTCAGTCAAATAGCTAGTTTTTAAGGAGTAAAAGGTTTGGTGATACCAGCGTTTTTTGTTTCAATATTGATATGATACCAGTATCAATAAGTTTTGTATTAAATTTAATTGAATTTTAAAGAATTTTACTTTGGTGTATAGAGTATCATTATTTTTGTTTCACTTTAATAAAAATTAGAGTAAAAGATAAAAAAAAATAATTTTTTAAATTTGAAGTAATGTTTTTGCATGAGAATCGATACTTTTCAATACCTTGTAAGTATCATCCATCCATTTTTTTGCGCTTTATCTGGGGCCAGGTCGCGATCAGTATCAAAATAGTAATATTTTCGGATCAATACTTTCAATACCCAAACTAAAAGAAATAAAGTTTGGTATAGGCCCTTAGATGTGTACATTTTATGGTGTATCTAACTACATATATTCTATTATGGCTAGGTTCGGTACAATCATCTTTCACCATGCAGGAGGCTTTAAATCCACTCAAAAATAGTATCCATGTATATTTGATCTGAAAACCAATTTATCAACTCATTTGCATCTCACTATTCTTCATACTGACCTGCACTGTAAAAATAAATGCTTAGATTTGAGTTTTGTCCTGCTTTTGTTAGTGTAAAGTGTATGTGTGTGTATTATAGGTCTTTATTCCACTGCAGTCCAGAGGAGGACATGGGACACAGTTTTGAGGTCCAGGAAGAGGGGGAAAAGGGGAAAAAATTTGTCTTTTTGATGACGAGGAGGAAAAGAAGAGCTGTAAATCCAAGGCTGTTAACTCAAAGCACATGTGGCTTGAATAGGAACAAAAAGTGAAAAATAAACCAAAAATTCCACTGTCTTTTATCAGTGAAAGTAAAAAGTAAAAAGGCAGAAAATGTGAAGTGGTTTTGGTGATTTCGGCTGAAAAAAGTCAGTCTTAATTAAACATGTCTCTCCTCTTTCTTCTCTCTTGTGAGTTTACCTCGCTGAGTTATTCAAGGCCAAAAGTGCTGGTCTCCTCCACAGCGGTCACAAGCTTCTCATAGAGCATTGAAAACGAAGGATACGGAGGAAGGTCCAGGCGGTTAAAGCAAGTGTGTGCCCTGAAGAGAGGGAGAGAGTTGTGTAAAAAAGAGACACTACTACTGATAATAATGCTATAAAATATTTGAGCCCACCTACTTTCTCAGCTGTAATTTACAAAAAATTCTGTCGACTACGTGCATCAATTAGTTAACTAAAAGAGGAGGCATGGCATAAGCAAAAGTCTCAAAACTATCTCTATGATTCATTTTGAAGTGTACTGACAAGAGAGGGAAAATTTGTTTGTATGAAAAAAGACACATTTCATTCCAAATCTATAGCTAACTGACTCCATACCCTCTTCTTTCTGCAGTTGACGACATAAATCTTTTATAATCTGTAGATAATAATGAGTTAACTAATGAAAAGTTTGATTAAGACACAATCGACAAGCTAATCAACTATGCGACAAAAGGCCAAGAGCCCGACTATTCTCCTTGCTATTCGAATGCCAGAGGGTTTGGTACTAACTCACAGCAAATCAATGCTACCACAAGTTTGATCACAAATCAGTCAGAGCTGTTTCACTGCAAGGATTAGAACATTATCAAATGTTAGTTCATAGACATAATTGTATTTGTACCTGGGTAATGAGGTGATTTTGCCCCACTTTTCCACACAGAATCTGCGAGGTCCATTACTGCCACGAAGAGAAGCAAAGCCCTCATAAGGAATACTGGACGTGCCTGTGACAAACTAAACAAAAGAAGACACAAATAATTATTCACACCACCTACAACTTTCAAAAACATTATTCAGATGGCTACTTTTGAAACCTTTTTACCATCATACAAACTAAGTAACTAGGCCACTAGAGTTAATACCATACTTCTCTTGCAGCGTTACACTTACTCTTTTTGTAATATCTTAGGTACAATATATCACAACTCTTAGGAAGAAAATTACACTTTATCTAGAAAAAGGATAGTTGGTTGTGGTTGTTATTTGGTATGTTACTGGTTGAAGAAACAAATGAGGCACAGGAAAAAATCTCTTCTAAAATGTATTTAACTGACACCACCACACCACACACCAAAAATTCCATCTAATTATTTGGGTATCTGATTATTCTAGCAGATCTTCTCTGGTCATGTAAATAAACCCAGTGATGGTAAGCTGCTAAATATCACATGCAGATCCCTGTCCGGCCACACGATGGCAGCACTTATCTACAGTACGTGTGTCTCATTCAGCATCAGTGCCCTTATACCTGCAGTAGCCTCAGCCTCTGCTCGTTGTTGAAGCGCTCCACCGCAGCCCAGAACCAGCGAATCACTATGTGGTTGTCATGGTAACCTGCAGAGAGATGGAAGAGGAGGAAAGAGAGAGAAGAAGATGGAGGAGCATGAGTCAGATGAATAACAAATAAGCCCTCTCTGTTTCTGCTCCTATTTCTGAACCATGATTTTCGAAAAGATCCTGGTGTATTTCTATAGCCGTAGTCGCCCCAAGACAGAAGGACAGAGGTGTTGCAGCGATTCTGTGCCTACAACCTGCTCTGACCACTACCGATCGCACTATCATAGAATCAAAATAGTATGCAATAACAATACTAGTAGTAGTAGCAGTTACCAGTAACAGTAGTAGCAGTAGTAGTAGTAGATGATAAAAGCAACCAATTTTCCAGTGTAACTCTTCTATCCACTTTAAAAGTTTCTATATTATGTGTTGTTCTAAAGGTGCACTAAGTAACTTTTTCTGTTGAAGGATCTACAACCTGCTGGTCTACATGGGCTTTGTCTGGAATGTTCCACACTATACCACACTATATCTGTCTTGCATTTAATAAATTGCAAGTGTTTTATTGTTAAAAAAAAATCTTAAAAAACATGCTTTGTTACAGTGAGCAGGGTCATCTCTCCACAGATCAGACCTATAACTTGGTCTAGTAAGGTACTTGTCTCCATGGCGATAGATACAGTACGTTTCATGCTATACTGATTCCAGGCAAAGCAATAACATCTCCATGGAGACAAGCAGGCAGCGAGCCCTCCACTAGAAAAGTTACAGTGTACTTTTAATGTTGATTTGAATATTATGGCATTTGATTTAACTGAGCACAGTACAATTATTTAACTTGTTTAATAACCTTTCCGATAGATTTCAAGGTAATTAAAAATTAGGAAGAGGAAATCTGGCAATGAGCTAAGGGCGATTTTTTTTACCCCATCGGCAAAGAAATTAGCCTGAAATAAGAAGTCTTGTCTCTCAGTGACTTTTCAATGGACCCTGGTCTTTAATATTTAATGGCAGAAGGAGCTGTCATTGGGTCTCAGTCAATTCGTCTAATAAAAAACTCCAGACTGTTCCTCAACAGTCGAGAGCATGAGTCCTTTGTCTAAGCTTCTGGCCCAGGTTCAATCGCTGGAGCTCTGACCTCAAAAAACCTTTTAAAATGATCTGTGGAAATGGATGTTATTGTTGTGAGTGTCGCTTTGATTTTTGCATAATTCACTGCGCAATTATCTCAACCCACCTAGTCCTCTGTATGTATTATAATTGTGTACTCCTTCATTCAAATTAAAATATTGTGCAGCCGTAGTGCAGTGTTACACAAACTCTGCAGATTAAATATTTGCTTAAAGCACCCGTATTACGCTATTTTCTGATCCATGTTATAATGTTTCCTCATCAAAAACATACCCAGAGTTGTGTTTTGTTTTATTCACACAAGTTTAACATGCAAACACTGCATATTTATAAGTTCTCTCAAACAGAAAATACTGTTGCACCTTGGCAGATGTCATTTGGCCAAATAAACTTTTGTCCAGTTGACAAATTGAATTTCTCTTTTTGTCAGTAAATGATTACTCAAACATGTGTGAATGAAACAAAATACAACTCCAGGTTTTTTTTGTTTTTTGTTTTTTTTGTTTTTTGAGGTAATTAGGTTCTAACATGGCTTAAAGCTCACTAGAGTCAATTTTGTGTAATAAAGGACCTTTAACTATGAACTATTCAAAACATAGAAGATAATTATCTATAGACTGTATCTGGATACACTCAGATTGCAAATAATGGGCTAAAAAAATAAATGTTTCCAGGGCCATTAAAACAGTTTTGCTAATCATTTTTCCACGATGCTGTAAGAACTCTCTGTGAGTGGTAATTAAAACACTGTAAATGTGTTCAGTGCGATTATAACAAACATGCAGTGCTAGAGGAATAATTTGACTTGTTGATGTGTGTGGTGTCATATCATATTTGTAAGAAGTTAGAAATGTGTATTTTTACTTGTATTCATATCCGTAGATTATATTGCCCAAGGCCGTGTAAAGAAATATAACTTCTACTTTTAACCCATCCTTTAACCTGTGCCTTAAAGGAGCTGTACCTGATTTTTACTGTCTTAAAAATGTGAAAAACAGAACTAATTCATTTTAAACCTCACTTACCTCATGCATTCTGAACATCCTAATTATTCACTGCGATGAATGTATTAGTGCTTTTTCACAACTCTCAGTTTTGGCATGACGGTAAAGCTAACAGCAGCTAGCATGCTGACCACACACTTCCTGATTATCAGACAATAAACCAATTTATAATTAGATTAGATCTTTTCATGGGGCAAGACAGACTTTGCTCTAATACATGGGTAAAAATCCTAGGATCTATGTCACAATTGCATAAATTACTTGACTACTATTACTTATATTTTGCTCCTACCTCTGTTACCTCCCTCTGTACCTGATTAGTGGTTTTCAGATTCTCAAATGTGATGCTGTCATACTTCCGGATGGGGCGTAAGAGACAGATTTTCCTATTAATTACACTATATTTTCTGTTGAAATAGCTAAAAGGTAAATTCACTAATGTTGAACCTGATCATTTCTATTAGTGACTAGACCCTAGACCTCACTGTATTATAACAACAATCTGCATTTTAACACACTGTAGTTGTATCTCTTGTACTTAGTCATATGTTCTCTTTGTACCTCCTCTGTACTCTGTGTTGTTCCTCCAGTCTGACAGGTCGATTTCAGCTGTTCCTGCGATCACCAGCTCCAACTCACGAGCATCAAACACGGACACCAATCGCACATCCACCACCTACAAGAGCACAAAAGAAACTCATTTAGATTACATGTATCTATCCAAACTTGGCAAACTTGGACTGCATTGGCAACTGACAACCACAACTACACATGAGTCACTTCAGGACCTTGTTAGAAAACTGTCTTGCATAGTTTATAAACCACTTAATATAAATTTCTTAATTCTAATGTTTAGCTGGATAATAATGCACCAAAAATATAGCAGGACACAATACATGAAATTGTCGTTTTATTTCATCAAGCAAGTGCCACAAATCCTACATTAAAGGCCCATATTATGCAATTTTCTGTTATTTTCTCATCAAAAACACACCTGGAGTTGTGTTTTGTTTCATTCACACATGTTTAGCACAGAAACCCTGCATATTTAGGTGTTCTCTCAAACAGAAAAAACTCTGTTCCACCTTGTGATGTCATGTGGTAAAACAGGAAGTGCTCCATTGTGTTTTTAAACTCAAAGTACCTTCACTAGAATCTTTTGGATAATACCAGCCCTAGAAATGCCAATCTTTACTGAACAAAAGGCAAAATGTAGCTGTTAACATGAAAACTACCGCTTCATGACATCACAATGTGGAACAGAGTATTTTGTGCCTTGTAGACTAATAATGGAAGATTACTCAAACATGTGTGAATGAACACTTCCTGTATTATCACATGACATCACAAGGTGGAACAGATTTTTTTCATTTTGAGAGAAGAACATCTGTGTTAAACTGGCGTGTATGAAACAAAACACAATTCAAGGTGTATTTTTGATGGGGAAACAACATTTTAACATAGATCAGAAAATAATGTAATATGGGCCTTTTAAACATATTAAAACAGCTGCTACATCACAAACCCTGTGTAATGTTTTGTACCTCATAGAAGCCCCTGACCAGGCTCTCCGTCTGCTGGGCCACTCCTCTCTCGATCCTCCACTTCACCATCCTCTCAATGTATTCTTTTTTATTCTTCTCTGACACAGGGATCCCAGCGCCGCCCGGCTTCAACTCTCTCTCTGTGATCTAAACAATGGCAAATACATTTACATACTATATTTGGCACAAAAGCAAAATCTACATTACTCTAATTGACTTCATAACATGTTTTGTGACTGGTATTATTAGTTATATACTCGGTTGCATAAAACTGCATGTTATTTTTGTAGATATGTTTAATGTTATACTGTGGAACATTTCAGGCAAAGAAGCAACATTCAGGGAGACTAGGAAGTAGCAGAACCCAATCAACCATATTTTACAAGCAGACATTTAATCTTTTTATTTACTAGCTTCAAACAAGTTACTTTGCTGACAGTGGTAGGATAATAATATAATTTGGAAAACAATTGAAATCTTCAGAATTAAAGCTATCTGTAATTAGCTATCTACACTACTGCTGTGGGAACAGGTTTCATATCTGCCATCTACTGGTGAAAATAAAATCAAATAAACTTTTAGATGGTAGCTTTAATAACTAAGTTATGAAAATCTAGTTTATTTTTCCATGTACCTGTCCAAAGACCTCCTCATTGACGGTGAAGGTGAGGTCCAACATGTCCTCAATGTCGTTGTCCTTCATCCACTGCAGACTCTGGTGAAACTCCTCATCCAGGAACTCCAGGTCGCTCAGATCACACGGGCTGCACCAGCAAAGAATATAATGATGTTAACTGACTACATCATTATATTCATTTTGGATTATTTTGCATTATATTTCAATTTGGATGTTTTTATTGCACTGAAAAAGTTATAAAACATGTGTCGGGCTTATAACTCCACAAAGCCAACTCTTGTTGTTCCTTTGGCTATAATCTTCCCAATATGGCATAAAACCTATCTATCTCCATGCAGACTGTTCCAAAGAATGGTTTTAGCTTTCTATTTCCATGGGATCATGGTAACATGCCACCTCCAGAAAGTTACATATTGTACCTTTGACTCAATGCAAAAAAGCTTAGCATTTAAAATATCCTTTGTTGGAGTATTGTTATGATAAACACGTTGATCGCAGGCTCATAGGATGTATGCATGCTTAGATTTTTTATTTGTCATGGTGTAATTTATATTGTTTTTATAGTTTGACGAGCTTAATATTGTCAGGGCTTACATGCGCAGGAGTCCTTTGTAAAACGGTCGTGTGAAAAAAGCATCCAGGAGGTACTGATGGACAAGAGCCAATCCCAGGATACGCCCACTAAATCTGAACCTGGAGAGAGGATGAGGAGGGACAGAGATGGGAGGGAGTGAAAGAAACGGATAAGAGAGAAGAAGAAAGGGAAATAGAGCGATAGTATGAGGGACAGGGAGAGAGCGAGAAAGAGCGAGAGAGAGAAAGGCAAAACACATCAACTAATTTTAATAACAAAACATCAAACACATACAGAGTCAACAAGCTGAACACGCATCCTCTTAAATCGTTCGTACAACATTAAAATTGACTTTCTGCTTTTATTACCTCGACTAAGCTGGATTTATTTCCATGCCCCCTCCAGACTCAAATACAATGGTGGAGAGTGGCGTGGGGAATTAACATGTGAAATAAAAATTGATTATTAAATTAGCTGTGAAAATGTTAAATAAATATTAAAAAAACATGTAACTGAGAGGTCTACAGCCAATATCTGTCTTGTTTATGTTTAGTTTTGTTATGTTATATTTAGAATATTGACATGATTTTTATTGTTATTTTAATAATCAAATATACAATTTAATTACAATATAATGGATTTATACAGGAAATAAAATGAAGAATCTCCTAAAAATTAAATACTGATGATGTAAGCAGTTTTGTCATGTTTCCTTTGGAGTTTACATTTGTTTAAATAAGCTACTAGATCCAATATGGTGGCGGTGCAAGCAGACATCTCACCCTTAAATAGTTTTAAATATAGGCAGTAAGTGATATTTATACTCAACAAATGGAGCTCAACAGTGAACCCCCACCCCCTGGTTCCAGAGGATATTAGTCATCCATTTTTCTCATACACTTTACAAAAACAAAAATAATATTAAAAGTTTGAAAGGTCATGGCTAATCAGCTACGTGGTAACTAATGACCACAAGACCTATACATTTATTTAAAATCTGTTTCTGAAACTTTATAAACTGCCAAGTTATTAAAACGTTTTGTCAAATCTTGTGTTTTAAATGTGCTTTTTGGTCTTAAAACCCTGTTAATAAGTGAAAAATTTATGGAAAATGAACTTTTGGAAGCAGGTGGTCACTTTTGAGCTCCACTGAATGAGATAAAATTATCCAAAAAATAATAATAATTTGTGCCACCATAATCAAACTCTATGGGCAACAGTGATCTCACCACTCGTGATGGTTGTCAACAAAGGCGGACATGGGGCTGATCTGGACTGTGTACGTGTCATTGGCTGAGTACTCAAACAGGCCATAGTACGGGTTAAACAGCTCCCGAGAAACCAGGAAGAAGAACTCCCTCGAGGGACCACTGTAGTCCAGGCTGCAGAAGGATAAAGACAGAAATAAAGGTATGTTTTATCTATTATATTATGCCGAAATATAAGAAGGAAGATCATTATTAATTTTATATGAAACTAAAGTGCACTACCTAACTTTTCTGGTTTCAATGGATATGCTTTATCTTTGCCTGAAATATGCCACTGTATGGTATAAACCTATTTAACCTGCATTTATTTAATTAAAGGTGTACTGTGGAACAATCAAGGCATAGGAATAACAGCAAGTGGCAGAAAAGTTACATAGTGTACCTTTAAGTGTCAAATTAGAGGAGCCTGCACTATGTTATTCTAATCTTTGGTTATTATTATTCTCATAATATTATTCTCATCTCATAATTCAATGTATATTGCTAAGAAGGCTTTCTATAAAGATGCTTCACATTTTTTACTTCTACTTTTTTGTCTGACATATTTAGTTATACAATGCCAGTGAAAAACTGACCCATCCTCTCCCACAAAGCTGACATAGAGTTTACTTCTCTGTAGATCTTTCCGAGAATAACACATGATCTGATTAAAGGCATCCTCCAGAAGGTGGTCTCTACGAATGATTAGTCTGGAAGCATAGAAACAAAAACATGATGTAACCCAAACAAAAAATGTCCTTAAAAACAGAAACTGTTAAATTTGTACAACATATCTTAACACTATATTGACTTTTGTACAGAAAATTTGAAAATACTAGTTACAAAATTTCCAATTGACAATTAATTATTACATGTTACATGTAAAAGGAGAGAATATTTACCCTCAACCTGCTTTATTATTTGTGATTTTAAGCAAAAAGCAAAAAGCAAGAAACTTACTTGACTTTCCCAGGGCCTTGGCCATAACCTTTTGTCTCCAATTTTCGATAAAAGTTTCTGAGCTTGGCCTCAAAATCTCTCTTGTACGGAGCTGGGGCGCGGGCGTTGGCTCTTTGGGTCCCTGTAAAACAAACCAGGAAGCAAAGAAGAAAGAAGAATACTGTGTTAAATCAAAGGTTCCTACATTGAGAGCTGGGACTGAGCTGGGGGTGGCAAGATGATTTAAAAAAAAAAAAAAAAAAATTATAGAAAAAGAATATTTAATCTATCTTTTAATTATGTATGTGAAAATGGGTCAAATAACAAAATTGTCTTCTAAAATAAATGTTTTTAAACCTGATCTTAATATCTCAATTGCTGTGCAGCTCCGGGTTTGGTTGCATGGTTATTTTGGGGCTTTGAAAAGTTCCAGATCCCCTAAATAAAATATTGTATCCAAATCATAATTATGATGAGTATTACAGAAATGTATGAGGATGTACTTAGGGTCTCTAGACTGCAAATTTAACTAATTGTAATAGCTCTAAACCCCTAATATACAATTATTTATTATTATTAGTTTAACTTATTAATTGTACTTTGACAATTGATTATGCGCGGGAATTTCTGATCTGATCATACTGAGAAAAGCTATAAAAAATGAAATGATGAGAAAAACATACCAGATCAAGATAGTATTGTTCTTATACTTTCTATATGGTATGGGTCATTAACAGCAGTGACCTTATTGCAGACACACAGACAGACAGGATTACCAGGGGAGCTTTGAGGGGACGAGAGGCAGTAACCTGGATGAAGTAACGGTGGCACATACGACATGACCTCCTCTTCAAATAAACTGCAGAAAATAAATACATTAATACAGAAATCAATCAATCAATAAATCTCATGCTGTTTAGTTTTTGACTTCTGGATGTTGCCTGGTAGTAGTATAACATATGTAGATGAAAAATGTGGATGTCATTTTAAGTTCACTCAAACGAGCTATACTACTACTATAATAACTACTACCATTGCTGCTGCTGCTACTACTACTCGTACTGCTACTACTTCATAACATCCTATATAGCTAATTTATAACAACTATAACAACAACTACTAATGCTATTCTTTCTTACTATTATTACTACTACTATTACACAGTGTCCCACACATATGAAAAAATCTATGCCTAATTAGCAACCTATGCTTACTAATTAGTCATACCAAGGCTTGTGCATCAAAACAAATAAATAAAAAACCTTTTCCTCTAATCCACTATCTTTTTCATCCATATACTATGTTAGTAACACTTCTTAATAACAACACTTGAATTGCCCTTTATAAAGCAATAACAAAGTCTTAATTTGGAATTAACAGGAATAATTGAAAGCTTAGTCATTTCTTAATTAATATCCGAACCCCAGCCCCTAAATTAAGAAGTGACCAGGCCTGAATCATTGTAATTATTAAGGTGTTGTTATTATAAAGTAATAACTATAATTAATTCCATACATTCTGAAATAAATTTCAATCCATTATTTCTTACCTCAACAACATGACTAGATCAGCATCACTTGAGAGACGCGCCAGTCCGTTTACCCCTTCACTGCGAATGAACTGCACTTTCTCCCTGTTCAATTCAGATGTAAAAATAAAACTGATGAAAAGTTTAAATGTTGCACGTACAAAAATGTGTCTAAGGCTAAGTTTTTAAGTTGAGACATTTATAGAGTGAATAAAAGCTGTACTTGAGTGAGTGATTTCTGGCGAGCTCTGGCTGTCTTTCTTGCAGGATCTCAAAGATGTTGGGTTGCCGTAGAAACGCAACTATCTTATCATTGTAGGCTATAGAAAAAAAAATACAAACAAAATTCACACTGGCTTGCTTTTGTTAGATTTCAAAGTATTAGCCAAGTATGTGGCTAAACAGGAATGTATCATATTGAATTAAAAACAGGTCAAATCAGAACTTAACAGTGGGGAAATTTGAATTGAATCAGACCAAAAAACAGGTCTAAACAGGGTCCAGGCTCGGTGTAGCATTGGACTAAACCAGGTCTACAACAAGACAAAACCAGAATGAAAACAGAACTAAACCAAGACCACACCAAGATGGAATGAAAACTGTTCAAAAGGACTTCACAGGTGTCAGTCAGCCTAACCAGTACAGACTAATGCAAATTTTTAGGTTATGGTTAATATGCACATTATTGAGAAATTTGTCCTCTGCATTTGACCCATCTTTCAATGCTGATGGGACAATCTGTCAGGAGCAGTGGGAACCCATCTCCTGATCATGAATTAGTCTTGGTCAGAACTACTTTAACAGAGTGATTACCAATGGTTAATGTTTTAGGTTGATGGGGGAACCCAGAGTGCCTGGAGGAAACCCACCCAGACACGGAGAGGAACATGTAATCTCAGTGTGTTGTTTTTGTACTTTGCATTGCAACTAAGGCTGCACAGTTAGGGAAAACTATCTACCGTATTTTCCGGACTATAAGCCGCTACTTTTTTCTCACACTTTGAACCCTGCGGCTTATACACCGATGCGGCTCATATATGGACGGATTATTCGTCTATGAACACAGCGGATGCGCGCGCAGCTTGAGTGCAGAAAGCGCCGCTGTCTGTGCGGTGAACATGGGTTAGGGTTAGTTAGAACACTCGCTACCGCTGTTGTCAGCACTAAAACAGTTTATCGCTGCGTGATAAAATAAGTTCTGCTGCTAAATGAACATTGGGATACGTCTTAATGACCTGTATGTGTTAAATGCAGGTAAGGCGTAAATGACGAGACGAAACGTCTCAAACTTCAGTAGCTGGACATCCACTCATACCTGATCGATACAACTAACCCCGACCCCCGGGAGAGCCTGAAATCTGCTGAAATCCTACAAGACACTGACATGATCCCAGACAGGACAGCGGCTCTTTCTGCTCGAGACATGCGCAGTAGAGCGCCAAGTGACGGGGCGCAAGAGCGAGACAGACAGGTGAAGAGATGATGTACTGAGGAAGATGCTCGTTTGATTTTGTTTTGAACAGTTATTTTGTGCTTCATGCACACACCCTCCTCATGGAAAACAGACGAAGAAATGCATATGATGCAGCGTTGAAGTTAAAGACAATTGATCTGACTGTCAAAGAAGGAAACAGAGCTGCTGCACGTGAGCGCGGCATCGATGAGTCGATGGTGAGACGTTGGCGACGGCAGCGTGACGAACTGACTCAATGCAAAAAGACGACAAAAGCTTTAGAGGCAATACAAGCAGATGCTCGGAACTTGAAAACTTCTTGAAGACGTGGACACCTGCGGCTTATAGACAGGTGCGGCCTATATATGTACAAAAATAAAATTCTTTGAAAATTTAGTTGATGCGGCTTATATTCAGGTGCGCTCAATAGTCCGGAAAATACGGTAATTGTGATTTCTCTGATAAGCACTGTGATTGCAATTAGTTTTGTGATTTATGTTTTTTTTTTTTAAATATGATTCTGTTCAATTTTGATATATGAACTGAAATCACATTTCAAATCTAAAATACAGGGTTGGACATTTTTTATGCAGAGTAAGATAAGTTGTTTGTGGAGGATATTATGGTACTTCAAAGACTGCAGCCTTTGTGATTTGCAAATTGTGTCCATTCAAATAGCAATTTCGATTAGATTACAATTAATCTTAATTGCAACATTATGGGATCAGTAAAGGTTTTCTTACAATACTTTAACAAATAACAAAAACAAAGTGACTGACCGACAGGCACAAGGTCATGGTACTGGCTGCGACTGGACCCACTGAAGGTGCTGGAGGGGCGGGGCAGGAGGGGGGGGTTGGTCTGTCGAGAGTCGTCCACCACCTGAGAGCACAGCACAGGCTACAGCTCAACTCGCATCTTAGCTCTGCCCTCAATCCTCCAGACAGACAACACACAACTGAACTAAAAGAGCACTGTTTTGTTTAATGTGTTCCTTTTGGTCACTACATCTGTGACACTATATATGTGAAATGGTACAAAGGCACTGTGTAACTTTTCCGGTGGAAGGTCTACCACCTGCTTGTTCATGGAAACGATATGGAGATACCTGAAATGTTCCACAGTATGGCATTGATCGTATCTATCTTGGATTTAGTCAGTTATGTGTTTTTATTGCTCAAAAATAGCTTGAGAATGAGAAACATGTATTTTTAAGGTGAGCAGGGTCATTTCTCCACAGATCTGACCTGTAAATTGGCCTAATGGGATTACATGCACTTCTCCATGGATAGGTTTAATGCCACACAGTGGAATCAATAACATCTCCATGGAGACAAGCAGGTTACATAGAGATTCTTAAAGATTATACATTGACAATTCCTTTGTTCTTTTACTGGCACTGGTATTTATCATAATTCCCACAGTTCATTCTCATAATACATTTATTTTTCTCAAGAATGAACGGACATATTTGAGTCAATTTAGTTACTGCCTTGAAATAAATGGTTAAATGCATTACTCCATCCTACTAGACAAAACAAGGGCAGCCTAGCAAACTCAATCATACGTTTACTATGCCATGTAAACAAAGTATTGATTTTGCGGCTGCCTCTAATATGTAGTGCGTCTAAACATAGCATGTAGAAAGCTTACTGTGTGAGTTTAGAGTAGATTAGCCCTGACCATTCTAGTAGTGTAGTGTACACTGTCTCTACTATGTTTCCCATTAACTAAACACAGTGGTCAGCCATAAGGTAGGGCAATACGACAAAACATTCATCATTATTTTCCTCAGATTGATCAATCACAATTTTTGGTTACTGAAAAAATATAAATCTAGGTTTTAATAAAAAAGTTTGTGAACATAGACAAAGGTGAACGCTACTTCTCCATTAGAAACTAAGTACTCTTTAAGGCTTACTGGAAATTTGTTGTAATGTTATGTGACAACACAAACTTTATTTTAAAAATTTCCACCAAAGTCTCACAATAAATCCACAAGAAATATTTTGCCCGTAATGTCCCAAACAGAGGCTCAGACAGAGTCCACGACAGTAGATGAGTGTTAGCGTTACCTCTCCGGCGCTGTGGCTGCGTTGGCGGCTCAGGTGCTGGCGATGGGCCAGGAGCCCGGTGGAGCGTGAGCTCTGGAGCGGCAGCCGCGGGTCGATGAAGGTCGTGGAGCGACAGTTGTGATCCACAAAGAAAGGCTGAGGAACAGGAAAAAGACTCAAGTCTCAAATAACTATAGTGTTAGCAAAAGACAGGTGTTTTAACACCATTCATTAATAACTGCAGGGTTTACCAAAGGCTATCATACTTTCAGAGACAAGTTAATATAAACAAATCAACCCTGTCAAGAAATGGCGTGAATAAACTGGCAAGTAGGCTACTGCACAATGCTGCACATGCCGATTGAACATTTCAGTTGTTTTGTCTCTGAGAGTAATAGTCCACCATTCTATTTAGACGGACATCAAAGGACAGAAGTCAAAGTAGACATCTTTGCGGTTGTCACAGTTTTCCTTGAGTCAGATTTAGATTCTATCACAAATCATCAACACCGAGTATCTTTATATTGCCTTGAAGAGGTAAATAAGTAAAGTGTTCTGTTTCTCCAGAAGGTTGACACTTCACTTTGATTGATTAAATCCACCTGTCAGTCACTCAGAACTTACAGAGGTTAATCAATAGGAGAAGTGGGTGAAGAAAAGTGTCTTTGTTTGAGCATAGAGCTAAATTTAACAGAAAATGAGTGAACCACTGTATGATTTGTTTTACCACAAAAGCAAATTGTCAAAGGAATCAGACGACTATTAAATTTTTTCACCTGGAATGTTCCAAAGTATGACATTAAAGTTATTAACCTCCATGGAGACAAGCAGGAGACGCTACCAGGCCAATTTACGGGTCAGATCTATGAACAGATGACACCATTCACAGTAAGATACAGTAATAAAACACTATGTTTTTAAAGGTATTTTTGAGCAATAAAAACACCCCTAACTGAATGCATGTTATATAAGTTTAATACCATACTGTGGAACGTTCCAAGCAAATGTTCCAAGCAAAACAATAGCATCTTCATAGTGGTGGCTCGCCAAGAAGAAAAGTTACATAGTGCACCTTTAAGCACACAGATACACACACCCTAAATACTGCACTGTACCTTTCCTGTGTGGTCGTGCTTCATCTCCCAGCCTCGGGGCAGCTCCAGTTGTTTGTTGGAGAACATGTTGAGGAAGGTGACGAGGTCTCGGTTGTGCTGGTAACGCTCGAAGTAGTGAGCGTCGCGCCGAACCTTACTGATCATGTGCTTCAGACAGGTGTTACTCGTAAACATGCGATAGGCACTCTGGAAAAAGGGAAGGGAGGAAGAGAAATAAATAAACAATACATTTAGCTTCAGACAGTACAGATATAGATACTTTGCAGCCGATGTCATCAACATTTCCTGGGGGTGTGACGCTAACTAGAGACTCTGCTCTGTTTGAGGCCATGTTAGACTTTAATCTGAGGTATGTTTTAACACAATCTGACCAGAAATAACAGACTTAGCTGAAACTACAACAGATGATCTGATTTGCACTGTTAAAGTGCATTGTGTTTCTGTGGCAACTGCTGAACATTCCACACTAGAGATACATGTAAGTCACCCCCAGCATGATGTCACTGCAAAGTATTAGTACCAAAGGTTGAGAATCTAGATATTTTTATGGTCATTATCTCAAGGTAATTTATTGGTAGAGGGAAACATACAAGGTCACATTTCTTAAACATTAAGAACTTTGAGATTTTAAACTTGAAATAATTTGAATACTCTTTTGGCAACACTTAACTACACTTTAAAAAGCCGTAGTAAAGCATGAATAAAGACTGATTCAGGCTTAGTAACTACGTGAATACCATAAACCTAACTCCTAACTTATCACTTACTTGTCATAAACAATTTGTTCATTATTAACTAAGTCTCTGTTAATGCTTTATTAAGGCAAATTAAGGTCTAGTTATTGTAAAGTGTGACTAAATATACTAAGGTAATCTAAATATAGTCATTTAATATTTCACTAGAATCATTTGGATGATTTCAGCCCTGAAATCAAAACAAAAAGTAAAAGGTAGCTGTTAACTTGAAAACTACTACTTCATGACATCACAAGGTGGAACACAGTATTTTGAGCTTTGGAGATGTAGACAGACTAATAATAAAGAATGACTCAAAGGTGCAAATCAAAGAAAACACAACTTCAGGTATATTTTTGAGGAGGTAACAACATTATAACATGGCTTAAAGCTTATAAGAGTAATTTTTGTGTAATATAAGACCTTTAACACTTTGGAGAAAAAAATTGCCAAACACATGAATCATTTTGTGATATTTTGGCAGTGACTACAGCTCAATGTAAGCTTCAACCTGCAATGTATTTATAGCTACAACTAATTATACTCAGAATGTCACTTAGGCCCTGTCTCAGCCCTGGAAATAGAAAGGACATTTTTGGTAATTACACTGTGAATTATATATTAAAGTGATGAAATATTCAAAGATACTGACAGGGTTTGAATGCAGCACGGTGAAGAAGTCGGGGCTGCAGAGGAACTTAGCGCTGGGCGACTGAAGCAGCAGAGACAGACGAGAGCGCGCACTGGAGTGAGCCACACCACTCTCTCTCCTGTACTCTGTCAAAGAGAAAGAAATAACATATTATTTTTTCATATTTATTTATCAATTTCTATCTCCTAGTACTGGCGCTATATTCATACTTGGCAGCTGAAGTCGCCAAAATTCCCTGGGGATGTGATGCCAACTGTAGGCTCTGCTCTGTTTGAGGCTTTGTTAGACTGTAATTAAGTCCCTCTCAAACAACATTACAGTCACAAGAATGAGCCAACAGTTTTTTCAGTTAGTCTCTCTCACCTTTTTGTTGAAAATTAAACACCTAAACAGGACCATGAACACTCGAATTAATCACAGGCTACTGAAAAGGTGTTGTTTAAATCCATTTCATCTTTTTTTTTTTGAGTTTTCAGATTTTAAAACTTATTTGGTAGTGTTTGCTAATGTGTACATGGTGTCTACATGGTAACTGCTGAACATTCTGCCATACACAAGAAGAACAATGAAGAACATCCCTCAGCATGATGTCACTGCATCAATTGAATTACACTAAACATTAAGGATTTTACATTTTTTAAATACATTATTTTAATGATGCCTCACCCCTATACATCATGGAACCACAAATTTCATTTTTGTCTATTTTATTAGTAGTATGAAATGTTGACACTGTAGCGTGATCAAGGGGACGTTTCACATATTGAAATATATGAAGTTGAGAGCAATGGACTGTATGCAATAAATCAGACATAGCCATTATATGTATAGTCAGGCTTGGAACCTTAATGCATGGTTTGTCCTACACCAAAATCTTTGTTTTTGAGGTTATAATGGAAGGAATTTTATATATAACAACAACAGCTTATGGTAATTTGGGCCAATTCATCAAGCGCCATCAAAACTAGTCAAATACTTGTAAATATTTAATTCTGTGTAAGTTTATTACAAACCTGCGAGTGAATGTGGCAATAGTTCTGATTCTGGTTCAGGAAGTAGATCCACGGAGCTCTCTTCGGATCGGTCACTGTTGGTTATGGTCCTCCTGATGCTCTGGTATCTGAGGACAAGAAATTTAACATTACTATCATGAACAAAGTAACTCTATTTATGTTGGTATTGCTGCCAAAGGCTTTTAAGGAGAACACTGAAACTTTTTTTTCCTTAAATAACTTAATATAATAATAATAAAAAAAGAATCTTTACAGACATTTTCTGAAATGCATGGGATTCTTGAATATTTTATCAGTTCAGTCTACTCTCAGCTCCTGGAGTTGTATACAATGAGCACTCTGAACAGAATACTACTTTGTAAACAAAGCTAATTGCATTTGTCAGAGAGAAATTTTGTATTTATTTATTTATTTTTTTTCCAAAATCATGCAGCTGACAGACCTTCGATTGAGCTGCTCCATCTGCTGTATGGAGTTGGAGCGGGTCAAACCCTGTGGGGCGGGGGGGCCAGTGGGGCGCTGCCATGTGGTGGTTCTGTTCACATGGTCCACAAAGAAGATCCGGCCGTGGCTGTCGATCCGAGCCTCCCAGTCTGAGAGCACAGGCAGCAGTCACACAGCAGTCACTTGCATAAATAAAGGTGCACTACGTAACTTTTTTAGTGCAGGCTTTGCCAGCTGCTTGTCTACATAGGGATACTGTTGAAATGTCTAACAGAATGACATTGGCAAATTTCGGTGAAGACAAGCAAATGACAGTGCCAGGTGGTTACAGGTCGTATCTATGGAGAGGCAACTCCACTCACGGTGAGAATGCATGTTTTCTGAGCAATAAAAACACCTGTAATTGAGTAGATGCAGTGCCACTTGTGACTGGTCATAAAATTAACGTTTTCATATAGTTTTCCACATTTTTGTAATACTTATATATTTTGTATTATACTAAAGGATTACAAATACTATATGCCTCTGAGAATGGGCATAAATAATATGAAATGTCTAACAGAATGACACTGGCTATATCCGTGAAGACAAGCAAGTGACAGTGCCAGGTGGTTACAGGTGAGATCTATGGAGAGGCATATTATTTATGTGCATAAATAATATGCCCATTCTCTGGAATAAACATTGTGACATAAAAACAGACAAAACATAATAACAGAAGTGTTAGTATAGTGCATTAGAATAGACACATATAAACAGGACGGTGCATGCAGACACACACACTCACTCGGAGGCAAAGGCTCGTCCACTCGCTGGTATCGATGGATGTCCTGTCGAACTGAAGGGAGGGAGCGCACTGGGTGACCATTTACGTGGGAACCTGGGAAACAACATTTAACCTTTAACACAACTTTAAAATTACATTAATTAAAAACAAATATGGCTTAATCTTATTTTCACAAAACAGCTACTGTGCATTTGGGTACATTGTTCATTTAGACATCAATCACACTGCTATTACTTCAACTATTACTACAGCTGCCCTTGGACATTGGTGCAGATCGACAAAAGCATGGTTTCCCATCTGCCTTAGCCTTTAGTTTACTCAATCACACCCTATCCTAAATGTGATTGAAAGGTAAACAACCACAAGACAAAAATGCACACATTTTGTGATCATTTTTAAGGAAAAGTAATTTGTGAACTTAATTACAACTTTATTTGTGCAACAGCAAGGCCAACTGAATATTATGTCATCTAATTTACTTCTTGTAAATAATGTAACCTTAAAGATCCCATATTACACAAAACTGTGAACTTTAAGTCAAGTTAAAATGCTGTTACCTCTTCAGAAACATACCTGGAGCTGTGTTTGTTTCATTCACACGTTTGAATAACTCTTTATTATTAGTCTGTCTACATCTCTAAAGCTTAAAATGCTCTGTTCCAACTTGTGATGTCATGTAGTGGCAGTTTTCAAATTAACAGCTACCTTTTACCTTTAGTTCAGTAGAGACTGGCAATTACATGTACGAAATGATCCAAATGATTCTACTGAATGTGTATGGACACAGCGGAGCACTTCCTGTATTATCACATGACATCACAAGGTGGTACAGAGTGTTTTCTCTTTGAGAGAAGAACTCAGCCTAACTATGCATTTTGTGTGTTAAACACTGATGACTGAAACAAAACATAAATTCAGGTATGTTTTTATAAGGAAACAACATTATAACAGAGATCGAGAGAGAGAAAGAGAATGGCGTAATATGGGCCCTTTAATGTTTACTTTAACATTTCACAATTTCTTTTTGCACATTGGGACTGAACCTACCCTCATCTCCGTCTGTCTCCGCGTTGGCTTCACTGTCTGCAGCCTGCCCCTCCTCCTCTGCTTCAGGGTCTGGTCGCTCCTGCTCCTCTCTCCCCTCCCCTCCTCCTCCCCCTGTGGCCTGCAGACTCAGCCTCCTCACAGTGATGACCTCCACCTCCTCCAGTCGCGTGCTCACGGCTCGCGGCTCAGCTCCATCTGCCTCTGGGACCACCCCGGACATCTCTGCCCCTAAGACCTGAGGGTCCGAAGGAGCACAGGACACTCCCTCTCCCCCCGGGTCTATGGCTGCCTCTGCTCCCTCCTCTGGCTCCTAAAAACATAACAAAGAAAACTTCATTAAGTCATCCGTATGACAACATTAATTGTTTATGGATTTTAGCTTCCTGCTTAAAGGCAACATTTCGAGGACTTTTCACCATTCAAAATATATTATATTTTGTTTTAAATTGTTAATCGCTATGGCAAAGGTCCTAGTTTTTCATCCTTCCGAAATTCATGAATAGAACATTTAGTCTGCTTATTAACAGTCTACTTATTATCATGCTTAAAACACTGAGAATTTGAATTTGATAAATACACAAATGCAATCCTTTTGCTTGAAACTATAATGATCTTTGTTCCATCAAAGACTGTACATATCTACACATTTTCACAAAGATTAATAAAGTTAAGTAACATTATACCAGATAATTTCCAAATCATGAGTATACATGGTGAGGCCAATTTAACATATACGCTTACTCCTGGCCTTCTTAGTAGCCGAGCAGGGTTAATATGCAGAAACTAAATTAGATTACATATCTATGTAACTGAAGGCAGTTGACAATTGCTTCGCCCAACCCTATATATAGCTCTGTCACCATAATCACTATATCGACTGATCGTTTCATATATAAAGCTGAAACAATATATTTTTGGGTTCAAAATTTATAGTGTGTACATTTTCTTTGCAATAGTGGGACGTTTTGTTATTTTAGTTCAGGGCTGTCAAAAAATTTTTGACCAAGGGCTACTTGCAGAAACATATTGATAATGTACGGCTGAAGGCTCATGGTCTACACTGCTAGTTTTTCAGATGGAAGCATTTTACATAGATTTTACAAAGCCACTGTACCTTTAATATCTTGGAACACAAATTTTAGGCCTGTATAACAATACAATGTGATGGTATTGAGGTTAAAGTTGTAGAAACAGCTAAAAGTACTGCCTATAATCATTTGGGACAATTTTGTAGGAGGCCCATAATGTCGATACCCATGATTTTGTTGTACTATGATAAGATTTGACCTGTAGAGGGTTGAATAAGTACGGTAACTTCTATGGCTAATTATTGCTTCATCCTGTTATTTATTTGTTGAAGCTTAGGCTTTTTAACGATACAGTATAAAACATTTTTAAAAAACAGTTTACTGGGTTATCCTGCTTTATTGTTATTGTATCAGTCGCATAAAGTAGATTAAATATTATCGTTTAGTGCATTATTTCTCTTTAGCAATGTATCATACTTCAAATGTGTTATCGTGACATGTCTAACTACGTACAATGTTATAAAGTAAGTCAGTTAATTTCCCTTAAAAATCTCTAATGGTAAACAGTTTACTTGCCAAATGCCAAAAGAAGCTTCTGGTGAAACTCTCATATTGTAAATGTTACTCTTGAATCATTTCCAAAATATCAACATTTAAAAACAGTAGGAGGCCAAATCCAGCAGAGATCTCATCTGAGGATAATGTACGGCAGGGGCTGTTACCTCTGATAATATCAAACACTGCATTATAATGTCACTACAGGGATGCCTCTACCGCTCTGGATAAATATTAATGAAAGTAAAAAGGTATTTCATATAAAAATACTGAATTTGCATGTAAAATAATCACATTAGTATTAGTGATCACATAAACAGACAGGTACTACTCAGTTATATAACTCATCACACCTATGCAACAACATTTGGTCAAAAGTTGAAACATTTGAATAGAATAGTCTGACTTTCATTACAGAAAAGCTGACACAGTTTTTATTTGTACCTTTAAACTTTTCTTTACTGTACTGGTTCAAACTCCACTGCAATGACAAAGTACAGTAGCCTCCGAGGGTCAAAACTCAAGCATCCCAGTGGGTTCGCAAAGGGCAAATTGTGATGCTTTATCATTTATCTAACAAGCCAAAAGTGGTTTAAACTAAATGTGCACCACTGCAGTCTTTAGTCAGAGCGTAATGACTTTTATTATCGGAACTAGACATGCAGTTTGTATATAGAGCATCTCATCATTAAAATATACGACTACCAGTCGTCAGCGAGCAGCTAAGTGGGAATTCTAATATAGCAATAAAGCAATACATAGCCTACTCTTAAAACTCCCTTAGTTGCTAAAGAATTTAAATGAAGAATTTTTTTTAACTGAGAGAAAGTGAATGGTTTGAAAATAGTCAATAATCGCCATTAAATCTAACAGTTTTTGATAGCTGTAGGTGCCTTGTCAGCCAATCACAATTGTTTTTACTTTGTGCACTATAAGAAAAATGCTTTGTGGGCTGCAGATGATTCTTTGCTACAGTACTAATGGACTGGCCACTAGACCAAGTTGCAACAAGTCTATTATATACCCTATCATGTTTTTAATAGATTCATAAGTTGGACAAAGATAATTCAAATTGTGTACTTTATGTTTCCACCAATCTCATGATTTTGACTAATTAATTAAATAAGGAAAAACAAAAGAAAAAAAATATAATGTAGATATAATGCATAGAACTCACCACAGCTGTAGTCAGCGTTACTGGACAGCTATCTGACGTTGAGAAAACCGTCTGTTGCGCAGTTTCCATGGAATCCATCTCTGAAGACTGGTCCTCAATTGGTCCTCTCACTTCCACTTGTGTTTCTACGCCCTGTTGCAAAGCATTCTGGGATACCGCCTCTGCAAAGGGCACTTCCTCTGCTTCCGAAAACACATCTACTTCAAGCGCATCATCAACATCTAGGCCCCCCATGTCCGGGACTAATTCTAACATAGGACTAATACTACCCATGATTATCCCGGGACTCAAAGCTCCATCTTGGGGTATTGAGACCACCAATTGGTCCGACTCCACGTCCGGAAAAGGGTCTTCCTCTTCAGGAATGGTGACTTCAGGCGGGACCCCATTTAGCAGCAAAGGTGAAAGTGGGACAGGGGGTATATCGTTAGCCCCAGATCTTTCCTCATCCTCATCAGAATCAATATGTAGCATAGCACTAAGGCGTGTGTGCGTAGGGAAACTGGAGTGTAATTTGGGTGACGCAGCACCCAAGGGTCTCTCCCCAGGACCTAAGATAAGATAAAATATAACTATAGATCAAACAGTGGAGGAAAGTTTATTGGCAGCTCTTAATCAGTGAACAAAATAGAATTAAAACACATGTTATAAAATATTAACAATCTGCCATCTGCTTGTCTCCTTGGAGAGATTATTGCTTTGCCTGGAATATTTCTCAGAATGATATTTAAAGTTTCTATCTCCATAGGGACAAGCAGGTGACACCACCAAGTTACAGGTCAGACCAGCGGAGAGGCAAGCCCATTCACAGTCAGACAGCAGGATTTTCAATATTTTAGAGCAGCACAGCACTTGTAATTCAATAAATACAAGATACAACGTTCAATGCCATGTGTGGAATATTCCAAGCAAGCAATGACATCTCCATGGAGACAAGCAGGTGGCAGACCCTCCACAAAAAATGTTACATTATGTACCGTTAAAATATGTTTCAAACAAAATGTATACAACGGAGGTAAAATGTATATAAAAAATAAATAAAATAGAGCCAATATAGTGAATAAGCAACCTATATACATACATGCAATTGTGATAATGATTAAAAATTACATATATATTGTTATATTATTATTATTATTATATTGCAGAGTACAGACCTTTTGGTGCTTCAATTGCATCCAACCCTTCAGTAAACGATCGTTGCAAAACCTCAGGAGTGGACAAGGGTTCGGGGGGTGTGAATCTGCTCTCTGCCCCCAGGAGAGAGGGGTCTTTCTCGGGATAAGCAGATGCTCCTCCACTGTCCCATGGTCCTGGAGAGCCCTGGGAACCAGTGGGGGATAGAGCAACTGAGGAGACTCCAGGGAGGTGATGGGGCAGGTCTTCATCATCAGAAGGTGTACCAGGAGCTCCGTTCAAAGCAGAAATACCAATGATAGACTCTGGAGAGGCACCTGGAGAGGCACAATGGGAGTTTTTATACTGTATTAGTTCATAACTGTAGAAACAATATAAATAAAAAACAAAACAGACGCAGGTGCAGATTAGGTGCCAAAGAGACAATTAATAAAGCTATTGGAGATATTTAATTTTCTCATTATTTTATATTATGTCAAGGAAAAAGCTAATACAGACTTTTATAAAATGGCCAGACTGCAGAGCAATGAGAGGAATAACTAACTAAATAAAACAAAATAAAGGAATAAATGCAATGTTCAAACCTGTAGTAGTGAGCTCCACTTTGAACTGAAGTTGACCGCTCACATGTTCGGTGGGCAAACGCCGACACAGAGGGAAACTCACAGGTTGAACGCTGTCAAAAAAATAAAAATAAATAAATATTACTACAATTAGTTTTAAGGCAATCAGGAGCTTTTAATTCATTTCAAAATCACAAACCCAGGTATTTTTTCGATAAGACGTTGCACAGGTATGGTCAGCTGACCCAGGAAACGTTTGATGATTGGTCGACTTTTGGCAAATTTGTCTTTTACTTCAATGTACAGAATGTCCGTCATAAGAGCCACAAAAGTGTATTTCTGCAAAGAGAAATTATTTAAAAACCTGAAAACTACTAACTACAAAAAAATATTGACAATATTGTAAAATTGCAATGTAAAAAGTGGTTTAAAATTATTGTTGTTGTTGAAGTAGCATAATAAACTACACAGACATTCTCAAGTTATAATAATCCTTTGCTACTTCAGTCTTAATCTCTTGCAAATGACAGTAATGATTGGACCAAAAGCTCTTCAGGGCAATTTTAGGGAATAAAAGTTGTAGTTTTACAATTCAGTTCAATCTAATTTGTTTTTCTATAGCCCAAAATCACAACAGCAGTCACAGAGCTTAATGAATTGTTGATTTAACCAACAGAAAGTAAAAAACTGAAGAGAGAAACAAATAGATAACTGTCCCAGAGCGCCCCCTTGTTTTGGCTATACATACAGTATTTGGTTGAGAGATACTGTGCAATATTATAATACTAACCACGTCATAGCATTACATTTAAATATTATTCAGCCCTAATAATAATTGTATACTTTTAAAACTAAAATCCACACCTCTCCGTGCCACACAGGGTTGGTGGTGTTAGCGATGATAGCTGATCGTCGCTCCTGTCCATGGTGACTAAAAACAGGAAACACACTCCTCTTCCCGGGATGGATGGACATCTTCAGATATGGGTCTGGGTTAAAAAACATCCCCTTTTTCAAGCCTGTGGCTCGAAGATCTAGATTAAGGAGGTTACAATTTAAAAAAATTAGTGGTAAGTACATTTTTGACAATAGATCTTCATGCTATACTATAACTCAAAGGGGGCTGTTTGATTCTGACTCTTTTTTATTTATATAGAACATTTAAAACAACTATATCAAAGTCAATACAAACACAAATAACATCATACATGGAAAAAAAGATATAAAAGAGCATAACATAAATACTAAGATGTCTAGCTAGTACAAAATGCCAGGGATAAGAGGTGGGTTTTCAGTCTAGACTGTGCATAAAAATAAAAAATAAAAAAATATATATAGTTAATTTTTTTTCCTTTTACCTGTCAAAGTAAAGCTGATCAGTTTTCGGGGGTGTTCTATGCCCACCTGCTCAGCCAAACCCTCCACCTAAAAGAAAAGGCCATTTTATAAGAATGTTATTGCAAGCTCTAATTCTCAAAAATGCAAAAGGGGTTACATTTTTGTTTTGTTTTGACTAAAGCAAATTTACAGTTTATGTTTAGTCATTTTAAAATGTGATCCAGTAGATACATACAAAAGCCGGCACAGATGGGTTCTTGACGGTGATGCAGGGGGTAGTGGCTCTCAGGGCTCCACTGACTCCATGGTAGTATTTAAAACAGATCTTTGTCTCAGCTACAGAAAGTACAGAACAGAGAAACAAGCAAAAACTTCAGAAGCTCAGAATGTACACAGAGTTTTGTTGTAATTAGTATTCCGCATTTGACCCATCCTTCAGTGTCGCTGGGCCAACCTGTCAGGAGTAATACAGTGCCCAGGGACTCATCTCCAGAAATGTGGGCATGATGATCAGTACTGGTTTGAGGGTCAGGACATCAAACATTATTTACATTACATTTAAATGGTCATAATCTTACATATAAGGTTGGAAAATGGGTACTGGAACAAACTCATATTGCTGTTTAACTTGAAATATGTAGATCTTAAGAATACTTAATAAATAATATATTATCAGGTGATACTTTGGGAGGCCCATGCCTGATGTTTAAGAGATGACTTACGCTCCATAAAGTAGGGTCCAGCCTCGAGTCTCCAAACGATCTGTCCTTTCTGAGTACCATTGACTCCTCTATTCTTACAGTCCCACACATTTGACGGGCTGGTCTCATCTGGAAAACAAAGTGAAGATTTCACTGGTCAGGCTCACTGGTCAGGCTGGGAGATGGGAAATGGGAATTTAAATATGCATTATGTAATTTTTCAGCAGCAGAGTACGTCACCTGCTTGTCTCTGTATACAGAAAAAGTACAGTACAGTGAAATAAATACTATTAAACAAATGTGTACTTGCACTCATTCAATTACAGCTGTTTTTACTGCTCAGAAATACATTGAAAAACTGAAAATTGTTATCGTGAGTGGAGTTACCTTTCCAAAGATCTATAACTTGGTTTAGTGCCTTATACATGCACACTGGTGGCTTTTTCTCCAGAAAAGTTACATAGTATAACCTTTAATGGACATTTAGCTTTTCCCATTTTACTGTATTTTGAGTAACAACTGGCAAAAGTGTTTTGAACTCTGATCCAACAGTTTAACCTCTACTGACTGAAATTATGAGGGCATGACATCATCAGGGGATCAAGAAGTGAAACTACAGAAGCCTCGAAGGGTCAACTGGGCTAATTTATCAAGATTGTTATACTAATGTACCACAGTTTGAGAACCTCTGAATTAGTACATCATTAACGCTAATGGAATTCCTCTGCATACTTTCTACTTAAATAGTGAAATAGTCATGTGATAGACCTTTTGATCTGGTGGTGCTCAGAAAGACAAATGGCGTGAACATTCATAGTATATCCAAGGTAGGGCTATACAATATATCGCAATCAATGAGTTGATGCAATTATCAAATGGCAAAGGTAATTATTTATTTAGCAAAAAATCACAAATTTTATTGAAAGCACAACACTTGTCAGAAAAATAACTATTCAGTATTTTTTTCATAATATAGAGTACTTTATTTGACAACATTGTATTTTTTTCAGTTATTTTCTATGCGTAGGGACCAGGATGGCTAAATTTAAAGGTCCTATATTGTGCAAATTGACTCTTGTGAGCTTTAACCCATGTTAGAATGTTGTTACCTCATTAAAAACAACCCTGGAGTTGTGTTTTGTTTCATTCACACAAGTTTGAGTAATCCTTTATTATTAATCTGTCTCTAAAGCTCAAAATGCTCCTTGTGATGAAGCAGTAGATTTCAAGTTAACAGCTACCTTTTACCTTTTATTTTAGTAGAGATTGACAATTCCAGGGCTGAAATTATCCAAATAATTCTACCGAAGGTAGACTGTGGAGCACTTCCTGTTTTACCACAGAGTATTTTCCGTTTGAGAAAAGACCATAGCCTAAATATGCAGGTGTATGGAGTTTAAAAACACAGTGGAACCTTGTGACATCACAAGGTGGGACAAAGTGTTTGAGAAAAAAAACTCAGAGCAGAATTGGTGGCTGTGAATGAAACAAAACACAGCTGAAGGTATGTTTTTGATGAGGAAAAACCATTACATATAACATAGATCAGAAAATAGCATGATACAGGCCCTTTAATCTAAAATGTAAGTTGTGTTCTTCTTTGCCACATGACTTTCATTCAGAAACAATGAGCTATCATTATAACATAATGTGATATCATATAAATCATTGCGATTGCTTTAAACATAAAAATGTAACATAGACCATTCCAATTTACATGACCAAACTTTTTACAAAGAACACATAAAAGAAATATTTCAACAATTTCAACAACAACTCCACCCACTAAACAGGATGTAACTTTCTTTCAATACACCCACAGTCTGTTTACTCTGCTGACTCCAAAATACAAGTTTGCCTTTAATCAGTGAAATCCGTTCCCAAAATAGCCTTCGCACCAGCACAACCTTTCAGCCAAAGGACGGGCACAAACTTCCTCCGTTATATCGGGGAGGGGGAATCCGCTGTGTTTAGCAGTTTCACATTGACCAAAGAGTGCAGTGCTGAGGGGGAGGGCAGCCTGCTTATCATTGAATGTCTGCTTAGTCAAGGAAAGCTGGTGCCCCTCTTGGGTATTAGAGCATGGGGCAAGTGATAGAGTCTCTTCAGGTCTATAATCAATAAGCAGTGACCCTGTTCTGACTGGCACCAGGTCTCAGTCTCCTCCCTGTGTGACAGACCTGGTAACTTATGCAGATGGGTTTGGGCCTGGAGGTCACTGTTCAGACTGAGAGGCTGTAAATACTGTGGATGTGCTTCAAGGCTGGCAAATAGGGAAAGTGCCTAGATATATGTTTGTATATGACCAAGGGCATTTTTAAAATTAGTAATATGTAAGGTAATTAATTTTACCTTTTTTTTTTTTACAACAACTTTGTGTTTTCTTCTAATAAAATAAATAGTGGACAATAGTGAACAACATCTAAAAAGAGACAGGGACCTATCTCCAGATCTTGAGCTAGTCTTGGTCAGGACTACCTTAACTGGAAGATTACCTCTTGTGAATGTTTTGGGTTGATGGGGGAAACCAAAATGCCCAGAGGGACGCATTCAAACAAAGGGAGAGAGATGCTTAGCCCGGTCTAGCATGGGATTTGACCCTGGAACCTTTTTGTTGTGAAGTGTGAGTTCTAACCACTCAGCCTCCACCCTAGCACTTTTAGTTTGTTTAGGTCATCTGTTTTCATTTTTTTTTTTTTTTTTTTTTTTTGATCACATCCTAAGTCTAGCCCCTGGAAGAAAAGACTCATACTTTATATCCTTCTCTGTACCTTCTATTGTATCGCCAATTAACAAAAAGCAAAATATTATCATTTTTGAATGGGGAAAAAGTTCTTAAAAACGCTTTTATTTCCATACAGCTTTTTCTGTCTGAGAATATGTCCAGGTTGAAGTAACAATAAGCTAGACTGACATCAATGTGGTTAAAGCTAACACAACTTTTAAATGCAGCACTTCTGTTACAAATCTATAGAACTGATCAAAGCGGTGCTCTTAACAGCATTGATTACCAACAGAAACTGCTCCTTTGTGGCTTCACTTTGTCCATGTCCCTTTATTGTAAATTAAATTATCAATACATTTGGATATATTTTGATGGATGTGGAGACGCATCGATACAGAACAGGTCTATTTGACTATTGCTTTTCACAGTGATGGACAGTTTTCCTGAGCTTCAAGGAGTGGGTCAATGCATCCTTCCTATCAGGCTGCATATTATGTTGTTATTGCTATATTAGCTATTAGCTGAAAGAATATTGAAAGAAAAGAAATAAATCAACTTCACTCAGTTTTACACAGCTTTAAAAAACAATGTGTTGTAGAAGGTCCATTTTAGTCATGTGATTTTATCCTTGATTAGTCTTGGTTAAAGCATACCTTTCTGGAGGTGGCATTGCATGATTCCATGGAAATAGGAAGTTAAAAGCATCTGATTTCTCTCTCGGAGATAGATATGTTGTACACCACATTGTGGAATATTAGCCAAAGAAACAATATTTCTATGGAGACAAGCAGGAGGAGAGTCAAGCCTGCTCATAGTAAGGATATATGTTTTTCAGTACAAGAAAAAACAAACAAACAAACAAAAAAAATGATACATGCTTTTAATTTAGTCCATTTTTTGTGCATTAAATGTTACACAGTGGGGCTTTAAGTTTTGATTTTGACTTGTAACCATTTCAGTAATACTTTAATATTACAATAATTGTGATATCACACATGTTATCAAATATTGCATATAGAAAGTTTCTGTATGAATAATCAATGCATTTGGATATCTTCTGATGTGAAGATGCATCAGTGCAGGTCTACTATTACTTTACACAGTGATGGACAGTTTGCTCCTGACCCTTCAATGTATCACCATGCCTCCTGTTAAAGTGTGCCTCTAAGCAGGATTGTCGTGTATTATTGGAGAGGCCACAGTTTCTCTGCAGGGCCCTGGTTTGTGATGGGCTGTGTGTTATCGTACACCGGGGCAAACTCAGCCCTCTGCTCTGCGTAAAAGGCTCCGATTTCAGGGTTCACTTTGAGGCAGTGGCACTATCTCCTGGATATACTTAGCTCTAGATACGAGAGCAATGTTAAAGATAGAGTTGCATCTGATACCATAAGAATATAACTTTTGCCAACTCAAATGTTTACTTATACACCAAGAAGAACTAATACTGCATAGATCCATCCTTTGAATAACATCTAAATATTCAATAAAAATGAACTCTCTCAAAAATCCACTATTGTAATTGACCTTTCCCAGTTATTCAAATTTGTAACTATACCATGGTTACCTCATTCTTCATGACATTCTTAATAGGGTTGTCAAAAGTATCAAAAATCAGATACTAATCGAAACTGAAACTAGTATTGAAACTAGATACTCATTGGAGCGAAAGCAAAAAAGTCAAAATCACAAGACACAAATGAACCTTTCCTTAAAAGCTTTCGAATGATCTTGAGCTGTATTAGAAGTATAAGACCACATAGACTAGTAAACGCACATACATTTTCCTCTCATGTCATTCATATGTATTTCTGTGACATGATGTGTGTACACCTCTACAATATACTCCCATTACAGCAGCAGAAACATTAGCCTCCTCAGCATATCCATCTCTTCTCTGCCACCAGTGTCTAGGCCCCAGGGAGATTTTTTTCCCCAAACAAATCTGTCACACTGTTCTTTCATCACCTCACCTCACTTCTATGTGCCAAAGTGTATCTATTCTGTAATCTGTTCATTACATTGCACTCATTTATCAATGTCAAGTTAAATATCAAACACAGTTACAGTAACTGTTATCATAAAACTGCATTACTCATTCTCTTAAATAGTAAATTTGTTTTTTTTGTAAAAGCAGAACAAAAATAAGACGATCACTCTCCAGTTAGTCTGAAAACATATCTATTCACTTGGGAGAGAGCTGATTGATTGTGCAAGGGTGGTCATCATTAAAGAGGGGGTATTATGCAAAATATTTTTTTTTAGCTTTCTACCATGTTATAACAACTGAAAAGGTTTTAGTTGTCATCCATGCATGTTTCAGTATTTTAGCGATCTCTCCCGGGCCCTATTCAAAGCCCTCTTACAGTTTGCTGTAAGATTCTGTCTAATGCTCAGCCCACAAGCCTACATCATCCATGTCCCCACACCACTATTCCACTCTAACCATAGATATAAAAAAAAAATGATACAAAACTGTATACTGCAACTTGACAAATCTTATGTGATGTGCAGTTGTTTCATTGGCGGGATGCTCGTTGATTGTAATGTGATAGCCCTCTGAAGAGGGAGTGGCTTAACACGGTGAACACTCAAAAATAATGTTTACCAAAAATAATGTTAATACATTATTTTTGGCAAACATTTTCAAAACAATACAAGGTAATATGGTGATGTAAATTTGTTATGTGTTGGTAGTTAACACCCAGTAAAATACCCAATCTTTAAGCATCATAATGTAAAAAACATATCTCACCAATGTGGTAGAGTCCAATCCAGTCTGTAGCATCCACCTCCTCCTTGATGTCCCAGGATATGACCAGATTTTGCCCTCTGTTCAGCGTAAACTCGAGCGTAGACGCTGTGAGTGAGGAGCGACTTTGCGATGTGACCAGGTCTGTGTCACTATTGGCTCTTGTTAGTCCGATAGGCCCACTCACCACCGATGCATTGTCCACAGCCGCTGCGGTCGCCCCCCTTTCCGTCAGAGTTCGTAAATTTTCGGGGCTAAGGGTGTGCCGGAGATTGGGGCTACGTCTTCTTGGGGCAGATAAGTGTTCGCGGCCCCCTACTGACAGGTTAGGGGCATTGTGTGCACGTGTCCGGGGAGGCAAGACCGCAGTGGCAAGTGATGGGCGCATGGTGGTGTATAGAGCAAAAGCAACTATCAGACAAAAAAGCGGCTATGAAATCCACAGAAGCATGTTGTTGTGGTTAGGATTTGGGTGGGTAGCCATGGGGATTTGTCCAGTGAGAAGTAGGGCTCATCCAGTAGCAATGACAGCCTAAAGACATGAAGAGAAGAAAGGATAAAATCAGTGACAGTGTAGATAGACATAGACAGATACTTTATTAATCCCAAGGGAAATTGTGACACAGGCTGTTGTTCACATTCAAACATCACAGACATAAAAAGACAAATGACTAAATACATTCCTGGATTTTGAATACACTCTCTGAATTACACATAATGACATCATGCTTTCTGCCCATGCAGTTTGAGCTCATGAGAGGGAGACAGTCTTAATATGGAGGATTACTCAAACATGCGGGAAAGAAATAAAATACAACCCCAGGTATAGGGGAGAGACATGTTTGTAGGCTAAATATTAAAAAGACAACCTCCATAATTCACTTAAAGGTGCACTATGTAACTTTTCTGATGGTTCCAGCAGCTTGTTTTCATAGAGATTATATTGTGTTGCTTGCTATTTTGCAATGTAGTGTATTAAACCTAGCTATCTCTATATAAGTTTAATGCTGTGGAACATTCTAAGCAAAACAATAGCATTTCCATAGAGACAAACTAGCAGTGACGGACCCTCCACAAGAAAATTACGTATTCATCATTAATTTACTATGGGTAATTTAATGAGAATGAAAAGAGTATGTAACCACCAAAAAATTCAGCTCTGTAACTTCAAATACCATTTACCGTATGTTGTGCTGTTGTGCTAACTCATTTGTGAGTATGTTACCTACGTAATTGCAATTTTACTAATCGCAACAATACAAATTTCAATTTCAACTTGTTTCCAATTGAATTTACAACACTGAAACGCTCCATTTTTCTCTTGCAGGTTTGTGAATCGATACTCTTTGCATTTTGAGCAGTCTGTGTGGTAATGACAAACTGCTCTCTGTTGTGCTGTTGCTGCTGACACATGAAGCCTGGCTGTGTTTCTGAACCGATGTAATAATTTCAGATGGAAGGCAGGGGCCTATGTAACTCTATGGGACATATATAGTTTTTTGAAGAAACAAATATCCTAATTTATGATCCAAATTTATATTTATCCAAATGTATGCTGACAAAACTCGTATCTTGGGATCCCCCAAGAATAATGGCACCATTTTCTGAAAAAAAAAAAAAAAAAAAAAAAAAGCCAGATGTTGAACTTTGTGCCAGTTTTTGTTTAATGTGTATAGGCCTGGTAATTACAGAGGTATAGAGATATTAAATCAGGTCAACAAATCTGCAATCTGACATTTAAAAAGCAAACCATAGAATTCTGACCTGTCTTCCAGCTCAGTGTTAAACTACTGGGATTCAGGAATGTCTACACACGATACTAAAATTTCAAACTCATTTCCAATATTAGGCAATCGACTCGATACTCAAAACCAATTTCGATATCACAATTATAAAAAAAACTCTTTATTTAGACAATAAAATGTCATTTTCAGTACTTTCTTTTATATTATCATGCCTTATATCTGTGTAATCCCTCAGTCGTCCAGGTAGTGGTCCATGAGCGTATACTAGTGCATATGGTCTTACACTTGTTCTGATACAGCTCAAGATCATTCTAAAGATATTCAGAAAAGGTTTCTGTCATATGAAAGAGACTTTTTTAGTATTAATAGTTGCTTAAATGAGCACCTAGTTTCGATTCTAGTATTGATTAGTATCTGATTATCTATACTTTTGACAACCCTAGATGTCACATGAACGCAACCTATTAAAATGTGCAGTTTCTGACATGACCGCAGCTACATCTCTGAGTGGACGAGATTAGCAGAGTGAGGCGATCACGCGCGCCGCATACAGGATTTACAGCAGAATAAAACCTTCATCACAGGAATACATAAATCCAAGCAGTGCATTGCCTCCTCACGTGCCCAGCCCTCCTGCAGTCCCATCGCTGCAGCTGGAGCTAAGGCACTTTTTACCACCAAGCTCATTTTACCAGGGAATAAATAGAAATGTGCTGACTAATACTATAATGCTATACATAGATACTGTGATACAGTTCACCCAATGGTTGTCTGACACATTCGGTGAAGAATGATATGGTAAAGCAATGACATCTCCATGGACACAAGCAGAAAAGTAACATGGCAGACCTGCAATGTGTCACTTTATTATGTCTTTATTTTATTTTATTTTATTTATTTATTTATTTTTTTGCTTTTTCAGATTTTGTTCATTTACGTTTACCAAAAATAATTGATATTAGTCGAGATGACAATGACAAAAGTTCAGTTTCAAGCTTTAGTTTGTGGAGTGGAGTCCAAAACCTCAGCAACTTTTGCTAGTCCCAAGCCTATAAGAATGAGGGCACTGTATAATAAATTTAATTGCTGATAACATAGTACACCAAAATGTATTCTGCTGTTACAATACAAAACAAAAATCAGTATTATTAACTATTCCAACTAACTATGTGCCATTGGTTCAAACAATCAAATCTGCAATGAAATGTACACAATAAACAATGTGTTGTTTGTTACTCTGAATATCTCTAAATTGATCCAACGTCAAATTAATCTCAGTTTAATGCTGCCAAAATCCACAGACTAGAGACTGTTGGGTATAAAAAATATTATTACAATGTCAGAAAATAATGTGGACCAAAACATAATCTTTTCGATAGGCCACACACAATGAAAACTATTTTTAAACCCATTTCTTTCTGAACATAATCCAGTTTTAGCAGCAGCGCGGGGCCTGACCTGATGAAGGATTACTGATTGATTCTCAGAAGATGAACAGGAGGGGCTGATGGGTAAAATAAGTACTACTATGCAAGCTCCTGAATATAAAATGATGCCACAAAGTCCGGCCATTTTTGGAGAGAGAGGCAAATTTGACACCTGCCTTGTAGCACTTAGGATTTGAATAATAAAATATCAGTTTACAAATAGATCAGGTTATGTTTTCCATTTAAAAAGTTATTTGAAGAATGGAAATTAATTTTGTCACTATTTTTTATTTGTATTACTGAAATATATTATTGTAGGGTCATTGTAAGGTTAGCTCAATAAATAAATTGACAGTAAATTCACCCTATATAAAAATATGGAGGTGATTTTGTATATAGTCTAATTTATAGCATCTGTTCTATGATTAAATGTGTGTTCTTATTTCCTCTAAATTTTTCCTGTATTGATCCTGTATTGCCTATCAAACTACTGATTTCCAACTGGATAGATCTATATGCTAATCGAAATTGACAAGTAAACTGGGCAAATTGATGAGCAGCAGTGGATATGACTGTCTGGCCGCTCTGGATTCTTGGTAATAGTATGGAAATTGGCCACAAAAACCCATATCACTTGATTGTATTATCTTAAAGGGCAATTTTGTGTTTTGTTTCCATCTGATACCAAGCAATATCATGGCAAGTACTGCAAAATCAATACACCAATGAGTTTTGTATATAACGGCAATGAAACTCCTCTACTATAAAGATTTTTACCTCATTTATAGTGGCTAATTTTAGTTTTTCTCCACACCAGTTTAAGCTAACTAAAATATTTCTACATTTTTTAATTGCTAAAAAAACCCTGCACTTTTTGAGATTGTAAGTATTGATGATATTTTTTAAACCTATCAACATTACTCCATTTGCTTATCCATTTGCCCCATATTGTTAAGAATGCACCAATCAAATTATTCAGTTCTATTAATGATATCAATACTTTTGCTTAAAGTATCTGCTAACCGATACCAGTGTAGTGGCATTTTTTCTCTCAAAACACAGCAACAAATTTGATCCAGTTGCAACTTATTTATCCTGCAAGTAACTTCAGAACAGCTTTGTAGGAATTAAAAATAGTCTTATTACATTCAACCAGGATATCAGCTAAACCAAATTAGAGATCGACTGATATGTTTTTTTTTTCATAGCTGATTGTTTAGAATTCAAAGAAACCACTGGCTGATATTTTTGGGCCAATATGTAGAGCAGATTTGATCATTTTCCTCAAATCGAACAAATCGAACAAATTTTCTTGGATCGGCACCGATATTCGACACCAGTATTGGTATCAGTGCATCCATAACTATTGTACATGTTGTGGTTTTTTAGGCCAATCACATAGGAGGTAGTCTCAAAAATACTTGTCTTCTAATTACATCTGCAATATCACTAGTAGATCTACAGCTAAATCCACAATAAAATAAAAGCAATATCTCCACGGGTCAAATCAGTACACGATGCTCCCACCCACATTGACATCTCTGTTCATTTATCAGTGCAGTGTTTACAGGCACATGGGGAATCCTGGCGTCCTCTCTGCCCACTGTATACGAGTATGTGTGCGTGGGTACCTGTGGTCAGATGACTGCAGTAGTTTAAGCTTGACAGATCGGGGCACCTTGGGATCTGGCACAAACCCATCCACACACACTCACACTGCACTGCCTGAAGTGGCTTACTGACACATAAAGTAAAAATAAAAGGCATGAATGAGGCTGCTGCTCAATCACTTTTGACAATATGGTATGTTTTTATCAGAGGTTAGAGGTAAAAATAATGCAAAAGGTAAAAATGAATGAAAGTTTGAGTGGATTTTATGTCAGCACCTTATAGGCCTGTCACAATAGCAAATTTTTAAGTATGATATTGTTACAGAGAAATATTGCAATAAATGATATTGAAACTACTTTATTGTTCTAATCTTACATTATTACATAAAAATGGCAAAAATCTCCCCACTACTGCAAAGAAATTGTAAACATGATAAATATTGAGCCCCAAAATATATTGTTCCAGCTTTCATATACTGAACGATAAATCGAGATAGTAATTATTGTGAGATGCCTAGTATCTTATAATTTATAGCAAAAGAAGTCAAATCAACTGGACACATTTTTTTAGAGTGAATTATGTTTCGCCAGTCTTTCAAGTAGCTTCTTCAGATCTGACGCAGTTCTGGTAAAGGGCTGGCTAAAATATCTCTCTAAAAGGATAAGATAACTACATTGAAACTAACAAACGTATTCTTGTGCTATGGATGTTACCTGGACAACTGATTACATAAATAGACAGCTGATGGAAATTAAATGAAAGATTAGCAATGTAGTACAATGTAAATTGCAAAGCAAAAAAATTATTCATTGGTCTAAAGTCCTCAAAATGTTACACATAAACAGGAAGCTGAAAACCATGACTCTCAAGACTATAATACAAGACTAAGTTAGGACTAGACCAGGATTACACTGACACAAAATGAGCTCTAAAACCAGGATTATACCTGAACTATTCCCAAACTGACCTCATGAGGCTCAATAGAAGATCATTTACTCACAAACTCAAAAACTCTCTCTGGACATTTTTGGGGGTGTGACAAAAATTCTAATCACCATAGTACAATAAAGGACACACTGTTATGCTGTAGAGGTAGACTACCAATGACTGGAACTGTCCAAAAAACAAATGATCCTGTCTTAGACAAATCTTGTTTTCTCTCTTGTCTTCTCTCAAATGTTAATGCTCCTTAAGTTGTTTACAATGTGCATTATGAACAGAATCCTACTTTTTAAGCTTATATTACAAATCTTCTTTTTACACCACTACACTATATACCATCTAAAAAAATTCCTCTGTCCTAGCCTGATCTTAATGTCATAATACACTTTGTCCAATATTATACTGCAGTTTATGAGTCACTGTACAAACTCAAGGTCCATCCACAGTCCCAAAGCACCAAAGACCAAGACCAGCTCTTATGGGTATTTCTCTCAAAAGTGATTCAGCCAAGGGAGTGGGCGATGTTGAAAAAAAAAATGAATGTCTCGATATTTTTTGCTTTATCTTGACAAATATTGAACAAAATGTGAATGGACCAAATTAATTACAAGTGTAAATTTATAACTTTTTACTCTTACTTCTATACTTATACTACTGTAACTGTTTTATTTCCTAATTTTCCATATCTCCAGAACAACAAGTGTGTACCACTGCAGAGATTGAAAAACATTTTTATTTCCTTTAAACTCAAATAAGTGCTGTGTGTTATTTAGCTCTCAAGTAACTACAGAACAACTTGTATAAATAAAAGTGCAATTATAAGAATTTGGAGTATGGAAGCCGATACCCAATTCAGTTAATTTTTCGGTATCGGCACGGACATCCAGTACCAGTGTCAGATCTGTACATCCCTAATATTAGCAATTATTTTATCTCCCACCTTTACTTTAGCATCATGTAGTAAGGCCTCCTGTATTTGGGATGAGTCATTTCTAAGAAGGTATCCCTGACACGTCTCATCAGAAGAAGCCGATCGTTATCACATGCAGCTCGTTTGTAATGCAGACAGTTCAGTGAATGGGAATTTCAATGGATTTTAAAGTACACTGACAGATAAGAGTGAGAGGCTCACGATACTGCTATGAGTCATACACTACTGCCAGTCTGCTCCTTTTCAATGGTCTACGATACGTGCTAGGTGTACAAAGCTGATGTGTTAAACTGGGCTTTATAGTAGGATAAAACATAACGTTTATTAAACAAAACATATGTATTTAAACATGAACATATGAATTAATTGTTAAGTTAACCACAAACCTACACAATGCGTATATGTGCTATGACTAAAACATTATAACGCAGGATTATTCATTCTGAAAAAAAAATGTTGATATCATACACATTTTATGTTGTTTTTGAAATAGCAATGCTCAGTTTTATTTATTCATTTAATTATTTTTTTTTACAACACCAGGCGTAAACTAATTTGTCTCTATACAAACCGCTGTGAAAGAAACCACCTTAGCTTTTTTCTTTTTTTTGGTAGACTCAGAACTTGGAATAGTCTTCCGGAGGATGTGAGACAGACCTCAACTTAAATAGACACAAAACAGTTTGTTTAGCTGTGCATATGACTGAAAGGATTTTATCTGCCTGTTATATTTTAAAGTACATTTTATTATGCTTATTTTATTGCATTTTTCGTATTAACTCATCCTTCTAGTTCTGTTAAGCACTTTGAATTATTTACAAATCGTGCTATGTGAATAAATTTGCCTTTAACAATAAGTAACAGTAAACAGCTGAAAGATCTACTCCACAGCTGGGAGTGAGTGATTGTTTTTGTTTGGTATAAAAAGGGTGAATGCCAAATGGATAAAGAATTACTTTAACCAAACAGCTTTGACCCTGGTCGCTCCCATTTGACCCCTGTCAGACGTAACTAATTCAACTCAACTATATCCTTAATTTATGACATTTCTTTCATTAAAGCACCAGATGTGATGGAGTGCCCCGTTATACTGATTTGGCACAGTGTTGACTTCCCTAACCACGTATTTAAGAAGGATGAGGAGGATTAAGATAGAGTTTATATTTGAATAAAAATAGTAGTCTTGGCTTCCTCCCATTGACCAAACATAGTCATAACAATTGTGACTGCAAAATTGACTGCATTTTTGGTAACTAAAACAGGCTACATTGGATAAATAAATACACAAGTTTGATAAGTATGTCTGGAGTTTGGTTAAAGCAGAGTCTAAGCAACCATTGATTGTGTGCCATAAGGAGGGACAATAAGGTAAATTTAATCAAATATTATACTTAGATTTGCAGATTTGTATTGCCTCAACGGGGTTACTAAATGATTCCAGTTGTGCATGAGCAATATTTGTTTTCTTTTGACTATACTTCACCTCCAAATACGGCATCCTACGGTTATTAGATTCATACCATAAACTGTATAAAGAAGTGGACCTCACCCATAGTGTTCGGCTCATTAAGCTTAAAATTAAGCTTGTCAAGGTTAGTAGTTATTGGGCGAATTTGGTGCCATATTAGGAATTCCAAAGAGTGTCATAGTAACCAAAGCAACCCCGGAAAAAGAAGGTCCCTGATTTGTTATTAATATTCATAACTTAATTTACTGACAAAATGTAAAATAAAAGCACCTGGAGTAGAGCAGGTTAATACAAACCTTTTACGACTAAAATTTCGAGCCTGACAGCAGCAGTTATGGAGAGAGGGACGACAGTTTTTCAATGTGAAGTGAATTCGAGCCAGAGTCAGTGGAGCCGGAAGTGCACCAATCCTGATTTCCTATTTGGAACGTGGCAGCTAGTGGGTTAGCTATGTCCATTTATAGGCTATGATTCATACTAACACTACACTAGCTCACAAATCCTGCAAGTTTACCACTTTCTTCCCAGTTTAAAATAAATAAATAAATGAATAAATAAATGAATAAATAAAATCTCGACTCTTGGGTCACATAATCAGTCCCTGGCCAAAATGTCTATTGTATACATTTCTACTTTTATGTCTCAGCAATGTCTGAAATATAACCTTCTAAAATATATCAAACATATGCAAAAACTGCACCAAACAACAACTGCAACAAACATCCATATACAGAGGACCTAAGGGTGCACTATGTAACTTTTCTGGTGAAGCTTCCGTGACCTGCTTGTCACCATGGAGAAGTTATTACTTTGCCTGGAATGTACCACAGTATGGCATTAAACCTATTTTTATTTTATTTTATTATTTTTTATTGTTTTCTGCATTCATACTGTGAGCACGGTCCTCTCATATGCTTGTCTCCATGGAGAGAAGATACATTTAATGCCATATTTTATATGCCACATTTTTAATGGATACAAGCAGATGAAAGACTAGACACCAGAAAATTTATATCGTACACTTTTAAAGAAGAATATATAGATAGAAGTATACAATAGGTACTTTAATCAAACGCAGTGTATGAAAAATAGCCTATAGCTGCAGTCTTTCAGATGGATAGTTAAGTGGTCTGGCAGAGCGCATACAAATTGTGAAAGTTGTTTATTTGAGTGACAGTTGCAGCACAACAAAAAGAGGCTGGATTAAATGGACAATGGTAGAAAAATAATACAAACAGATTATTTGGATGGATTTTCTTGTGGGCTGTTTTGTGTTGATTGAAAAGGCTGTGCTCATTGTTGCATTTTGAAAACTACTGTGAACAGGCTCTATGTTAAAGGTACACTAAGTGAATATGTTACTTATTTATCATTTTCTTGGAATGTTCCCACTGTATGATATGAAATTTTCTACTTGCATATATTCTGTTATAATTTTTGCTCTAAAATTCCCATGAAACAGGTGCATTATTACTGCGAGTGGGGTTACTTCTCCACAGATCTGACCTGTAACTTGGCCTGGTGGCATAATTTGCTTGTCTCCACGGGGATTTACTGTAATGCCACACACTGACAAATTCCAGACAAAGTGTTACTGTCATGGAAACAAGACCCTCTCCTAAGAAAGTTACACAACGCATCTTTAAACAAAACTAAAAGCCTGAGACTTAAAAAGATATGCAAACATGTTCTCGGTGGAACTAGGCTTTGCAGGTCTCAGCTGTGCGTTAGCAGACAACAGCAAACGGGAAAAAGGTGGAATAAGCAGGATTCTCTACAAAGATTTGGCGCGACGTGCAGTTTACGTTGAGCCCTGTCGCAGTCATCAGACCAACATTTTTCCAACTAGTCTTTGGCAATGTAAACAACTGAAAACACTTTTTTTGGTTTTGCAGCCATATTGCATCTTTGGGCAATACAGCCGTGAAGGTAACCCCCACTTGCGAGCCCAATCACGTCAGCAAAATCGCGTTACATAACAGTTTTCTTCCAAGTTTAATCTGCGTTGGTTTTTGCTCACATGACTGACCGCCAACAGCAGCAAGCACAGCACTGCATGGCAAAATGGTCCAGGTGTCAGCGCACGCTATTGGATTTCTGTGGGAATTCCCTACGTCATTTTCTATATGGTTTCACGCATGAAGCGAAATGATCGATTCACCCCCGGCACAGCAGACGCAGCAGTGAATTAGCCCGGTTAATTAGATTTGAGTGTCAATATTTGCAAGCGTTGTCATATTTCTTGAGACATGTATATGAAGCAATAACGCCGCTATCTCCAGTGGTGTAGGCTGTGTAATGTAGAAGAGGCAGCGCGTACCTTTTACTGCAGAGGTGGAGAGGAAAAATGCGGACACACGGATGGATGGCACCTGCTCCGTACGACTCGACTCAGCTCGTTATCCCGCAGTCCAAACGAGGCAAGACGGGTGGGGTGTCGCGCTATGCCCCCCTCCCTCGCTGCTTCTGTGTCAGATCCACAGCATGTGCAGTTTTTGGGTCCACGTCTCATGTAGACCAGGCTACAGCATTGAAGAAGGTGTGTGCGTATTGGCTGTTACAGTTGTTTCGCTGCTGTTCCGCTCTCCCGCCGCAGTCCGACCGCTGGTGATTGCCAAAGACAGTCACAACAGCCTATTCCCTGTGCACTTCGCGCCGCAGTCTTTCTGTAGGTTTGCCGCGTCCTCCCACCAGATGTAGCGACTATATAAATCCGACTGGCTCAAGCAGCTGCAGCCTACCTTTGCCTAGCGGAGGATGGCGTCATGAGATTTGCATTTATTCGCAGTGGCGCTCGTAATTCACTCCGAAGACCGTCCTATAGGAGCTCAGATGTAGTTTTCTGTTACATATTACAATGCATATTAATGTGGGAAAATGCCAGAGTGGGCGGTGACTGGACACACGGAGACTGCAGTGTTGCAATCAACCTGTGGCATGCTGTACAAGAAAAACACAGCAAATTTAACCTAATAATAGCCTTTTAATCTACACAGACTATATTTTAAAAAGCTCTTAATTTGTAGGGCTGGTCAGTTAAAGATGGACTATGTAACTTTTCTGTTGCAGGTCTCCATGGAGATGTTACTTTGCCTGTAGTGTTCCACAGAATGGCATTTAACCTGTCTATCTCCATGAAGACAAGCAGGTTACGCCATCCGGCCAAGGTAAAGGTAGCAAGTGCAAATGAATAACTGAAAGAAAGATATTGTGGAACATTCCAGGCAGAAGCAATAACATCACCATGGAGACAAGCAAAAAAGTTACACAGTAGCCCATTTGTAGGTGTTTTTCTGAAAACGATAAACAGCAATTTTCAAAGATATCCATGTGATTTAAGGATATTTAGGCATATGTTTCTTGCAGATATGTAAATATGTTTTTAATCATAACCCTTTATTTAATGATAAAGGGTTATTCAAAGTTAACGTGTGAATGAAACAAAATGCAACCTCAGGTATGTTTTTGATGAGGTAATTATAACATGGCTTAAAGCTGACAAGAATGTGTAATATAGGACCTTTAAGTTATTGTTTTTCAAACTGTGGTATGCAACGTCCTTTCTATTTCTAAAATTTGAATGAATATAAATCAGTTCAATTGTATCCACATTTTCATCCTCCCTTAGAACTACAGTAGCAGTGTAGTCCAATTTTATACCTGGTTTAGTCTTATACAAAGACTAAAGACAAAATAATGGGAATTGTGCAATGATTGGACTGTGCAATATTTTGGACTGTGCTGTAATGGGAACTGTGCAATGAACAGAGTCTGCAATAATGGGAACTGTGCAATGTATGGACACTGTGCAGTGAGTGGGTGTGCAATATTTTATTTGTTGTTTTTAATGTTGTGACCCCAGCCCTTTGGGACAACGGATGGAAATTAGCCTTAGGCTACAATCCGGTGTGTTTACATTCATGTTGTGTCATGTTTGTCCATTAACATGCTCTGTCCCAATCAATCAAACAAATAAATAAATAAAATAAATAAATAAATAAATAATACCTGGAATAGGCATGGATATGGTGGTACTTGGAAAGCCAAATCTTTTCTTACGTGTTATGTGGTGAGAAAAGCTTGAACATTTACTTTAAATCTTCCATTTATGCATATTATTACACTTTGGTACAAATCTTCAAATACCGACAAAAGCTTTGATCACGTATTGAAGAATAGACCTAATGTAATATTGAGAAAAATTATCTTGCATTAATGTTAACCACAATTTGAACCTATGTATTCAATGTTGAAGCCATCAGAGTAAAATGTAGTTTTGTTTGAAGTGACATAGGTGTTTTTGTGACCTACTGTCGCAGACTCTGTCCATGGTGCTGGTGAGACACAGGGCCCTCTGGTGGGCAATTGGAGGAGGTGCAGCATCGTGTCATACCTGCATACAGTCGTATTAAACAGTAAACATTGTGAATCTAATGATGGAAATACAATTCTAATATGAAAATGTGAGTGTAAAAATATCTTAAGTGTTTTTGTGTTTTCGTGTTATGCTAGCCAATATACGTGTTAAGGCATGTCAAATTAAATATTTTAACTTGGATAAAGCAAAATACATTCAATTCAACAGAAGCTGCAAATATACAATGATTTAAATTTTGGCTGTTTTTGTGTAAACCAAAAGCCATCAACAAGCTATACCTTCATTTTGGTGAACTTTTTTTTTTTTTTTTTTTTTTAAGTTAGCCTACGTTATCCGAGCTAACATGTTTTTTTGTTTTGTTTTTGTTAACCTACCTTCAGAGGAGTTTAAAACGAAAAGTAAAGTAGGTCTATGTATAATCTAAGATCTAATTATTATATCAAGGAACTGAGGTTACTGACATGTGCGAAGTCAATAAAAAGAAAACAAAAATAACCAAAAATTATATTCAACTAGCATGCTACATTCCATCAAACGAGCTACATACAAGCCCCGCCTCCAAGTGACTCTGCGCTGTAAAAATAAAATAAAATAAATAAATAAATAAATGAATTATTTAAATAAATAGCGAATCTAAATAAACAAATAAATAAAACAACACTGTGTTTTTATATTTTATTCCAACAACATTTGTGCGAAAAATTGCACCGTTTACCCATTTACAGTAACATCAGATAAAAAAATTACAGAGATGTATTTTACAATAACAAATTAGCTCATTTTGACAAAAGCCTAAACCTGAGGGGTTATACAGACACTCTTCACACAAGAGCTGCTTAATAAAGTATATTCAAAACACCAAATGCATTTATGGTGCATCATTACAAGGTCACAGAATGAACCAACTCTGCACAATCAGCAGCTAAGAAGAGCTTTTAGAGCCACTGTAGGCAGAAACAGAAGAAAGTAGACCGGTCACCACACTTTAAAGCACTTCAAGACAATAACAGTGTTTTTACATGGAATTATCCTGTGAACGATTATCATTTAGTTTATGACACACATTGCAGTGATCACAACATGTTTAAGCCTGATATAAGCCACAAAAGGGTTAGTTAGTGTTGGTGGTTGAATTGGCAAAAAAGCTCAACCCCCCCCCCCCCCCAAACACTATTGTCACTATTGTCTCTATGGTGGAGATATTATCATTTTACCTGGAATGTTCCACAGTGTGGCATTTAACTTATGTATCTCTATGGAGGCAAGCAGGTCTACTACCAGGCCAAATTACAGGTCTGTGGAAAGGTGACCCTGCTCAAAAAAAGAATGCATGATTTTCAAGTTATTTTTAACTAAAAAAAAAAAACACATGTATTTGAACAGTGTTGAACGCCATACTGTGGAACATTCCAGGCAAAACAACATAACATTTCCATGGAGACAAGCAGCAAAAAAGTCACATAGTACACCTTTAAAAACAAATGCAAAAATAAAAATTACAAAGTTGTTTGTATTAAATTAATTTAGGTTTTTGATCATGATGCTTTGTTGAAACCTGGCGATGTTTGGCAAATAAAAACAAAAACCCCTCCATTGTCAAAAATCAAATAAGTCATCAACAATCTTAGATATGATCACAGTGAACACCATATAAAATACATTAACAGTAATAGAAAACATTAATAATTTGTTCTACTTTTAGCCTATAAAGTTTTCCACCTGTTTCACGACAAGGCAAAAAATGTGCATCTCACAGCACAAAACTGCACTAACCACAAGTGCACGAAAGCTTCACTTCACCAATACAAGTGCATGAAGTCACACACATTCAGTGCAGTTACATTCACAAGGAACAACAGTGGAAGATAACATAGGCCTACTGTTTAGATGCGTATTATTGTAAAAACAAAGGCAAAGAAATTGGTCCCAAATAAATATATTTTACAGTGATATCAAAGAGTCCCCAATTTACTAGATTTTTTATTTTAAGCTAGACTGCAAATGTTTTAAATTTGTGCAAACATTAAGTGTTTCTAATAATGGTGGTACATGGATTTTTATTGGTGCCTAATAGTGTTATTAATTAGTAATTCAAGTTGCCACTAACGATTATTTTAGCATTCAACTAGTTAGTGATTATTTTTTGATTAATCAACTAGCCAAACAAGTATTTCCATTGCACATTACATTTTGAACAAAAATTTAAGATTGAAATTTTTATAAAAAGGTCTTTTGGCATGTGGCTCGGGTGCATTGTTTAGATTACAGTTAAGATTACCAAAATAAGACTATAATTATTATTGTATTTTTTTTTTTATTATTCTAATTAATTGTTCCATCTCTAGCTTTCAGTAAAGGTCCTATATTATCGACTATTCAGGATTTGAAAGCACTTGAGCACCTCAGTATTGGTCTTAACATTGTTCAACACAAAATAGTGTGTACCTTCAAGCAAGTAGGGACTCACAAGGACTCCACCTGCTGGCAGTGACTACAACCAGCGCTCTACTAGTTTGAAATCACTAATACTCTCGGAGATGTTGTTATATGCATTTGACTCAATAATATCATACACTAGGTAGATTTGCAGGTAGCCACTGTTTATAAATAGATCAAATTTCCCTTATTTTTGTCCATTTGCTCAATAACTTATTCACTTTTATTCTCTGGCTGGTCTTCGGAGTCTTCATAATTTGACAGTATTTATTTCAGTGTTTCCCATTATTAGAGGAGAATATGATGCCTCCCACATAGTCTAAAACAACCTGGACTATACACTACCATCACAGAATCACACTTTGTTGCCCATTGTCTTACCATAAACATAAACAAGTAACTGTACTAGGCAAAAAGGACTGCATAAAGATAAAATATAGGCAATAAATATCGTTTATACTGCACAAATTGTATCAAATAAAATGATTAAAATCTAAATTATTTGTGGCAAAATTGTCTCCCCAGAATCTATGAGAAACACTGTATTTGATAGTTTTGATTTTTTTTTTTATTGAGCCTTTTGAATTATGGTTTTCTATGTATTGTTTTATTTTACTACTATATAAATAAAGTGGATACGACTGGATGATACTAGAAAATGTACTATAAACCCCACATTACAGACAGATTAATTCTTTACCTTGTGCTGAATGCTTGACTGTGCAAGACTCCTTGTAGCAACTGATAACATTATTGGCTGCAGTTATTACATTATCAGATTTTTTCTTTTTTATCCCTTGTCAGGCTAAAGATAACCAGCCAATAATGTAATAATTTATAACAGTGTTTCTCAATGAGGTAAATAAGCTCCTTCAGGTGGCTCTTCAGTTTATGGGTTTGCCTAATTTTGAGATAATTTTATCTACTTTTTTGTCCTCATTTTGACAATTTTTTGTTTAGTGAATTTGATGTAGTCCACTTTTAGACCTACAATTGTCCTGGTTTTGACTTGGTTTACATCTGGTCGCACTCAGAAAGCCAAATCTTTTCTTTTACTTGGTGTGAAAGGCTCACCATAGTCATTACATTATTGGCTTCTTACGTTATCATTTGCTACATGCCTGTTTAACCCCTTTGATCCAAAACAAAACCAAATCAATCCCATGTAGACTATGTGAATGGATTATAAATATATAAAACATGGATTTAAATATGATTTCCTTTGGACTTCTGTTGTGTAAAATAAATCTTACTATTGGATATTCATATAAACAAACAGTCAGCAGGTAAAGACATCTAGAGTCTATGCTAAGCTGTTGGCAGTGTGAGATTATACAGCATAAGTATCACAATGAACTAAGCCACTGTCGACACAATTTAACAGTAACATCCTTCCTCCCATTCTCATCAATGACAGAGCAATAGATATACATACAGTTGTAAGGCAGATTCCAACGTCACATTTTGTCCTATTAAAACATAGAGAAATGGCTGGAACAATTGATGCTGATTCAAAACAAGCAGATCACTCATGTAAGTCTATAGCTCTGTCTGTCAACTACGACAAAGAATAGATTGCGTTCACTAGATTAAACTCAAATGGGCCTGTAGTTTATATTGGAGAGAAGATTGATTGATAATCTTGTCATAATTGTGAGGTGTTTTGCCCAGGGACACAACTATAGAATGCACTTGGAAGAGATTCGAACCGGCAACTCTTTGGTTCATAGACAAATTTCAGAGTTGACAGCTGAGAACAAATTATGTTTCCTTGTATGTATAACAATAATAAAGTATCATCAATTTATTTTTTGTCCCTTTTTGTAAGATTTTTACACAACATTTTTTAACAGTGAACGCAATCTATTGATGACCTATGCTAGCTTGAATGAGTTCGACAGGAACTTAGATAAAAAGGCTTGTTATGGTAAAGGTGTACCATCAAAGAAGACAACATAAGGCCATGGGTGCCAGTGCTGCCAATAAGTAGTATGTGATTCTGTAGAGATGGAGAGCGGAGAAACTCAACATCGCAACAGCCAATGGTAGAGGGAGCCACGAGGTCAGATGCAACAGTTTACTAGAAAAATAAACCATGATCTAAGTTAAGCATAATAAACTGAGATGGTAAAATAAGAAACATTGTATTAATTGTCCAACCTTTTGCCTAATGTTTCAGTGTTGCAGTTGATTAGCAGCAAGTATGTAATAATGAGAGGCACATAGTGAGGCCAGCAAGGGTCAGGATCCAGCTGTGTGCTGTACCTGCAGAGAAGCACATTATATCAATGATCAATATATCAGTTATTACCATAGACTATAAATGGACATAGTTAGCCCACTAGCTGCCGCATTCCAAATAGAAAGTGAGCATGGGCATGCTTCCGGTTCCATTGCCTCTGTTGCTCCTCTCTCCGTAACTGCTGCTGTCAGGCTTGTCATTTTGGTCTTAAAATGTTCACATTAACCCGCTCTACATGATCTTGGTGTTTTTATTTAGCTATTTTTTATTATTAATTCCTGTGCCTAATATGGAACTTGACTCCAATTTCCCCCCATAACTGCTCGCCTTGTGAGCTTTATTTGACTAGGGCCAAATGGGTGATGTGTCTCATGTGTCAAATTCTGGTCTCAACAAAATTATTAGAACTGCACCATTTCTTCTAAACTTCCTCCATAGAGTCCGGGTGCACCATACATATTTGATGTTTTGTGGCGTGAGTAGCAGGTGAAGCAAAATAGACCCTTTCATGTACTCTTTTACATCTTGGACCTTACAAGACGAGTAGGATATGTTTAAAACTTCTTTTTACTCCCTTTGGACTCCATAGCATATTATTATTCATCATGGACTCCTTAGCGAATACTATTAATCACTTTCTATCTCTTCTATAAAATTATTATTATGAACAAAATGCTGTATTCTGTGTTTTTTTAACAGATGCTCAAATGAATAAATAAACAAATAAATAATGTCAAGTTGAGGAACACTAAAAAAACTTATACTGAATGGCTGAAACTAATGCTACATAAATGGATACATGGATGATTTTAGTTAGTTGCAGTAACTATCTGAAGTTGGCATGTCTCCTGCATGAACCCATTGTAATAGAAAATTAAAACCATATTTAGGAACATTCTCCATGGAGTGGAGGAATGGCCAAGTGGGGGAATACTATAGCCAAAGGAACATTTCCATGGAAACAAGCAGGAGAAGGCCCCCTCTAGGTCAAACAAGAGTCAGGTTTGTGGCGATGCAAGCCCGTTCACAGTAAGAACGCAAGTTTTTGAATGCAATAAGCCCAACAAAAATCATGCATCAAACTTTTGCTAAAAATGTGGCTTTAAGATATTTCTTGTTAAGTAATGTGTTACCTCATGTTGCGTATCCAGTGCAGGAGTGAGGGAACACTGAGGATGAGTGGAGCGGTGAAGAGAACAGAGAGACAGAGGTGCAGCTGCAGGTCTCCCCTCACCTCCTGTAGCACCCGCTCAGAGAGCAGGGGCGTCCCGTTACACTCAGAGGGTTTGGACACAGACTCTGCGTCTACACTGGCGTTCAATAACTTTTTGTGCTTCTGTGGGGCCTGGGGAAAAGTTATGAAGAGATATACATTTGGATAAATTTGCCCAAGGGAGCCGATATCGGTGTAAACATCATCACAACAAAGTTGGCATCTCAGATGGATAACTGCAGATCACCTAGCGAGTAGCTGGGTTTTTTTTCCCGTTTGTACCAAAATGACTATGCAACTCTGCACAATCCTACGCATATCACTGATTAAGAAAATCAAATCGGAGAACAACATAAGTACAGAGCAGTGGGCATATGCCAGTGTTGTATTGTAATTAGAGAAGTGTTTCCTTTTCTCCAAATCTGACACCTTTTTAACACCATATCATAGGGGTGCAAGATCTTGTCCCATCCTTGCTATCTGTCAGACTCAAGACCCATCTGTTGAGGATAGCTTTTTCCCCTTGAAATTATTTTAATTACTTTTTCCCGCTAATGGTCCTGATCAAATATGCTAAAATATACTGCTTTAAGAGTATATGAAACAGAGTGACTTGGGTCGCCACTAAGCTAGCATTTTCTCATGACTTTTCAGCCCTGGAAATTGTTCTACAGCAAAATGTGAAAAGATCTCACCAGATTCAGCATGTGCCTAAGCGACCTCTCCGTCATCTGTAGTCTCAGCACCTTTTCAATCAAACACAACAAGGAAAAGAGGTTAATACAAGAAAGTAAAGCTAAAAGAATATTTTTATAAGGATTAGGGCTGTGAAAGAAATTGCAATTGGATAAAAAATTTAGACTAGGGTTGCAAGATTAATCACAGTTGAATCAAGATCATAATGTGAATGGATGCAATTAGTAAACCACAAAGGTTGTTCAAATACCATAATTTCCTCCACAAACCACAAAATAACCTGTCTTATTCTATATAAACTATAGCTAACCCTGTAAATTTATCTATGTACTTTGTATTAGTTTGTCAGTTCAAATTTCTGTCTTTTTGTCAATTTTCCTGGACATGTTTAAAATGTGAACCTAGAAAAAGAAATCTTATAAAAGGATAAATCGCAATGTTTTTCAGAAAAAACTGCAGTTACATATTTTTCCCAAATTGTTCAGCCCTACTTTAGACATGTTTTAAAATGTGTGATTCTTGTATTAGTTTATCAGTTCAAATATAGTTAGTCTTCATTCAGTATCAATGAATTCTAATTTCAAAACACATATCTAACCAGAATGCTCATATCCATGCACATATTCATGTATGTGATTGAGACTTACCCTGTACAGGTGGAACATAAAGGCAGTAAATATGGACAAGGCTCCACATGTGGTAGTGCCCAAAACAGTAAGAGACACAGCTACCAGGATTTGGGTCCATAATGGGAGAGTACCACAATCTCTGGAGACTGAGGGCCTGCAAGAAAAATATGAGTAGTGAAAAATATCATGAATAACACAATCCACATCACAAGCAAAAGAATAACCATATACGGTACATATAAACAACGTATAGACATATACAGTATACCCTCTACTTTTATTTTGGGAGTGGCACATCTAATTCACTTAAAATTATTCATTTAGTATGGGTCTGATTTTTTTTTATCCTTGACAAGGAATATTTTTCAAAATCTATAAATATATTTTTAACTGGCTATGTTTACATGCACACCAAAATCTGATTATTATCTTATTTGTGGAGCTTTATTAAGACTATTGAAATGAAATGCAAACTCCAAAATCTGATCTGAGTAATTAGTGGGGCTGTAGCTGACAAAAGTTCTATTCGAATAAGCACAGGCCCTGTGCATCGATTTATTGAGTAAAAAAGGGCTGAGGTGAGGCTGACCAAAGCAAAGAGTCAAAATGATGCCAAAAACAAATATGTATTCTGCAAAGTGCTAGTTAGCTTGTAAATATCTTTACCTGTGCAGGAGAGCTAATATTAGCGATAGCACACGGATAGCGATACGTAGCAACGCACTGCCCCAGAATGCCACCGCGGCCCCCATCAGGTACAGGAGTGGGGAAAGGAGGTAGGGCCACTCCTCTGGGGACAGATCCTCAGTGAGAGACGAGTCTGGAACAGTGGGAGTGAGGGAGTCCATGTGAGGGAGCAGAAGAAAAGACCACAGCTCCTCAATCCAGCTACAGCTAGAGGGGAAAGACGGCAATATGCATTTAAACACTAGCAAAAACACCATATTAAACACTATAGGAACATAAACATATCCAACCATGGCTTGCATCTATCTGTATATTTATGTTTTTATTCATGTATTTATTTAGCTATGTATTAATTTCACTATTTGTTTAATATGGTCACATATGGCTATTACATTGGGTTAAACCAGATGTAGTGTAAGTATTATAACATATGAGCTAAGTCAGCAGTGAATGCAGGTGTGGTCAATTTACAAATGTTGTTAGTTAAAAATTAAAATAATAATATCTGTGGTAATAATAATTGTATTATGTTCTGTAATTTCAAACAATTAAATCAGTGAATTAAGCACTAGAAGCATTTGTACTTTGTCATCTGTAATAGATAACATTTTCTCTCTTCTTTTTATCATACAAATAGGTAGTACGAAACATACGTTTTTTACTTTTTCCTCTTTTTAAATGGTAAGAAGTGCAATCATGCATTTTTTAAGAAAACTGAAAATAATATATTTAAAGTCCCAATTTGTGATTCAGCATTGCCGGCTTGGTCCTGTTATATTTTCACAAAACAGCACTAGATGCTCTCTCCGTTACTCTCCGTTACTGCTGTCTGATAGAGTGCCTGACAGAAGGGGAACAGGTTTCACATCTATCATCTACCGGTAAAAAAAATCAAATAAACTTACAGATGGTAGCTTTAAAATAAGAAAATTGCACAAATATATTATTTATCAACAAAGGATCTTGTCACTGAATAGATTCAAACCCATACCTTAGTAACATGTGCAGGATGTAAACAGGGAGGATGACTTTATGAGGCTGAAAGCTTTTGGCCACTGCTTGACTCATACTTGTAGTTTCTTTAGAATTCAGGATTAAAGTCAGCTGCCTCCCACAGGCGAGGAGGAGTGTAACAGCTGTGTACACTGGCATAATGGGACCACAGAACCTCAGCACCTAAAATGAGAGATGATATTTAAATTACAATGTTGTTGATAAGACATAGCAAAAAGTCACTACAGCCCTTTTGTAAATAAAGCTTTTTTATGCTTATACATACATCATTTCTTTTGGACAATCACATACCTGCCCCAACACTTTGGGTAAAGATGTCCTCACAGACACCTGCAAATAAACATTGAATAAATTAATATAGTTAGATTAGAACAAGAACTCAATTTTAAAATGTTTATTTTGTAGTTTTTACCTTATATTGGCAGTTGGGGGCAGTGTGGAGTTGAAGAATGGCACTAGAAGAATTGTCTGGGCGACTTGTGTGAAGCATCCCTGAGATCTCTGTCACTGATGGTGCACTGTTTGGACCATAAAGTGAAAATAGAATCTTATGTAAACATATTAAACTATTAGTGCATGTTCTTTGCAACCAAATTTGACCAACCTGACAGTGGTTAGTGAGTCTTCGCGAAACCATGATACTTTGAGTCGATAGACATCGGACAATCTCTCTGAATGACAAATATACAGCTGTTATTAGTATGCAGTTTAATAAAGGGCCTGTACCAAATGTATTTATTACTTCTCTTATTATAAAGGCTAAATCAAAATATTTTTTGTCTGTCACTACTGAGAACCTCAATGATTCACAGACATTTTGGAAAGTGATTAAGTCTCTGTCTGTGAATAAGAGTTCTCAAGCTTTTCCTACATTTGTTTTATAAGATTCAGTCCCAGTTTATGATAGAGTCGAAGTCCTGAACTGCGTCAACAAGCACTTTTTATCATCTGGTTCTTTGTCTGAGTTTGCAGTAACTTCTTCAATGAATCCCTGCAAAATCATCACAGCGATAATTAGGATGCTCAGAATGGATAAGGCAAGTCAGGAATAACTTTGGACCTTGTAAAATGAACTAGTTCTGTTTTTCACATTTTAAGACAGTAAAAATCTGGTACAATGCCTTTAAGTTCTTGTACAATTATGGTTTACAGTAGAGACTTACCTTTAGGCATTTTGCAGTAGCTAGCAACTGTGATTCTAAAAGCTTGATAGACCTGGGAAATAAAAAGGGGGGGTTAAAAGTTAAGTTATATATAATATAACGGCAAGAAGATAACTTAATCAGACATAATCCTGTGTCATTTTCAACAGGTAAAATAGTCAATCCAAAAATTAACCTGGTGAAAGTGCTGTAGTTGAATGGTGTGGAGAAGACCGGAAGAGCCGATTGTTACATCACTGACAGTCATACCTAAAAACAAATACAAGTTTATGAAATGTTTAATTAAATTTTGAAATAATGTATTTGATAATTATGCAGCTCACCAACAGAAAGCACATGTGGCACTGGTAAAGTTATGGTCTGAGATTGAGATTGCTGTCTCTGCCATTCACACTCCACTGTAAACTGTAGAACAATGAACATTTAAGAATTTGAGCATTTAAAAATGTTCAAAATGTAAAATTATACAGACAAAGTAGATTAGTAGTACTGGCAGTAAATGATCTGTGGATAGCATAGGTTTGAATACCTGTTTTCCATTGACATTTGAGGCAGACACAACCAAATGAGTAAATGCGGACAAGTCGTTCAGATCAAGAATTAACACCTGATGATTGTGAGAATATAGAAGGTTACAAATGCATAAAAAAATAATAAAATAAATATAATCATAAGTTTGTTAGCACCTTGTAAGGAGGAAGGTATTCTGTTCCCACTGACAGATCCACGGCATGTGCACTGACGAAACAAAAGAGGAAGAGAATTAATTGATTAAGGCTTTTAATGTTTAATATAGGGCAGCATGAGTTTTCTGACAAGCATTGCAATTGTGATTAGATTTGTGTTTTATGTTTTAATAATAAAGTTCACATTTTGCACTTAGGAGAATTGCCAAGAAGACAAAAACTGACATACTAATACAAGAATCATGTCTGTACAGATCTAAACTACAGGGTCAGCAGTTTTTCATCAAGAATAAGATAAATAAGGATGTTTTGTTATTTGTGAAGGAAATTATGTCACTTAAGAAATTGTGTCCATTCAAATTGCAATTTTGATTTGATTACGATTAATCTTGCAGCCCTAACACAAAACTGAGGTACTCCAAACTGACTCAGGTCCGAATAATTTTTTCATGGTAATTTCTTCAAAATCAATGTATTTTGTCTCACTTTGAGTTTTTGATTTCAGAATTAGATTTTAATTCAGAAAGACTTAAGATTGTGCTATGTAATCAAATGTTATGTCAACACCTTAGACCCCATTGTCTTACCATGAGGAACCGTTTTTCTGCATGCAGCCGTATACCCAGCTGGTCATGTCCTGCTAAACACCAAAGACACAAAAATATGTCAACATTAAAATTACAAATTCAAAAGAGATACACAATATATTTACTTTACTTATATAAGCTAAGTTAAAGTGTTTATATTGATACACACCAGCCCACTGCTCCTACAGTAGAAATGGCTGTATGCTTTTCTCCGACTGGACAGAGCAAACAGGAAGTACTTCACTTGTCCTTCCTGTCAACAGACGTGCATTTCATTTAATTAGATTTGCAAAATATTAAACTAATTAGAACACATTAAAATGAAATAATGTTAAAATAATACCTTTGGTGTGGTGTAGGCCAGACGCAGTGTGTTTACTTCACTCCATGCTTCCGGAGATTCTGTTCAAATAAGACAATAGATTATAACTGATATTTTATTGTTAAATGTAATTGCAACTGTGTATTTTGTATGTAATTACCATGTATGTAGTAATGATATGCATATAACATGAACGTAATATATTATTTACTATTTTATCATTAAGTTTAGGAGTAGTTCTTTACTCCTTTTGGACCAGAATTGTATTTTGCATTTATGCATTTTTCATTTATTAACTGCTTATAGACATATGAATGAATGGATGAATGAGTGAATGAATAAATGTCACATCCTTGCAGTTAATTTTACATCAACAGTGCACAAAACACTGATTTATTGAAAATTAAATAAAAACATGAGGTTGGTCTTACCCAAAAAGGAGGCAGTGGTTTTCTGAGTCTCTCCCACTGGACTCACAGGGTGTCTGATAAAGTGATGGTTCAGTACCGTCATTTTCCTCTCTGGGTCCTCTGTGAACTAAAATAACACAGATACATGTATTGTTAATATAGACTTGTAACTTATTTATATACTGCATACTATTTGAAGGTATTTTTTCATTTCCTAACCTGTCTTGTGGCAGGGTCGAGGAGGTCAAAGAAAGCCCTCACAGTGGCAAGTACAAGCTCTTTGCACCTGAAAAGATGAAATGATGGTTGTCAACATGTAATGCTACAAGTCCATTAAAATGATGTATAGAATAAGATTTAGTATTACCAGACAATTGATAAGTGATCGGTGGAAACCCAGGTACGAGGGACAGCAGTTACCTTGTGAGAAAAACAAACAGCATAATAAATCTTTTTAAATCTTCAAGGTAAATTAAACTGTTTTATTAAAATGTAACATGCTTTCATTACTAAAGCTTGCTTCATTATTAAAACCACACCATCATATCTATGGACACAGTGTTGCTCTATCATACCTATGTAAAAAGGTCTTGGTTATGGATTTAGCCATGTTTTACTTCAAAAACTTGGAACTTGGGAAACAAAATGTGTTCTAATGTGGTATCCTTTGCTTGCGATATTTGTTTTTTAGGTTCACATACATCAGCAGTCTCAGTGAATATGAATTTGTACACTATATGCTGGGTTCTTGTGCATGAGTTTTAACAATGATGTGTTTTTAGGCCAGTGATGTTCTGAAATATGATCTTACCACCAGTGATAACTTGTGGGGATCGTCCGAGGAGCAGGGCAGAGAGGTGAGACCGGAGCGGACCTGGAAGTCTCTGTACCCTCCTCCCACCGACAGCACCGTCACGTTTCTGAGACGCTCCGAGTTTAACCACTTCTGCCTCACTGCTTGGTAGAAATCTGAGACAGGAGGAAGACACAAAGTAAGTCTGATTTAAACTGAAATAGGCAAGAATGTCAGAGGCCAGAATGGAGTTGCCGTCACACCATTGCCAACAACAACTAGCATGCTAACACGCTAACAGCTGCCTAGAGCCGCTTTGATATTGTACACTGTACCTTGTATGAGTTTACTTTATTAAATGAAATAAAATGAGTATAGTCCATAATGGAGCCCTTATGGACTAATAATTTCTCAGTCTAAAAGCAATGAGGGGAAAATATTGGAAAATTAATATTTTATGCATCTTGTGTTATTATGAATACAGAACTTATTGTATTTTCCAAAAAGAAAACAACAACATCATAACTATTTTAACAGGATGAACATTAAGAACTATACCTACTTACCTACCTACCTAGATTAAATTAAGATCATGGTGAACTATTTTCTTTAAGAAAAATTCAATCAAATAATTCACATAGCAATAGCCTCAATAGAAATCTCAAAGAGGTAAAAATTTGTGGGCCTTCCTGACTAGCATCTCTAGTGGCAGATGTTGCTGTAGTTGTCATGCAGGTGTAACTGGTACTCACTAAGCAGGTATGGGTCCAGCCCCAGCACTGGAGCCACATGGGGCGAGGCTTGGGTGATGATAAGGGTCACCAGGTTTGGGTTGAATTTGGGCAAAGTGAACAAAGCCCGAGCCACCACTCCCCCCATAGAGTGACCGACCAGGACTACGCTCTGAGGAGGGGACTTCAGGTGCTGAAGAAGAAGAAGACATACAGAAACCGAATTACTGTGTTGATTTCCTCATGAAAATCCACACCACACATATCTTTTTTTCCTTTTTTACACGTTTGATTAATCCTACGTCATTAGGCTGTCTACATCTCCAAAGCTCAAAATGCTCTGGGTCATCTCGTGATGTCATGAAGTGGTAGTTTTCAAGTTAACAGCTACCTTTTACCTTTTGTTCAACAGATATTGGCAATTCCAGGGCTGAAATTATCCCAGTGATTCTAGTGAAGCTGTATGGAGTTTAAAAATATGGTGGGGCACTTCCTATATTACCACATGACATCACAAGGTGGTAGTAGGCCTGTCATGATAATTATTATATTGACTTATCATTAAATATATGAAAGCTGGAACAATATATTTTTGGGCTCAATATTTATTGTGGGTACATTTTCTTGGTAAAAGTGAAATATTTTGAGTATTTCTGTTGTAATACAGTAAGATTTGAGCTCTAGGAAGTTGAATACCTAATGGCTAATTACAGGTTTATTCTGTTTGCTTGTCATTTATTGCAGTTATTGCATGCCTTTTAATGATATGGTCTATTTAAAAATGCATCCCTGTCTCTGCACCACTCTGATGCCACAGGCTCACACATTTATTCGTACTGTCCCTATTGTTAAAAGTTTTCACAGGTTCCCGTCTGACGCTCCTTAATCCAAATGTCAATTTGCAACAACACTTCAACAATTCAGAGAGCTCATAGAAGCAGAGGCCCACAAACTCTTATTGACTTATCAGTTTTATGGTAGAAATAATATGCACACAATCACACGCAACACGGCCGCAAATTGCCCAAACTGTTTTTCAGTTTATACTCGCAGTGTGGCGCACGCACACACACTCGCACACGCGCGCGCACACACACACACACACAGACACACACACACAAATAAATAAAAATATAAACTGCAATTTAGGTTTAATGCCATAATAATGTTGAACATTCCAGCCAAAGCAATAAAGATTATTTCCCAATTTCTGGTCACATGATTTTTAATTTGTTTAATTTTTGTATATTGTGTTGTGAATGATTTTTATGTGTTGTTAGAGTTATAAAAATTAAGTAATTTTCATCCTATGCTTTTCATAGCCTAAATGGATTAAACAACCTTTATGCTTTAAACGCAAATTCTGCAGTGTAAATCCCCACATGCATCACTGCTGCCCCAAAAAATAGTTTTATATGGGTTTTATAAGGGCACTGGTTTTATACCAATAAAATTAATTAACTGGTCGGTCAGAGTCACCTTCCACCTTTCTGTCATCACATCTGTTAAATATATCTTCAAACAAAGCTCTCCAATGTTGCTCAGTAAAACTTCAGTAAAGAATTTGTTTAAGGCTTAACTGGGGTAAAAGTAGAAGGCGACAGAATGTGATATTTATATGTTGGACAACCCTTCAGCTGTAACACAACCCCACAGCCGATATCCCACATGCTCTGAACATAGATGAAATTTAACCTTGTAGAGCCGCAGAATGGCCTTAATGCTCTCATGTAGGAAGTGGGTCTGTCTGAGCAAACTGCCTCCGTAAAGTGCCACCAGCTCTTCGTTGAAGTCCACAGTGAAGACGTTAAAATGGAGTCCTCCTTCCATGTTCTCAGCCTTCCTCAAAGCAACAGAGCCCAAGGAACGAGCTGCAGGGGGAAGAAATGACAAGAAAAATTACGTTTGGATGCGTTGGTTTGGTCCTGGTTTGAGCCTCGTTTAGTCCTGATGTAGACATAGATTTTGTCCTGTTCTAATCCTCGTTTACTTTTGGAGTCCAAGTTGAGTTCCAGGTGAAGTCCCAGTTTAGTCCCAATTTTGATGTAGTGTGTGTGTAAATGTGAGCACAGCCCTCATCTGATGAATTATGTTTGGCTTTTCATTCATATTTATTTATTTATTTATTTACATAATAGCAGATTAATTAATACATGTGTCCATATCTAAAGCAATAGAGCCTGCAATAACAATTTATGTGTTTTATGTTGAGTGTGTACTTTAACCTTTTTTTTTTTTTTTTTTTTTATTTTGCTATTAATGCCCATGACGAAGAAGGTAATAATAAACAACAGTACAGTATTCCTGGCATGGCTACAATATGAGACACAATTTATTTGCAAGGGCAGTACAAATAAAATGTATTTTGAAGGGCGATCCAGTTTGTATGCTGGTCAGGTAGAGACTAATCAACAAAAAGCTTAAGGCTGTCCCCATGTCCTTACACAACCCCAGAACATCTTCATATGAAAAGCTAGTGGTTGAGTTTTGCTTTGTAAGTTGAAAATATATGTCCTAAAAACATTTTTTTTAAGAAATCCTCCAAGATCCTCTATCCTGTAAGCTTCTGCTTTATTTGTGCTGATCTAATACAGGAATCCCATGCATTTCAAAACATGTCCTTGGAGGTTTAAACTACACGGTTAGCAAGATTTATATATTAGGAGAACCCATGTGACTAAATAGTTAGTTTTTGATATGTGCTAACTGCGACCAATCAAATTGTGCTTTGATTTGGTTCTAGCAGCTTTGAAATACAAGGATGTAAATAAAATACAATATACAACTTGCTTCAAGAACAATCAAAAATGAAATTAATATTATATGAACTTGCCTTGTTTGTGACTTCCAGCATTCCCAGGCAGGAAGAGGACTGGGGCACCATTCAGTTTGAGGTTACGTGTTTCCTGGGCATACACCCCTTCTCCATACAGGTACAGCCCGTAGGCCGGGTACAGTTTGCTCACTCGCCGAGATAAAGACACTTGCTGGAGAGGAAACAAATGTACAAGTCAAGTCTCAAGACAACATTAGATCATACTTTAGGCTACACTTTATCACAGGGACATTGAATTTAGAAACATTCCATTTTGGACAATAATTGGTTTGCTGCTGCTGCTGCTTCCAAATAAATAAAAAAAAAAAAAAAAAAAAAAAAAAAAAGAGTCTGCCCCAGGGCTGCTGTGGCTACAACAGTAGCTTACCACCACCAGTGTGTGGAAGTAAAAGCACTGTGGGTATCTTGAAAGGCACTACATAAATCAAATGATTATAACTCCAGTGATTACAAATCTCAATGAGAATACCCTACTCAAATAAAGGTCAATAAACAAATAAAAACACGTATTTACTGATATATTTATACAAGAATGTTGCATAACCTAATCATAACCTGCAGAAAGTCCATTCAAGAGTAGCCCAGTGAAAGACTGATGTCAATACTGAAGATAGCCTCCAGATGTGTCCCACTTCTGGGCAGCTGAACACATTATTCATGGCCTATACTACTACTACTACTACTACTACTACTACTACTACTACTACTACTACTACTCACCTCACATGTCCCCATTTATAAAGATTATCTGGTGTTGATAGGATTGTTGTGGGATCAGCTGTTATTAGTTCTTGCTTTTATAACACTGCTAATTTTAGTACATCCCTTGGGAATTACGCCTTAGTTACAAGTGAAATACAGGTGAATGAATGCCATAAGATAATGGAATATACATACGGAAATACATTAGCTACACGCCTACTTTTCCAAGACAGGTGAAGCTAGCATTACCTGAAAATGCAAATAAATAACTCTTGATTGTGAAAATTGAGCATGCATTAGCTACTACTACCATTTGCTTTTAGTACACCCAGATTACACGCTGTTATTGAATTAGTAATAAGTAATAATTAGCATTATACTTACCCTGTACTCTGGGTATTCAAACATATAAGTCATGCTGCATCTATTCTCTTCGAAACCGGTTAGTAATTCTCGTAGGCCGATCGCTAGCAGCCCCAAAGCGAGCCCGTATAAGGCTACGCTAACAGCCTTCATGGTCCAAATATTGTTTTATATGTTACATTTGTCGGACGTCCATGTTTTAGCCGTTCATTCTGCCCAACTTGAGGCACACACGGACACCTCAGCCCTGTCAACGTAGACCAGATCACAACAGGAACCGCACGGCGTACGCTGCGCCATGATTGACAGGTAGACCGACCAATCAGAAGAGAGGACAGGGAAACGTAGCCAATAGGAAGGAGGAGACACCAAATGTAGTGAGAAAAAAAAAAAAAAAAAAAATTATATATATATATATATATATATATATATATATATATATATATATATATATATATATATATATATATATATATATTATATATATATATATTATATATATATATTATATATATATATATATATATATATATATAATATATATATAATATATATATATATATATATATATATATATATATATATATATATATACAATTTATTGATTGTATTCAGCATTTGTGCTGTACGGGCTGTACGGACAAAGAGATATTTTTCTTCTCACATAGGCATTTCATATCCATTCCCATTTTTTAAAGTGAAAAAAAAAAAAAAAAAGTTATGTACATAAAGAAACAACACATTTTCTTTAATTAATCAAATTGTTGTGTTTAATTATATACACATAAAGCATTGTAAGAGTATAGTCAACATCAGAAAACTCTGTCATACTGAACAGAAATAGTTTGGTTTAATAGAGACACAAATCAGCTCCATCCAGAGGTCATACAAATAAAAGACTGAACTATCTTCAGAAAAGAAACCAGGTGACTTATGATAATGTAATACTTTCCTATCAAACTTCATTAAGTAGTAAAGACAGTTAAAAATGCATACTATTTTCAGTGTTTTCTATAGTAGAAGCTGACCTGCGCCTTTGTCACTGGTGAATAATTAACAGTCTCATAAAAGAGTTGTTGAAATGATGAAAATGGTTAAAATTCAAAATAACTTTATTCCAAAAGCTTGGAGTGCTCTATCCGTGTGATAGTCCAGTCTGGGTCAACTCCTTTGGTGAATTCACGCTGAAATCTGTTATGATAAAAAGCAAAAAGAAAAATTCAATTCTGTCAGCTGGACAAAAGTTTTTTTAGAGTGAAGAGGTTTCGCTGGTCATCCAAGCAGCTTCTTCAGTTCTGGTCAGATTGCTGTTGGACACTATCTTATAACTGTCTGAAGGGAGGAGCTAAATACACTGAAACTAACACACCTACTGGTTTACAGTTTCTGTTTGTTAGCTAGGTCTATTGAACTACACTGTGTGAACTGTGCCTTAGTCATATTTGCATAATAATTCAGACTCCGAAAGAGGCGTCTCTTATGATAATGATAATAGACTTCTTTTATGTATTCAGAACTTGACATTAGCCAACTAACTAAAAGTGCTGCAAACACATTTAGTCCTTCTACATTATTTTGCAAGTTAAATTTTATATATATATACACATTATTAATTTTGACTTATTATTCTTTAAAGTAAAGCAAATGTTTAGTTAGCTTTGACCCCTGTTCAGATATGATACATTTTCAAATGCCAAATATGTGATGGTTTACTTGTATACCAACAGAAATCAGAGTTACATATGATCCTATATTATTATAGTCCAGAAAAGCTCACTCATAGTTTGCAGTCAGTAGTCTTTTCATCTCTGCTTCTCCTTCTCCGATGGCGACTTGGAAAACGCGGGTTCCTTCCAGAGAATCATCAGGAAGTCTTGCACTGGTCAGGTACCAGAAACGCATCAAGATACTTACAAACTTCCGACCTGATAAAGATATGGAAAATAACGCAAAACTAAGATTGTTATAACAATTAAATAGAAAAATGGTTCCACAAGGGAAGAACAACTGAAGTATTAAATGTGCTTATGACGAAAATATATGACGAGGACTAACAATGAAAGCACCAGAGGAACTGTTCAGGTTAAAAGTTTTGCAGATTGAGATGGTTTGGGCATGTGCAGAGGAGGGACAGTGAATACATGGAACAGAGGAAGGACAGCTAATATATGGTGCAGAGGAGGGACAGTGAATACATGGTACAGAGGAGAGAGAGTGAATTTTATTAGAAGGATGTGGAAGTTAGAGCTGCAGAAACAGATTTATGTATGTAATGAAACAGGTCATGAAGTTAGACAGTGAGAAAGATGATGTATACAAAGTAGTAGTACTAGTAGCAGTGGTTGATGACACTGACCACTGTCATCATAGTAAATGCCCACGTCTCCAGGAGTAGTGTACATGATCTCATCTGGATCTGCCAAAAGGGCCTTCTTGTAATGCGAAGGCAGTAAGTTACATTTTTCTTCTAGTTTCCCAATGAGCTAAAAAAAATAAATAAAAATGAGGGAGCAATGAATTATGATGAGCTAAATAATAACACTTTCATTGTCATTTATTCTGTTAAATAAGCTATCTTTTGCATTTTATACATATTTATTAAGTATACTTACATCTTTTGCTACAAGCCCTTCTAGTGCTTCAAACTGGCACTGTGACAGAAGTCTGGAAACATGTGTGAAGGCCTCAAGAGACAAAAGTAGAGTTAGAATAAACCTTTCTCTTTTATTTTCAGCTAAACTAAATAACAATCAACACTCAAATACACAGTGGTTTTGGATGGGATGAGAGACTATTTTAAAACGAATTTCATTTTTACAATATTTCAACATCTAGGAGAGAAATGCATACAACGTTACAATACGATAGTGACTTTTTAACTAGTTAATTTAATCTTCTACCTGTTTAGCTCCTTCCGTGAACTCTTCAATAGAGAAATCTTTATCGAAGTATGCCCTTATGAGAAAATAGTAAATCTTGGTCCGAAACCAAATGAACGGATTGGGGATACCGAATACAACCACTTTTTGTCTCTGTTTTTGAGGCTCTCTGTCTGAGCTGTAAGGCCGAAATAACGTCACCGAAACGCGGGCAGCTGTGGGATACCCCGGTATATGGCTCCGGATCAGTGTACACCTGTCTACAGTAAATAAACGATTTATTCCGAAAGATACTGACAGACGACAACAACCTCTGAATATGGGCAGCGCCATGTTTGTTGCGTAGTGTTTCTTGTCCGTCTATGTTTGTGGTTCGGGTGGAAACAATAGTTATTTTGAATGGGGAAGGATAAAACTGTGACACAATCTACAGGCATGGAGAAAGTGCTTGGACTTTTGTGAGATTTTTGTGTTAAAAATATGAATTATGGCGCTTCAGGAAAACATAGATGTACCCGTGTTTACAAGAGTGGACAAGGACGTGTTTCTACGAGATATTTATCCAAAAGTAAGTGTGACCTGAACATGATATGGTTTGTATTTATATTATAGCATTCCTCAATGTATAGCTTTGTAATAATTGATGCCTGCATGCATTTGACTTTTAGCAATGTGTATTTAAACACATACACTAGTTGACCTCATTACAGTTGTACATTGGAAAGGTTGTAAATCCAATTCAGAATCCACTACTGATATGTTTTTTGTGTCACTGGGCAAGTCAGTCAGTGGCTAAATGTGAATAAGGAGTGAATAAATAATGTACTAATGTTTAGAGCCTTGAATAATATGCAAATACTATATATGATTCAAATAATTATAACAGATGTTTTTGAATAGTGACAACAGATGCTGAACAATATTTTATACCCAGTGAATTGATAAAACCAATATCAAAATGAAATACTCAATCTTTAAAATCATAATAAAGATTTGTGAATTTGATGCTGTGTTTTCTCAAATGGTCCTTTACAATATTCTTTGGTTAATTTTTTCAGCGTAGACCGGCTGTGCTCAGAGGAGTGTGTCTGGGGCCTTGTTTGGAAAAATGGACGACTCAGTACCTCATAGAGAAGGGAGGAGATCTGGAGGTGAAGGTTCATGTATCCACTGTGCCAACGATGGACTTCCTACATAAGAACTTTGTTTACAAGTGCGTCACAATCATTAAACAATATTTCACCAAGTTAAACGTGCACCATGTAACTTTTCTGGGTATACCACCTACTGGTCTTCATGAACATGTTATTACTGGGCCTGGAATGTTCCACTGTGTGTCAATGAATGCTCAAAAAGTACCTGCATTCGTACTGTGAGCGGGCTTGCCTCTCCACAGATCTGACATTGTGAAATATTTTAGAGAAAGCAATAACATCTTCATGGAAACAAACAGGTGGCTGACCACCTCCCAGAAGTTACAGTTACACAGTGCAACTTCAATATCTGCATTTACAAATATTAATCTGTTTCTGTAATTTGTTTACATGATTCCAGGACATTGGCATTTAATGAGTTTGTGAAAAGGGCATCAGAGGAAATGCATTCTGATTTCTTCTTATGTGAGGTATGTTGTTAAATTCAAAACAATATTACAAGGTCAATATTACCTAATCTAATAATATTAATAATATTGTACCTGGATAATGGAAATGAACTTGCACATAATACTTATACTGCTACTAACTGACATGTTAACAGCCCAGAGCAATGGAGAATAAGTTATGTATGCATAAACTGTCAAAATATAGTGTAATTATTTGTATCTTTTTTTAGGATGAAAGTTACTACTTACGATCCCTTGGAGAGGATGTGCGAAAGGTAGGTTAGTAGAAAACTAGATGTCCAAATATTCTCAAGTAAATATTTAGTTGTTATCGCATATAAAGATTTAATAGTTCACTGGTTTGATACAATTTGCAGGAACCAGCTGATATAAAGAAACAGTTCCCAGTTTTGGCTGAAGATTTTAAAATCCCAGAGTTTTTTGATCCAGATACGTTTTTCTCCAGTGTTTTTCGTATCAGCTCCTGTGGTCTGCAGCTCTGGACTCACTACGACGTAAGTATTCTGGTGTGGAAATGCATGTAAAATACTGAGGTAGTAGGAGTAGTATTTGTAGCTATAGTATTTTCTGCTGTCTTGTAACTCAAACTCAAAACTCTTATTTGTGATGTGCAGGTAATGGATAACCTTTTGGCTCAGGTGACCGGGACAAAGAGAGTGGTTCTCTATAGCCCTCAGGATGCACTGTATTTGTACATGTCAGGTAACTAACTTGGTCTGAAAATAGTAAGGTTTAATGCCATACTGTGAAACATTCCAGACAAAGCAATAACATCTCCATGAAGAAAACCATTTGATGTACCCTCCACCAGAAAAGTTACACAATGCACCTTTAAATTCAGTTTATATTCTCACATCTGCACAACATAATTTCATGAACAAAATTGCCATTAATCTATTCACTATTATTGTAATATTCATAAATTCTTGACAGGAGATAAATCTGAAGTCCTGGACATAGACTCCCCAGATCTGGAGAAGTTTCCAGAGTTTGTTAAAGCAAAGAGATACGAGTGTGTGCTGCAGCCTGGAGACCTGCTGTTTATTCCTGGTAATACAATTACTTATTATATCTTGCTTTATACCTAAAACAATAAAAAAAATTCTCAATAGAAATATGTGGAAAACACAACAGATTATTCAACCTACTTTTTCATTCACAGCCCTCTGGTTCCACAACACTCTGGCCTTGGAGTTTGGAGTGGGGGTGAATGTGTTTTGGCGCCACCTACAGCCAGACAGTTATGACAAAAAGGACCCGTACGGAAACAAAGACCCAGTGGCTGCGACTCGAGCTCTCCAGGCTTTAGAGAGGGCACTGCACACTCTGGACGAACTGCCTCCTGAGTATAAGGACTTTTATGGACGGAGGATGGTTCAGAGAATACAGAAGAGGACTTACTGTGAAGCAAATGAGCCAAAGGACAGCAATAATGGTAAAGTAAAGAATCTTGGATAAAATGGGGAAAAATTCGAGTTTGTGAGGTTAAAATTTTGGCTATAATACTTTTTGCACTATATTTAATAAAAGAAATAATAAACAAATTGTTTCTTCCTCTTTTCCACATTGCTGTTATGGCTTCTACATTTTAATCTATCTGTAGCCAAGTGATGAAAATACTGAAAGGTGTAAATAATTCTCCTCAGACTCGCACTTATGAGCTGTAGTGGAGGATGGTGCTTGTTGTAGTCCGTTTTCTGGGAGTTGTAGTTTTGCCTGTAGTTCCCCTGGTTAGCACTGGTTTAGAGTCAAAAGGGTTTTGTGGCTCCGGGTGTTTTCTTTTCTGTGGGAGACGGTCCAAATGGCTCTTTGAGTATTTAAGGTTGCCGACCCCTGGTCTAGGAGCTGTTGAATAAGATAAAATAAGATAATCCTTTGTTGGCAGTTGCGCAAAACCCCGACACAAGCCAGTGTTATTCTGTGGTGATGCTCGGCTGCCAGGATATCACAGAAAAATCGAGTAAATTCTCTAAACATTAACTGTCGTGATGTTGTGTAGTCTAGTCATGTAGCATCACTCTTCATATCTAAAACCATCATAACGTCCATTTCGTTTAACGTTACATTTAGCGAACATGCAAAGCTTTGCATTCTCAACCAATCCATAGCCACTTTTGATGGACTAGCACTGTCCACTCGAAACTAGTCCAGGCAATAACCCATGAACTATCCTATAGCCAACATAAATTAAGATGATTTATTAAGAGACCAATCGCAAACTAAAGTCCTGCATTCTTATTATTTCCGACTGTCCTAAAGCCAATTTTAAACGTGAGGTGATTTTCCAACTCTCGTCTACTTCACTTGAAACGTTAGTGATCAGGATGGAAAATAATTGAAATCATGAAGCCAGATTGTGTTAACCAAACAACAATAAATATACCGTTTGGGTATAACAGGGAAAACATATAGGCCTATATTTGTAGCCTACTTACTTTAACCAAATAAGAAGTGTCCAATTTTATGATTCACAAATATAGGCTATCAAAGCGTTCAGCTAAAACAACTGGACTTACTTAGTTTTAGAAGCCTCCATTTCATTACCAACCAGATATCTTTCTGTTTCCTTCTAATCGCTCCACCAAAATGACACTAAACTTACAGGTTTCAAACTAACAAGTAACAACATTCATGTCTTTGGACTTGAATAAAGGCACCATTTGTTCGTAAATAGTAGAGTTAATAAAGTTTGGTGTATATGTTGTGCTTGTTTTAAGGCCCTCTCTGAGAAAAGTTCCTGAATTTTCCTTTAAATAATGAATCAAAATATCAAAACTATCCCTCCCTGCCGTACCAGGTCCTTTACACACAGTGGTTAGGGTTAGGGCTTCAACAACAGGACAAGGTAAACGCATCCTGAATATAATTTCAGCTTCAAGCATGCCTTCCCTAACAATGAATCTGGTTGTATAGTTGGAATTGCGCCAGGGACGAGGCAAATCATCCCGCGCCAGTCATCCCCAACTCCAGAAAGTGAGCTGCTTAAAGCGGATTCCCAGCCGTCATCCCTGGGACCGTGCGCTCACCTTATTCCACCAGCGGTATGTTTTTCTCTTAGTTGTGCTTAGTTCCAGTGCGCTATAGGATTTACAGTAACTCCTCATTCATGTTTTCAGGTGTCAGTGGTCAGCAGCGGCACAGGACACGCCGCCTCTGCTGTTTAGTCTCTCTTCTGTTTTTGTCTGCATTATTTTGTTTTGTCCTTTTTTTTTCGGTTCATTTGATTTATGTTTTCAGTTGAGAAATGGGGTCTGTTCTAGCGCAACTGTGTGCGCGCAAATTGTGGGTATTTGTTTTACAATGAACTGAACGAGTGAGTGATTGTATCCAGAACTTTTAATATTGTAGTTATTGTTAATGAAATTAAAAATGTGTTTCCTTTAAAATGTAAAATAAAGACCCTGTAAATGATGGAACCAGGCTCTCTCATTTGATAGCCTTACCTGTGTGCCTTATACTTGGATTCTGTTTCCCCAAACTAGATTTGGGGAGGCGTTGCTGCCACACAACTTCTATTATTCCAATTTGTCTAGCCCTTGTTAGACATTTATAGACATGCTAGAATTTTATTGTCTAAACAAGAGTAGGGTTTTTAGCACTTTATGTATTGCTATTTTTAAAAATATTTCTTTTACAATGTACGAAAGGGCGCACTGTGCTACGATTTCATATCATATGTAAATTGGCAACCATGTCTCTGTAGGTGAACTTCAGAGAAACTGTGCTCTGCTGCTACAGAAGTGGCTCGCCACTACTGAGTGTGAGTGGATGTCCTAATCTGAACAATTACATAAGGTTAGAATAAAGGAGTTACACTACACTGCATTCAGGATTTGTTTTGCCCAACAAATGTATTGCTAATGCTAGAGTCATCTAATCAATTAGACTGGGATTCAGGAGCTAATGGTGAACCTGGTTTGGAACTCAAAAGTTCAAACTCTTGTTTAATGTCATTTGATCAGTTCTGCTGATATCTTGAATACTGTATTGGCACAAAAAAGACTGCTTTAAAAAGTGCCATGCATGGGTGAGTATTTGCATCAGTAAAAGTCAAATCGGTTAAATGATTCCAAACCACATGTGGAGCTTCTGTCTGTCATGCTCTGAATAAACACCTTCATCAGCAACACTGCTTGCTTAGACTTAGACTTAGACAAACTTTATTGAGCCACAAGGGAAATTCTTTGGATACAGCAGCTCACTCATCACAATATAATATAATAACAGCGAGTAACAAAATAGATGGTATAGCAAAAAGAGCAAGAGACAGGTGTCAAGTGAGACATAATTATAGAAATAAATGTATATGTACAAGTCAAAATAAAATAGAAAAATAAGTAATAAAATATAAGATCACCACTATATACAAGAGACAAGAACAACAGTGCAATAATATGCTGATTGACGGGGCATAGGTTATCCGTTACTTGAGATTAAGTTGTTGTACAGTTGTAGGGAGTATTATGTGTTACATAAGGGTGAGTTATTGTACAACTGTATGGAGTATGGTATGAACGTAGTCGTGTAGCTCTCACTGTTTGAGCGGAGCGTCATTGCTTCATAACTCTTGAGGTTTATGTAACCATTTTTGTGTTTCGTCTCTTTTTGTCCTGATTCAGCCACACATCTACATTATCAGTGTTTTTTGTTTCACTTTGCCACTCAAATGTAGAGCTATAGAATGATTTATAATCTAACAAGTGTTTGATATGCAACAGGCTAGAAGAATATCGAGTACATCTATCGAGACCAACACTCCAGGTGCCCCCTGACTTGAGTAGGAAAATAAATCTGTTTACTGTATTGTCCATTTGGCTTATTCATATTTTTTTCTATCTGTGATACTGATGTCCAAAATCCTCCAACACATTCTTACATGTATCAATCAATCAATCAATCAATCTTTATTTATAAAGCGCTTTTCATACACACGTGCAACACAAAGTGCTTTACAAGTTAAAATCACAAAAAATAAAAAATAAAAATAAATTTCACACACACACACACACACACACACACACACACACACACACACACGCACACACACACACACACACACACACCCACACACACACACACACACACACTATCGGTCCCAGCCCTCACCCGCAAGCACACCCACACAAGTAAACCCATCAGATACACGCATAAGGCTGGGCACAGATGCAAGTAAGTAAGGAAACGCCATCACAGAAGCCCTCCGCACCGGGGGCGGCACACCAGCTGCAGCCACCAGGCGATGGCGCCGGGCACCCAGCCGAGGCGCGACCAAAAAGTCAACCTCAGTCCAGGCACCCAGAACCAAGCACCCAGCCAGCCACAGGCAACGCGCCACCCCCGGCACAGAGGGCTCCCGCAGAGGAAACACTGGAAAGACCAAAAACACTGCAAAGGCCATGGACAAGAACATAAAATGGCCTAAAACAAATACAACTAAAACACAAATAACTATAACCAAAGGCAGTAAGAGCACAAGCTATCTAAAAGCTAAACTAAAAAGGTGGGTCTTGAGCCTGCTCTTAAAAACATTAACATTCTCTGCGGCCCTGAGGTCCTCCGGCAGACAGTTCCAGAGGTGAGGGCCGTAAAACTGAAATGACGCCTCGCCGTGAGTGTGTGTCCTGACTCTGGGAATAACTAGGAGCCTGCTGCCGGAGGAGCGCAGGGGCCGCGAGGGTTCATAAGGTAAAAGTAACTCTGAGAGGTAAGAAGGCCCAAGACCATTAAGACACTTATAAACCATTAAAAGAACCTTAAAATCGATCCTGAAACACACAGGGAGCCAATGCAGTGATTTTAAAACTGGTGTAATGTGCTCCCGCCCCCTGGTCCCCGTCAGGACACGAGCTGCTGAATTTTGTAAAAGCTGTAGACCAGAGATACTCTTTTTGGGGAGACCAGAGAGCAGGGCATTACAGTAGTACAAGTTACTACAAAAAGATATTTTTTTCAGAAACTATTACATTTCACTTTGTAAAATCTGAAATGACAAAAAAAAAAAAAATAAACATGTCAAAGAAATTTGAAAATGTGAAAAGATTTTTATTGCGTGCCACAGGTCTGTAGTGGTTTAGACACGTGGCGATGGACGGTTTGGACACGGGGACTATGGCTGCTTGGCAGCAGGCCGGGACCCATGACGTGGACAGGGACGTGCTGGGGTAGAAGACGTCTTTCAGCACCTGGCCCACCACTCTGTCTGCTCCGGCCGCTTTCCTGATGTGGACGCTGTAGAGCCAGTCCTGAACACGCACCTCATGTGTTCCTCAGCTGAGGTGGGACAGTGAGCTGAGGGAGGTGGTGAGTTCCTCTTTTAGTCTGTGATGGCCCTGATGCCCTCCCACACCTGCCTAAGGTTTGTGGCGGTGTTTAACCTGCTCTCAATATGCCTCTTGTGTTGTTGGTTGGCAGTATTGATGCCTCTCCTCAGAGCAGCCCCCTGTGAAATTCATCCATGAGCCTTTTTACTGTAGTTGTCTTTTATTTCAAGTTAGCTCTTGCCAGAAGGAGCTGGGAAAAAACAAGACATGGTTTTAGATTTGGAAAATATTGTTGAACTTTACAAGCAATTTTTTGAATCTTTCACCTTTTCCGTGAGGGGCATCCTCTGCAATATACTTGGAAGACAGTAGAGGGCACAATGTGTTGTTCTCATTTCTTCACTCATGATGACAGCACGGTTCTGGTTCAAGAATCTGTGAACACAAATTCACTTTGAATCTGTTTGGAATTAACACGTGTTAGATTGTGTTAAGAGTTACAACAAACCTGGGGTCTTTGTTCTGGAGGCGTCTCACTCTTCTGTCCATAACCATCCTCAGTGTAACTCAAGTCTGAGGGTATCTGCTTCATTTGCCGTTCTTATAATGCCACTTCAGGTCATATTTTAACACATTCCATCAGGTAGGGCTCATTCTGGTCCATTTTATCCACCTGGCTGTCTTGCACAGAAATCTTAGCTGACATAAAGATCTTCTCTTCACCACGGTCAACTTGCTTTGCCATCAATGCTGAAAAACAAACAAAACACAATAAATGTTTAAAGTGTGGTTAAAACAACTCAAACTAACATTATTAATATGCGAGTATAAATAGCTGTTAATGTATATTAGACAATATAGATATGATGATGATGATGTATTACCTTGACATGTTTCCACAGTAACTGCAGACAGTCTTCAGGTGGCGTCTTAACAGCGGTTCTTCCCAGCCGTGGTCAGTAAGACATCTCTGATCTACATTGTTTGATAAAATCAACAACCAAATTATATTGCAGCAAAACACTATGAATATGAATCATCTTAAACAGTATCAATTACAGAATACTGCACAAATGTCAATAAAAAAAGGCAGCTTTGATTATTTGTTAAAGGCTACAAAACCAAAGAGCATTTTGGGGAACTGCCACTAAACCTACCAGACATCTGACAGTTCCTTCTGATGGATGCATTTGCATCATGAAGACAGCAGTTTGGTTCTTCATCTTCATTGGGTTTTAGCTTCAGGGCATCTCCAGCAGGTGGCAGTAGAGTCCATTTTTCAAATGAAAGAGCCTGATGAGCTGGAGGAAAAAACAAACATGATTTTAGTTCAAATATTCTCGACCTTTATAAGTATAAGCAATTTGGAATATTGGACCTTTTTTGTAGGGGACATGCTCTGCAATACACTTGGAACACAGCAGAGGGCACACAGTTTTCTTCTCATTTCTTCATTCATGTTCAGGATGGTACATGTTCTGATCCATGAATCTATGAACAGAAATTCAATTTTAAGCTGTTAGGAATGAGCATGAGCGAATTCTATTCAATTCAATTTTAAAGAGCTACCCAACAAACCTTGTAGCTTTCTTATGGAGGAATCTCTCTCTCCTGTCCAGAACCATCCAGAATTCCACTACGCTGAAAGAAAGAATACAGAGAAATGTTAAGACAGTTATTTTCACAGTGTTTTTATCACTGTTGTAAAATAGAACATCTTAAACTCACGTACTAGTTCTTGTAAATGGTCACAATTGTATTTGTTTCTGCTCCTCTTGCAAACGGTATCTGTTGAAGAAAAAAAACAGTATCATTTACATTTAGTTGTTCATTCATATTAGAAAATATAGATAAGAGATGATAATGTATTGTCTTATGTTTCGATGGTACCTTCAGTCTTTGTCAGAAGCGTCTCATGATGGCTGCTGTGACGTGTCACACAGCGATTCTTCCCAGGCGTGCTCAGTCACTCACACACGTCTGTTACCTATATTGGCTCAGACAGATGAACTCTGACAGGCCTCGCTGTCCCCGCTGTGGTCAGCTCGATGGACCGGTCATCTTCTGTCAGCCATCATCAAAGACACTTTTTACTAAGAAAACACGATACACATTATTAAACTAAAAACTGCACTCGATCTCAACATTTTTACTGTACTACTTTTGACCACAGCTTTAATCATTTTTTAAAAGGCAACAAAACCAAACAACATTTTGGGCCACTGCCACTAAACCTACCAGACATCTGACAGTTCCAGCGTGACGACAACAGTGAGGTTCCATCATCTCCATCCTGTTTTAGTGACACGGGCATCTCCAGCAGGTGGCAGTACAGTCCATTTGTATACTGCATTAGATTGAAGATTTAAGGATCAAATGAAAGCACTGTGGGGCACCTACATGATGAATAGCTGCACTGTGGTTTCATGTAGGATTTGCTTACCTGAGGCACCGAGGAGGAGAGAGGCAGGGTTGGGTAGTCCTAATGGGTGTTGCCAAACGTCATCTTTCTCCAGACTTTATCCATGCATCCCTCTGGTCTCCTTTTTCCTGTGACATCCTGTAACAGCTGGAACATCTGCATGTAGTGAATAAATGCATTCTATGGCATCCCAGCGCTTCACACATGACGACTGGGCAGCAGTGTGGAGTTGAGTGTTGCATCCTCCTGCTGTGTTACGAACCTTGAACTCAAAATGACATTGTTAAGTAAAAAGACACAGTAAACCTCACCTGAGACCGTGTTACAGTACTTACCAATACCTGTCACTGTGAAAAAAAATGAACAGTTAAACCCCACAGCTTAGGGACTTACAGTTCGCTGCTGTAGGGTGGCTGGACGAAACTGAATGTGGACGCCAGGGTCTCCTCAACCTCACAGACAGTGGAGGCAGACGTCCAGGGGGGAGTCACCAGCATGGCGTCCGGGCCAGAGACGAACATCCAAACCTCCTCCTCCATGTGGTGCAGGTTGGGAAGCATGGGCCCAAGGAGCTGAAAGAGAGCACAGTCACCTTATAGTATTGTGTGTCCATGTGACATGTGATCAACAGTAGGTGGGTTGCATACCTCCTGGAAGCGGGCCTCGTCCCACACATGGAGCCAGAGAGGGAGGGACAGCTGCGGGTCTCCAGGCTGCTCCAACAACACACACACACACATATGTTAAACACAAAACACACTACACTGCCATAGGGAAATGAGGACACTCACCAGGTCACGATGACCCCGGGACCCTGAAGTGGGGGGCCGAAGGCGGTGGCTCCTGGAGCGCTTTTGAAAACAGAAAAAGTTTCATTGAATTCAAGACTTGAACAATCAACTATGGCACATCGTTTGATTCAGAGAAACATTCGACTTACCGGTGCACCAGGGCGAGGGGGCACGGAGGACCCCGAGGGGGAGGAGCCAGAGGGGGAGGGTCCAGGGCTGCGGCTCTCAACAGGCTGGGAAAACAATAGACCATGACCCATTTGACATTTCATACAGTTGTGTCACTGAATATTTAAGGGTAAACTCACCGGCACATGAGCAGAAGGACCGGTCTGCCGAGGCAGAGGGCTTCTGCTGCTGGCAGCCTACAAAAGTGCAATTTTGGTTAAAAGGAAGAAACAAATGGAAAAGATATAAAACATGTGAAACTCCAACCACATCTACATGAGTCTTACCTGCTGAGGAGCCGCGGGTGTCCCAGAGGTGGAGGGCCCTGGGCTGTCCCCTCTCTGGAGCTGGAACATCACAAACACACAGGTTAACACAAATGTCTTTACAACAGCAATGTAACAAGAGAAAAGTGCAGATGTGAACAGGCTTACCGGAGCGGAAGACGAGGGTGGAGAGCTGCCCCTCGCCGAAGGACCACCGCGGCGGGCTCGCGTGGTCCGAGGGACAGGCGCCGGAGACCTCTTCCTCTTCCTGCCGCCCTGTTGGACAAAAGATAAACATCATCAAATGGATACTCAAATCAGACTTTTTTGTTGGACATGCAGAAACTAGAGTCATGTGGATCAACACAAAGTGAGGGAAAACAGAAATCAATAAAACATAATGCTTATTTAAAGTAAGCAACATCAAATCAAATGCTCTGGATTGTGCTAAGTGAACTAAGTGAGCTTAAGTGAGCTTTAAACACGGAAAAGAAGAAATTCACTTTGCTTCTTCAGTTCTGAAGAAGCAGCTTAGATGAGCTGCGAAACGTATTCGACCAAATAAACTGTCCAGTTGACAAACTGAATTTCTCCTTTTGTCATGGATTCTACCTGGACGACTGAGGGTTTCTACACACAATCTTTAAACACGGAGATAATACAAGTGTAGATTTGTGATTTCAGTGAGTTTTAGCTCGTTCGTGCCAACTCCAAATGACTTTGTTCATGTTCCCCACTAGTATAAGTGTAAAGCTAACGTAGTTCTGTAGACTAATAATGGTGAAAAAGACAAGAATAATGTACCATGCAGTTGATGAAATGTGGATCTTCTTTGGAGGCTGATCAAGTTCAAGTGCTGTGGGACAAAAAACAAAGTGTTAGTGCTGCGGGCCGCTAGCTTCACTGCTATTAACAGCTGAGATTAGCTTGAGGACAACAGGCAAATGGCTTCTCTCTCGGAGGACAAGAGCGAAAGGGCAGATCATCCGAATGTTGTGCTTTAAATATATGTAACCATTGGTAACCATGGAACGGGTTGCTAAGATTTGTGCTTCCAGTGTTTTTGTTTGAATCCAGAGCCGAGAGCCGCTGTGGGACAAACTACTGTCCCAGACATAATGTTCTGCTTTATATATTCTTCTGTAGACACTGGCTTTGGGACAAACTCAACTGTTTGTTTTTTAATAATTTTTTAATTTTTAATTTTTAATTTTATTTTTATGTTTTTGTTTGTTTGTTTTTGGTTCCATGGCAACGGAGTGGTTGTTTGCGTAAACCACAGAATTGTCTGTGGCGTTTGTGCGCGTGGACCATGTCCCTTGACCCCATGTCATGTTAGAAATTGAACTGGTTCCTGGTCTTTTCTACCTGTCCTCACTCAATCAACGGAGGGGACACGTTTGTCCCTCTTCTCCAAAGATTCCGGGTCTACGACTTTATTACTACACCTTGGTCCTACAGTTGCTTTTGTGGCTCCCTGGCTCACACACTGAGCAGATACTGAAACTTTTTGTTTTTTGAGCTCAGTTTTTAACATCTCGCCATGAGATTTTAACCAAATAAGAAGTGCCCAATTTTATGATTCACAAATATAGGCTATCAAAGCGTTCAGCTAAAACAACTGGACTTACTTAGTTTTAGAAGCCTCCATTTCATTACCAACCAGATATCTTTCTGTTTCCTTCTAATCGCTCCACCAAAATGACACTAAACTTAGGGGTTTCAAACTAACAAGTAACAACATTCATGTCTTTGGACTTGAATAAAGGCACCATTTGTTCGTAAATAGTAGAGTTAATAAAGTTTGGTGTATATGTTGTGCTGGTTTTAAGGCCCTCTCTGAGAAAAGTTCCTGAATTTTCCTTTAAATAATGAATCAAAATATCAAAACCATGTGTGGTAAGACGGCTTTTGAGGCCTATGACGCAGGTGCGCTTACCTGGCGCTCCGCGGCGCGGGCTGTGGACTTTATAAGCGCTCCCTTTCTCGTTGCTCCCCCTTTTGCCCACACGCATTTCTGGGTCCCTGTGTAAGCCGCGCTGTCCTCCATGACCAGGTAAAGTTCCAATCCTTTAGCCCTTATTCATGAAAATATCCAAATCCCTGTATCATGAGTCCTTTAAGTGCCGCCGTCTGACTGCGAGCCCGGCACCGCTTCACACTGGCAACACGCTTCACGGCGCATTTTCGTGCGCTCTCGTCTTTGGCGACAGGTAATGAATGTCTACTGCTCCTGTCCATTCACAAAAATGTCCAAATTGTCACACAGTCCATGTTTTTCATAGTTTCTCTGCTTGGCCGTATCATTGTGCCTTGAGCCGTGCGTGTCACCGCGCGCCTTCATCTGCAGTGACACAGGACGCCCCGTGCGACCTCTTCATTCATGAAATATCCAAATTCTTACGCATCTGTCCCTTGTAGCCACGCTGCTCGGCTGTACTCCCTGCCGTACCAGGTCCTTTACACACAGTGGTTAGGGTTAGGGCTTCAACAACAGGACAAGGTAAACGCATCCTGAATATAATTTCAGCTTCAAGCATGCCTTCCCTAACAATGAATCTGGTTGTATAGTTGGAATTGCGCCAGGGACGATGCAAATCATCCCGCGCCAGTCATCCCCAACTCCAGAAAGTGAGCTGCTTAAAGCGGATTCCCAGCCGTCATCCCTGGGACCGTGCGCTCACCTTATTCCACCAGCGGTATGTTTTTCTCTTAGTTGTGCTTAGTTCCAGTGCGCTATAGGATTGACAGTAACTCCTCATTCATGTTTTCAGGTGTCAGTGGTCAGCAGCGGCACAGGACACGCCGCCTCTGCTGTTTAGTCTCTCTTCTGTTTTTGTCTGCATTACTTTGTTTTGTCCTTTTTATTTCGGTTCATTTGATTTATGTTTTCAGTTGAGAAATGGGGTCTGTTCTAGCGCAACTGTGTGCGCGCAAATTGTGGGTATTTGTTTTACAATGAACTGAACGAGTGAGTGATTGTATCCAGAACTTTTAATATTGTAGTTATTGTTAATGAAATTAAAAATGTGTTTCCTTTAAAATGTAAAATAAAGACCCTGTAAATGATGGAACCAGGCTCTCTCATTTGATAGCCTTACCTGTGTGCCTTATACTTAGATTCTGTTTCCCCAAACTAGATTTGGGGAGGCGTTGCTGCCACACAACTTCTATTATTCCAATTTGTCTAGCCCTTGTTAGACATTTATAGACATGCTAGAATTTTATTGTCTAAACAAGAGTAGGGTTTTTAGCACTTTATGTATTGCTATTTTTAAAAATATTTCTTTTACAATGTACGAAAGGGCGCACTGTGCTACGATTTCATATCATATGTAAATTGGCAACCATGTCTCTGTAGGTGAACTTCAGAGAAACTGTGCTCTGCTGCTACAGAAGTGGCTCGCCACTACTGAGTGTGAGTGGATGTCCTAATCTGAACAATTACATAAGGTTAGAATAAAGGAGTTACACTACACTGCATTCAGGATTTGTTTTGCCCAACAAATGTATTGCTAATGCTAGAGTCATCTAATCAATTAGACTGGGATTCAGGAGCTAATGGTGAACCTGGTTTGGAACTCAAAAGTTCAAACTCTTGTTTAATGTCATTTGATCAGTTCTGCTGATATCTTGAATACTGTATTGGCACAAAAAAGACTGCTTTAAAAAGTGCCATGCATGGGTGAGTATTTGCATCAGTAAAAGTCAAATCGGTTAAATGATTCCAAACCACATGTGGAGCTTCTGTCTGTCATGCTCTGAATAAACACCTTCATCAGCAACACTGCTTGCTTAGACTTAGACTTAGACAAACTTTATTGAGCCACAAGGGAAATTCTTTGGATACAGCAGCTCACTCATCACAATATAATATAATAACAGCGAGTAACAAAAATAGATGGTATAGCAAAAAGAGCAAGAGACAGGTGTCAAGTGAGACATAATTATAGAAATAAATGTATATGTGCAAGTCAAAATAAAATAGAAAAATAAGTAATAAAATATAAGATCACCACTATATACAAGAGACAAGAACAACAGTGCAATAATATGCTGATTGACGGGGCATAGGTTATCCGTTACTTGAGATTAAGTTGTTGTACAGTTGTAGGGAGTATTATGTGTTACATAAGGGTGAGTTATTGTACAACTGTATGGAGTATGGTATGAACGTAGTCGTGTAGCTCTCACTGTTTGAGCGGAGCGTCATTGCTTCATAACTCTTGAGGTTTATGTAACCATTTTTGTGTTTCGTCTCTTTTTGTCCTGATTCAGCCACACATCTACATTATCAGTGTTTTTTGTTTCACTTTGCCACTCAAATGTAGAGCTATAGAATGATTTATAATCTAACAAGTGTTTGATATGCAACAGGCTAGAAGAATATCGAGTACATCTATCGAGACCAACACTCCAGGTACCCCCTGACTTGAGTAGGAAAATAAATCTGTTTACTGTATTGTCCATTTGGCTTATTCATATTTTTTTCTATCTGTGATACTGATGTCCAAAATCCTCCAACACATTCTTACATGTAGTACAAGTTACTACAAAAAGATATTTTTTTCAGAAACTATTACATTTCACTTTGTAAAATCTGAAATGACAAAAAAAAAAAAAATAAACATGTCAAAGAAATTTGAAAATGTGAAAAGATTTTTATTGCGTGCCACAGGTCTGTAGTGGTTTAGACACGTGGCGATGGACGGTTTGGACACGGGGACTATGGCTGCTTGGCAGCAGGCCGGGACCCATGACGTGGACAGGGACGTGCTGGGGTAGAAGACGTCTTTCAGCACCTGGCCCACCACTCTGTCTGCTCCGGCCGCTTTCCTGATGTGGACGCTGTAGAGCCAGTCCTGAACACGCACCTCATGTGTTCCTCAGCTGAGGTGGGACAGTGAGCTGAGGGAGGTGGTGAGTTCCTCTTTTAGTCTGTGATGGCCCTGATGCCCTCCCACACCTGCCTAAGGTTTGTGGCGGTGTTTAACCTGCTCTCAATATGCCTCTTGTGTTGTTGGTTGGCAGTATTGATGCCTCTCCTCAGAGCAGCCCCCTGTGAAATTCATCCATGAGCCTTTTTACTGTAGTTGTCTTTTATTTCAAGTTAGCTCTTGCCAGAAGGAGCTGGGAAAAAACAAGACATGGTTTTAGATTTGGAAAATATTGTTGAACTTTACAAGCAATTTTTTGAATCTTTCACCTTTTCCGTGAGGGGCATCCTCTGCAATATACTTGGAAGACAGTAGAGGGCACAATGTGTTGTTCTCATTTCTTCACTCATGATGACAGCACGGTTCTGGTTCAAGAATCTGTGAACACAAATTCACTTTGAATCTGTTTGGAATTAACACGTGTTAGATTGTGTTAAGAGTTACAACAAACCTGGGGTCTTTGTTCTGGAGGCGTCTCACTCTTCTGTCCATAACCATCCTCAGTGTAACTCAAGTCTGAGGGTATCTGCTTCATTTGCCGTTCTTATAATGCCACTTCAGGTCATATTTTAACACATTCCATCAGGTAGGGCTCATTCTGGTCCATTTTATCCACCTGGCTGTCTTGCACAGAAATCTTAGCTGACATAAAGATCTTCTCTTCACCACGGTCAACTTGCTTTGCCATCAATGCTGAAAAACAAACAAAACACAATAAATGTTTAAAGTGTGGTTAAAACAACTCAAACTAACATTATTAATATGCGAGTATAAATAGCTGTTAATGTATATTAGACAATATAGATATGATGATGATGATGTATTACCTTGACATGTTTCCACAGTAACTGCAGACAGTCTTCAGGTGGCGTCTTAACAGCGGTTCTTCCCAGCCGTGGTCAGTAAGACATCTCTGATCTACATTGTTTGATAAAATCAACAACCAAATTATATTGCAGCAAAACACTATGAATATGAATCATCTTAAACAGTATCAATTACAGAATACTGCACAAATGTCAATAAAAAAAGGCAGCTTTGATTATTTGTTAAAGGCTACAAAACCAAAGGGCATTTTGGGGAACTGCCACTAAACCTACCAGACATCTGACAGTTCCTTCTGATGGATGCATTTGCATCATGAAGACAGCAGTTTGGTTCTTCATCTTCATTGGGTTTTAGCTTCAGGGCATCTCCAGCAGGTGGCAGTAGAGTCCATTTTTCAAATGAAAGAGCCTGATGAGCTGGAGGAAAAAACAAACATGATTTTAGTTCAAATATTCTCGACCTTTATAAGTATAAGCAATTTGGAATATTGGACCTTTTTTGTAGGGGACATGCTCTGCAGTACACTTGGAACACAGCAGAGGGCACACAGTTTTCTTCTCATTTCTTCATTCATGTTCAGGATGGTACATGTTCTGATCCATGAATCTATGAACAGAAATTCAATTTTAAGCTGTTAGGAATGAGCATGAGCGAATTCTATTCAATTCAATTTTAAAGAGCTACCCAACAAACCTTGTAGCTTTCTTATGGAGGAATCTCTCTCTCCTGTCCAGAACCATCCAGAATTCCACTACGCTGAAAGAAAGAATACAGAGAAATGTTAAGACAGTTATTTTCACAGTGTTTTTATCACTGTTGTAAAATAGAACATCTTAAACTCACGTACTAGTTCTTGTAAATGGTCACAATTGTATTTGTTTCTGCTCCTCTTGCAAACGGTATCTGTTGAAGAAAAAAAACAGTATCATTTACATTTAGTTGTTCATTCATATTAGAAAATATAGATAAGAGATGATAATGTATTGTCTTATGTTTCGATGGTACCTTCAGTCTTTGTCAGAAGCGTCTCATGATGGCTGCTGTGACGTGTCACACAGCGATTCTTCCCAGGCGTGCTCAGTCACTCACACACGTCTGTTACCTATATTGGCTCAGACAGATGAACTCTGACAGGCCTCGCTGTCCCCGCTGTGGTCAGCTCGATGGACCGGTCATCTTCTGTCAGCCATCATCAAAGACACTTTTTACTAAGAAAACACGATACACATTATTAAACTAAAAACTGCACTCGATCTCAACATTTTTACTGTACTACTTTTGACCACAGCTTTAATCATTTTTTAAAAGGCAACAAAACCAAACAACATTTTGGGCCACTGCCACTAAACCTACCAGACATCTGACAGTTCCAGCGTGACGACAACAGTGAGGTTCCATCATCTCCATCCTGTTTTAGTGACACGGGCATCTCCAGCAGGTGGCAGTACAGTCCATTTGTATACTGCATTAGATTGAAGATTTAAGGATCAAATGAAAGCACTGTGGGGCACCTACATGATGAATAGCTGCACTGTGGTTTCATGTAGGATTTGCTTACCTGAGGCACCGAGGAGGAGAGAGGCAGGGTTGGGTAGTCCTAATGGGTGTTGCCAAACGTCATCTTTCTCCAGACTTTATCCATGCATCCCTCTGGTCTCCTTTTTCCTGTGACATCCTGTAACAGCTGGAACATCTGCATGTAGTGAATAAATGCATTCTATGGCATCCCAGCGCTTCACACATGACGACTGGGCAGCAGTGTGGAGTTGAGTGTTGCATCCTCCTGCTGTGTTACGAACCTTGAACTCAAAATGACATTGTTAAGTAAAAAGACACAGTAAACCTCACCTGAGACCGTGTTACAGTACTTACCAATACCTGTCACTGTGAAAAAAAATGAACAGTTAAACCCCACAGCTTAGGGACTTACAGTTCGCTGCTGTAGGGTGGCTGGACGAAACTGAATGTGGACGCCAGGGTCTCCTCAACCTCACAGACAGTGGAGGCAGACGTCCAGGGGGGAGTCACCAGCATGGCGTCCGGGCCAGAGACGAACATCCAAACCTCCTCCTCCATGTGGTGCAGGTTGGGAAGCATGGGCCCAAGGAGCTGAAAGAGAGCACAGTCACCTTATAGTATTGTGTGTCCATGTGACATGTGATCAACAGTAGGTGGGTTGCATACCTCCTGGAAGCGGGCCTCGTCCCACACATGGAGCCAGAGAGGGAGGGACAGCTGCGGGTCTCCAGGCTGCTCCAACAACACACACACACACATATGTTAAACACAAAACACACTACACTGCCATAGGGAAATGAGGACACTCACCAGGTCACGATGACCCCGGGACCCTGAAGTGGGGGGCCGAAGGCGGTGGCTCCTGGAGCGCTTTTGAAAACAGAAAAAGTTTCATTGAATTCAAGACTTGAACAATCAACTATGGCACATCGTTTGATTCAGAGAAACATTCGACTTACCGGTGCACCAGGGCGAGGGGGCACGGAGGACCCCGAGGGGGAGGAGCCAGAGGGGGAGGGTCCAGGGCTGCGGCTCTCAACAGGCTGGGAAAACAATAGACCATGACCCATTTGACATTTCATACAGTTGTGTCACTGAATATTTAAGGGTAAACTCACCGGCACATGAGCAGAAGGACCGGTCTGCCGAGGCAGAGGGCTTCTGCTGCTGGCAGCCTACAAAAGTGCAATTTTGGTTAAAAGGAAGAAACAAATGGAAAAGATATAAAACATGTGAAACTCCAACCACATCTACATGAGTCTTACCTGCTGAGGAGCCGCGGGTGTCCCAGAGGTGGAGGGCCCTGGGCTGTCCCCTCTCTGGAGCTGGAACATCACAAACACACAGGTTAACACAAATGTCTTTACAACAGCAATGTAACAAGAGAAAAGTGCAGATGTGAACAGGCTTACCGGAGCGGAAGACGAGGGTGGAGAGCTGCCCCTCGCCGAAGGACCACCGCGGCGGGCTCGCGTGGTCCGAGGGACAGGCGCCGGAGACCTCTTCCTCTTCCTGCCGCCCTGTTGGACAAAAGATAAACATCATCAAATGGATACTCAAATCAGACTTTTTTGTTGGACATGCAGAAACTAGAGTCATGTGGATCAACACAAAGTGAGGGAAAACAGAAATCAATAAAACATAATGCTTATTTAAAGTAAGCAACATCAAATCAAATGCTCTGGATTGTGCTAAGTGAACTAAGTGAGCTTAAGTGAGCTTTAAACACGGAAAAGAAGAAATTCACTTTGCTTCTTCAGTTCTGAAGAAGCAGCTTAGATGAGCTGCGAAACGTATTCGACCAAATAAACTGTCCAGTTGACAAACTGAATTTCTCCTTTTGTCATGGATTCTACCTGGACGACTGAGGGTTTCTACACACAATCTTTAAACACGGAGATAATACAAGTGTAGATTTGTGATTTCAGTGAGTTTTAGCTCGTTCGTGCCAACTCCAAATGACTTTGTTCATGTTCCCCACTAGTATAAGTGTAAAGCTAACGTAGTTCTGTAGACTAATAATGGTGAAAAAGACAAGAATAATGTACCATGCAGTTGATGAAATGTGGATCTTCTTTGGAGGCTGATCAAGTTCAAGTGCTGTGGGACAAAAAACAAAGTGTTAGTGCTGCGGGCCGCTAGCTTCACTGCTATTAACAGCTGAGATTAGCTTGAGGACAACAGGCAAATGGCTTCTCTCTCGGAGGACAAGAGCGAAAGGGCAGATCATCCGAATGTTGTGCTTTAAATATATGTAACCATTGGTAACCATGGAACGGGTTGCTAAGATTTGTGCTTCCAGTGTTTTTGTTTGAATCCAGAGCCGAGAGCCGCTGTGGGACAAACTACTGTCCCAGACATAATGTTCTGCTTTATATATTCTTCTGTAGACACTGGCTTTGGGACAAACTCAACTGTTTGTTTTTTAATAATTTTTTAATTTTTAATTTTTAATTTTATTTTTATGTTTTTGTTTGTTTGTTTTTGGTTCCATGGCAACGGAGTGGTTGTTTGCGTAAACCACAGAATTGTCTGTGGCGTTTGTGCGCGTGGACCATGTCCCTTGACCCCATGTCATGTTAGAAATTGAACTGGTTCCTGGTCTTTTCTACCTGTCCTCACTCAATCAACGGAGGGGACACGTTTGTCCCTCTTCTCCAAAGATTCCGGGTCTACGACTTTATTACTACACCTTGGTCCTACAGTTGCTTTTGTGGCTCCCTGGCTCACACACTGAGCAGATACTGAAACTTTTTGTTTTTTGAGCTCAGTTTTTAACATCTCGCCATGAGATTTTAACCAAATAAGAAGTGCCCAATTTTATGATTCACAAATATAGGCTATCAAAGCGTTCAGCTAAAACAACTGGACTTACTTAGTTTTAGAAGCCTCCATTTCATTACCAACCAGATATCTTTCTGTTTCCTTCTAATCGCTCCACCAAAATGACACTAAACTTAGGGGTTTCAAACTAACAAGTAACAACATTCATGTCTTTGGACTTGAATAAAGGCACCATTTGTTCGTAAATAGTAGAGTTAATAAAGTTTGGTGTATATGTTGTGCTGGTTTTAAGGCCCTCTCTGAGAAAAGTTCCTGAATTTTCCTTTAAATAATGAATCAAAATATCAAAACCATGTGTGGTAAGACGGCTTTTGAGGCCTATGACGCAGGTGCGCTTACCTGGCGCTCCGCGGCGCGGGCTGTGGACTTTATAAGCGCTCCCTTTCTCGTTGCTCCCCCTTTTGCCCACACGCATTTCTGGGTCCCTGTGTAAGCCGCGCTGTCCTCCATGACCAGGTAAAGTTCCAATCCTTTAGCCCTTATTCATGAAAATATCCAAATCCCTGTATCATGAGTCCTTTAAGTGCCGCCGTCTGACTGCGAGCCCGGCACCGCTTCACACTGGCAACACGCTTCACGGCGCATTTTCGTGCGCTCTCGTCTTTGGCGACAGGTAATGAATGTCTACTGCTCCTGTCCATTCACAAAAATGTCCAAATTGTCACACAGTCCATGTTTTTCATAGTTTCTCTGCTTGGCCGTATCATTGTGCCTTGAGCCGTGCGTGTCACCGCGCGCCTTCATCTGCAGTGACACAGGACGCCCCGTGCGACCTCTTCATTCATGAAATATCCAAATTCTTACGCATCTGTCCCTTGTAGCCACGCTGCTCGGCTGTACTCCCTGCCGTACCAGGTCCTTTACACACAGTGGTTAGGGTTAGGGCTTCAACAACAGGACAAGGTAAACGCATCCTGAATATAATTTCAGCTTCAAGCATGCCTTCCCTAACAATGAATCTGGTTGTATAGTTGGAATTGCGCCAGGGACGATGCAAATCATCCCGCGCCAGTCATCCCCAACTCCAGAAAGTGAGCTGCTTAAAGCGGATTCCCAGCCGTCATCCCTGGGACCGTGCGCTCACCTTATTCCACCAGCGGTATGTTTTTCTCTTAGTTGTGCTTAGTTCCAGTGCGCTATAGGATTGACAGTAACTCCTCATTCATGTTTTCAGGTGTCAGTGGTCAGCAGCGGCACAGGACACGCCGCCTCTGCTGTTTAGTCTCTCTTCTGTTTTTGTCTGCATTACTTTGTTTTGTCCTTTTTATTTCGGTTCATTTGATTTATGTTTTCAGTTGAGAAATGGGGTCTGTTCTAGCGCAACTGTGTGCGCGCAAATTGTGGGTATTTGTTTTACAATGAACTGAACGAGTGAGTGATTGTATCCAGAACTTTTAATATTGTAGTTATTGTTAATGAAATTAAAAATGTGTTTCCTTTAAAATGTAAAATAAAGACCCTGTAAATGATGGAACCAGGCTCTCTCATTTGATAGCCTTACCTGTGTGCCTTATACTTAGATTCTGTTTCCCCAAACTAGATTTGGGGAGGCGTTGCTGCCACACAACTTCTATTATTCCAATTTGTCTAGCCCTTGTTAGACATTTATAGACATGCTAGAATTTTATTGTCTAAACAAGAGTAGGGTTTTTAGCACTTTATGTATTGCTATTTTTAAAAATATTTCTTTTACAATGTACGAAAGGGCGCACTGTGCTACGATTTCATATCATATGTAAATTGGCAACCATGTCTCTGTAGGTGAACTTCAGAGAAACTGTGCTCTGCTGCTACAGAAGTGGCTCGCCACTACTGAGTGTGAGTGGATGTCCTAATCTGAACAATTACATAAGGTTAGAATAAAGGAGTTACACTACACTGCATTCAGGATTTGTTTTGCCCAACAAATGTATTGCTAATGCTAGAGTCATCTAATCAATTAGACTGGGATTCAGGAGCTAATGGTGAACCTGGTTTGGAACTCAAAAGTTCAAACTCTTGTTTAATGTCATTTGATCAGTTCTGCTGATATCTTGAATACTGTATTGGCACAAAAAAGACTGCTTTAAAAAGTGCCATGCATGGGTGAGTATTTGCATCAGTAAAAGTCAAATCGGTTAAATGATTCCAAACCACATGTGGAGCTTCTGTCTGTCATGCTCTGAATAAACACCTTCATCAGCAACACTGCTTGCTTAGACTTAGACTTAGACAAACTTTATTGAGCCACAAGGGAAATTCTTTGGATACAGCAGCTCACTCATCACAATATAATATAATAACAGCGAGTAACAAAAATAGATGGTATAGCAAAAAGAGCAAGAGACAGGTGTCAAGTGAGACATAATTATAGAAATAAATGTATATGTGCAAGTCAAAATAAAATAGAAAAATAAGTAATAAAATATAAGATCACCACTATATACAAGAGACAAGAACAACAGTGCAATAATATGCTGATTGACGGGGCATAGGTTATCCGTTACTTGAGATTAAGTTGTTGTACAGTTGTAGGGAGTATTATGTGTTACATAAGGGTGAGTTATTGTACAACTGTATGGAGTATGGTATGAACGTAGTCGTGTAGCTCTCACTGTTTGAGCGGAGCGTCATTGCTTCATAACTCTTGAGGTTTATGTAACCATTTTTGTGTTTCGTCTCTTTTTGTCCTGATTCAGCCACACATCTACATTATCAGTGTTTTTTGTTTCACTTTGCCACTCAAATGTAGAGCTATAGAATGATTTATAATCTAACAAGTGTTTGATATGCAACAGGCTAGAAGAATATCGAGTACATCTATCGAGACCAACACTCCAGGTACCCCCTGACTTGAGTAGGAAAATAAATCTGTTTACTGTATTGTCCATTTGGCTTATTCATATTTTTTTCTATCTGTGATACTGATGTCCAAAATCCTCCAACACATTCTTACATGTAGTACAAGTTACTACAAAAAGATATTTTTTTCAGAAACTATTACATTTCACTTTGTAAAATCTGAAATGACAAAAAAAAAAAAAATAAACATGTCAAAGAAATTTGAAAATGTGAAAAGATTTTTATTGCGTGCCACAGGTCTGTAGTGGTTTAGACACGTGGCGATGGACGGTTTGGACACGGGGACTATGGCTGCTTGGCAGCAGGCCGGGACCCATGACGTGGACAGGGACGTGCTGGGGTAGAAGACGTCTTTCAGCACCTGGCCCACCACTCTGTCTGCTCCGGCCGCTTTCCTGATGTGGACGCTGTAGAGCCAGTCCTGAACACGCACCTCATGTGTTCCTCAGCTGAGGTGGGACAGTGAGCTGAGGGAGGTGGTGAGTTCCTCTTTTAGTCTGTGATGGCCCTGATGCCCTCCCACACCTGCCTAAGGTTTGTGGCGGTGTTTAACCTGCTCTCAATATGCCTCTTGTGTTGTTGGTTGGCAGTATTGATGCCTCTCCTCAGAGCAGCCCCCTGTGAAATTCATCCATGAGCCTTTTTACTGTAGTTGTCTTTTATTTCAAGTTAGCTCTTGCCAGAAGGAGCTGGGAAAAAACAAGACATGGTTTTAGATTTGGAAAATATTGTTGAACTTTACAAGCAATTTTTTGAATCTTTCACCTTTTCCGTGAGGGGCATCCTCTGCAATATACTTGGAAGACAGTAGAGGGCACAATGTGTTGTTCTCATTTCTTCACTCATGATGACAGCACGGTTCTGGTTCAAGAATCTGTGAACACAAATTCACTTTGAATCTGTTTGGAATTAACACGTGTTAGATTGTGTTAAGAGTTACAACAAACCTGGGGTCTTTGTTCTGGAGGCGTCTCACTCTTCTGTCCATAACCATCCTCAGTGTAACTCAAGTCTGAGGGTATCTGCTTCATTTGCCGTTCTTATAATGCCACTTCAGGTCATATTTTAACACATTCCATCAGGTAGGGCTCATTCTGGTCCATTTTATCCACCTGGCTGTCTTGCACAGAAATCTTAGCTGACATAAAGATCTTCTCTTCACCACGGTCAACTTGCTTTGCCATCAATGCTGAAAAACAAACAAAACACAATAAATGTTTAAAGTGTGGTTAAAACAACTCAAACTAACATTATTAATATGCGAGTATAAATAGCTGTTAATGTATATTAGACAATATAGATATGATGATGATGATGTATTACCTTGACATGTTTCCACAGTAACTGCAGACAGTCTTCAGGTGGCGTCTTAACAGCGGTTCTTCCCAGCCGTGGTCAGTAAGACATCTCTGATCTACATTGTTTGATAAAATCAACAACCAAATTATATTGCAGCAAAACACTATGAATATGAATCATCTTAAACAGTATCAATTACAGAATACTGCACAAATGTCAATAAAAAAAGGCAGCTTTGATTATTTGTTAAAGGCTACAAAACCAAAGGGCATTTTGGGGAACTGCCACTAAACCTACCAGACATCTGACAGTTCCTTCTGATGGATGCATTTGCATCATGAAGACAGCAGTTTGGTTCTTCATCTTCATTGGGTTTTAGCTTCAGGGCATCTCCAGCAGGTGGCAGTAGAGTCCATTTTTCAAATGAAAGAGCCTGATGAGCTGGAGGAAAAAACAAACATGATTTTAGTTCAAATATTCTCGACCTTTATAAGTATAAGCAATTTGGAATATTGGACCTTTTTTGTAGGGGACATGCTCTGCAGTACACTTGGAACACAGCAGAGGGCACACAGTTTTCTTCTCATTTCTTCATTCATGTTCAGGATGGTACATGTTCTGATCCATGAATCTATGAACAGAAATTCAATTTTAAGCTGTTAGGAATGAGCATGAGCGAATTCTATTCAATTCAATTTTAAAGAGCTACCCAACAAACCTTGTAGCTTTCTTATGGAGGAATCTCTCTCTCCTGTCCAGAACCATCCAGAATTCCACTACGCTGAAAGAAAGAATACAGAGAAATGTTAAGACAGTTATTTTCACAGTGTTTTTATCACTGTTGTAAAATAGAACATCTTAAACTCACGTACTAGTTCTTGTAAATGGTCACAATTGTATTTGTTTCTGCTCCTCTTGCAAACGGTATCTGTTGAAGAAAAAAAACAGTATCATTTACATTTAGTTGTTCATTCATATTAGAAAATATAGATAAGAGATGATAATGTATTGTCTTATGTTTCGATGGTACCTTCAGTCTTTGTCAGAAGCGTCTCATGATGGCTGCTGTGACGTGTCACACAGCGATTCTTCCCAGGCGTGCTCAGTCACTCACACACGTCTGTTACCTATATTGGCTCAGACAGATGAACTCTGACAGGCCTCGCTGTCCCCGCTGTGGTCAGCTCGATGGACCGGTCATCTTCTGTCAGCCATCATCAAAGACACTTTTTACTAAGAAAACACGATACACATTATTAAACTAAAAACTGCACTCGATCTCAACATTTTTACTGTACTACTTTTGACCACAGCTTTAATCATTTTTTAAAAGGCAACAAAACCAAACAACATTTTGGGCCACTGCCACTAAACCTACCAGACATCTGACAGTTCCAGCGTGACGACAACAGTGAGGTTCCATCATCTCCATCCTGTTTTAGTGACACGGGCATCTCCAGCAGGTGGCAGTACAGTCCATTTGTATACTGCATTAGATTGAAGATTTAAGGATCAAATGAAAGCACTGTGGGGCACCTACATGATGAATAGCTGCACTGTGGTTTCATGTAGGATTTGCTTACCTGAGGCACCGAGGAGGAGAGAGGCAGGGTTGGGTAGTCCTAATGGGTGTTGCCAAACGTCATCTTTCTCCAGACTTTATCCATGCATCCCTCTGGTCTCCTTTTTCCTGTGACATCCTGTAACAGCTGGAACATCTGCATGTAGTGAATAAATGCATTCTATGGCATCCCAGCGCTTCACACATGACGACTGGGCAGCAGTGTGGAGTTGAGTGTTGCATCCTCCTGCTGTGTTACGAACCTTGAACTCAAAATGACATTGTTAAGTAAAAAGACACAGTAAACCTCACCTGAGACCGTGTTACAGTACTTACCAATACCTGTCACTGTGAAAAAAAATGAACAGTTAAACCCCACAGCTTAGGGACTTACAGTTCGCTGCTGTAGGGTGGCTGGACGAAACTGAATGTGGACGCCAGGGTCTCCTCAACCTCACAGACAGTGGAGGCAGACGTCCAGGGGGGAGTCACCAGCATGGCGTCCGGGCCAGAGACGAACATCCAAACCTCCTCCTCCATGTGGTGCAGGTTGGGAAGCATGGGCCCAAGGAGCTGAAAGAGAGCACAGTCACCTTATAGTATTGTGTGTCCATGTGACATGTGATCAACAGTAGGTGGGTTGCATACCTCCTGGAAGCGGGCCTCGTCCCACACATGGAGCCAGAGAGGGAGGGACAGCTGCGGGTCTCCAGGCTGCTCCAACAACACACACACACACATATGTTAAACACAAAACACACTACACTGCCATAGGGAAATGAGGACACTCACCAGGTCACGATGACCCCGGGACCCTGAAGTGGGGGGCCGAAGGCGGTGGCTCCTGGAGCGCTTTTGAAAACAGAAAAAGTTTCATTGAATTCAAGACTTGAACAATCAACTATGGCACATCGTTTGATTCAGAGAAACATTCGACTTACCGGTGCACCAGGGCGAGGGGGCACGGAGGACCCCGAGGGGGAGGAGCCAGAGGGGGAGGGTCCAGGGCTGCGGCTCTCAACAGGCTGGGAAAACAATAGACCATGACCCATTTGACATTTCATACAGTTGTGTCACTGAATATTTAAGGGTAAACTCACCGGCACATGAGCAGAAGGACCGGTCTGCCGAGGCAGAGGGCTTCTGCTGCTGGCAGCCTACAAAAGTGCAATTTTGGTTAAAAGGAAGAAACAAATGGAAAAGATATAAAACATGTGAAACTCCAACCACATCTACATGAGTCTTACCTGCTGAGGAGCCGCGGGTGTCCCAGAGGTGGAGGGCCCTGGGCTGTCCCCTCTCTGGAGCTGGAACATCACAAACACACAGGTTAACACAAATGTCTTTACAACAGCAATGTAACAAGAGAAAAGTGCAGATGTGAACAGGCTTACCGGAGCGGAAGACGAGGGTGGAGAGCTGCCCCTCGCCGAAGGACCACCGCGGCGGGCTCGCGTGGTCCGAGGGACAGGCGCCGGAGACCTCTTCCTCTTCCTGCCGCCCTGTTGGACAAAAGATAAACATCATCAAATGGATACTCAAATCAGACTTTTTTGTTGGACATGCAGAAACTAGAGTCATGTGGATCAACACAAAGTGAGGGAAAACAGAAATCAATAAAACATAATGCTTATTTAAAGTAAGCAACATCAAATCAAATGCTCTGGATTGTGCTAAGTGAACTAAGTGAGCTTAAGTGAGCTTTAAACACGGAAAAGAAGAAATTCACTTTGCTTCTTCAGTTCTGAAGAAGCAGCTTAGATGAGCTGCGAAACGTATTCGACCAAATAAACTGTCCAGTTGACAAACTGAATTTCTCCTTTTGTCATGGATTCTACCTGGACGACTGAGGGTTTCTACACACAATCTTTAAACACGGAGATAATACAAGTGTAGATTTGTGATTTCAGTGAGTTTTAGCTCGTTCGTGCCAACTCCAAATGACTTTGTTCATGTTCCCCACTAGTATAAGTGTAAAGCTAACGTAGTTCTGTAGACTAATAATGGTGAAAAAGACAAGAATAATGTACCATGCAGTTGATGAAATGTGGATCTTCTTTGGAGGCTGATCAAGTTCAAGTGCTGTGGGACAAAAAACAAAGTGTTAGTGCTGCGGGCCGCTAGCTTCACTGCTATTAACAGCTGAGATTAGCTTGAGGACAACAGGCAAATGGCTTCTCTCTCGGAGGACAAGAGCGAAAGGGCAGATCATCCGAATGTTGTGCTTTAAATATATGTAACCATTGGTAACCATGGAACGGGTTGCTAAGATTTGTGCTTCCAGTGTTTTTGTTTGAATCCAGAGCCGAGAGCCGCTGTGGGACAAACTACTGTCCCAGACATAATGTTCTGCTTTATATATTCTTCTGTAGACACTGGCTTTGGGACAAACTCAACTGTTTGTTTTTTAATAATTTTTTAATTTTTAATTTTTAATTTTATTTTTATGTTTTTGTTTGTTTGTTTTTGGTTCCATGGCAACGGAGTGGTTGTTTGCGTAAACCACAGAATTGTCTGTGGCGTTTGTGCGCGTGGACCATGTCCCTTGACCCCATGTCATGTTAGAAATTGAACTGGTTCCTGGTCTTTTCTACCTGTCCTCACTCAATCAACGGAGGGGACACGTTTGTCCCTCTTCTCCAAAGATTCCGGGTCTACGACTTTATTACTACACCTTGGTCCTACAGTTGCTTTTGTGGCTCCCTGGCTCACACACTGAGCAGATACTGAAACTTTTTGTTTTTTGAGCTCAGTTTTTAACATCTCGCCATGAGATTTTAACCAAATAAGAAGTGCCCAATTTTATGATTCACAAATATAGGCTATCAAAGCGTTCAGCTAAAACAACTGGACTTACTTAGTTTTAGAAGCCTCCATTTCATTACCAACCAGATATCTTTCTGTTTCCTTCTAATCGCTCCACCAAAATGACACTAAACTTAGGGGTTTCAAACTAACAAGTAACAACATTCATGTCTTTGGACTTGAATAAAGGCACCATTTGTTCGTAAATAGTAGAGTTAATAAAGTTTGGTGTATATGTTGTGCTGGTTTTAAGGCCCTCTCTGAGAAAAGTTCCTGAATTTTCCTTTAAATAATGAATCAAAATATCAAAACCATGTGTGGTAAGACGGCTTTTGAGGCCTATGACGCAGGTGCGCTTACCTGGCGCTCCGCGGCGCGGGCTGTGGACTTTATAAGCGCTCCCTTTCTCGTTGCTCCCCCTTTTGCCCACACGCATTTCTGGGTCCCTGTGTAAGCCGCGCTGTCCTCCATGACCAGGTAAAGTTCCAATCCTTTAGCCCTTATTCATGAAAATATCCAAATCCCTGTATCATGAGTCCTTTAAGTGCCGCCGTCTGACTGCGAGCCCGGCACCGCTTCACACTGGCAACACGCTTCACGGCGCATTTTCGTGCGCTCTCGTCTTTGGCGACAGGTAATGAATGTCTACTGCTCCTGTCCATTCACAAAAATGTCCAAATTGTCACACAGTCCATGTTTTTCATAGTTTCTCTGCTTGGCCGTATCATTGTGCCTTGAGCCGTGCGTGTCACCGCGCGCCTTCATCTGCAGTGACACAGGACGCCCCGTGCGACCTCTTCATTCATGAAATATCCAAATTCTTACGCATCTGTCCCTTGTAGCCACGCTGCTCGGCTGTACTCCCTGCCGTACCAGGTCCTTTACACACAGTGGTTAGGGTTAGGGCTTCAACAACAGGACAAGGTAAACGCATCCTGAATATAATTTCAGCTTCAAGCATGCCTTCCCTAACAATGAATCTGGTTGTATAGTTGGAATTGCGCCAGGGACGATGCAAATCATCCCGCGCCAGTCATCCCCAACTCCAGAAAGTGAGCTGCTTAAAGCGGATTCCCAGCCGTCATCCCTGGGACCGTGCGCTCACCTTATTCCACCAGCGGTATGTTTTTCTCTTAGTTGTGCTTAGTTCCAGTGCGCTATAGGATTGACAGTAACTCCTCATTCATGTTTTCAGGTGTCAGTGGTCAGCAGCGGCACAGGACACGCCGTCTCTGCTGTTTAGTCTCTCTTCTGTTTTTGTCTGCATTACTTTGTTTTGTCCTTTTTATATCGGTTCATTTGATTTATGTTTTCAGTTGAGAAATGGGGTCTGTTCTAGCGCAACTGTGTGCGCGCAAATTGTGGGTATTTGTTTTACAATGAACTGAACGAGTGAGTGATTGTATCCAGAACTTTTAATATTGTAGTTATTGTTAATGAAATTAAAAATGTGTTTCCTTTAAAATGTAAAATAAAGACCCTGTAAATGATGGAACCAGGCTCTCTCATTTGATAGCCTTACCTGTGTGCCTTATACTTGGATTCTGTTTCCCCAAACTAGATTTGGGGAGGCGTTGCTGCCACACAACTTCTATTATTCCAATTTGTCTAGCCCTTGCTAGACATTTATAGACATGCTAGAATTTTATTGTCTAAACAAGAGTAGGGTTTTTAGCACTTTATGTATTGCTATTTTTAAAAATATTTCTTTTACAATGTACGAAAGGGCGCACTGTGCTACGATTTCATATCATATGTAAATTGGCAACCATGTCTCTGTAGGTGAACTTCAGAGAAACTGTGCTCTGCTGCTACAGAAGTGGCTCGCCACTACTGAGTGTGAGTGGATGTCCTAATCTGAACAATTACATAAGGTTAGAATAAAGGAGTTACACTACACTGCATTCAGGATTTGTTTTGCCCAACAAATGTATTGCTAATGCTAGAGTCATCTAATCAATTAGACTGGGATTCAGGAGCTAATGGTGAACCTGGTTTGGAACTCAAAAGTTCAAACTCTTGTTTAATGTCATTTGATCAGTTCTGCTGATATCTTGAATACTGTATTGGCACAAAAAAGACTGCTTTAAAAAGTGCCATGCATGGGTGAGTATTTGCATCAGTAAAAGTCAAATCGGTTAAATGATTCCAAACCACATGTGGAGCTTCTGTCTGTCATGCTCTGAATAAACACCTTCATCAGCAACACTGCTTGCTTAGACTTAGACTTAGACAAACTTTATTGAGCCACAAGGGAAATTCTTTGGATACAGCAGCTCACTCATCACAATATAATATAATAACAGCGAGTAACAAAATAGATGGTATAGCAAAAAGAGCAAGAGACAGGTGTCAAGTGAGACATAATTATAGAAATAAATGTATATGTACAAGTCAAAATAAAATAGAAAAATAAGTAATAAAATATAAGATCACCACTATATACAAGAGACAAGAACAACAGTGCAATAATATGCTGATTGACGGGGCATAGGTTATCCGTTACTTGAGATTAAGTTGTTGTACAGTTGTAGGGAGTATTATGTGTTACATAAGGGTGAGTTATTGTACAACTGTATGGAGTATGGTATGAACGTAGTCGTGTAGCTCTCACTGTTTGAGCGGAGCGTCATTGCTTCATAACTCTTGAGGTTTATGTAACCATTTTTGTGTTTCGTCTCTTTTTGTCCTGATTCAGCCACACATCTACATTATCAGTGTTTTTTGTTTCACTTTGCCACTCAAATGTAGAGCTATAGAATGATTTATAATCTAACAAGTGTTTGATATGCAACAGGCTAGAAGAATATCGAGTACATCTATCGAGACCAACACTCCAGGTGCCCCCTGACTTGAGTAGGAAAATAAATCTGTTTACTGTATTGTCCATTTGGCTTATTCATATTTTTTTCTATCTGTGATACTGATGTCCAAAATCCTCCAACACATTCTTACATGTAGTACAAGTTACTACAAAAAGATATTTTTTTCAGAAACTATTACATTTCACTTTGTAAAATCTGAAATGACAAAAAAAAATAAATAAACATGTCAAAGAAATTTGAAAATGTGAAAAGATTTTTATTGCGTGCCACAGGTCTGTAGTGGTTTAGACACGTGGCGATGGACGGTTTGGACACGGGGACTATGGCTGCTTGGCAGCAGGCCGGGACCCATGACGTGGACAGGGACGTGCTGGGGTAGAAGACGTCTTTCAGCACCTGGCCCACCACTCTGTCTGCTCCGGCCGCTTTCCTGATGTGGACGCTGTAGAGCCAGTCCTGAACACGCACCTCATGTGTTCCTCAGCTGAGGTGGGACAGTGAGCTGAGGGAGGTGGTGAGTTCCTCTTTTAGTCTGTGATGGCCCTGATGCCCTCCCACACCTGCCTAAGGTTTGTGGCGGTGTTTAACCTGCTCTCAATATGCCTCTTGTGTTGTTGGTTGGCAGTATTGATGCCTCTCCTCAGAGCAGCCCCCCGTGAAATTCATCCATGAGCCTTTTTACTGTAGTTGTCTTTTATTTCAAGTTAGCTCTTGCCAGAAGGAGCTGGGAAAAAACAAGACATGGTTTTAGATTTGGAAAATATTGTTGAACTTTACAAGCAATTTTTTGAATCTTTCACCTTTTCCGTGAGGGGCATCCTCTGCAATATACTTGGAAGACAGTAGAGGGCACAATGTGTTGTTCTCATTTCTTCACTCATGATGACAGCACGGTTCTGGTTCAAGAATCTGTGAACACAAATTCACTTTGAATCTGTTTGGAATTAACACGTGTTAGATTGTGTTAAGAGTTACAACAAACCTGGGGTCTTTGTTCTGGAGGCGTCTCACTCTTCTGTCCATAACCATCCTCAGTGTAACTCAAGTCTGAGGGTATCTGCTTCATTTGCCGTTCTTATAATGCCACTTCAGGTCATATTTTAACACATTCCATCAGGTAGGGCTCATTCTGGTCCATTTTATCCACCTGGCTGTCTTGCACAGAAATCTTAGCTGACATAAAGATCTTCTCTTCACCACGGTCAACTTGCTTTGCCATCAATGCTGAAAAACAAACAAAACACAATAAATGTTTAAAGTGTGGTTAAAACAACTCAAACTAACATTATTAATATGCGAGTATAAATAGCTGTTAATGTATATTAGACAATATAGATATGATGATGATGATGTATTACCTTGACATGTTTCCACAGTAACTGCAGACAGTCTTCAGGTGGCGTCTTAACAGCGGTTCTTCCCAGCCGTGGTCAGTAAGACATCTCTGATCTACATTGTTTGATAAAATCAACAACCAAATTATATTGCAGCAAAACACTATGAATATGAATCATCTTAAACAGTATCAATTACAGAATACTGCACAAATGTCAATAAAAAAAGGCAGCTTTGATTATTTGTTAAAGGCTACAAAACCAAAGAGCATTTTGGGGAACTGCCACTAAACCTACCAGACATCTGACAGTTCCTTCTGATGGATGCATTTGCATCATGAAGACAGCAGTTTGGTTCTTCATCTTCATTGGGTTTTAGCTTCAGGGCATCTCCAGCAGGTGGCAGTAGAGTCCATTTTTCAAATGAAAGAGCCTGATGAGCTGGAGGAAAAAACAAACATGATTTTAGTTCAAATATTCTCGACCTTTATAAGTATAAGCAATTTGGAATATTGGACCTTTTTTGTAGGGGACATGCTCTGCAATACACTTGGAACACAGCAGAGGGCACACAGTTTTCTTCTCATTTCTTCATTCATGTTCAGGATGGTACATGTTCTGATCCATGAATCTATGAACAGAAATTCAATTTTAAGCTGTTAGGAATGAGCATGAGCGAATTCTATTCAATTCAATTTTAAAGAGCTACCCAACAAACCTTGTAGCTTTCTTATGGAGGAATCTCTCTCTCCTGTCCAGAACCATCCAGAATTCCACTACGCTGAAAGAAAGAATACAGAGAAATGTTAAGACAGTTATTTTCACAGTGTTTTTATCACTGTTGTAAAATAGAACATCTTAAACTCACGTACTAGTTCTTGTAAATGGTCACAATTGTATTTGTTTCTGCTCCTCTTGCAAACGGTATCTGTTGAAGAAAAAAAACAGTATCATTTACATTTAGTTGTTCATTCATATTAGAAAATATAGATAAGAGATGATAATGTATTGTCTTATGTTTCGATGGTACCTTCAGTCTTTGTCAGAAGCGTCTCATGATGGCTGCTGTGACGTGTCACACAGCGATTCTTCCCAGGCGTGCTCAGTCACTCACACACGTCTGTTACCTATATTGGCTCAGACAGATGAACTCTGACAGGCCTCGCTGTCCCCGCTGTGGTCAGCTCGATGGACCGGTCATCTTCTGTCAGCCATCATCAAAGACACTTTTTACTAAGAAAACACGATACACATTATTAAACTAAAAACTGCACTCGATCTCAACATTTTTACTGTACTACTTTTGACCACAGCTTTAATCATTTTTTAAAAGGCAACAAAACCAAACAACATTTTGGGCCACTGCCACTAAACCTACCAGACATCTGACAGTTCCAGCGTGACGACAACAGTGAGGTTCCATCATCTCCATCCTGTTTTAGTGACACGGGCATCTCCAGCAGGTGGCAGTACAGTCCATTTGTATACTGCATTAGATTGAAGATTTAAGGATCAAATGAAAGCACTGTGGGGCACCTACATGATGAATAGCTGCACTGTGGTTTCATGTAGGATTTGCTTACCTGAGGCACCGAGGAGGAGAGAGGCAGGGTTGGGTAGTCCTAATGGGTGTTGCCAAACGTCATCTTTCTCCAGACTTTATCCATGCATCCCTCTGGTCTCCTTTTTCCTGTGACATCCTGTAACAGCTGGAACATCTGCATGTAGTGAATAAATGCATTCTATGGCATCCCAGCGCTTCACACATGACGACTGGGCAGCAGTGTGGAGTTGAGTGTTGCATCCTCCTGCTGTGTTACGAACCTTGAACTCAAAATGACATTGTTAAGTAAAAAGACACAGTAAACCTCACCTGAGACCGTGTTACAGTACTTACCAATACCTGTCACTGTGAAAAAAAATGAACAGTTAAACCCCACAGCTTAGGGACTTACAGTTCGCTGCTGTAGGGTGGCTGGACGAAACTGAATGTGGACGCCAGGGTCTCCTCAACCTCACAGACAGTGGAGGCAGACGTCCAGGGGGGAGTCACCAGCATGGCGTCCGGGCCAGAGACGAACATCCAAACCTCCTCCTCCATGTGGTGCAGGTTGGGAAGCATGGGCCCAAGGAGCTGAAAGAGAGCACAGTCACCTTATAGTATTGTGTGTCCATGTGACATGTGATCAACAGTAGGTGGGTTGCATACCTCCTGGAAGCGGGCCTCGTCCCACACATGGAGCCAGAGAGGGAGGGACAGCTGCGGGTCTCCAGGCTGCTCCAACAACACACACACACACATATGTTAAACACAAAACACACTACACTGCCATAGGGAAATGAGGACACTCACCAGGTCACGATGACCCCGGGACCCTGAAGTGGGGGGCCGAAGGCGGTGGCTCCTGGAGCGCTTTTGAAAACAGAAAAAGTTTCATTGAATTCAAGACTTGAACAATCAACTATGGCACATCGTTTGATTCAGAGAAACATTCGACTTACCGGTGCACCAGGGCGAGGGGGCACGGAGGACCCCGAGGGGGAGGAGCCAGAGGGGGAGGGTCCAGGGCTGCGGCTCTCAACAGGCTGGGAAAACAATAGACCATGACCCATTTGACATTTCATACAGTTGTGTCACTGAATATTTAAGGGTAAACTCACCGGCACATGAGCAGAAGGACCGGTCTGCCGAGGCAGAGGGCTTCTGCTGCTGGCAGCCTACAAAAGTGCAATTTTGGTTAAAAGGAAGAAACAAATGGAAAAGATATAAAACATGTGAAACTCCAACCACATCTACATGAGTCTTACCTGCTGAGGAGCCGCGGGTGTCCCAGAGGTGGAGGGCCCTGGGCTGTCCCCTCTCTGGAGCTGGAACATCACAAACACACAGGTTAACACAAATGTCTTTACAACAGCAATGTAACAAGAGAAAAGTGCAGATGTGAACAGGCTTACCGGAGCGGAAGACGAGGGTGGAGAGCTGCCCCTCGCCGAAGGACCACCGCGGCGGGCTCGCGTGGTCCGAGGGACAGGCGCCGGAGACCTCTTCCTCTTCCTGCCGCCCTGTTGGACAAAAGATAAACATCATCAAATGGATACTCAAATCAGACTTTTTTGTTGGACATGCAGAAACTAGAGTCATGTGGATCAACACAAAGTGAGGGAAAACAGAAATCAATAAAACATAATGCTTATTTAAAGTAAGCAACATCAAATCAAATGCTCTGGATTGTGCTAAGTGAACTAAGTGAGCTTAAGTGAGCTTTAAACACGGAAAAGAAGAAATTCACTTTGCTTCTTCAGTTCTGAAGAAGCAGCTTAGATGAGCTGCGAAACGTATTCGACCAAATAAACTGTCCAGTTGACAAACTGAATTTCTCCTTTTGTCATGGATTCTACCTGGACGACTGAGGGTTTCTACACACAATCTTTAAACACGGAGATAATACAAGTGTAGATTTGTGATTTCAGTGAGTTTTAGCTCGTTCGTGCCAACTCCAAATGACTTTGTTCATGTTCCCCACTAGTATAAGTGTAAAGCTAACGTAGTTCTGTAGACTAATAATGGTGAAAAAGACAAGAATAATGTACCATGCAGTTGATGAAATGTGGATCTTCTTTGGAGGCTGATCAAGTTCAAGTGCTGTGGGACAAAAAACAAAGTGTTAGTGCTGCGGGCCGCTAGCTTCACTGCTATTAACAGCTGAGATTAGCTTGAGGACAACAGGCAAATGGCTTCTCTCTCGGAGGACAAGAGCGAAAGGGCAGATCATCCGAATGTTGTGCTTTAAATATATGTAACCATTGGTAACCATGGAACGGGTTGCTAAGATTTGTGCTTCCAGTGTTTTTGTTTGAATCCAGAGCCGAGAGCCGCTGTGGGACAAACTACTGTCCCAGACATAATGTTCTGCTTTATATATTCTTCTGTAGACACTGGCTTTGGGACAAACTCAACTGTTTGTTTTTTAATAATTTTTTAATTTTTAATTTTTAATTTTATTTTTATGTTTTTGTTTGTTTGTTTTTGGTTCCATGGCAACGGAGTGGTTGTTTGCGTAAACCACAGAATTGTCTGTGGCGTTTGTGCGCGTGGACCATGTCCCTTGACCCCATGTCATGTTAGAAATTGAACTGGTTCCTGGTCTTTTCTACCTGTCCTCACTCAATCAACGGAGGGGACACGTTTGTCCCTCTTCTCCAAAGATTCCGGGTCTACGACTTTATTACTACACCTTGGTCCTACAGTTGCTTTTGTGGCTCCCTGGCTCACACACTGAGCAGATACTGAAACTTTTTGTTTTTTGAGCTCAGTTTTTAACATCTCGCCATGAGATTTTAACCAAATAAGAAGTGCCCAATTTTATGATTCACAAATATAGGCTATCAAAGCGTTCAGCTAAAACAACTGGACTTACTTAGTTTTAGAAGCCTCCATTTCATTACCAACCAGATATCTTTCTGTTTCCTTCTAATCGCTCCACCAAAATGACACTAAACTTAGGGGTTTCAAACTAACAAGTAACAACATTCATGTCTTTGGACTTGAATAAAGGCACCATTTGTTCGTAAATAGTAGAGTTAATAAAGTTTGGTGTATATGTTGTGCTGGTTTTAAGGCCCTCTCTGAGAAAAGTTCCTGAATTTTCCTTTAAATAATGAATCAAAATATCAAAACCATGTGTGGTAAGACGGCTTTTGAGGCCTATGACGCAGGTGCGCTTACCTGGCGCTCCGCGGCGCGGGCTGTGGACTTTATAAGCGCTCCCTTTCTCGTTGCTCCCCCTTTTGCCCACACGCATTTCTGGGTCCCTGTGTAAGCCGCGCTGTCCTCCATGACCAGGTAAAGTTCCAATCCTTTAGCCCTTATTCATGAAAATATCCAAATCCCTGTATCATGAGTCCTTTAAGTGCCGCCGTCTGACTGCGAGCCCGGCACCGCTTCACACTGGCAACACGCTTCACGGCGCATTTTCGTGCGCTCTCGTCTTTGGCGACAGGTAATGAATGTCTACTGCTCCTGTCCATTCACAAAAATGTCCAAATTGTCACACAGTCCATGTTTTTCATAGTTTCTCTGCTTGGCCGTATCATTGTGCCTTGAGCCGTGCGTGTCACCGCGCGCCTTCATCTGCAGTGACACAGGACGCCCCGTGCGACCTCTTCATTCATGAAATATCCAAATTCTTACGCATCTGTCCCTTGTAGCCACGCTGCTCGGCTGTACTCCCTGCCGTACCAGGTCCTTTACACACAGTGGTTAGGGTTAGGGCTTCAACAACAGGACAAGGTAAACGCATCCTGAATATAATTTCAGCTTCAAGCATGCCTTCCCTAACAATGAATCTGGTTGTATAGTTGGAATTGCGCCAGGGACGATGCAAATCATCCCGCGCCAGTCATCCCCAACTCCAGAAAGTGAGCTGCTTAAAGCGGATTCCCAGCCGTCATCCCTGGGACCGTGCGCTCACCTTATTCCACCAGCGGTATGTTTTTCTCTTAGTTGTGCTTAGTTCCAGTGCGCTATAGGATTGACAGTAACTCCTCATTCATGTTTTCAGGTGTCAGTGGTCAGCAGCGGCACAGGACACGCCGCCTCTGCTGTTTAGTCTCTCTTCTGTTTTTGTCTGCATTACTTTGTTTTGTCCTTTTTATATCGGTTCATTTGATTTATGTTTTCAGTTGAGAAATGGGGTCTGTTCTAGCGCAACTGTGTGCGCGCAAATTGTGGGTATTTGTTTTACAATGAACTGAACGAGTGAGTGATTGTATCCAGAACTTTTAATATTGTAGTTATTGTTAATGAAATTAAAAATGTGTTTCCTTTAAAATGTAAAATAAAGACCCTGTAAATGATGGAACCAGGCTCTCTCATTTGATAGCCTTACCTGTGTGCCTTATACTTGGATTCTGTTTCCCCAAACTAGATTTGGGGAGGCGTTGCTGCCACACAACTTCTATTATTCCAATTTGTCTAGCCCTTGCTAGACATTTATAGACATGCTAGAATTTTATTGTCTAAACAAGAGTAGGGTTTTTAGCACTTTATGTATTGCTATTTTTAAAAATATTTCTTTTACAATGTACGAAAGGGCGCACTGTGCTACGATTTCATATCATATGTAAATTGGCAACCATGTCTCTGTAGGTGAACTTCAGAGAAACTGTGCTCTGCTGCTACAGAAGTGGCTCGCCACTACTGAGTGTGAGTGGATGTCCTAATCTGAACAATTACATAAGGTTAGAATAAAGGAGTTACACTACACTGCATTCAGGATTTGTTTTGCCCAACAAATGTATTGCTAATGCTAGAGTCATCTAATCAATTAGACTGGGATTCAGGAGCTAATGGTGAACCTGGTTTGGAACTCAAAAGTTCAAACTCTTGTTTAATGTCATTTGATCAGTTCTGCTGATATCTTGAATACTGTATTGGCACAAAAAAGACTGCTTTAAAAAGTGCCATGCATGGGTGAGTATTTGCATCAGTAAAAGTCAAATCGGTTAAATGATTCCAAACCACATGTGGAGCTTCTGTCTGTCATGCTCTGAATAAACACCTTCATCAGCAACACTGCTTGCTTAGACTTAGACTTAGACAAACTTTATTGAGCCACAAGGGAAATTCTTTGGATACAGCAGCTCACTCATCACAATATAATATAATAACAGCGAGTAACTAAATAGATGGTATAGCAAAAAGAGCAAGAGACAGGTGTCAAGTGAGACATAATTATAGAAATAAATGTATATGTACAAGTCAAAATAAAATAGAAAAATAAGTAATAAAATATAAGATCACCGCTATATACAAGAGACAAGAACAACAGTGCAATAATATGCTGATTGACGGGGCATAGGTTATCCGTTACTTGAGATTAAGTTGTTGTACAGTTGTAGGGAGTATTATGTGTTACATAAGGGTGAGTTATTGTACAACTGTATGGAGTATGGTATGAACGTAGTCGTGTAGCTCTCACTGTTTGAGCGGAGCGTCATTGCTTCATAACTCTTGAGGTTTATGTAACCATTTTTGTGTTTCGTCTCTTTTTGTCCTGATTCAGCCACACATCTACATTATCAGTGTTTTTTGTTTCACTTTGCCACTCAAATGTAGAGCTATAGAATGATTTATAATCTAACAAGTGTTTGATATGCAACAGGCTAGAAGAATATCGAGTACATCTATCGAGACCAACACTCCAGGTGCCCCCTGACTTGAGTAGGAAAATAAATCTGTTTACTGTATTGTCCATTTGGCTTATTCATATTTTTTTCTATCTGTGATACTGATGTCCAAAATCCTCCAACACATTCTTACATGTAGTACAAGTTACTACAAAAAGATATTTTTTTCAGAAACTATTACATTTCACTTTGTAAAATCTGAAATGACAAAAAAAAATAAATAAACATGTCAAAGAAATTTGAAAATGTGAAAAGATTTTTATTGCGTGCCACAGGTCTGTAGTGGTTTAGACACGTGGCGATGGACGGTTTGGACACGGGGACTATGGCTGCTTGGCAGCAGGCCGGGACCCATGACGTGGACAGGGACGTGCTGGGGTAGAAGACGTCTTTCAGCACCTGGCCCACCACTCTGTCTGCTCCGGCCGCTTTCCTGATGTGGACGCTGTAGAGCCAGTCCTGAACACGCACCTCATGTGTTCCTCAGCTGAGGTGGGACAGTGAGCTGAGGGAGGTGGTGAGTTCCTCTTTTAGTCTGTGATGGCCCTGATGCCCTCCCACACCTGCCTAAGGTTTGTGGCGGTGTTTAACCTGCTCTCAATATGCCTCTTGTGTTGTTGGTTGGCAGTATTGATGCCTCTCCTCAGAGCAGCCCCCCGTGAAATTCATCCATGAGCCTTTTTACTGTAGTTGTCTTTTATTTCAAGTTAGCTCTTGCCAGAAGGAGCTGGGAAAAAACAAGACATGGTTTTAGATTTGGAAAATATTGTTGAACTTTACAAGCAATTTTTTGAATCTTTCACCTTTTCCGTGAGGGGCATCCTCTGCAATATACTTGGAAGACAGTAGAGGGCACAATGTGTTGTTCTCATTTCTTCACTCATGATGACAGCACGGTTCTGGTTCAAGAATCTGTGAACACAAATTCACTTTGAATCTGTTTGGAATTAACACGTGTTAGATTGTGTTAAGAGTTACAACAAACCTGGGGTCTTTGTTCTGGAGGCGTCTCACTCTTCTGTCCATAACCATCCTCAGTGTAACTCAAGTCTGAGGGTATCTGCTTCATTTGCCGTTCTTATAATGCCACTTCAGGTCATATTTTAACACATTCCATCAGGTAGGGCTCATTCTGGTCCATTTTATCCACCTGGCTGTCTTGCACAGAAATCTTAGCTGACATAAAGATCTTCTCTTCACCACGGTCAACTTGCTTTGCCATCAATGCTGAAAAACAAACAAAACACAATAAATGTTTAAAGTGTGGTTAAAACAACTCAAACTAACATTATTAATATGCGAGTATAAATAGCTGTTAATGTATATTAGACAATATAGATATGATGATGATGATGTATTACCTTGACATGTTTCCACAGTAACTGCAGACAGTCTTCAGGTGGCGTCTTAACAGCGGTTCTTCCCAGCCGTGGTCAGTAAGACATCTCTGATCTACATTGTTTGATAAAATCAACAACCAAATTATATTGCAGCAAAACACTATGAATATGAATCATCTTAAACAGTATCAATTACAGAATACTGCACAAATGTCAATAAAAAAAGGCAGCTTTGATTATTTGTTAAAGGCTACAAAACCAAAGAGCATTTTGGGGAACTGCCACTAAACCTACCAGACATCTGACAGTTCCTTCTGATGGATGCATTTGCATCATGAAGACAGCAGTTTGGTTCTTCATCTTCATTGGGTTTTAGCTTCAGGGCATCTCCAGCAGGTGGCAGTAGAGTCCATTTTTCAAATGAAAGAGCCTGATGAGCTGGAGGAAAAAACAAACATGATTTTAGTTCAAATATTCTCGACCTTTATAAGTATAAGCAATTTGGAATATTGGACCTTTTTTGTAGGGGACATGCTCTGCAATACACTTGGAACACAGCAGAGGGCACACAGTTTTCTTCTCATTTCTTCATTCATGTTCAGGATGGTACATGTTCTGATCCATGAATCTATGAACAGAAATTCAATTTTAAGCTGTTAGGAATGAGCATGAGCGAATTCTATTCAATTCAATTTTAAAGAGCTACCCAACAAACCTTGTAGCTTTCTTATGGAGGAATCTCTCTCTCCTGTCCAGAACCATCCAGAATTCCACTACGCTGAAAGAAAGAATACAGAGAAATGTTAAGACAGTTATTTTCACAGTGTTTTTATCACTGTTGTAAAATAGAACATCTTAAACTCACGTACTAGTTCTTGTAAATGGTCACAATTGTATTTGTTTCTGCTCCTCTTGCAAACGGTATCTGTTGAAGAAAAAAAACAGTATCATTTACATTTAGTTGTTCATTCATATTAGAAAATATAGATAAGAGATGATAATGTATTGTCTTATGTTTCGATGGTACCTTCAGTCTTTGTCAGAAGCGTCTCATGATGGCTGCTGTGACGTGTCACACAGCGATTCTTCCCAGGCGTGCTCAGTCACTCACACACGTCTGTTACCTATATTGGCTCAGACAGATGAACTCTGACAGGCCTCGCTGTCCCCGCTGTGGTCAGCTCGATGGACCGGTCATCTTCTGTCAGCCATCATCAAAGACACTTTTTACTAAGAAAACACGATACACATTATTAAACTAAAAACTGCACTCGATCTCAACATTTTTACTGTACTACTTTTGACCACAGCTTTAATCATTTTTTAAAAGGCAACAAAACCAAACAACATTTTGGGCCACTGCCACTAAACCTACCAGACATCTGACAGTTCCAGCGTGACGACAACAGTGAGGTTCCATCATCTCCATCCTGTTTTAGTGACACGGGCATCTCCAGCAGGTGGCAGTACAGTCCATTTGTATACTGCATTAGATTGAAGATTTAAGGATCAAATGAAAGCACTGTGGGGCACCTACATGATGAATAGCTGCACTGTGGTTTCATGTAGGATTTGCTTACCTGAGGCACCGAGGAGGAGAGAGGCAGGGTTGGGTAGTCCTAATGGGTGTTGCCAAACGTCATCTTTCTCCAGACTTTATCCATGCATCCCTCTGGTCTCCTTTTTCCTGTGACATCCTGTAACAGCTGGAACATCTGCATGTAGTGAATAAATGCATTCTATGGCATCCCAGCGCTTCACACATGACGACTGGGCAGCAGTGTGGAGTTGAGTGTTGCATCCTCCTGCTGTGTTACGAACCTTGAACTCAAAATGACATTGTTAAGTAAAAAGACACAGTAAACCTCACCTGAGACCGTGTTACAGTACTTACCAATACCTGTCACTGTGAAAAAAAATGAACAGTTAAACCCCACAGCTTAGGGACTTACAGTTCGCTGCTGTAGGGTGGCTGGACGAAACTGAATGTGGACGCCAGGGTCTCCTCAACCTCACAGACAGTGGAGGCAGACGTCCAGGGGGGAGTCACCAGCATGGCGTCCGGGCCAGAGACGAACATCCAAACCTCCTCCTCCATGTGGTGCAGGTTGGGAAGCATGGGCCCAAGGAGCTGAAAGAGAGCACAGTCACCTTATAGTATTGTGTGTCCATGTGACATGTGATCAACAGTAGGTGGGTTGCATACCTCCTGGAAGCGGGCCTCGTCCCACACATGGAGCCAGAGAGGGAGGGACAGCTGCGGGTCTCCAGGCTGCTCCAACAACACACACACACACATATGTTAAACACAAAACACACTACACTGCCATAGGGAAATGAGGACACTCACCAGGTCACGATGACCCCGGGACCCTGAAGTGGGGGGCCGAAGGCGGTGGCTCCTGGAGCGCTTTTGAAAACAGAAAAAGTTTCATTGAATTCAAGACTTGAACAATCAACTATGGCACATCGTTTGATTCAGAGAAACATTCGACTTACCGGTGCACCAGGGCGAGGGGGCACGGAGGACCCCGAGGGGGAGGAGCCAGAGGGGGAGGGTCCAGGGCTGCGGCTCTCAACAGGCTGGGAAAACAATAGACCATGACCCATTTGACATTTCATACAGTTGTGTCACTGAATATTTAAGGGTAAACTCACCGGCACATGAGCAGAAGGACCGGTCTGCCGAGGCAGAGGGCTTCTGCTGCTGGCAGCCTACAAAAGTGCAATTTTGGTTAAAAGGAAGAAACAAATGGAAAAGATATAAAACATGTGAAACTCCAACCACATCTACATGAGTCTTACCTGCTGAGGAGCCGCGGGTGTCCCAGAGGTGGAGGGCCCTGGGCTGTCCCCTCTCTGGAGCTGGAACATCACAAACACACAGGTTAACACAAATGTCTTTACAACAGCAATGTAACAAGAGAAAAGTGCAGATGTGAACAGGCTTACCGGAGCGGAAGACGAGGGTGGAGAGCTGCCCCTCGCCGAAGGACCACCGCGGCGGGCTCGCGTGGTCCGAGGGACAGGCGCCGGAGACCTCTTCCTCTTCCTGCCGCCCTGTTGGACAAAAGATAAACATCATCAAATGGATACTCAAATCAGACTTTTTTGTTGGACATGCAGAAACTAGAGTCATGTGGATCAACACAAAGTGAGGGAAAACAGAAATCAATAAAACATAATGCTTATTTAAAGTAAGCAACATCAAATCAAATGCTCTGGATTGTGCTAAGTGAACTAAGTGAGCTTAAGTGAGCTTTAAACACGGAAAAGAAGAAATTCACTTTGCTTCTTCAGTTCTGAAGAAGCAGCTTAGATGAGCTGCGAAACGTATTCGACCAAATAAACTGTCCAGTTGACAAACTGAATTTCTCCTTTTGTCATGGATTCTACCTGGACGACTGAGGGTTTCTACACACAATCTTTAAACACGGAGATAATACAAGTGTAGATTTGTGATTTCAGTGAGTTTTAGCTCGTTCGTGCCAACTCCAAATGACTTTGTTCATGTTCCCCACTAGTATAAGTGTAAAGCTAACGTAGTTCTGTAGACTAATAATGGTGAAAAAGACAAGAATAATGTACCATGCAGTTGATGAAATGTGGATCTTCTTTGGAGGCTGATCAAGTTCAAGTGCTGTGGGACAAAAAACAAAGTGTTAGTGCTGCGGGCCGCTAGCTTCACTGCTATTAACAGCTGAGATTAGCTTGAGGACAACAGGCAAATGGCTTCTCTCTCGGAGGACAAGAGCGAAAGGGCAGATCATCCGAATGTTGTGCTTTAAATATATGTAACCATTGGTAACCATGGAACGGGTTGCTAAGATTTGTGCTTCCAGTGTTTTTGTTTGAATCCAGAGCCGAGAGCCGCTGTGGGACAAACTACTGTCCCAGACATAATGTTCTGCTTTATATATTCTTCTGTAGACACTGGCTTTGGGACAAACTCAACTGTTTGTTTTTTAATAATTTTTTAATTTTTAATTTTTAATTTTATTTTTATGTTTTTGTTTGTTTGTTTTTGGTTCCATGGCAACGGAGTGGTTGTTTGCGTAAACCACAGAATTGTCTGTGGCGTTTGTGCGCGTGGACCATGTCCCTTGACCCCATGTCATGTTAGAAATTGAACTGGTTCCTGGTCTTTTCTACCTGTCCTCACTCAATCAACGGAGGGGACACGTTTGTCCCTCTTCTCCAAAGATTCCGGGTCTACGACTTTATTACTACACCTTGGTCCTACAGTTGCTTTTGTGGCTCCCTGGCTCACACACTGAGCAGATACTGAAACTTTTTGTTTTTTGAGCTCAGTTTTTAACATCTCGCCATGAGATTTTAACCAAATAAGAAGTGCCCAATTTTATGATTCACAAATATAGGCTATCAAAGCGTTCAGCTAAAACAACTGGACTTACTTAGTTTTAGAAGCCTCCATTTCATTACCAACCAGATATCTTTCTGTTTCCTTCTAATCGCTCCACCAAAATGACACTAAACTTAGGGGTTTCAAACTAACAAGTAACAACATTCATGTCTTTGGACTTGAATAAAGGCACCATTTGTTCGTAAATAGTAGAGTTAATAAAGTTTGGTGTATATGTTGTGCTGGTTTTAAGGCCCTCTCTGAGAAAAGTTCCTGAATTTTCCTTTAAATAATGAATCAAAATATCAAAACCATGTGTGGTAAGACGGCTTTTGAGGCCTATGACGCAGGTGCGCTTACCTGGCGCTCCGCGGCGCGGGCTGTGGACTTTATAAGCGCTCCCTTTCTCGTTGCTCCCCCTTTTGCCCACACGCATTTCTGGGTCCCTGTGTAAGCCGCGCTGTCCTCCATGACCAGGTAAAGTTCCAATCCTTTAGCCCTTATTCATGAAAATATCCAAATCCCTGTATCATGAGTCCTTTAAGTGCCGCCGTCTGACTGCGAGCCCGGCACCGCTTCACACTGGCAACACGCTTCACGGCGCATTTTCGTGCGCTCTCGTCTTTGGCGACAGGTAATGAATGTCTACTGCTCCTGTCCATTCACAAAAATGTCCAAATTGTCACACAGTCCATGTTTTTCATAGTTTCTCTGCTTGGCCGTATCATTGTGCCTTGAGCCGTGCGTGTCACCGCGCGCCTTCATCTGCAGTGACACAGGACGCCCCGTGCGACCTCTTCATTCATGAAATATCCAAATTCTTACGCATCTGTCCCTTGTAGCCACGCTGCTCGGCTGTACTCCCTGCCGTACCAGGTCCTTTACACACAGTGGTTAGGGTTAGGGCTTCAACAACAGGACAAGGTAAACGCATCCTGAATATAATTTCAGCTTCAAGCATGCCTTCCCTAACAATGAATCTGGTTGTATAGTTGGAATTGCGCCAGGGACGATGCAAATCATCCCGCGCCAGTCATCCCCAACTCCAGAAAGTGAGCTGCTTAAAGCGGATTCCCAGCCGTCATCCCTGGGACCGTGCGCTCACCTTATTCCACCAGCGGTATGTTTTTCTCTTAGTTGTGCTTAGTTCCAGTGCGCTATAGGATTGACAGTAACTCCTCATTCATGTTTTCAGGTGTCAGTGGTCAGCAGCGGCACAGGACACGCCGCCTCTGCTGTTTAGTCTCTCTTCTGTTTTTGTCTGCATTACTTTGTTTTGTCCTTTTTATATCGGTTCATTTGATTTATGTTTTCAGTTGAGAAATGGGGTCTGTTCTAGCGCAACTGTGTGCGCGCAAATTGTGGGTATTTGTTTTACAATGAACTGAACGAGTGAGTGATTGTATCCAGAACTTTTAATATTGTAGTTATTGTTAATGAAATTAAAAATGTGTTTCCTTTAAAATGTAAAATAAAGACCCTGTAAATGATGGAACCAGGCTCTCTCATTTGATAGCCTTACCTGTGTGCCTTATACTTGGATTCTGTTTCCCCAAACTAGATTTGGGGAGGCGTTGCTGCCACACAACTTCTATTATTCCAATTTGTCTAGCCCTTGCTAGACATTTATAGACATGCTAGAATTTTATTGTCTAAACAAGAGTAGGGTTTTTAGCACTTTATGTATTGCTATTTTTAAAAATATTTCTTTTACAATGTACGAAAGGGCGCACTGTGCTACGATTTCATATCATATGTAAATTGGCAACCATGTCTCTGTAGGTGAACTTCAGAGAAACTGTGCTCTGCTGCTACAGAAGTGGCTCGCCACTACTGAGTGTGAGTGGATGTCCTAATCTGAACAATTACATAAGGTTAGAATAAAGGAGTTACACTACACTGCATTCAGGATTTGTTTTGCCCAACAAATGTATTGCTAATGCTAGAGTCATCTAATCAATTAGACTGGGATTCAGGAGCTAATGGTGAACCTGGTTTGGAACTCAAAAGTTCAAACTCTTGTTTAATGTCATTTGATCAGTTCTGCTGATATCTTGAATACTGTATTGGCACAAAAAAGACTGCTTTAAAAAGTGCCATGCATGGGTGAGTATTTGCATCAGTAAAAGTCAAATCGGTTAAATGATTCCAAACCACATGTGGAGCTTCTGTCTGTCATGCTCTGAATAAACACCTTCATCAGCAACACTGCTTGCTTAGACTTAGACTTAGACAAACTTTATTGAGCCACAAGGGAAATTCTTTGGATACAGCAGCTCACTCATCACAATATAATATAATAACAGCGAGTAACAAAATAGATGGTATAGCAAAAAGAGCAAGAGACAGGTGTCAAGTGAGACATAATTATAGAAATAAATGTATATGTACAAGTCAAAATAAAATAGAAAAATAAGTAATAAAATATAAGATCACCGCTATATACAAGAGACAAGAACAACAGTGCAATAATATGCTGATTGACGGGGCATAGGTTATCCGTTACTTGAGATTAAGTTGTTGTACAGTTGTAGGGAGTATTATGTGTTACATAAGGGTGAGTTATTGTACAACTGTATGGAGTATGGTATGAACGTAGTCGTGTAGCTCTCACTGTTTGAGCGGAGCGTCATTGCTTCATAACTCTTGAGGTTTATGTAACCATTTTTGTGTTTCGTCTCTTTTTGTCCTGATTCAGCCACACATCTACATTATCAGTGTTTTTTGTTTCACTTTGCCACTCAAATGTAGAGCTATAGAATGATTTATAATCTAACAAGTGTTTGATATGCAACAGGCTAGAAGAATATCGAGTACATCTATCGAGACCAACACTCCAGGTGCCCCCTGACTTGAGTAGGAAAATAAATCTGTTTACTGTATTGTCCATTTGGCTTATTCATATTTTTTTCTATCTGTGATACTGATGTCCAAAATCCTCCAACACATTCTTACATGTAGTACAAGTTACTACAAAAAGATATTTTTTTCAGAAACTATTACATTTCACTTTGTAAAATCTGAAATGACAAAAAAAAATAAATAAACATGTCAAAGAAATTTGAAAATGTGAAAAGATTTTTATTGCGTGCCACAGGTCTGTAGTGGTTTAGACACGTGGCGATGGACGGTTTGGACACGGGGACTATGGCTGCTTGGCAGCAGGCCGGGACCCATGACGTGGACAGGGACGTGCTGGGGTAGAAGACGTCTTTCAGCACCTGGCCCACCACTCTGTCTGCTCCGGCCGCTTTCCTGATGTGGACGCTGTAGAGCCAGTCCTGAACACGCACCTCATGTGTTCCTCAGCTGAGGTGGGACAGTGAGCTGAGGGAGGTGGTGAGTTCCTCTTTTAGTCTGTGATGGCCCTGATGCCCTCCCACACCTGCCTAAGGTTTGTGGCGGTGTTTAACCTGCTCTCAATATGCCTCTTGTGTTGTTGGTTGGCAGTATTGATGCCTCTCCTCAGAGCAGCCCCCCGTGAAATTCATCCATGAGCCTTTTTACTGTAGTTGTCTTTTATTTCAAGTTAGCTCTTGCCAGAAGGAGCTGGGAAAAAACAAGACATGGTTTTAGATTTGGAAAATATTGTTGAACTTTACAAGCAATTTTTTGAATCTTTCACCTTTTCCGTGAGGGGCATCCTCTGCAATATACTTGGAAGACAGTAGAGGGCACAATGTGTTGTTCTCATTTCTTCACTCATGATGACAGCACGGTTCTGGTTCAAGAATCTGTGAACACAAATTCACTTTGAATCTGTTTGGAATTAACACGTGTTAGATTGTGTTAAGAGTTACAACAAACCTGGGGTCTTTGTTCTGGAGGCGTCTCACTCTTCTGTCCATAACCATCCTCAGTGTAACTCAAGTCTGAGGGTATCTGCTTCATTTGCCGTTCTTATAATGCCACTTCAGGTCATATTTTAACACATTCCATCAGGTAGGGCTCATTCTGGTCCATTTTATCCACCTGGCTGTCTTGCACAGAAATCTTAGCTGACATAAAGATCTTCTCTTCACCACGGTCAACTTGCTTTGCCATCAATGCTGAAAAACAAACAAAACACAATAAATGTTTAAAGTGTGGTTAAAACAACTCAAACTAACATTATTAATATGCGAGTATAAATAGCTGTTAATGTATATTAGACAATATAGATATGATGATGATGATGTATTACCTTGACATGTTTCCACAGTAACTGCAGACAGTCTTCAGGTGGCGTCTTAACAGCGGTTCTTCCCAGCCGTGGTCAGTAAGACATCTCTGATCTACATTGTTTGATAAAATCAACAACCAAATTATATTGCAGCAAAACACTATGAATATGAATCATCTTAAACAGTATCAATTACAGAATACTGCACAAATGTCAATAAAAAAAGGCAGCTTTGATTATTTGTTAAAGGCTACAAAACCAAAGAGCATTTTGGGGAACTGCCACTAAACCTACCAGACATCTGACAGTTCCTTCTGATGGATGCATTTGCATCATGAAGACAGCAGTTTGGTTCTTCATCTTCATTGGGTTTTAGCTTCAGGGCATCTCCAGCAGGTGGCAGTAGAGTCCATTTTTCAAATGAAAGAGCCTGATGAGCTGGAGGAAAAAACAAACATGATTTTAGTTCAAATATTCTCGACCTTTATAAGTATAAGCAATTTGGAATATTGGACCTTTTTTGTAGGGGACATGCTCTGCAATACACTTGGAACACAGCAGAGGGCACACAGTTTTCTTCTCATTTCTTCATTCATGTTCAGGATGGTACATGTTCTGATCCATGAATCTATGAACAGAAATTCAATTTTAAGCTGTTAGGAATGAGCATGAGCGAATTCTATTCAATTCAATTTTAAAGAGCTACCCAACAAACCTTGTAGCTTTCTTATGGAGGAATCTCTCTCTCCTGTCCAGAACCATCCAGAATTCCACTACGCTGAAAGAAAGAATACAGAGAAATGTTAAGACAGTTATTTTCACAGTGTTTTTATCACTGTTGTAAAATAGAACATCTTAAACTCACGTACTAGTTCTTGTAAATGGTCACAATTGTATTTGTTTCTGCTCCTCTTGCAAACGGTATCTGTTGAAGAAAAAAAACAGTATCATTTACATTTAGTTGTTCATTCATATTAGAAAATATAGATAAGAGATGATAATGTATTGTCTTATGTTTCGATGGTACCTTCAGTCTTTGTCAGAAGCGTCTCATGATGGCTGCTGTGACGTGTCACACAGCGATTCTTCCCAGGCGTGCTCAGTCACTCACACACGTCTGTTACCTATATTGGCTCAGACAGATGAACTCTGACAGGCCTCGCTGTCCCCGCTGTGGTCAGCTCGATGGACCGGTCATCGTCTGTCAGCCATCATCAAAGACACTTTTTACTAAGAAAACACGATACACATTATTAAACTAAAAACTGCACTCGATCTCAACATTTTTACTGTACTACTTTTGACCACAGCTTTAATCATTTTTTAAAAGGCAACAAAACCAAACAACATTTTGGGCCACTGCCACTAAACCTACCAGACATCTGACAGTTCCAGCGTGACGACAACAGTGAGGGTCCATCATCTCCATCCTGTTTTAGTGACACGGGCATCTCCAGCAGGTGGCAGTACAGTCCATTTGTATACTGCATTAGATTGAAGATTTAAGGATCAAATGAAAGCACTGTGGGGCACCTACATGATGAATAGCTGCACTGTGGTTTCATGTAGGATTTGCTTACCTGAGGCACCGAGGAGGAGAGAGGCAGGGTTGGGTAGTCCTAATGGGTGTTGCCAAACGTCATCTTTCTCCAGACTTTATCCATGCATCCCTCTGGTCTCCTTTTTCCTGTGACATCCTGTAACAGCTGGAACATCTGCATGTAGTGAATAAATGCATTCTATGGCATCCCAGCGCTTCACACATGACGACTGGGCAGCAGTGTGGAGTTGAGTGTTGCATCCTCCTGCTGTGTTACGAACCTTGAACTCAAAATGACATTGTTAAGTAAAAAGACACAGTAAACCTCACCTGAGACCGTGTTACAGTACTTACCAATACCTGTCACTGTGAAAAAAAATGAACAGTTAAACCCCACAGCTTAGGGACTTACAGTTCGCTGCTGTAGGGTGGCTGGACGAAACTGAATGTGGACGCCAGGGTCTCCTCAACCTCACAGACAGTGGAGGCAGACGTCCAGGGGGGAGTCACCAGCATGGCGTCCGGGCCAGAGACGAACATCCAAACCTCCTCCTCCATGTGGTGCAGGTTGGGAAGCATGGGCCCAAGGAGCTGAAAGAGAGCACAGTCACCTTATAGTATTGTGTGTCCATGTGACATGTGATCAACAGTAGGTGGGTTGCATACCTCCTGGAAGCGGGCCTCGTCCCACACATGGAGCCAGAGAGGGAGGGACAGCTGCGGGTCTCCAGGCTGCTCCAACAACACACACACACACATATGTTAAACACAAAACACACTACACTGCCATAGGGAAATGAGGACACTCACCAGGTCACGATGACCCCGGGACCCTGAAGTGGGGGGCCGAAGGCGGTGGCTCCTGGAGCGCTTTTGAAAACAGAAAAAGTTTCATTGAATTCAAGACTTGAACAATCAACTATGGCACATCGTTTGATTCAGAGAAACATTCGACTTACCGGTGCACCAGGGCGAGGGGGCACGGAGGACCCCGAGGGGGAGGAGCCAGAGGGGGAGGGTCCAGGGCTGCGGCTCTCAACAGGCTGGGAAAACAATAGACCATGACCCATTTGACATTTCATACAGTTGTGTCACTGAATATTTAAGGGTAAACTCACCGGCACATGAGCAGAAGGACCGGTCTGCCGAGGCAGAGGGCTTCTGCTGCTGGCAGCCTACAAAAGTGCAATTTTGGTTAAAAGGAAGAAACAAATGGAAAAGATATAAAACATGTGAAACTCCAACCACATCTACATGAGTCTTACCTGCTGAGGAGCCGCGGGTGTCCCAGAGGTGGAGGGCCCTGGGCTGTCCCCTCTCTGGAGCTGGAACATCACAAACACACAGGTTAACACAAATGTCTTTACAACAGCAATGTAACAAGAGAAAAGTGCAGATGTGAACAGGCTTACCGGAGCGGAAGACGAGGGTGGAGAGCTGCCCCTCGCCGAAGGACCACCGCGGCGGGCTCGCGTGGTCCGAGGGACAGGCGCCGGAGACCTCTTCCTCTTCCTGCCGCCCTGTTGGACAAAAGATAAACATCATCAAATGGATACTCAAATCAGACTTTTTTGTTGGACATGCAGAAACTAGAGTCATGTGGATCAACACAAAGTGAGGGAAAACAGAAATCAATAAAACATAATGCTTATTTAAAGTAAGCAACATCAAATCAAATGCTCTGGATTGTGCTAAGTGAACTAAGTGAGCTTAAGTGAGCTTTAAACACGGAAAAGGAGAAATTCACTTTGCTTCTTCAGTTCTGAAGAAGCAGCTTAGATGAGCTGCGAAACGTATTCGACCAAATAAACTGTCCAGTTGACAAACTGAATTTCTCCTTTTGTCATGGATTCTACCTGGACGACTGAGGGTTTCTACACACAATCTTTAAACACGGAGATAATACAAGTGTAGATTTGTGATTTCAGTGAGTTTTAGCTCGTTCGTGCCAACTCCAAATGACTTTGTTCATGTTCCCCACTAGTATAAGTGTAAAGCTAACGTAGTTCTGTAGACTAATAATGGTGAAAAAGACAAGAATAATGTACCATGCAGTTGATGAAATGTGGATCTTCTTTGGAGGCTGATCAAGTTCAAGTGCTGTGGAACAAAAAAACAAAGTGTTAGTGCTGCGGGCCGCTAGCTTCACTGCTATTAACAGCTGAGATTAGCTTGAGGACAACAGACAAATGGCTTCTCTCTCGGAGGACAAGAGCGAAAGGGCAGATCATCCGAATGTTGTGCTTTAAATATATGTAACCATTGGTAACCATGGAACGGGTTGCTAAGATTTGTGCTTCCAGTGTTTTTGTTTGAATCCAGAGCCGAGAGCCGCTGTGGGACAAACTACTGTCCCAGACATAATGTTCTGCTTTATATATTCTTCTGTAGACACTGGCTTTGGGACAAACTCAACTGTTTGTTTTTTAATTATTTTTTAATTTTTAATTTTATTTTTATGTTTTTGTTTGTTTGTTTTTGGTTCCATGGCAACGGAGTGGTTGTTTGCGTAAACCACAGAATTGTCTGTGGCGTTTGTGCGCGTGGACCATGTCCCTTGACCCCATGTCATGTTAGAAATTGAACTGGTTCCTGGTCTTTTCTACCTGTCCTCACTCAATCAACGGAGGGGACACGTTTGTCCCTCTTCTCCAAAGATTCCGGGTCTACGACTTTATTACTACACCTTGGTCCTACAGTTGCTTTTGTGGCTCCCTGGCTCACACACTGAGCAGATACTGAAACTTTTTGTTTTTTGAGCTCAGTTTTTAACATCTCGCCATGAGATTTTAACCAAATAAGAAGTGCCCAATTTTATGATTCACAAATATAGGCTATCAAAGCGTTCAGCTAAAACAACTGGACTTACTTAGTTTTAGAAGCCTCCATTTCATTACCAACCAGATATCTTTCTGTTTCCTTCTAATCGCTCCACCAAAATGACACTAAACTTAGGGGTTTCAAACTAACAAGTAACAACATTCATGTCTTTGGACTTGAATAAAGGCACCATTTGTTCGTAAATAGTAGAGTTAATAAAGTTTGGTGTATATGTTGTGCTGGTTTTAAGGCCCTCTCTGAGAAAAGTTCCTGAATTTTCCTTTAAATAATGAATCAAAATATCAAAACCATGTGTGGTAAGACGGCTTTTGAGGCCTATGACGCAGGTGCGCTTACCTGGCGCTCCGCGGCGCGGGCTGTGGACTTTATAAGCGCTCCCTTTCTCGTTGCTCCCCCTTTTGCCCACACGCATTTCTGGGTCCCTGTGTAAGCCGCGCTGTCCTCCATGACCAGGTAAAGTTCCAATCCTTTAGCCCTTATTCATGAAAATATCCAAATCCCTGTATCATGAGTCCTTTAAGTGCCGCCGTCTGACTGCGAGCCCGGCACCGCTTCACACTCGCAACACGCTTCACGGCGCATTTTCGTGCGCTCTCGTCTTTGGCGACAGGTAATGAATGTCTACTGCTCCTGTCCATTCACAAAAATGTCCAAATTGTCACACAGTCCATGTTTTTCATAGTTTCTCTGCTTGGCTAGAAACGTAAATTTTCATTTCTATGCAGACGACACAGTAATGTACAGCACATCATCCACTCCACTACAAGCTCTTCAACATCTTCAGATCGCTTTTAACACCGTTCAAAACACTCTCCTAAGTCTAAAACTCACCCTAAATTCAGACAAAACTAAGTTTATGCTTTTCACAACTTCAAAAACACTCACTCCAAATCTCCCTCAAATTTGCACTTCTGAAAATACTCCAATTGAGTTGGTAGACCGATATAAATATTTAGGTATTTGGATAGACAGCTCACTCTCATTCTCCTTTCACATACAACAAATAACAAAGAAACTGAGACTGAAATTAGGATCTTTCTTTCGAATTCGGGCTTGTCTTTCTTTTGAGGCCAGAAAAAGGCTTGTGGCTGCCACTTTCATGTCAGTGTTGGACTATGGTGATGTGGTCTACATGAATGCTTCAGCTCAGAGCCTGCGAGCTCTGGACACAGCCTATCATGGAGCTCTGAGGTTCATCACTGGCCTCAAAGCGCTCACGCACCATTGTGTGCTGTATACTCGTGTGGGCTGGACGTCTCTGGCCACTCGGAGACTCAAACACTTGTACATACTTATATATAAATGTATTCGTGGTCAGCTTCCATCGTACTTGCAAAGGCACATAGTTCAGAGAGATGCTGGTGCCTACAGCCTTCGCTCACAGGATTTGTTTTTATTGTCTGTTCCCAGGGTTAGGTCTGAGTTTGGGAAAAAGGCTTTTCAGTTTTCTGCTCCTTGGGCCTGGAACCTGTTACAAAATGACTTGAAATTAAAGGAGCTGGTCTCCTTAGACTCTTTTAAACATATCTTAAATAACAGGGATGTTGAATCATTAGTGTGTAACTGTTTTAACTGAATCCTGTTGAAGCTTTTTGACTGATCTGTGTTTTTAAATTGTATGTATATGTTGATGTTTTTGTAACTATAACTGTGGCCTCTTGGCCAGGACGCTCTTGGAAAAGAGATTTTTAATCTCAATGAGTCTTTTCCTGGTTAAATAAAGGTTAAATAAAAAATAAAATAAATAAATTGGCCGTATCATTGTGCCTTGAGCCGTGCGTGTCACCGCGCGCCTTCATCTGCAGTGACACAGGACGCCCCGTGCGACCTCTTCATTCATGAAATATCCAAATTCTTACGCATCTGTCCCTTGTAGCCACGCTGCTCGGCTGTACTCCCTGCCGTACCAGGTCCTTTACACACAGTGGTTAGGGTTAGGGCTTCAACAACAGGACAAGGTAAACGCATCCTGAATATAATTTCAGCTTCAAGCATGCCTTCCCTAACAATGAATCTGGTTGTATAGTTGGAATTGCGCCAGGGACGATGCAAATCATCCCGCGCCAGTCATCCCCAACTCCAGAAAGTGAGCTGCTTAAAGCGGATTCCCAGCCGTCATCCCTGGGACCGTGCGCTCACCTTATTCCACCAGCGGTATGTTTTTCTCTTAGTTGTGCTTAGTTCCAGTGCGCTATAGGATTGACAGTAACTCCTCATTCATGTTTTCAGGTGTCAGTGGTCAGCAGCGGCACAGGACACGCCGCCTCTGCTGTTTAGTCTCTCTTCTGTTTTTGTCTGCATTACTTTGTTTTGTCCTTTTTATATCGGTTCATTTGATTTATGTTTTCAGTTGAGAAATGGGGTCTGTTCTAGCGCAACTGTGTGCGCGCAAATTGTGGGTATTTGTTTTACAATGAACTGAACGAGTGAGTGATTGTATCCAGAACTTTTAATATTGTAGTTATTGTTAATGAAATTAAAAATGTGTTTCCTTTAAAATGTAAAATAAAGACCCTGTAAATGATGGAACCAGGCTCTCTCATTTGATAGCCTTACCTGTGTGCCTTATACTTAGATTCTGTTTCCCCAAACTAGATTTGGGGAGGCGTTGCTGCCACACAACTTCTATTATTCCAATTTGTCTAGCCCTTGCTAGACATTTATAGACATGCTAGAATTTTATTGTCTAAACAAGAGTAGGGTTTTTAGCACTTTATGTATTGCTATTTTTAAAAATATTTCTTTTACAATGTACGAAAGGGCGCACTGTGCTACGATTTCATATCATATGTAAATTGGCAACCATGTCTCTGTAGGTGAACTTCAGAGAAACTGTGCTCTGCTGCTACAGAAGTGGCTCGCCACTACTGAGTGTGAGTGGATGTCCTAATCTGAACAATTACATAAGGTTAGAATAAAGGAGTTACACTACACTGCATTCAGGATTTGTTTTGCCCAACAAATGTATTGCTAATGCTAGAGTCATCTAATCAATTAGACTGGGATTCAGGAGCTAATGGTGAACCTGGTTTGGAACTCAAAAGTTCAAACTCTCGTTTAATGTCATTTGATCAGTTCTGCTGATATCTTGAATACTGTATTGGCACAAAAAAGACTGCTTTAAAAAGTGCCATGCATGGGTGAGTATTTGCATCAGTAAAAGTCAAATCGGTTAAATGATTCCAAACCACATGTGGAGCTTCTGTCTGTCATGCTCTGAATAAACACCTTCATCAGCAACACTGCTTGCTTAGACTTAGACTTAGACAAACTTTATTGAGCCACAAGGGAAATTCTTTGGATACAGCAGCTCACTCATCACAATATAATATAATAACAGCGAGTAACTAAATAGATGGTATAGCAAAAAGAGCAAGAGACAGGTGTCAAGTGAGACATAATTATAGAAATAAATGTATATGTGCAAGTCAAAATAAAATAGAAAAATAAGTAATAAAATATAAGATCACCACTATATACAAGAGACAAGAACAACAGTGCAATAATATGCTGATTGACGGGGCATAGGTTATCTGTTACTTGAGATTAAGTTGTTGTACAGTTGTAGGGAGTATTATGTGTTACATAAGGGTGAGTTATTGTACAACTGTATGGAGTATGGTATGAACGTAGTCGTGTAGCTCTCACTGTTTGAGCGGAGCTTCATTGCTTCATAACTCTTGAGGTTTTAACATATGCAGAAGCAGTAAAATCTCCAACATACCCCGACTTGACAGAACTTAAAGGTACTATAGGAGGACCAATAACCCGTAGTAAGACAGATAAACACTGGGAGTGGTCCAAAGTTATGGGTGGAGGTTTAAAGGAAACCCCTACAGCTCCAGAATTAGAAACATCGCCGCACAACCCTTTTAGACATTTTTCTAAATAGAGAACAGTTGCCAGAAATAACACTTATAGTAAATGGAGTTCCAGTTAAGTTTTTATGTGACTCCGGAGCATGTAGGACTACGTGCAAACACCCAGTACCAGGTCTCAAATTCGGCCCAAACGATGTAATGATCAGAGCAGCGAACGGATCAGTAACAAGAATCTCAGAAACTGCTCCCCTGTGGATCCGAGATCCAGAGGGCCAAACATGCCACTTACCAGTTTTGTACTTTCCACAATGCCCAGAAAATCTATTAGGAAGAGACGCTTTAATCCAACTGGGCCTAGCTATCATCCCACGAGGAAGCAGTATGGTAGTAAAAAGAAAACATGAATTGGCTAATTCAGACATATATGTTTTGCAAGGCAGAGGCCAACCTCATTATTATTATTCGTTAAATCTGTCCAAAAATGATCCAACTCAAATGGCAAACGCACTCCTAGATGAAGGAAGGAAAGCTATTTTTAGAGAGCAAGACAAGATGCCACTAGGAAATCTGCACGTTACCACATGGGTTAAAAAGACTCCAGGTCCAGATGAAGAATATTTAAATAAACTTCAGAAATTGTCACCCACCAAAGTAACCATTGCACATGTGTACAGTGACGCGGACAGTGCCAGCGCAGCGAGTGTAGAGAAACCATCTGCCTCCACACATTTCTCTGTACAAACCTATAGAATGGGAATGGAAAGACTTGGGGCGGATGGTTCACAAAGGACAGAATGCGAAGGACTGGGTAGTGACTTCTATGAACACTGAAACTAGCACAGAGACTGGACTGACCAGAACATCTCTATTCTGGACAGCTAGACTGACAGGACAAGCAAACCTAGAACCCTTTGATCAACAACCGTGACGAATCTTCTTAACTGAAGCTGATGAGGACTTTTTAGCTGACGTACCAGACAAAGTGTGGTCAACAGGACCATCTGACGTAGGACTAATTAAAGGAGCCCTACCAGTAATTATAAGACCAAAATCTGAATATAGACCATGTGTAAAGCAATATCCGCTAAAACCAGATGCAATTGAGGGAATAAAGCCAGTAATAAATGATTTAATTCAAGCAGGCGTCATAATTGAGTGTGATGATTCACCATGTAATACACCAATATTCCCAGTAAAAAAGCAGGCACCCTCTATAGGCTGGCGTGTGATACAAGACCTACAGGCAGTAAATAATGCAGTAATTCAACGAGCACCTTGTGTCCCAAATCCACACATGTTATTAAATTCATTGAGGCCTGATGCCACAATATTCACTGTAATTGACATCAGTAATGCATTTTTCTCAATTCCAATTGACAAAGATAGCCAGTTCTGGTTTGCATTTACTTTCGAAGGTAAAAGATATACCTTCACCAGACTACCCCAAGGTTATTGTGAAAGTCCCACAATCTACTCACAGGTTATGTCAGCAAATATGTCAAAATTCGACCCTCCGGGAGGAAGCCAAATTTTGCTGTATGTAGATGACATATTAATTGCATCACCAGACAGAGAAACCTGTAAAATAGACACAGTGGCATTACTAAAGTATCTCGCTGAAAATGGGCACAAAGCTGAAAATGAGCAAAAACAAAGTACAACTGTGTAAATCAGAAGTTAAATATCTTGGACATAATTTAAGTGCAGGAGGAAGAACAATAGCAGACAGTAGAAAAGCGTCAATATTAGCCGCACCAAAACCCATGATCAAGAAACAAATTATGTCTTTCTTAGGATTGACTAATTACTGTAGATCATGGATTCCAAATTATGCAGAAATAACTCATCCATTGCAGAACCTAATGTATGAGGAGCTAATGAAAATGACAGATCCAATAACATGGACAGAGGAGGCAGAAAGTGCATTCTGCACATTAAAACAGGCGTTAGTATCAAGTACAGCTCTAGCTTTACCAGATTACAGTAAAGAATTCATTCAAATGGTAGACTGCAAAGGACATTTTATGACGTCAGTGTTAACCCAGAAATATGGAGATAAGCTAAGGCCTATAGCTTATTTCTCCTCAAAATTAGACAGTGTAGCATGTGCATTGCCCCCTTGTGTTCGAGCTGTTATAGCAGCCTCCATGGCAGTAGAGGTGAGTGCAGGCATTGTATTGTTTCATCCGTTAACTTTAAAGGTACCACATGCTGTTTCAGCACTATTATTACAAACCAATATGACCTTTTTATCTCCTGCTCACCACCTCTCCTGCATGGCAACCCTGCTATCACAACCTCATTTGACCCTAGAGAGATGCACAACCCTAAATCCAGCAACTTTAATTCCCCTACCAGATGAGGGACATATACATGATTATCAGGAACTGGCAGAAACTCTAACTAAAAGTAGACCAGATTTACTAGATCAACCAATTGCAGGTAGTGAACTAATATTTGTAGATGGATCATCTAAAAAGAATGATTTAGGCAAAACTAATACTGGCTACGCTGTAGTAACAGAAACAAAAATATTGAAAGCTGAAGCATTACCCTCTAATTATTCCGCTCAAGCAGCAGAATTAGTAGCACTAACAGAGGCGTGTAAACTAATGAAAGGAAAAACAGCAACAATCTATACAGATAGTCAATACGCCTATGCGACAGTACACACATTTGCCCAATATTGGAAAAATAGAGGAATGGTAACCTCTACTGGCAAGCCAGTAACACACGCCCAATTACTAATAGATCTGCTACAAGCAGTACAATTACCACTGAAACTAGCAATATGCAAATGTGCAGCACATACGAACGGGACAGACAGAATAGCATTAGGAAATGCATTCGCAGATAAAACAGCAAAAGAAGTGGCAGCAAAGCAAAACCAACTGTTACACTTAGAAAAGTCAGACACAATAAAAGATGAAATATTAAAAGATATGCAACAACAAAGTCCACAGCAGGAGATACAAGTATGGATAAAAAATGCACCAATACTGAAAAATGGCATTTACGTATGTCCTCAAAATAAACCTATCCTACCAAAAAACTTGTATTAATGGGCAGCAATATTGAGCCATGGTGTAACACATGTCTCAACAGGAGGGATGGTAGGAGAGGTAGAGAAACATTATACAACCTATGGATTCAGTACATACTGTAGAGCTTGTTTGATATGCGCGAAACATAATTCACAGGGAAACTTAAGACCAAAGCGAGGAAAATTTCCACAACCTCAATATCCATTTCAAATTATTCACATGGACTTCATAGAGTTAAATCAAAGTGAAGGCAGAAGGTATTGTTTAGTAATAATAGATGCATTTTCTAAATGGGTAGAACTATTCCCAACTAAAACACCTGACGCTCTGACGGTGGCTAAGGCACTGTGTAAAGACATAATACCGAGATTTGGCATACCTGAAAGAATTTATAGTGATAATGGTACACATTTTGTAAACAGTCTAATTTCACACATTGGAAAGCTATTCCATATTGATTTAAAAAATCACTGTGCATACCACCCTCAAAGCGCTGGTTTAGTAGAAAGAATGAATGGTACAGTAAAAATAGACTGAAAAAGTGAATGGAAGAAACGGGAAGACCATGGACTCAATGCTTAGATTTAGTTAAACTATACATTAACATAACCAGTACATCAGGATTGACACCTTATGAAACCATATTTGGGAGAATGTACAGATTACCACAATTTAAGAATGAGTGGGAAATAGATGAAGAATCTACTTTAGCAGATTATATGAGAAAAGTCTTAGAAAAACAAAAGCAAAAGGAGCTAAGCTAGCACCCTTCTGTTAATCTCAGGACAAAACAACAATTGGTTGCTTATGGTAGAACAAGCTGCAAAATCTGTAAATTCTGATTATGTCGTATGTTTAGGCGCTAGACCAATACTCCGTGTGGTGCCAGCAATCATGTCTTCAGAATGTGTAGTTGATGTTATGCAAAAAACCGTCCCACAAACCAACTGCACATCCTGGAACTCGATTTACCCTCTTACACCTGAAGAAAAGAAAAAAACATTGTTCAACAAAAATGTTTTTATGGCTAATTATACGTGTATTAATATGACAGGCACAGGTGAGGTATTAGGCAACCTAACTTCAGAATGGTGTCATATAATGTTACACGTAGGAAACAAATTTCAACCTGTATTTAGGGGAGATGTATGGTGGTGGTGTGGGGAAGATAAACTGTATGACAAATTACCAAAGAATGTAACTGGCTTATGTGCCTTAGTGTCCTTGCTCCTACCCACGACCATATATCCCCTCTCAGCCCAGGATTTATTACAAGAAATGAGTAGTTTATTACCAGAAGAATGGCATAGATGTAAAAGAGCTTCTAAGTGGCTAGGAGATAATGATCCTACTTATATTGACGCAATAGGAGTGCCCAGAGGAGTTCCCAGCGAGTACAAATTGGTAGATCAAATTGCAGCAGGCTTTGAAAATTTACCTATAATTGCAGCATTCTTTCCAATCACGCCTAACAAAAATGTAGACAGAATCAACTACATCCACTACAATGTGCAAAAACTAGGCAATTGGACACAATCAGGCTTTGAAGTAGTGCACGAGCAACTGGCAGCCACATCACTGATGACATTCCAGAATCGCATAGCCTTGGACATGCTATTAGCAGAAAAAGGATCTGTGCGTGCGATATTTGGTAATCAGTGTTGTTCTTTCATCCCAAATAATACTGCATCCGACGGCAGCTTGACCAAGGCAATAGAGGGTCTCCGTACCCTTAACAAGCGCATGAAGGAGCAGTCTGGCATAGACCAATCAATATGGGATGACTGGATGGGTGTATTTGGCAAGTACAAAGCACTCGTATCCTCGGTACTGATCTCAATAGCCGTGTTCGCCGCGATATTGACCTTGTGTGGATGCTGTTGTATTCCCTGTATCCGTAGTCTAATCAATCGCTTAATCACCACAGCAATAGCCCCTAGTCCAGAGGACAGGGCAATTCAGATCCATCTTTTGGCTGATGGTGACTCTGACGTTGAGGACTCCACTGAGGCCTTTACCACATTGTTTAGAGACGAAAAATAAACACCTCTGTAAATAACATAGACCTCTGGGTGTAAGCTTATTTTGCTAGATTATTACTTTATAGCTGAAAATCGAAAGAAGTGGTTATAAATGATTTTATCTATGCAAATATGTGATAAACAGGAGGGAAATGTTAGAATAATTGTGTATATATTTTATCCCATATTTGCTATAAGCATTTATATATTTTATCCTATATTTGCTATAATCATATGTTAGATATTTGTGTGTTTTGAATAACCGCTTTGTGCTCTTTATATTATGTGCAGTACTTTTTACTTGTGGAAGCAGATGATGTGACCTTCAAAACAAGAAAGTCTCCCAGGCAGCAGAGTCCAGCTGCAAGATAACGGTATCAAACATATTTGCAAAATATATCGTGTTGACGCTTTCCCTTCCCCTTAGAAACACATTGTAACTAGGGACCATCCTAAATAAAATGGAGGAGATGGGCCTTGAGTGCTTCAGAGCGGGTTAGAGATTGTAACTGACACTCTCTGTCCGTTCTCCTCGTGACTAAAACTTAATAATCTCTTGTCTTTCTCCTTGTATATTACAATGTTTAGGTGGGTTTGAACCTGACAGTTTATGTAACCATTTTTGTGTTTCGTCTCTTTTTGTCCTGATTCAGCCACACATCTACATTATCAGTGTTTTTTGTTTCACTTTGCCACTCAAATGTAGAGCTATAGAATGATTTATAATCTAACAAGTGTTTGATATGCAATAGGCTAGAAGAATATCGAGCACATCTATCGAGACCAACACTCCAGGTGCCCCCTGACTTGAGTAGGAAAATAAATCTGTTTACTGTATTGTCCATTTGGCTTATTCATATTTTTTTCTATCTGTGATACTGATGTCCAAAATCCTCCAACGCATTCTTACATGTAGTACAAGTTACTACAAAAAGATATTTTTTTCAGAAACTATTACATTTCACTTTGTAAAATCTGAAATGACAAAAATAAATAAATAAACGTGTCAAAGAAATTTGAAAATTTGAAAAGATTTTTATTGCGTGCCACAGGTCTGTAGTGGTTTAGACACGTGGCGATGGACGGTTTGGACACGGGGACTATGGCTGCTTGGCAGCAGGCCGGGACCCATGACGTGGACAGGGACGTGCTGGGGTAGAAGACGTCTTTCAGCACCTGGCCCACCACTCTGTCTGCTCCGGCCGCTTTCCTGATGTGGACGCTGTAGAGCCAGTCCTGAACACGCACCTCATGTGTTCCTCAGCTGAGGTGGGACAGTGAGCTGAGGGAGGTGGTGAGTTCCTCTTTTAGTCTGTGATGGCCCTGATGCCCTCCCACACCTGCCTAAGGTTTGTGGCGGTGTTTAACCTGCTCTCAATATGCCTCTTGTGTTGTTGGTTGGCAGTATTGATGCCTCTCCTCAGAGCAGCCCCCCGTGAAATTCATCCATGAGCCTTTTTACTGTAGTTGTCTTTTATTTCAAGTTAGCTCTTGCCAGAAGGAGCTGGGAAAAAACAAGACATGGTTTTAGATTTGGAAAATATTGTTGAACTTTACAAGCAATTTTTTGAATCTTTCACCTTTTCCGTGAGGGGCATCCTCTGCAATATACTTGGAAGACAGTAGAGGGCACAATGTGTTGTTCTCATTTCTTCACTCATGATGACAGCACGGTTCTGGTTCAAGAATCTGTGAACACAAATTCACTTTGAATCTGTTTGGAATTAACACGTGTTAGATTGTGTTAAGAGTTACAACAAACCTGGGGTCTTTGTTCTGGAGGCGTCTCACTCTTCTGTCCATAACCATCCTCAGTGTAACTCAAGTCTGAGGGTATCTGCTTCATTTGCCGTTCTTATAATGCCACTTCAGGTCATATTTTAACACATTCCATCAGGTAGGGCTCATTCTGGTCCATTTTATCCACCTGGCTGTCTTGCACAGAAATCTTAGCTGACATAAAGATCTTCTCTTCACCACGGTCAACTTGCTTTGCCATCCATGCTGAAAAACAAACAAAACACAGTAAATGTTTAAAGTGTGATTAAAACAACTCAAACTAACATTATTAATATGTGAGTATAAATAGCTGTTAATGTATATTAGACAATATAGATATGATGATGATGATGTATTACCTTGACATGTTTCCACAGTAACTGCAGACAGTCTTCAGGTGGCGTCTTAACAGCGGTTCTTCCCAGCCGTGGTCAGTAAGACATCTCCGATCTACATTGTTTGATAAAATCAACAACCAAATTATATTGCAGCAAAACACTATGAATATGAATCATCTTAAACAGTATCAATTACAGAATACTGCACAAATGTCAATAAAAAAAGGCAGCTTTGATTATTTGTTAAAGGCTACAAAACCAAAAAGCATTTTGGGGAACTGCCACTAAACCTACCAAACATCTGACAGTTCCTTCTGATGGATGCATTTGCATCATGAAGACAGCAGTTTGGTTCTTCATCTTCATTGGGTTTTAGCTTCAGGGCATCTCCAGCAGGTGGCAGTAGAGTCCATTTTTCAAATGAAAGAGCCTGATGAGCTGGAGGAAAAAACAAACATGATTTTAGTTCAAATATTCTCGACCTTTATAAGTATAAGCAATTTGGAATATTGGACCTTTTTTGTAGGGGACATGCTCTGCAATACACTTGGAACACAGCAGAGGGCACACAGTTTTCTTCTCATTTCTTCATTCATGTTCAGGATGGTACATGTTCTGATCCATGAATCTATGAACAGAAATTCAATTTTAAGCTGTTAGGAATGAGCATGAGCGAATTCTATTCAATTCAATTTTAAAGAGCTACCCAACAAACCTTGTAGCTTTCTTATGGAGGAATCTCTCTCTCCTGTCCAGAACCATCCAGAATTCCACTACGCTGAAAGAAAGAATACAGAGAAATGTTAAGACAGTTATTTTCACAGTGTTTTTATCACTGTTGTAAAATAGAACATCTTAAACTCACGTACTAGTTCTTGTAAATGGTCACAATTGTATTTGTTTCTGCTCCTCTTGCAAACGGTATCTGTTGAAGAAAAAAAACAGTATCATTTACATTTAGTTGTTCATTCATATTAGAAAATAGAGATAAGAGATGATAATGTATTGTCTTATGTTTCGATGGTACCTTCAGTCTTTGTCAGAAGCGTCTCATGATGGCTGCTGTGACGTGTCACACAGCGATTCTTCCCAGGCGTGCTCAGTCACTCACACACGTCTGTTACCTATATTGGCTCAGACAGATGAACTCTGACAGGCCTCGCTGTCCCCGCTGTGGTCAGCTCGATGGACCGGTCATCGTCTGTCAGCCATCATCAAAGACACTTTTGACTAAAAAAACACGATACACATTATTAAACTAAAAACTGCACTCGATCTCAACATTTTTACTGTACTACTTTTGACCACAGCTTTAATCATTTTTTAAAAGGCAACAAAACCAAAGAACATTTTGGGCCACTGCCACTAAACCTACCAGACATCTGACAGTTCCAGCGTGACGACAACAGTGAGGTTCCATCATCTCCATCCTGTTTTAGTGACACGGGCATCTCCAGCAGGTGGCAGTACAGTCCATTTGTATACTGCATTAGATTGAAGATTTAAGGATCAAATGAAAGCACTGTGGGGCACCTACATGATGAATAGCTGCACTGTGGTTTCATGTAGGATTTGCTTACCTGAGGCACCGAGGAGGAGAGAGGCAGGGTTGGGTAGTCCTAATGGGTGTTGACAAACGTCATCTTTCTCCAGACTTTATCCATGCATCCCTCTGATCTCCTTTTTCCTGTGACATCCTGTAACAGCTGGAACATCTGCATGTAGTAAATAAATGCATTCTATGGCATCCCAGCGCTTCACACATGACGACTGGGCAGCAGTGTGGAGTTGAGTGTTGCATCCTCCTGCTGTGTTACGAACCTTGAACTCAAAATGACATTGTTAAGTAAAAAGACACAGTAAACCTCACCTGAGACCGTGTTACAGTACTTACCAATACCTGTCACTGTGAAAAAAAATGAACAGTTAAACCCCACAGCTTAGGGACTTACAGTTCGCTGCTGTAGGGTGGCTGGACGAAACTGAATGTGGACGCCAGGGTCTCCTCAACCTCACGGACAGTGGAGGCAGACGTCCAGGGGGGAGTCACCAGCATGGCGTCCGGGCCAGAGACGAACATCCAAACCTCCTCCTCCATGTGGTGCAGGTTGGGAAGCATGGGCCCAAGGAGCTGAAAGAGAGCACAGTCACCTTATAGTATTGTGTGTCCATGTGACATGTGATCAACAGTAGGTGGGTTGCATACCTCCTGGAAGCGGGCCTCGTCCCACACATGGAGCCAGAGAGGGAGGGACAGCTGCGGGTCTCCAGGCTGCTCCAACAACACACACACACACATATGTTAAACACAAAACACACTACACTGCCATAGGGAAATGAGGACACTCACCAGGTCACGATGACCCCGGGACCCTGAAGTGGGGGGCCGAAGGCGGTGGCTCCTAGAGCGCTTTTGAAAACAGAAAAAGTTTCATTGAATTCAAGACTTGAACGATCAACTATGGCACATCGTTTGATTCAGAGAAACATTCGACTTACCGGTGCACCAGGGCGAGGGGGCACGGAGGACCCCGAGGGGGAGGAGCCAGAGGGGGAGGGTCCAGGGCTGCGGCTCTCAACAGGCTGGGAAAACAATAGACCATGACCCATTTGACATTTCATACAGTTGTGTCACTGAATATTTAAGGTCTGCCGAGGCAGAGGGCTTCTGCTGCTGGCAGCCTACAAAAGTGCAATTTTGGTTAAAAGGAAGAAACAAATGGAAAAGATATAAAACATGTGAAACTCCAACCACATCTATATGAGTCTTACCTGCTGAGGAGCTGCGGGTGTCCCAGAGGTGGAGGGCCCTGGGCTGTCCCCTCTCTGGAGCTGGAACATCACAAACACACAGGTTAACACAAATGTCTTTACAACAACAATGTAACAAGAGAAAAGTGCAGATGTGAACAGGCTTACCGGAGCAGAAGACGAGGGTGGAGAGCTGCCCCTCGCCGAAGGACCACCGCGGCGGGCTCGCGTGGTCCGAGGGACAGGCGCCGGAGACCTCTTCCTCTTCCTGCCGCCCTGTTGGACAAAAGATAAACATCATCAAATGGATACTCAAATCAGACTTTTTTGTTGGATATGCAGAAACTAGAGTCATGTGGATCAACACAAAGTGAGGGAAAACAGAAATCAATAAAACATAATGCTTATTTAAAGTAAGCAACATCAAATCAAATGCTCTGGATTGTGCTAAGTGAACTAAGTGAGCTTAAGTGAGCTTTAAACACGGAAAAGGAGAAATTCACTTTGCTTCTTCAGTTCTGAAGAAGCAGCTTAGATGAGCTGCGAAACGTATTCGACCAAATAAACTGTCCAGTTGACAAACTGAATTTCTCCTTTTGTCATGGATTCTACCTGGACGACTGAGGGTTTCTACACACAATCTTTAAACACGGAGATAATACAAGTGTAGATTTGTGATTTCAGTGAGTTTTAGCTCGTTCGTGCCAACTCCAAATTACTTTGTTCATGTTCCCGACTAGTATAAGTGTAAAGCTAACGTAGTTCTGTAGACTAATAATGGTGAAAAAGACAAGAATAATGTACCATGCAGTTGATGAAATGTGGATCTTCTTTGGAGGCTGATCAAGTTCAAGTGCTGTGGGACAAAAAACAAAGTGTTAGTGCTGCGGGCCGCTAGCTTCACTGCTATTAACAGCTGAGATTAGCTTGAGGACAACAGGCAAATGGCTTCTCTCTCGGAGGACAAGAGCGAAAGGGCAGATCATCCGAATGTTGTGCTTTAAATATATGTAACCATTGGTAACCATGGAACGGGTTGCTAAGATTTGTGCTTCCAGTGTTTTTGTTTGAATCCAGAGCCGAGAGCCGCTGTGGGACAAACTACTGTCCCAGACATAATGTTCTGCTTTATATATTCTTCTGTAGACACTGGCTTTGGGACAAACTCAACTGTTTGTTTTTTAATTATTTTTTAATTTTTAATTTTTAATTTTATTTTTATGTTTTTGTTTGTTTGTTTTTGGTTCCATGGCAACGGAGTGGTTGTTTGCGTAAACCACAGAATTGTCTGTGGCGTTTGTGCGCGTGGACCATGTCCCTTGACCCCATGTCATGTTAGAAATTGAACTGGTTCCTGGTCTTTTCTACCTGTCCTCACTCAATCAACGGAGGGGACACGTTTGTCCCTCTTCTCCAAAGATTCCGGGTCTACGACTTTATTACTACACCTTGGTCCTTCAGTTGCTTTTGTGGCTCCCTGGCTCACACACTGAGCAGATACTGAAACTTTTTGGTTTTTGAGCTCAGTTTTTAACATCTCGCCATGAGATTTTAACCAAATAAGAAGTGCCCAATTTTATGATTCACAAATATAGGCTATCAAAGCGTTCAGCTAAAACAACTGGACTTACTTAGTTTTAGAAGCCTCCATTTCATTACCAACCAGATATCTTTCTGTTTCCTTCTAATCGCTCCACCAAAATGACACTAAACTTAGGGGTTTCAAACTAACAAGTAACAACATTCATGTCTTTGGACTTGAATAAAGGCACCATTTGTTCGTAAATAGTAGAGTTAATAAAGTTTGGTGTATATGTTGTGCTGGTTTTAAGGCCCTCTCTGAGAAAAGTTCTTGAATTTTCCTTTAAATAATGAATCAAAATATCAAAACCATGTGTGGTAAGACGGCTTTTGAGGCCTATGACGCAGGTGCGCTTACCTGGCGCTCCGCGGCGCGGGCTGTGGACTTTATAAGCGCTCCCTTTCTCGTTGCTCCCCCTTTTGCCCACACGCATTTCTGGGTCCCTGTGTAAGCCGCGCTGTCCTCCATGACCAGGTAAAGTTCCAATCCTTTAGCCCTTATTCATGAAAATATCCAAATCCCTGTATCATGAGTCCTTTAAGTGCCGCCGTCTGACTGCGAGCCCGGCACCGCTTCACACTGGCAACACGCTTCACGGCGCATTTTCGTGCGCTCTCGTCTTTGGCGACAGGTAATGAATGTCTACTACTCTTGTCCATTCACAAAAATGTCCAAATTGTCACACAGTCCATGTTTTTCAGAGTTTCTCTGCTTGGCCGTATCATTGTGCCTTGAGCCGTGCGTGTCACCGCGCGCCTTCATCTGCAGTGACACAGGACGCCCCGTGCGACCTCTTCATTCATGAAATATCCAAATTCTTACGCATCTGTCCCTTGTAGCCACGCTGCTCGGCTGTACTCCCTGCCGTACCAGGTCCTTTACACACAGTGGTTAGGGTTAGGGCTTCAACAACAGGACAAGGTAAACGCATCCTGAATATAATTTCAGCTTCAAGCATGCCTTCCCTAACAATGAATCTGGTTGTATAGTTGGAATTGCGCCAGGGACGATGCAAATCATCCCGCGCCAGTCATCCCCAACTCCAGAAAGTGAGCTGCTTAAAGCGGATTCCCAGCCGTCATCCCTGGGACCGTGCGCTCACCTTATTCCACCAGCGGTATGTTTTTCTCTTAGTTGTGCTTAGTTCCAGTGCGCTATAGGATTGACAGTAACTCCTCATTCATGTTTTCAGGTGTCAGTGGTCAGCAGCGGCACAGGACACGCCGCCTCTGCTGTTTAGTCTCTCTTCTGTTTTTGTCTGCATTACTTTGTTTTGTCCTTTTTATTTCGGTTCATTTGATTTATGTTTTCAGTTGAGAAATGGGGTCTGTTCTCGTGTCTGGCGCCGTTCTCACGCGCGGAGCGCGGGCGCACATCTCTAGTGCAACTGTTTGTGCGCAAGGAATTGTGGGTATTTGTTTTACAATGAACTGAACGAGTGAGTGATTGTATTCAGAACTTTTAATATTGTAGTTATTGTTAATGAAATTAAAAATGTGTTTCCTTTCAAATGTAAAATAAAGACCCTGTAAATGATGGAACCAGGCTCTCTCATTTGATAGCCTTACCTGTGTGCCTTATACTTGGATTCTGTTTCCCCAAACTAGATTTGGGGAGGCGTTGCTGCCACACAACTTCTATTATTCCAATTTTTCTAGCCCTTGATTGCCACACGTGCTAGAATTTTTTTTTTTTTTTTTTAGCACTTTAAGTATTGCTTATTTGAAGTTAGCAACATTAAATAAACTGCTCTGGATTGTGGTAAGTTAACTAACAGAAAAGATTTAGATTTCGCAAGAAACTCACAACAGTAGTACCTTTGAGATTTTGCCCTCTAATGAAATATTTACAAAGCAAAGCCCTTTGAATGATTCCAAACGTACATGTAACTCCATTGAGGATTCATTCATTTTGTACAAATACAGTACAAGTAGTGTTAGTATACAATCATTTTTGGCAGCCTAACCCTAAACATAGATCCACAGCCCGGGGTCCAGGGAAGATCCAGAGCAGGAGCACAAGGAGCACAAGCCACCGCGGCTGCTATGGATGCCATATTTGCAGCTGCAGTGCCGGTGAGAGTGAAGAAGCAATGCAGACGATGCGCGATGCCATGTTAGAGATGGTACAAGTGTGTGACTCTCAGCCCCCTTTCACACTACTGCATGAATTCAGACTCACGCTACCGTGAAGGCCATGAATGTCTGAACACAGTCCTGAACAATGTTCGACTGCACCCAGAAGAGTACCTCACCTACTGGCTTCTTTTGAGAAAAGTCAGCAGGGCTCAAGTTATCTCAATGCAGCTGTGAGAGCAGCACATGAACAAGACAAGTCCAGAACCACCACCACCACCACCACTGTTTTACATTGTATTATCATTACTATCAACATACTGTATAAGATACTTTTATATTATTTTTAGTAGTAGTAGTACATTGTTATATTGTTATTATGACATGTTTGTCTTAATGTTTGTATTACAGTTGTTAATATTATGGATGTAATAAACAAAATTAAGCAAAGAGACAATGGCTTGAGTATACTTTTACTTACTTTAATAATCATAACCATAATCATAATACATGGATCCCAGGATAGGCCCTCGATCAAAAAGAAAAAATATGGCCAACCCCCCTGGGGAGCAAAGAGGAAAATAAATTTCAGGTCATGTAGACCCATAAGGAGAGTGGAGAGAAAAGAGAATAAATTCTGGGTCCTGGAGACCCAGGGAGGGTAGTGTGAGGGTTATAGAACAGATTTTGATTAGGTTTAACCCCATTTTAGACCACTTTTAGACCTGGTTTAGTCCTAATTTAGTCTTGGTCAAGTCTTGGCGATATGTGAGCAAGATTATTAAGTGGAGTTAAATTTGAGATTTGATTAGATTAGTGATGACATTATGACAATTTGGTAGTAAAAATTTGTGTCCACTGTAGTCTGTAATAGGAAACACAGTAATACACATAAAGCATAACACAGTGTATATAAAAGATTATTTAATTGTCTGATGGTTCAGTTTGTGAGTGAAAAACATATCAAAATTATCAAAAAGAACACTGTTTTAGGACAACAGATTTCAAAATGAGACAAGATAATAATAAAAATAACGACTTTAACTTTATGCTGCTTTTCTTTTTCATAAACATCTCTCCAATGTTAACTTCAGTAGTCATTTAGACAATTTGGCTTGATAACAAAATTTATCCTTTAAATGCTTTACTTTCAAACATTTCTTATAATTTATTTACATATAGATTAAATTACATTTGAAATATATAAACACAAAAATAATTGGCTTTTTCAAAACTAGAACTGCTATTGGCGTTAAAAATGTGTTTACCAATAAGAAACTAAGCATAAAGTTACATTCAAATGCACAGAAACTAGCATTGCCCATTGCAGTAATCTCAATTATAATTCTTGGTTTTCTGCTGCAATTTGGCTCAAAAAACAATATTTACACACATTTTGTCAGTCTTGTATTATGATTCTAAAAGATTTCTGTCCTTTTGTATACAGCTAATACAGTCACAGGTTTTGGTCATTCACGGAAATAAAAAGAAGGCATTTTTGCTTTGAACAGCTGACAGGAATACCACGTTCACATTTGTCTGTTTCAGTATCTTAACAACTTGTAAACTGCCATTGCCGTACTTGGGCAAGGTACTTCAACACACAGCATCGCTAGCCGCTCACGGTTTCCTGTGGTGGGCTTTTCTCAACTGGTTCGTGTGTACCCAGTCTCATAAATCTGTACACACACTCACATCATTTCCCTTAAGGGCACAAAAATCTGGTCCTCCTAACGTAAATTATTTATTATTAAATCGACAACTTGGTTTAAAGTTCAGGTATAAGTTAAATGAGTTTGGGGTTTTGGTTAAGGGAGATCTATTTGTGCATGTGTCTGCTATATCTATAACTATAATCTATTACACCCATAATCATTATGTTATAGTTTGCACATTTGAAATTGTAATATTGATCTAAAAACGACTTAGTAAAAGAAACAAGTCCACTGACTTCCGCATTCAAAAAATGAGGTGCCCAATGAGAGCTGATGTCGCCGTAAACATCACCACAACAAAGAGCTGGCACCTCCGATGGGTTGTTGCAGATCACTCTAGCGAGCAGCAGATTTGTTTTTTTCCTTCATTTGTATCAAATTGACTACGAGACGCTGCCTCTGTAAGTACAGAGCAGTGGGCGTATGCCGCTGAAAACAGGGACTGATTGGCAATTTGGCGTCTTCAAAATAAGCGAATAAAGAAGGCTCAAACATGCACAAATCATTCACAAAAACAACTTCGAGTAACTAAATGGTGAGGGGAAACAACTATACAATGGTTAAAAGCTCTAAAAAGTCGATTTTGCAGAATAAATGTGCTGTAAGATTAGGTAAGTAGTGACTGTTTAAAGTTAGGATCAATTTAAGTCAATATAGTGTCCCCCAAAAACATAGAAAACCAATATGGTTACCGTACAATGTATTGTCCCCAAAGGGAAATTTGTCCTCTGCATTTGACCCATCCTTCAATAACGCTGGGGCAATCTGTCAGGAGCAATGGGACTCATCTCCAGATCTTGAGCTAGGGTTGGTCAGGAGGATTTGACCTTTTTTCATGTTTATACAGACAATTATGAGAGTGGTATCCCATTCCTATATCACATTCTTGGAATTCTTGGTATTTTTTGCCCTCTCCTGGTCTTTTTTGAGGGTCATCTGACTTTATGCTGCAGCGACAGTAGCATAGCCCGTTGATGGTACTGTTTTTCTTTGGCTGTTGCTAGCTTAGCCGCTAACTCCACTGGTTTCTCAAAGAAGTTCACCAGAGCCTGTTCAGTTAGCAACGAGGCTAATATTTGGGCAAAGCTAACGGTCCAGTTGTCGCTCTCCGAAGTGTCTGTGGTGGTCGCTTCCTGTTCGGCTTCCTGTGTGACCTTTGACCCCTGATGGCCCACCTCACCGATCTGCAGTACGAGGCTGGTTACCGTGGCGATGGCCTGAAACAGCTCGTTCTCCTCCGGGTCGCCGTGGAACAGGCTGTAGAGGGTCTTACAGAACTGGATGAACTCACGCTGGAACGAGATAAACGTATATGTAAAATTTAAGACACAGAGAAGATTACATACAATAAAATAGAAAGGTGGCTTTTGCCATCCTTAACTAATCTTCTTTTCAACAAAAAAAAACACCTGTAATTGAATGGGTACAACATTAATGTTTAAGTTTAATGCCAAACTGTGGGCAGGCAAAGAAAAGCAATGCTATCCAATCTCCATATTACACCACTTCTCCATAATCCTGACCAGAAAAGTTATAGTGCCCAGTTTAAGACTGATAAAAAGGGCTTTCATTCATTCTTCAAAACTGGTCAAATGCCCAGCAGAGGGCAGAAAAACATAGTTTATTTGTGCCATTGCAACTAAAATGAGAAACCATTCAAACTGTAAAGGAAGAAGTGAAAAAAGTTAAAGGTAAACTTAATTGAGGTGAATAGTACAATTCTTCAGCTCAGACACAGCAGTAGAGTAAAAAAGCACATTACCCCCTGGGTATAAACCAAAAATCTTCATGTGACATTCTGATTTGTTGTAATTTACTCTTTTGTAGTGCATTATAGTGCAGGACATACTAGTATGTCTTGTTAGTGTCACCTGGTTCATTAGTGGCAGAGGCTTCTCGGCGTCCTTCTCTTTTGCTTTGCCCAGATCCTTTAACATCTGCTTCAGCTGCTCCTGGTACGACTTCCCCTCACCACACTCCTCTGTAACAGACTAGAGTCACTCACAGAGCACGACTGGGACATGCACGTCAAAAACGGGGGCAATCTAATTTAGTGATGACAAATACAGAAGTTGTTCTTATATACTAGTACTTATATGTAGACTTGGTTTGTTCTAGTCCCGGTTTAGTCTAGATTCAGTCCGAGTTTAGTCCCAAAGTTGACATGGTATGTGTGAGAATGAAATTTCAAATAATGTACACTGAAAATATGTTGGTGTATGAATGACCAATAAGCAGCACAACTAATAGCAACATGATGTTAACAAGTGGATGGTTTGTAGTCATGGTAACTGACCTGCTGCCGGCTTGGTCACATACAGCGGTCTGTTGGATGAAAGCAGTGGGTTTTTCAAAAGAGAGGGGTCATCCTCACTCTCTGTCAGAGCTGTGAAGAGAAAGAAGTACATTTGTTAGCAGCACTAGAAATAGTACTTGAACGCAGTATTGGTAGCAGCAACTGTAAGTAGTGCTAGCAGTAGAAGTAGTGAATAGTAGAAGAATACAAACAGAAAGTTGTAGTAAATCCCAATGGTAGTAGTAAATATGTACCTGGAGGGATGTGCAAGTGATACAGATGTCTGATTTTCTCATTCAACTCTCCACAGTACAGCGTGTCTGAAAAGAAAAAAAATATATATTATTTTGATTTTTAAAGATCTATTTAAACTTTCTTTTTATGTACAGAACCTGCTCCCCATGTTGTTTAGTACAAAGATCCTTTTTTAGATCACATTACCTTTGTTTTTTTTACATTTTTTGACACATGCATCTCCCCTCCCTTTGCTCTCTGCACTAAATCACTCCCCCTTCAGAACCCTATCAAAACACAGTCAATGTGCAACCTGCTAATGAAACGACTGCACATCGCATCAGGTTTGTAAAGCTGTATTTTATCATGCTTTCGTATATTTACGGAAAATTGCAGTGTGGGAGCATGGGTGGCCCAAGAGAGATCGCTAGATTATCTTAAACATACCCCCCGTACCTGTTCAAAGATGGATTGTCTTTCCTTACAAAAACTGCCTCTTTAATTCCCTTCTCATACCAAGATAGTGAGGTACAGACCCCAGTTTGGTGAGGGACTGCACTGAGGAATTACACACATATCCAGTTCTCCATATTTTTTTTCCCTATGTACCTAACCACGTGGCAAACTCCTTAAATGTCACCAGGCTGTCTGTGTCTTGGCTGAGCAGGGTGAAGGTTCGATTCCCCAGTGTGTCCGAGTGCTGCTCTGAGTTCCCGGGCCAGGGCACTAGGAGGCAGTAGAGGCTTTTGAACTGCGCGCGGTCAAGACGGTACTGCCTCTCCGTGAAGGACCGCCCCGAGTCCGTCTGCCTCCATGACGACGCCTCTGCCGCCGCCACCGAGCTGCTGTCGCCCCAGTACAGGCTGACCAGATGCTCCGTCTGACAGCAAATACATACTCATATTATCCATTTATACGAATCACACAAGTCAGATAGTTTCAGTTTGAATTTCTGAAAGCTATTTTTGACTGAAAAGCATTAAAGGGGCTGTACCTGATTTAATTAATGAAGTAAAATTTGTTTTGCACCAGCACACATATACTGTAAAAGCAGCTTTGAGGGTCAAAATGAGAACAGTGTGCGCTGCTTGTATCCAATTATAAAGCAATTTTGTCATCCTTAAACTGGGAAGTGAGACTGATGCGCTGTCAGCATGCTAGTTGTTGTGACGGCAAAACTTTGCTCTAGTTGTGAAAAATGCTAATAAACTAAATGGAGGTGATTAGAGTAGCCAGTATTGTACTTAAGTAAGAGTTCTTACTTTTTCCCATAGATTTCATTCATTCTGTGGTAGCTCAAATGTTTTTTGTTTTTTTTTTATTAAAAAGGTGCACTATGCAACTAAGTTACTGCTTTACCTGGAATGTTCCACAGTATGGCATATGGCATTAAACCTATCTGGAAAAACATGCATTCTAACTGTGAGCGGGGTTGATCTGACTGAAAACCTTCTAGTCTAGTTTAATACCATACTGTCCAGGCAAGGCAAAAGCACAGATGGTGGACCCTCCACCAGAAAAGTTACATAGTGCATCTTTAACTTTAGATAAACTGCTACATAGATTACCTTGAATAGGTCATAGACATTTGACAGATTCTCAGGAGACATGGACACTTCTGGAGACACTATTCTCAACTGAAACACAAATACACTTTAATGTAGTTGAACACAGTAAGCTTGTGGTTTGTGTGATGTTGTATTTTCCTCACAGCGTTCTCTTTGGTGGTGTCCTCATGAGCCTGAAGCACCTGGATCCTGTGTCTGCACCTCAGTCTCTCGATCTGCCGAACGGTCAGGTCGCCAAATTTCTGTAAGACAAGACACAGTGATGCTGGGTTTCAGATCACATCACAGTCACACCCTTCTTCAGAAATATAGATGCTGGCAGCTAAAATTGTTAAAAATGCAGATTCTTGTTTTCTATGGTGCAATAGGGTGGGTTTGTTCTGGGGTTTGGGCGTAAAAAAATATTATTGTAATGTGTTTGAAATTGTATATCTAGCTGAATGATCAACAAAAAGCACTTTGAACACAAAATAATGTAGACGCTTATAATACAGTGAGTTCTAGGGCCTAGAAATCATCAGTGCATTTACCTTGTACATATTTCTTATAAGAATACCGTGTGATCAATCAAAATCTGGGAGTATCACCATATTCTAATCTGAAAAGCACCAATATTCACAATTACAAATGGGTATAGATATACTGAAAAATGTATATAATAGCACTAATATGGATGGTTTGAAAAAATGCAGATTTAAAAAAAAAAAAAATAGTCCTTTCACTTTTTTGTGCGATTCCTGAACCTCAACCAAGACCAAAAAAAAGCATGTTTGAGCACATTTCTGATAGATTAACATAATATTGTGTGAATTTTGTCATTGACATTAGAAAAAAAAAATCAACATATTAATTTGTCAGTATTACCCACCTCTACTTTAGACTAAATTTTAATAGGTTTTCCAGTTCTCTAGTGTATGAATGGATATTTCAGTAATAATAAGGGCTAGAGAGCACGGTGGATATTTAGAGTAAAATATGATGTACATATTCTGACCTCGTAGGCTTCGTTGATGAGGTCAGTGATGTTGGTGTATTTCACAGGCAGAGGTTCATTACTGTCGTCAGCGGGAGGAGGAGGCGGGGCACAGGGAGACTCCTCTGTCCCAACCTGCTCCAGGAAACTACCGGAAACACACACAAAGATCACTGTTATGGAAAATCAAAAGGGAGAGAAGCAGCTAATGCCACCAGGCCAAGTTATAGGTCAGATCTGTGGAAAGGTATCTCTGCATGTAAGAATGCATGTTTTTCTGGGTATTATATGAGCAATAAAAACACCCAAATTGAATAAATGCAAGATAGATCCGCCATAGAGATGTTACTTTCCACAATATGGTTTTAAACATATCTAACATGCATTTATTTCATCACTAGTGTTTATATTTCTCAACAATACCCTTAAAAACACACATTCTAACTTGTCAGATCTAACTTGTATATTGGTAAAAGTTATATAATATCATGTAATACATATAGTGTAATAATATAATAGACTAGAACAGGACTGGACTAGATCAGTACTTGACCCCAGGACTGAAGTAGGACCAAACTAGGATGAACCATGCTTCGTAATATATGCAATATTTTAACAACCAAATCCTTCCTGTACTCATTGTTATACAATCTACTGTATTTATATGTCAAATGTAGGTCTATTCATGGGTTTCAGATGAACAATTCCATCTTGATTTGAAGGACTTTGTGGAGACCCATCGAGGACCTTTCCCCATTCAAAAGAGACAAAATTTTGATTTGAATTGCTTAATGACGCCAGCCACAGCAGAAACCCAACCCATGACTATATCAGTTTTTAAAAATATGAGGTACCCTGTCAGAATCATCAGAGCCTGCCCGTCGTCCGTGCTAGCGCAGAGTTGAGCGGTGTTAGCCTCCAGGACGGCGAGCCCGAGCTGAAAAATGGCTCTGATCCCACTGTAGAAGAAGCAGTCCACCACACACACCGCACTGCCGAACGGTAACACGCTCAAGAAGAGGGTGAGGAACCAGGAGAGGGACACAGACGAGAGGGAGGAAAGGTCTGGGAAGTGATCGGCCAAATCAGGCAAACGCTCCCGAATCAGCTCCTCAAACACAGACTGGTCCACCTGCGCTCCTGGAGAAAGCAAAACACAAAAAAAGGAGTCATGTTTCAAATGCATTCAAAATATGTTGCATTTGTGTTGTTATTGCTGATATCAGGGGATTTTTTCATATATTGACCCATTATTGAAAATTACTGGTATGAAATTTCAAGAAGAAGCATTACAATTTAGCAATTATTCACAACTACTGACACCATAACTAAGTGAAATCGTTTATTTTCTTCCATTCACGTTGTCTAATAACATACCTTTCCTCTAACCTAACCAGTTTTATGAAATAACAATGAATAATAAAGTAGAGAGTGAATGTGACCTAAACAGTCAGATGAAAAGCACTTCACTTTTTTTTTTTTTTTTTTAAATGTGTTTATTCTGTACTAAAATGACTTCTCACGACTACATTTTTTCCATTCTTAATCAGTTCCTCAAACACAGACCGGTTCACCTACGCCCCTCGACAAAGCGTTAAAAGAAGGAGTCAGATGTTACATTAATTCTTAAAAGTATTGTTTAAAGGGCCCATTCACTCCATACACCTTCACTAGAATCATTTGGATAATTTCAGCCTTGGAATTGCCGATCTCTATAGAACTAAAGGTAAAATGTTGCTGTTAACTTGAAAACTACTGCTTCATGACATCACAAGCTGGAACAGAGCATTTTGAGCTTTGGACAAGTGAACAAATTGTGAATGAAACAAAACACAGCTCCAGGTGTGTTTTTGATGAAGTAATAACATTCAACATAGATCAGAAAATAGTGCAATATGGCTTAAAGCTCACAAGAGTCAATTTTTTGTAATACAAGACCTTTAAGTTGTTATTTTGACACGTTTAACTAGTTATTTAATAGTAATTCAAGTAATTTCACTATTGTGTGTAATTTAACTGAACATATAGAGTCAATTATCAACAGTCACATGTTTTTTATAGATATTGGACATCGAACACAACACAACTGCAAGATATCAGTATTGGCTGGAAAAAAAACTATAATAATAAAAATGTGGACCGTCTCTACAGTGGCAAAACTCATGGTAAAATTTGCGGTGCTGTTCTTAACTTGTTTTAGCGCTGTACTTTTCCAATCAGTTTTTTGTTACACCATTCCTTGCCATATATTTTGGGTTCAATCGTTTTCATTCATAACACTGCTGCATTTCTCAGTGGGCTGCGATTCTTTAAAAAATAAACATTACTGTTACAAAACTGCTCATGTTTTTGTTTTAGCTGCCTTTAGAAACCCCTTTTATATGAGACGTTGCTTACCTCAATTGTGTTTTGAGAAAGAGGAAATTGGTTCAAATGCAGCGTCTCACGAAAAATAAACGATGTGACAAACACAGGAAATTAGCACATGTCTTTGAACAAAAAATAACACAAAAAAAAAGGATCACCTGTTTGTTATGGCCAAGTACTACAGTGAGTTGGGTTTGGGGTTCAGAAAGTAATTAGTGTTAACAAGAGTAAAAATATTAAAGTTATTTTCTAAAATATGCGTTAATTAAAAGGTCCAATGCATAACATTTCTGGTGGAGGGTACACCAGCTCCAAGAGCTTTCCACAGTGTGGTATTTAACTAGTAATATAGTACAGTTATAGCGTTTTTATTGCTCAAAAATACCTTGAAAAACATGCATTTTTACTCTGAGCAGGATCACCTCTCCACTGACCTGACCTGAAACGTGGCCACCTGCTTATCTTCACAGAGATAAATAAGTTTAACGCCATACTGTGGAACATTCTAGGTAAAGACATAATATTTCTATGGTGACCACAAGGTGGAAAACCCTCCACCATAAGAGATAAAGAGCATCTTTAACATATTATTTGGTTATGTCAGTAGTGATTTAACCTACTTTTGTCTCTGTTATTATTTCACATATGTAATAACCAGCAGTCAATGGACACAGTTGAGCATTATATTTAACCCTTATTGCCCCCTCTGCTGCCCCTCTCCCCCTCTCTGCTGCCCCTCTCCCCATCTCTGCTGCCCCCTGCTGTTACCTATGACCCTGCGGTTGAAGTAGTCGGGGAGCATCCTCTCACAGACACAGACCAGGAGCCAGAAGGCCTCCTCCTCCCGAGCGTACAGCAGCAGCACCGAGGCCAGGATGTTCATCGACTGAGGGGAGATACACGACTTATGAAATGTACTACTTCAAGTCATTGTTATGCCACATATGAGAAATAATGTCCCTATAATGCTGCATTCAGACCTGACAAAACATATGTGGTAAAGGTGTTTTACGTGCACAGTCCATGCACGTCTATGTGCATCCTGCATTTCATGCAGAGTTGAAAATTCAGAATTTTTGACAAAATTTGCAGTGCATCAATGTGTTTCAAGTGTCAGCCCTCAAATACATAGGCGTCCACCTAATAACGTAAGAGGTAATCATAATCCTTTGTAATATTCACAGAAACCTCTGGCTTTGTTTATTGTTTATTTATAAAAATATATCTTTAAATGCTCAATTTTGAATCAAAAGCGCAGCTACAATTGTGTGACTTTGTGGCGTGTATCATTTGCCTTATGTACACACGTTTATCAGTTTTATCAGTAGTTTACTTTACTACACAATCATATCTACATATGCATTTACATTTGCCGGATCAAAAGGATATTACATTGCATTACCACTGAAGAAACAGTCCAATTTCTCCTTTCCACTCTTCACAAATATGGGAAGTCTGTTAACCCAAATCCATTACTTAAAAACAAGTTCTGTATTTGTAGGTCCCCTTTGTCTGTACTTGTATAATATATTATTGTATGCACCTTCTAAAGTCCATACACATGACATGAGTCTTGTGTACCTGGCAGTAGCCGATCTTGGGGTTGCGGTGGGCGTATGCAGTCAGGACCCTCCTTAGAGCGGCGATCCCGGTGGGGTTCTGGAAGGCTGGGTGGTCTGGGAGTGACCGATGCAAATCCCGCTCAATCTCATCTGTGGCCAAAGTGTTCTGCCCCATCGACTTCTGCACCAGCGAAGAGTAATACCCCTCATGGAAATCCAGCTCTGAACAGGCATCTGGGGGAATGCACGTAGCATAGAAATGCTATATTTCAACTTCTCCTTTTGGCTTAAATCTGTACATTTTAGCTTAAGATGCACTTTATTGTAGGAAAATTTGTCCTCTGCATTTGACCCATCCTTCAATGCTGCTGGGGTAATCTGTCAGGAGCAGTGGAGCACATCTTCAGATCTTGAGCTAGTCTTGGCTAGAGGATTTTAACTTGTGCATGCTTGGGTTACTTTTGGGTTTGGTTAGTGTGTTAAAGGTGCCGTGTGTAGTTTGATTACAAGAATTCAATCACTATAGCAACCCAGCAGCCAGACTTTAATCTTTTTTTAATTTAACAGAATCTGACCATAAAGAACAGACTTATCTGGAACTACAACAGGTGAGCTGTAATGTTAATGTAAAGTTTGTGTAATGTTAAACAAGTCCCTCTCAAATAATCAGTCAGCAGTCAAAAGCTAGCTAGTATCAGCCAAAAGTTTTTAAATTAGTCACTCTCATCTTTTTGCTGAAAATCAACCTGCTAAACTGGACTGCTCGTATTGATCACCAGCTCCTGAAAATGTGTTGTTTTAATCCATTTTGTATTTTTTTCTTGAGTTTTCAGACTTAAACCTCTTAAACCTTTTGTGTGCAAAAGAAAAGCACTATTACTGAAATAAACTGGCCTACATTTCTTTACCCACAGCTAATTTGCAACAATGCACAATGAACAAGTGAATGTTTTATTTTAGGTTTGTATTGTCTTATAAATAATACCCACATGTGTATATAAGAGTTTAGAGCCCTGCAAGACTGAACGCCCTTCCTTTACTGAAATGTTGATTTCAGTTTTCGTGGTTAGTTTCACTGTTGCTCATTACAGAGAAGTGAGAGAAGGAAGTGACACCACATGTGCACTAAATTTGTACAGTTTGTACAGAAATAAAGTACACATTAAATAATACGTACAAGCTCGGTATAGATTAGCATCAGTAGTATGTACAACAGTAATGCTTCTTGTAATATGCTACCTCTTTCATTTTCAGCACAGTTTTGATATCTGTATATGCTTATGTTCTCCAACCACAGGACCACGGGCCATCTGCTACTGAACCCCAGCAGAAAATGTTAGACTTAGACTTAGATCTTCTAAACATTATAACATGATGTTTAGCTCACAAGAGACTGTTTGGTGTAACAGAGGACCTTTAAAGGAAATAAAACAGCAAAAAACGTATCAAAAGTGAAATATGTTTAACGCCCTCCCTCTCTCACCAGACAGGGTCATCCACAGCTCGCCCCTCAGACTTTCTGGGACCCCCATGGCCACGAGTCTCTGGATCTTCTCTGTCCTGAACATGTGCACCCCTCGACCAAACTCAGAGAAGTGGTCTTCCCATAGACGCTCCTTCACATTCTCCATGGTCTAAAACGCATTAAAAGTATAGAAAAAACAGGTAAGTGAGGAATAAACTCAACTAGCTCAGTTTTTCCACATTTTTAGACAGTAAAAAAATCAGGTATAGCACCTTAAACAACAACCAGGGTCAAGGGAAAATTTCCACTGGGGGATAGTGACAGAAAGTGAATGGACTGTAAAATTTGCGGAGATAACACTTTATAAAATTAAATGAATAGTATATAGTTATGTATATGGCAAATCAGTGCATTTCTGCAAATCATTCAATCAGATGTAATTATGTGGTCCCAGCACCTTGTTGCCGTTGGTTCCTGGTTGGTTTTGGTGAAATGCCGTCATTAAAGCTTCACTGTTGACGGTGTTCCTCAGGACCTGCTCCTCGATCTCCTCCTCATCCGACAGACCAGTGTCGTAGTAAAACGTGTAGTACGGAGTCGGAGAGCTCTGAGGAGGAACGTGGATTTAAAGTAGGCATAGACAATAATATCCAGAACACCTTTGCCCAAATCTCTTAAGTTTATTGAGCTGATTTATAGTAAGCAATGGCAGTAATTAGTAGAACTTACAGAACTTTTATTTTTTAAATGAATTTCATTTTAATTACATTTCTATAATGAAAAAAGTATAATGGGTTTACAGTCACAATCTAATAGTACTAAAAGTAATCTGTTTATTAAGTTGAGTATATTCAAATGCGCATATATTAACATTAATATTTAAGATGGAAATAAAAAGATAAACATTATATTCCTGCACTATGTAACATTTTCGGTGGGGTAGTCCACTGCCATCTCTTTTGAGATGTTATTGCTTTGCCTGAAATTGTCCACAGTATGGCATTAAACTTCTATCCATCTAAATATATTTTGCATGTATTAAAGTACACTGTGTTTTTATGAAAAAAAATATTGAAATATCTGCACAGATCTGACCTGTAACTTGACTTGCTTGTCTCCATGGAGACCGATAAATGACAGACCTTCCACCAGAAATTGTGTGTAATTTATGATGTTATTTATGTCTAGTAAAAATGAGTGAGATATGAATATAAAGTGTAAGAAACCCAGATAAAACAGTCCCCTCCTTACCACACTCTTCTTGCTGTGCTTCTTGTCTCTGAACATGGACACTTTCCACTGTAGTGCTCGGAGCCGGAGATTGAGCGACTCCACCAGGTCGTCTCGCTCGTGCAGCTCGATGAACTGAAAGGCCTTCTTACTCTTCACACTCACAATCACGGGGTTTGGCAGGGCACTGGTGCTCTCGGCCTTCTCTATGGACAACACCTGCAATGGGAGGGCACCCAGCATAAACATAATTATTCATATATCGACTACTCGTTCTGTCAATCAGTAAAAGATTAACAATATTATGCTGAACTTTTTTTGCAGTACAATAAACATCTGAGGTGTAGATGGTCAAATAACATACAGTATCTATGGCTCATAGATACAAACAAACTATTGAAGGTTTTTAGGGGTTAATAACAAATATGATTAGTGTTTGGATCCCTCAACTTTAATAAAAGCAGTGTAAATATTTGAAACACGCTGTATTAGTTGCTCCCAAAAGGAATGGGTATTTCCATTGTATTATATTGTTCTCAATACATAATGCATTTTTATAATGGAACTCATTGCATGCTAAAATGTTTATTTTGTATTGTATATGAGTATTCATTCATGTGAGATGACAAATTTGATAAAACAATTTCAGCTATAGCGATCAAATGTCAAAGAAAGAACACTACAATTCATGTAGTTTGTGTACAAGCATGTAAAATGTCCACAGAGATGCATTAGCAAAAAAAAAATATATATACTAGTATATCAGTATAAGTAAATATACTGTATTTATAGTGTCTGAATTCTTTTAAATTAATATTTAGCATCTTAAAACTGGTTTAACGTTTGGCTGACTGAAAACTTTATGAGCTATGACAGAGTGTTCCCGAGCTCAATGTGGAGCTAAACTCAATGCATGTTAACAAAATACCATGGTATATTTTCCCCCATACCTCCTGTAGGGGCAGTATGAGCGTGCACTGCCCCTCCTCTCTGCTGCTGAAACACAGGTACTGGTCAGTGCAGTACAGTGTACCAGCCGTGTGGTTCCGAGCATGAGGAGTCCACACAGAGCACGAGGCCACCTCCACGAGGCGCTCTGAGCGCGGCAGACGAAACAGAGCAAGAACATACTCTCGGAGAGCCTGCTCCTCCAGCACCCTGCGGACAGAGGAGAGAGAGAACTTGGGTATAATTTATATGTTTGTGCAAGAACGACAGTAGAAATGGGCATTCTCTACAAATGCAACACTCAACTCTTTAAACAAGCATTCTAGCAAAGTCTGAATCTTAAAGCTATCATCTCTGAAGTTTGTTTGACTTTTTTTCACCAGTAGCTGTTAGATGTGAAACCTGTCCCCCCCTTCCCTCACCTGGCCTTTGACACACCCTCAGACAGAAGTAATGTACATCTAGTGGTGATACGTGAGAAAACAACAGGGGTGAGTCGGCCAGTTTAATTATAGACGGTAGCTTTAACGTCAATCTTGTGTTCATTTACGACTGTAGGATTACACAGATATTGTTTTTACATTTGTACTTGTCTTTTGAAGCACCACATTCTGGTCTGTGAAAAGCACTATATAAATAAACTTTATTTACTTATTTAGAACATATATCTTGTTTTATGACCGTCCCTATTCAGTTTAAAAGCTGCACTATTTTTGTGGAGGGTGGTGGATGAGATGTTTTTCCACAATATGACATTTATTTCTATCTCTGAATTAATGCACGAAGCATTCTGTGGAACATTCAAAGCAAAGTATTAATATCTCCTTGGAGACAAGCAGATGGCAAACCCCCCACTCAAAAAGTTACACAATGCACCTTTACACAGAGAGAATAGGGAGAACATAAAGACCCCACTCAGCCTGGTATGCACAAAGGAACCTTCTTATTTTGAGGTAGAAATGCTAACCACTCAGCCAGTGCCCTATAGCTCCACCAGAGACAGACTTATTTCACTGCCAGGATAGCATGTTCTTATTTACATTATCTTTACACATTCATTTAAACAGGGTGACCTTTTAGCCATGTTTACCTTTACAAAGCTTTCTCATGTTCCCTATGACTCCCAGAGAAGCTGTGCATGAACTTTCACTTCTACACATACTTCTTCTCAATGTACTGAGACTCCAAAGTACAAAATGTTCACAAACTGTAAATAAAGTTACCTGAGGACATTTGCAGAGATCCTCCCTGTCATTTATTTTATAGTTACTCATAAAACGAACAGGAGAATTCACAGACGGGTACGTAGGATTAGAGAGAACAACCCAGTAAACACTGAGCAACAAGTAGTCTTGCACTCATCAATCCATGCAAAAAGTGACATACTTTATTCAATACGGTGTTAACATTCAGCCCTACAGACTTTTTGAGGCTGAAATATTGCACTGTACTGAATAAATTAACTTTTTGCAAAGACTGATTGTGTGTGGGAAACCCTCTTGCTCACAGGGGTTACTCATCACATATAAATAGCTCGGGTTGTGAGTAGTGAGTTGTTCTTTTTGGGAACATGTCTAGTCAACATGTACAATAACGCTATAATGTACAAGTTCAAATCCTAACGTGAAAATGTTTTTATGTTGCTGTTTTTTTTTTAACCTTTTTTTAAATCTACCTTACCTTTAAAAATATGAACCAAAAGCCACAGTGTTATTGTAGTGTTGATTCAATTATAAATCATCTGTAATAATGTCTATTTGTGCAATCAGATTTGAACTAAATTGCACATTTTGGTGGTTTTAGGAGTAAAAGATTGTGACTGCGTGTTGTGGTGAGTTCTGTCTATCTGATTGGATAACTGACTTTATGTTTACATGAAAAAAAAACCCTCCAAAACCTTCTTGTCAAAGCCTGATCTCGTTAGATCTCAAAGATTAAGCAGGGATGTGCCTGGATGGTACTAGAATGGGAGACCGTTTAGAATCAGGTGCCACAGTCGGGCTACAGTGGCAAAACTGTTGATGTGTCCTTAGGCAAGACACTTCACCCACATTGCCTAATATGAATGTGGTGTGTGCGGGAGTGACTCCCTTTAAAATAAGACAAAGTGAGTCGACGTTACCTCTTGCTACTGTGAATAGTCTATAACACAACAGTACTGTTAGTGTATATGAGTAGATTTCTCCCTTACCTCTTGTTGATGTGAGTAGTTTATACAGTACTACAGTAGTACAGTGTATGGGCGCTTTCACACCTATGGTTCGATTGCTTTGGTCCGCACTAGTCAGAAAAATGTTACAATGTAGGAAACAGACGTGGGTACGGTTTGCTTTCACATATGCATAGTTCTAAACGAACCAAAATAGACCGCGAAGACCATCGTCACTGAAACCGGACTAAAAAACACGCCACTTTCGATCACCATGGAGGAACAGCTTTGCCTTGCGCTCCTGGCGCTGATCATCATACATTATTTTGTACGTGTAGGTAATTTTCTGCACGTACTTAATTTCGAACATGTTTCGCAGCTGCGACTCCAAAGACAACTTATAAGTTATTTGACTCGCCGACGGCGCATTGTTCGACTGTACGAACATATCCCTTTTCCCTTAGCTGCTTACTGAACAAGGCATAAATGCAGCTGTTTTTATGCGTGGTGGACAGTTGCTGCTGAATATGTTCATCAGACCATATGTCGATGAGGCACTTTGTTTCTTCGTGCGTCCACGTTTCTCCGCGGTTTGAGTGCCCCTTCATCGCGACCGAGTAAACAGAAACAGGAAGTGATCTGATACCCATAATGCATTCGGTTCCGTCCAATTTGGTTTGGTTGCTTTCACACCAGATGAACCGTACCAAAGTAGGGCAGATAAAGCGATCCGAGACCACCCCTTTTTATCGGTCTTGGACCGGTTGATTTGGTGCGCACCAAAGTACCGAGATTGCATTCACACTAACGAAAACGAACCGAACTAAGAACTTTTGGTTCGAATGGGCCATTTGGTGCGCACCAAATGCTGTCAGTGTGAAAGCACCCTATATTACCTCTTGTTGATGTGAGTAGTTTATACAGTACTACAGTAGTACAGTGTATATTACCTCTTGTTGATGTGAGTAGTTTATACAGTACTACAGTAGTACAGTGTATATTACCTCTTGTTGATGTGAGTAGTTTATACAGTACTACAGTAGTACAGTGTATATTACCTCTTGTTGATGTGCCCAGGCTGCAGCAGCTGTCTGTCCAGCTCCAGCCCCTCACTGTCGAGCAGCCTGCGAAGGGCAATGTCACACATTTGAGCGATGGCCCCGAATGCCTCGTCTCTGTTCAGGAACATGGAGAACTCTCTGATCTTCTGCCGCGTTACCAGACGAACGGCATCATGCATCAGACCAGAGGACACCCGCTCAAGACGGACCACCTCTGCCCATGGGATCACAAACTTCACTACAGAGAGGAAACACAAGGGAGGAGGGCAAGAGGAATGAAAGAATAGCATGTTGAATCAGTGTTTTTACAGTAGTAATTTCCATTAAATTAATTAATGTAATATTACTTTAGGTTTTACCATTATTTTAGGTTTTACCATTATTTTTAGTAACTTTCTCTGAAGCACTATGCATTTTGTTATCCATTATCATGAAAACAATTGCAGTGGTATAGTTTACTTGGATGGGAAAGTGATTGTTGAACATGCATGAGACTTACAAACACACCAGCCTATGCCATGAGCTAATGTCCATTTATTATCCCTACACACACTAACACAAGCTCCAACCTTGGAAGTAAGGCAGGGCAGATGTGGGCAAGTGTTTTGCCCCAGGGCACAACAGCAATGTGCACTGGCAGGTGTGGAAATTAAACTACCAATCTTCAGTTTAAAGAACTAACACTGAGCCTCTGTTATTTCTGTTATTTCAACATTGTACAGTACATCTCCTCAGTGTGGTGTGGACAGACTCTATGGCACACACCTTCTTTCCCGAGCAGAAAAGAGTAGAAGGACACATGGTTGGTGCTGAGGTAGAGGAGGCCCTGTCTGGGCACACGGCCCTTCCAGCAGCAGCAGGAGAAGTATGTCACTAGTTTCTCTGACGACGGGAGCCCAAAGTGCAGCTCGAACTTCAGCAGAACCTCCCTGAAGCGCTCAGGGTCACCCTCTAGAGCTGCCTGACGCCCGCGCAGCTCCTCTGCTATCAGACCCTGTAACAAACAGGAGTTATATACACCATGAGTGAACTTTCTCAATTTAACTTAATGCTACTACTTTTTTGAGAATTATAGAAAAGCTATTTGAAACTTCATATTATTTTCATATTCTTGTTAATAGGTGGGTTATTGTAACCAAATGTTATGAATGTTACTATGGTTCTATGAATCATGGATGACAGGAGGGATGAAATAGAACTCTGTAATGCCAGTAACACTCTGAATTGAGTTCTATTAATTTTCAGTGTGGAGTGGCTGACATCGATATCATTCTGGAAGAGGAGGGACTCTCAGCTGAGCATTAGCTTAACACAGCAGCCAATTTTCACAGGCTTCCAGATGAAAATAACATTGTTTTTGGCTAGTTTCTTGGTACCTTGTAAGCAAGTATTGATAACAGGAAATAAATTGTGCTTTGTGCGATCCAATTTAACTTAAGGGTTATAGTAATTGATATGATCATGTCACTGTTATTGAATGGTTGTAGTTTGTACCTTGACTTTTCCTTTGACAAAGCTGGCGAGGTCGTCCTTGTTCTCAAACACAGACAGAGAGTGGAGCAGGTTCCGGGTGAGCCAGTCCCAGTGTCTGTTCACCTCTTCAATGGCCGCTCCTGGTCACCACAAACACACACACACACACACGAGGAATTTCACACATATGACACAGACTACAGACTGACCAAATGACTACAATGAAGTGAAATGTGTATGAAATATGCATTAATGGTTCTCACTCTGAGACCAGCACAGAGCGGATATGTGGTGTGACCTAACCTCTTAGCCATCCAGCTATTTATTATTAATACAACTTAAACAATAGTGTAGTAGAAAAACTTAAACAGTGTGTAGTAGAATAGTTGAAGTCTTCTCACCACTGGCTATGACCCAGCTGACCTGAGAGCTGGGGATCTGCAGCAGGATCCTGAACGGGGCCACTCGGGCGTTTGAGTCCAGCACTGTGTCCAAGGCTCCCACCAACAGACCTGCAAGAACAGCAGTACCTAGTTTAATAATGTGCTATGACTAACTTTGTAAACCGAGTGTGGAGTGAAAGAATAATGCAATGTAAAGAGCTTTGGGTGTCTTGAAAGGAGCTATATAAATCATCATAACATATTTTCTCATGTTTTTTAAATTTGTATTGTTCAATTGAATTAATACCTTCAATGCAGATGGATTATTATAAAGAGACTTGAAGTTAACATGTTCAACTGAAACACTGATAATATTGATAATAAATGTAATGCTGTTTTATTCAAAATGATTTGTTTTGTGTTCTAGTTCTCAAGCCAATTAGCCAATTAAAAAGCCGAATAACTGCCTAACTAACTGCCAGATCCCATGACTAAAAGCAGTTTGCAATTAGCCCAAACGGCTATTGCTTTTAAGTCTAAACCCAATGGGACAAACAAAGTCAAAAATATTCAGGTCCAAAAACATGTCTGATCCTGTTACAGCCGACCAGAGGGACATCTGTGAGTGCATTATTCAACCACTGACACAAAAGAAAAACTCAAAGAGACAAAACAAGTTGACTGGCTGGCTAACATGTGCATGTCACAGCTGGGAGGGAAGAGGGCGGATAGGGGCTAATCTAAGTCTATTATTGTGTGGTTCACAGCATACAATTACCAGGTCTACCAAGAGGGGAAATGACCTACATGGAAGTAGTATGTGTAGTTTAATCCTCTGTCCTCTAGCTCTATGTACTAAGACAACATCCTGACTTAGATCTGGAGAAGGATAAGGACCATTGTTGGAGATGTCATACTTTTTCACAAATTGAAATAATTATTTAGTTTTAATCAAATTTATTCTGGGGAAAATTATCAGTATATGCAAGATTAGGGAATTGTGAATAAATCAAATTTTATGTCTAATCACAAGATCCATCCATTTCATTCACTGGGACTTCTTAATGGAGAATAGCTAAAGAGTGAATATGTTTCACCACTTATCCAAGAGGCTTCTTCAGTTCTGACAGGGTTCTGGTAAGTCACTGCCTTATATCTGTCTGAAGGAAGACATCTTTAATGGCGCCTACAGCCAATACTCTTTCAGTAAAAGCAAGTTGAAACTTGGGAATAAATTTTACTATTTAACTATAATGACTTGTTTATCCATCCATCTTCTCCCGCTTAATCCGGCTGGGTCGCGGGGGCAGCACGCTGCCCATTACTCTGTGCACCAGACCCAGACCCCTATGAACCCCTCTGCAGGTGGTGAGCCCACAGGAGGGAGGAATTCCTTGACGGTCCTTGATGGTAAACTGTTCATAGGGGTGTTGCATGTTTTTGGTTGATGGGGGGAAACCGGAGTACCCGGAGGAAACCCATCCAGACACGGGGAGGAAACATGCAAACTCCACACAGAAAGGCCCGGGCGACCCGGGGATCGAACCCGTAACCTTCTTGCTGTGAGGCATGAGTGTTGCCACTCAGCCACCGTGACTTGTTTATGTTCATAAAATTATATTTAATGCCCCTTTTTCATTTTAAGGAACACATATTGTGCTTGTCTCTGCTATATAGTCTATGACACCCATGGATCTTTATGTTAGAATTTGCATTTTAAATCACACTATTCATCCAAAACCAAAGGCTCTGACTTCCACGTTAGAAAACTGTGGGAGCCGATGTCGCCATACACATCATCACAACAAAGAGCTGTGAAGTTGTCAGCAACTCCAATGGATAGCTGCAGATCATGCTACTAGATTTTTGTTGCATTTGTACCAAAATGACTACCCAGTGCAAAATGCCATCTTGAAAATATGCACGAATCACTCCAAATACAACGTGGAGTGGGTAAATGTGAAGGGAAACAATAACATGGTTAAAAGTTCTGAAAAGTCAATTTCATGTAACAGGTCTTTAATATTAATCAAACTGAAAAATATAATTAATCCATATGACAGAAGATGTGTGTAGAATCCCTCAGTCGTCCAGGTAGAATCCATGGCAAAAGGAGAAATTTAATTTGTCAACTGGACAGAGTTTATTTGGTCGAATACGTTTCGCAGCTCATCCAAGCTGCTTCTGTCCAGTTGACAAATTAAATTTCTCCTTTTGACATATGAGAGAAAGAAAAATGTATTTTCTATCACAAAGGCAAATCACATTTCAAACATAATATTTACCAGGTACTGTACAGTCCACTAATCCTTGTGTTGGTGCAAATGGCTAGCAAATAGGGTTGGGCGATATCCCCTTAATTTGCAGTTAATGATGTTCACAGTGAATTATCGTGATGGACGATGATATCGGGGGTGGAGTTGAGCGGACTGAAGGCGTGATGTGGCGTGTTTAGTGAATTGCCAGAATAGAATAGTAAAAATAAATATCAAACTAGTCCACTGAAAAACAACGTGTAACATGCTCAAGGCTTCTTTTATTTGGAAATATATTAGGATGATAAATGCTTAACATTCATAGCATGTTTGTGTGCCATGCAGGATGTTTGTGCACCGTCCAGATGCCCTCCCGCAGCAGAGCACAGCCCCTCGCCTGCTTCCTGTATTGGCTTAGCACTGCTCTGTAGTTTGGTTTGATCTGAAACTGTACAAAAGCTGCACATTCACATGAGGCCGTTTACATCGCTGTCCTAAAGTGTGTTTTCTTACCCTGTCTGTGGGCCAAATGCTGCGATGTCGGATTTCCTCACATCCTCGTGTCCTTTCTGTCATCAGCTCCATTTAATTTGATGACCAAATTATTCCCATTGTGCCTCTTTGGTTAGTTCATAAAGTTAGTTGCCAGTAGGTGATGTTGGGTCATCCATCATGATGATGATATCGATGGAACAACCGTACTAGCAAAGCATTATCCATTTCCATCACAGCAGGAAGCAGCTCAGTTTAATTAAATAACCGTCTAATTAAATCTACCTGGCAACAAGCCCAACGGACGAAGCTCAGCACAACAAATGGAGCCTCTTTAGCAGGGCTTCATTTCATTTTCAACGTCCAGACACATTTTAGAGGATCTAGTAAAGCTCTAGTCCATTAGTTGTTCAGTCGATTAATCGGCTGATGGTGTCTTAGTTGACCAAAATTTGTATTAGTCATTTTATTCATCATTTTATTTAGATTATGAAGATTAACCTAGGCAGAAAGGAGAAGAGAATGAGTTAACTGAAGATTTTTTTGTTTGTTTTTATATGTAAAATCCAGATTAAACTCATGAAGTTTCAACTTTCTATAAATACACTGTCTCTCCAGAATTGCCCATCTCTACTGAATAAAAGTTAAAAAGGGAGCTGTTAACTTGAAAACTACCACTTCATGACATCACTAAGTGGAACAGAGCATTTTGAGCTTTGGAGATATAGACAGACTAATAATAAATGGTTACTCAAACATGTGAATGAAACAAAGCACAAGTCTGGTTATGTTTTTGAGGTGGTAACATCATTCTAACATTGCTAAAAGCTCACATTAGCCAATTTAGCATAATATAGGACTTTTAAAATATATCAGAACTAGTATAAGACCAGACAGTAACATATTTGTACTTACAATTACACTCAATTGGTTAACACTTTTATTATAGTTGGAGTATCAAAAAAACTGTTGAGTAATTTCCTTAATATTTGAAATATTAGTATTACATAATCAATCCTCTGTTTCTAAAATAATAACACTAAAGTAAACCAGATTAAAGCAATATTAGACATAGACAAAAAAATGACTTAAAGGTGATTGAAATTCAAAGTCAGTTCTCATATCTTCCGATCTCCAGTCTGTTATTATATAACCCAGGTACTTCCCACACGCCCTGGTGAACTGTACTCAACCTCGATTGTGTGATAAAAAGTCTGACACAGAAACTGGACTTGGGCCAACAGTTTAGACCTCATAAAGTCCAAGTGGAGTGAAGCCGCTCGGAGCTAAAGTGCCTCCAGCCTGGCAACGCAAGCGCAAATATCTGTCAGCAAAAAAAACGAAGAGAGTCCAAGCTGGAGCAGGGATAGATAAACAGTCTGTAGAAGCCAATAGGTTTTTCACTGGATGGCTGAACACTATAGGGATCCTTCATAGACACAAAGACAGTTGACATTTACCGACAAACAAAAGGAGCTGTGTTGCAGTAGCACCATATAAAGTCTAGTTTGCGCTCAGTACTGGAGTTTAATGAACTCGGGGTTTTACAGGACTGTCTGGGTATTGTTCATTCTTATTACTAGGTAGTACTTAAAGCCACAGAATTTTTTGCAAAAAAGATATCAAATAAAAGCATGTTTGTGAATTGAGAAATTTTGAAAAAATTATTGCTTCCATCTCCACAAACCTGACTCTTATTTGGCCTGGAGGAAGGCCTCTTCTTCTTCTCCATGGAGAATGTTCTGAAGTATGGTCTTAACTTTTTATTTCCATGGAATGCTGCAGGTGACATGCTACCTCCAGAAAGTTGCTACAGTACTATTAACAATATGGTACCACTTCCAGAATGAACATGTTAGTGCTTACATTTTTCAATCAGTATCTTCAATTTTTGAGGAGAAATTTTAGGCAATGTTCCTTAGCAACCATCTCTGCCACTGTTTAAGAAAATGAAAATATGTAGGGATTAAGCAATGTTTGAGTCTGTTTGAACACACCGAGGCAGAATCTAAAATACCATGACACGTAGTCCAGTGTTAAAACGGCTATGGTGATGCTCACAGTGTATTAATACAGAACAGCGATTAACTGTTGCCAAACCTGTGCAGTACAGAAATAATGCACAGCATTTAGCCTTAGAATTCTCACTGGCCATGGCACAAATTTGAATATCTTTGTACAGGATCTTTCTAACTTTGTTTGTATAAGGTATTGAAGGTAGAATGGAGAATTTTATTAGAGCTGATTTACTCAATTCAGTACATTAGTACATTATCCTTCAGAAAGAGTATTGCAAAAGCAGACCACAACACACACTTAATCTAATTCTAAAACATGTTATCTATTGCAAACTTGCAAGAAAGAGCCATGTCAGTCACTATATGACACATTGGGTTGGTAATCCACCCTGCTTCTCTTTTCTCTCCTCTCTTTATCTGAAAAAGCTGTGGCTGTTTTAATGCATGCATGTAGTAACAATATGCAAAGGGTTTGTGAGAGCTCTGAACAAGACATTTAAATACCCATTTCCTTCTTTCACAATTTGAAAATCTGGAAAGTCCCAGTAGCGCATTAAATGTATCCATCTTGCGTTCCCTCAATAATATCTCCACAGATGTGACATACTTTATTTTGGCCCTGTAGTGTCACCTGCTGTGTCTATGAGATAAATAAGAGTAATGCCATACTGTGGAACATTCCAGGCAACATGTCCATGGAAAGAAGCAGATGTTGGACCCTCCACCAGAAACGTTACACATTGCACCTTTAAGGCACATTTCCTCATCAAGATATTTTTCAAACATTAAACAGAAGAGCTTAAGCTGAAGTAGAAATAAATATTCCATAAATGTTCACTGGAATGAGGAGACAGATGTTTATGCCCTGCCCTGCTCAGAAATCTGGGAACATCTCCTCCTGACCTCTGCTGCTTCATCAAAAATAAACTAGGACTGCATAACTGTTTTGAAACAACCGTACTATTATTATAAAAACTTGACATAAAATAAACCAATAACAACCTAATTTTAATGTAGGATCTATAAGCAAAGCCTTGTCAGCTTTCAAAAACAGTACATTTCTGTAAAATGTAAAAATTTGTGTTGTTGCAGTATACGTTTGACTTATTTTCTTGAGATATTGATTATTGCGTCAGCCAGTATTGCAATATTTTTCTGATATATTGTGCTGCCCTAAAATAAACCTTTTCTTGTATTCAAATTCTCCCCACAGCCTCTGAAAAGTGAAGGTGAAGGTATTTTACAGGGATTAGTTAATATTCAACATACGTGTCACAGACATGACCCTTCACCTGTGTAGCCATGGAAACAGTACGAAAACAAAGTGAAAGCAATCAGGAAGTTCCTTCTTAAACGCTTACAAAAAGTGGGTTTTTCTGTTTATCGCATTTAAAGATGCACTGCACAACTCTGATGTCCACTTCCTTGTCTCCGTGGAGATGTTATAGTGGTGTCTGAAATGTTACACAGTATGACATTAAGCATATCACTCTAGTATTTATTAAAATAAGGGTGGTTTTACTTAAGTATTCTTTCTGTTAGTAAGGCTGCCTCTGCACAGATCTGACTTCTTACTGGTGGTGTTGTCTCGTTGTCTCACTAGAAATAAACCAATTAAATGCTATACTGTGGAACATTCTAGGCAAAGCAAAAACCACCACAAAGTTACACAGTGAAACTATGTAAAGTCAAGAGTTTTTAAGTGTTTACGAGGTACAATTTTACAACTAATTACTTTAATTTGATTACTTTGGACTAAGATTGTAATCATTAAAGGCAATTTCATCTCAATTCAAACATATGATAACTGGAAAATAACATTACTTTGCTGGAGTGTAGATTGAATTGTAATTACATCTAAAATCCTCACCACCACCAATCACAACTACTGATTAACCAAATAATGTTGGCATCTCAGGTACAGTGTCATGTAGCTGTGGTATATGTTATTGTCATGAGTTCAGAATCTCTGAGCGGAAACAGGACGGAGGAAGCAGCTCCAGCGATCCACTTTAGAACAATGAAAGACAGCAGCTGCTACGAGCCTGTGGTCACTGTACAGAAATAACTGAGACATGCGGCAAGAGATTTCATGTAAAGAGGAAATATGTTATAGTATGTATAAATGTTTGGATCTGATTTTAAAGGCTAGTTTTGGGTCTATAGGATATGATATAGGATATAGATCATTACATTACTTGCTGTCTTTACAATATTTTGTGTAAAAAATGAATGTTGAAATTTGTGTTTTAATTACATAGCAAAAGGAGAACATAGTGTAGCATGTATACTATGAAAACTGTCACGAAAATCCAAATCCAAACACAAAAAAATAACTGAAACTCAATCTCAAGACCAGTTTTAGCAAATTTCTGATGGCCTGCAACATGATCTGATTCTGCATTAAACATTTCCAACATCTTGCATTTATTCAATTGCCAGTATCTTGCTTCTTGAATACCTTGAAAAACAAGCTTTCTTACTGGGAGCAGGGTCGCCACTCCACAGACCTGACCTGTAACTTGGCCTGGTTGGGTATTTCAGACAAGGAAATAACATCTCCATGGTGACAACTGACAAGCAGGTGGCAGACCCTCCACCTTTAAAATGAAAAATCGAAATGATTTAATTATTGTGGCCACATGACCAATCACAATTATCGATTAACCGAATTATCTTGACATCCCTAATCGAGATCAGAACAAAGATTTTGGTTCTGTTAAAAAGTAAAGCTGAAAATGATTATTACATTTGGTACAGTTAGATCATTCTGATGTAAAGTGAAGTCATGAGAGTTTTGCCTAGACTTCCTGATTATAATCATGAGACGTTTATGGTTCCAGGCGACCGTCCGCTGGTCCCTGCAGCATGACAAGCCTTTTACTCAACAGGGCACTAAAATCTGCTATAACACTGCAGTGTGTCCCACAAGCTTATGCTGAGACTACAGTGGCACAAGCGGTCCATATTTGAATCATTCCATTCAATACAATATATAAAGAATAAATGTGACTTTATTTTGACTCTGCTGATAAAAAAAAATGACCAAACAGATATAATATAGTTACATCTATATATGTCTATAGTAACACAATACTACAGACCTAAAGTATAATTAGTAAGCAGTTATTTTTCTATGGAAGCAAAAATTAGACTGAGGGGGCACCATAGTCTTCTCTATTATCGGGAAACACTGCATTTACAGTACATTATATAAACTGAATTAATACAAAATAATTACATGCACGAACAGTCTAAAGTAGATTTTGAGTAGGACTGATTTGATGTCACAGATTTGGGGATTGTGATTTTTCTGACAAGCATTAGGATTGTGATTAGATTCCAAATTTCACATTTTAGACACATCCCTGAGCATAAACAATTGAGAGAAGACAGAAATATGAAGTGCTCGACTAATAAAATAATCCCGTGCATTTGAGAAAATATTTATAGAGGTGTAAACTATTTGCCTGGCACTGTAACATACTGTAATATACAAGGAAATACTGCAATGCCACTGTCAGGCAACTAAACTACAGTTAGCAGGTTTTAAAGTGCTTTCATTTTTACAACTGCATGGGAAAAACAAATCACTTAAACCAATAATTTATGTTTTGTTTTGTTTTTTAAACATATATACTAGGCAACACATCTACTAGAGTTGATCTAACATTCAGCCTATAATCAGAAAAAAGATTAATGAACTTGGTCTCTAAATCTAAAGCAAATATTAATAAATGCATACAGAAATAGATATGTCACCTGTAAGATCTTCATTGAACCAGCTTCACAAACTACTGAATATCTTGGCAACCATTATTTACCAACTTAACATCTGCAAAACTTATTTATTTCTATTTTAATTTCCATCTTGCCTAACTGACTGTATCTTAATGAAGTTATTTTTTTTTAGCTCAAGTCCTCAAAAACAACTTGCCAGACTATTACTTTTCATCTTGGATTGTTTTTGCAAATCCACCTGTAACATCTGGATCTTCGCAGTCTTATTCAGTTTCCTTTATTTTCACGCCTTGTTGTCTTAAAAATAAAATACATTTTTACCTGTAATCTTGCCCGTAGACTCCCCATGTCCTCTCCTCCTTTGCAGTAGAAAATAGGCATTGCTTCTTTCTGTAATCCAAAGTTTGAGCGCATTTTTCAACAAAACTTCCTCCGGGTTTAGCCACATTTTCCCGCAGCGCGCAGCAGTCTGGCGGGCGGGCAGGGAGGCAGGGAGGCACAGGGAAAGCCCTCCACTCTCCCGGGGCTCTGGAGGGTGTGATCCGCCTCCGAGCGCCTGTGCCCCGGGTAATGGAGAGGACAGAGTCGGTGTTACTCACACGGGGCTGGGCTTTTGTCCATGGTTGGTGGGACAGATGCGGAGCTCGTTGGACACTTCCTGCGGCTGTCCACATGAGACACAGAGCATGTGTGAGGACGATGTCTCACCATGTCTTTGTACAGCATGTTCAACATATACTATGGACACAAACACTTTTCAGACCAAGCTAAACGAACTGAATTTAATCACATTTACAACACGATACAACACACTGTAATACACAATAAAGTCTGGTTCAGTCATTATTTTCACATGAGACACAATCAAAAGCGCAGGTAGGCCGTTTTACACAACATTTGATATACGATTTTTATTTCTTATACATTGTAATAAACAATGAAAAGATAATATCTTATCAGATGTGAACGTTTTTGTCTGAAATCTACAATGGTAATTTTTTCCGTATTTAATAGTGCAGACAAATAAATTATATAATGGAAATATAAGTGATATGAATGAAATATGAAAAATAAAAAATGAATACAAATATTAAATTCATTTCTGTACTATCATATCTTTAAAATCAAAATACTGAACTATTTACAAACCTTGGCAAAGAAAATAAATAAATATTTTGGCTGATATAATTAAATAATTAATTTAAATAAACACATACTTTGTATTTTGTATGCCTACCCTATAATTTATTTTGATAAAAGTAAAACGAATAATTCATTAGTTCTTTCAAGTGTGCACAGAGTGAGCGCTCTGTCTGCACTCTGCTTCCGCATTTCTCTCACTTCCGCCGTCACGTCCTCCGTCACTTCCTCCTCACGAGCCCTGCTCCTCCTGCAGGTGTCCACCAGGAGCTTCACTTTAGTCCTTCTTCTGAGGCACATTTTCACTCAATAAACACAAACCGATGTTCAGAAGTGTGTGGTATGAATGAGAAGCAGGTCCAGTCTAGTTTATTTCACATTTTATAAAGTACACTATAAAATATATAGGGTAAATAAAACAGTTTCTATAAACTAAAACTATAAAGTAAAACATATGAATATATATCCATAATGGAGATGACAGCAGTATCCCAACAGGACAAAAATGGGTATAATTAACAATGAGCTAAAGAGAAACACTGTTTTCAGACTATATTATTCATACTAGAAAAAAGTTCCAATATGACAACTGAGACAAACTAAATTAATTACCCATTGTGTAAATTTAGTTTAATTTAGTTTATTTGACAGGGACCATGTACATCAACATTAATCACAAAGGAAAATATGCCTAGTACCAGATTTTAGCTCTCACAACTAATTTCCATCTGTAGTCCCTGGACTAACAAGACACACAAACCTGTATTAAACGCAGAACAATGTAGGAAATACAAAAGTTCAACATTTCATAATAAAACAATAAAAATGACCATAGTAAAAAGTGCATCTGAACACCCCTGTCCCCTGTAAAGTGCATTGTGACAGTTTTCTGACAAAGGGAAAACCAACATTTAGTGCTGACATATCTGTGTATTTAAAAGATGTTTTGAAGTTTTTGCATAATTTAAATTCTGCTGGAAGTTTATTCCATTCTGTAATTGTTTTAAATGATAATGATGATTGTCCTAGAGCTGTTTTTCTTTTTGGTATGGCACATTGCTCAGTTGTCGGTGAGCGTATCGTTCTACTCATTTGTTCAGATGTTAGAGTAACAAACTTTTTGAGAGGTGGCGGTGCCATATTATTAATTATTTTGAAGAGCAGACATAAATTTGCATATTTGATATTATTGTCAAAGTTTAACATATTGTACTTTCTAATTATTTGACAATGGTGATAGTGTCGTGTTTTCCTATCCAAAATCCTAAGTGGTTCTATGCTGATGTCCCTGTTGTGTTTCCTCTCTACTCAGTTTGTTGAAGCACTGAGGACTCTTTTCTTTTCACATTGCAGCATTACAGTGACGGACATTACAGAGCAGGACTAGGACTTGATGTGGGAGCCTGTACACTCGCTCTGTGCAGCACGACTGTTGGGATCAAAATCAAGTCCTGGAATTTCTGTTTCTTCTGATTATCTTCTTTGGAGCACCACAATTCCTCCTCATACTTCACAGTTTTTTTGAGCACTATGTACTAGTACCTTTAGTGGGAATTTTGACTGGTATGCTCCACAGTATGCCCTTAAACGCATCTATTCACATTAAATCAATTGCAGCTATTTTTAAACTTTTTTTTTCCCCTCTCCACAGATCTGACCTATAACTTGACCTGGTGGTCACATGCTTGTCTCCCTAGAGATGGATACATTTAATATCATACTGTGGAACATAAAGCTAAGTAATAACATTTCCATGGAGACAGACAAATTGTGGACCCTCCTCCACCAGAAAGGTTACATAGTGCACCTTTAACCAGCACAAAACCCCTCAGCAGCCGCAGTCAGACTCTGACTGACCAAAGCTCTCAGTGTTCTGTTGTTTTTAGCTTTAGCCCTGAGAGCTCATCATCCACAGGCTTCTTCTCCTCATATGACTTCTGGGGTCACCTCAGCTGTCTCTAACGCAGTTTATGCCAACAGTGAAATCTACATAAAATACACAATGAACATATTTTTAACAACTATTCACCTAACATTTAATGAATTACGAATAATAGCGCTGTGAATCTAAAGCAAACCTTTATCTCTGTTGAGTTTTAAGTTTTAACACCTGTTTCTGTGCCAAAAATGGCATGTGCGCTTTCACTCCTTTTATGGTCATTCTGAGCGTCAAGCGGAATCTGGTGTTGCATTTATTATTGTCCCCCAAAGAAGCGGTCTTCTTTAAGATTCAATATTACATGTAAATAACGGGCGTAAAATCTTATTACTAATGGAGTCTATGTTTGAAACCATGTATAGAATAAGAATGCCATTTTATTTGTTGCTTTTTCCTGTGTATTTTCAGTTTTATCGAACCGTATGTTGCTTGTTTCAAGTCGGACCATGTGACAGAACGGTCCTTCTGTTTCCGGGTGTGGAGTAGAGCAGCGGTGTGATTTCAGAGGAGCTTATTTTCCATCAAAATGCAGGTTTGTAAAGCTTAAATGTTGATTTTCAGCCCCAAAACTACAAATGTCATGTCTTAAAAGTAATTTATCTAAACTTCATTGTGCAACAGCTCCGCGTCTTTATAAAATGTGCTTTATAAAATGGGCGTAGCAGTCCGAGTGTTACAGCAGTGGGTTTGGTCACTCATTTGCCTCTTGTCCATTTGTCCAGTGTTTGCTGCCTATTATCTTGTAAATGTTACTCTCAAAATATCTTATATTTATTTATTTAGTCTCAGAAAGCATTCAGTTGTAGATTCGTATTGGGACATCAAATTTCTAAGCACCCATCTAAGGACTTTTTTTTTTTTTTTTTTGCTTTTAACAGTAGTAATTTCGCAATTAGCAGTTTGGGGTTTTAGTTATTGTCAACCATCTTCCAACAGTTGTCCTCTGGATTAAAGTGCTTGTCTGTCCCTTTGGGAGATGGGTGTCTAAAGGGACAAACTAGACTGACCACTCAAATGGTTTTCTTATCTCTAATATTATTGTAAGTTGAAATGTATGCACTTATGTTTGACAATGTGTAGAACCTCAACCAAAACTTTTATAATAATATTTTAGCTATTTTCTGGTTGATTGGCTCATATGATCAGAATATTGTTATTGAAACTCCCAGGACCCAAATGAAGACACCGAGTGGAACGATATTCTCCGTAAGAAGGGGATCCTGCCTCCAAAAGAAGTCCCCAAAGAGGATGAGGAGGAGGAGGAGCTGGCTCTTCAACAACAGTCTGTCGGTACGAAACTCATTACCACAAACACAAAGTAGCTTTCATGACTAAAATATGCATTGATTTTTAAGCGCCAGGGAATTCTAATGTTCTTTGAGGGATTGTCAGGTGTGCCTAGAAAAATGTCCGATTTAAGTTAATGAATTCACAGAGCTATCTTAAGCTAAATATTATTTGACATTACTTGATATTTTTGAATGTCCTGTGCAAAGCTCTGAACCATAAAAAAGCATCTTTTTTTTTAACGGAAAAAGACTGAAAAACACTTTTAATATATTAATTAATTAATTAATTATTAATTAAAACAAAATGTACTTCTATATGTGTGGCCTCTTGGTAATATATGCATATATTGTCATCTTTCATTTTTCTCACAGTGAAAACCTATGAGAGCATGACATTAGAAGAACTGGAGGAGAATGAAGATGAATTTGGTGAAGACGATGAAGCTGCTATTGAGATGTACAGGTAAAACTGGTTTGACCTGTTTTACGAGGAAATGGAATTGTTTTTATGCTTGTTTTGGTAGTTTTTAGTTTCTAGAATGTGATAATGTTTTCCCCATTGATTACAGGACATTTTCATCACAAATATCCCAAAGTAAAATCCACAAATGTCCAACCACCTGATAATTTAAACTAGTGACTAACTTTCAGCTCGCTATACTACCATAAACATCTGCATAACTAAAGTAATTTTACCTCCCCCCATTCCTGTTAAACATTATAGGCCGATAGCATTGTTTATTTTTTATTATATCATTAAAGAGTTGTTCTTGTTTTACAGACAGAAGCGACTTGCTGAATGGAAAGGAGCTCAGATGAAGACTGCGTTTGTTGAAGTGGGTGAAATCTCAGGACAGGACTATGTCAAAGAGGTCAACCAAGCTGGGGAGGGCATCTGGGTTGTTCTGCATCTGTATAAACCAGGGTAAGTAACTATAGCTTTAGTAGTAGCTTGAGCTTGTATTCTGCATTCATCTTGAGTAACATGTACGAGTGATTTGTGTGGTTGTGTTTTATACTGCGTGCTGTATGCTGTCTTCATCCAAAAAGAAAACATGTCATCTATTGCAAATGTGTTAAGTGAGTCCCTGTATCACACTTTGGGATGAGAGCTGATTCACTGCTTCACTTTTCTTTAAAAGCTGCATGTGTGTACTAGCGATGTACCACAAGGTTTATGAGAGCAAATTAGATTTCAACTACCTACTTCTCCTCTTTCACAGTTTGAAAATCAAGTACTCCAGCTTTAAGTGTCTAATAAATATCAGTGTTGTGTAATATATCAAATTTACAAATGTTATTGTTTCAGTATTCCTCTGTGCACGTTGATAAACCAGCACCTGAGTGTTTTGGCGCGGAAGTTTCCTCAGACAAAGTTCCTGAAGTCCATCTCCACCACCTGCATCCCAAACTACCCCGACCACAACCTGCCCACCATCTTCGTCTACTACGAGGGAGACATGAAAGCACAGTTCATCGGACCGCTCGTGTTCGGAGGAATGAACCTCAAAGTGGACGGTAAATGGTCACACAATTTCAAGATGAAGTCCTTTTCCAAGAGAGAAATGGCTCTGATATATAATGGACTTTCTTTAAATGTAATGGCTGTTAGATGCGAGAGGTGACAGTGGCTAAGTGGTTAGGACGCTTGGTAACCACAGAATGAATGAGAAACAAAAGGAACAAAATTCACGGTTTTCTAATTGAATACATCATTTTTACAATGGTAAAATCAGTACTGGACCATTTTAGTTCATATCAAGTCGTTTTAGATGAATATTGTGATTTAAAATGTCCAATTATAACATAAAGATCCGCAGATGTCAAAGATTATAAAACTATATAGCAAACCCGAGCACAATGTTTGCTTTAAGAAATATGTTTTCCTGGTTTTAATAACTGTTTCATGATTTCTTTTTCAGAGTTGGAGTGGAGGTTGTCCGAATCCGGAGCAGTGAAAACAGACCTGGAGGAAAACCCCAAAAAGCAGATCGAGGATAAACTCATGTCGTCGATCAAATGTTCGATACCCACGAGAAAAGACAGTGACGACAGTGATGAGGACTATTAACACTATGGGAAAATACAAAATGGCTGCTCCGTACACTCCAGAGAACTGTTCGATCATCTCTACAGACAAAAAGAAGAGCCTTTGATTGGGGGTTATATGTCCTTGTTTGTATGTTTTGCTCAAGGGACACTTTAAGGGACAATTTTACAAGAAAATATTCAACTTTTAGACAAATATTACCACAGTGAGCCTCTACAAATGCTTCAGAATAAATTAGATATTTTTTATTATGTTCATGTGTCAAAAAGCGACATTAAATACTTTTCAAACAATATAAGTTTAATCTCATTGCCACGATGATCATGCCAGTTTTGGTGCATGCGATTTCTTCTAGCAGTTGGTTTCACTGTTGATTATAAAGGATTTTTATTTAAACCTGTTGTTGTTGTATTTTCAGACGGTAGTGTTTTTCTCAAAGTGCTACATAGGAAACATCTGTACGGGACAGTGGACATTCACATAGAAATAGGCCAGTATTTTGTAATGGAGATCTGTCATACTTGGGGTTTGTAGTTCGGTAGCTGGACAAAGTATCTATCCATGCCATAGCGTTTAATATAAAACAAAAGATTCTAGCTTTTGATATGTCAAAAGTCCTCAAAATGGCACCGTAAACAGGAAATATCCTCATGAATATTAGAGAATTGTTAGCAAACTATCAAACAAGAACCAGAGGTGCTTTAAAAACTAGTAGAAATGAATGTATTGCCATTATGCATTGGTTCAGTAGGAATTTGCTATTGTTGAATCTAAGATATTGCGGTGTAGAGTACGTTACATAGTATGACAGTCCCATTATAACACTTCCACTTCCTCTAAACTTTCATCTTAGATCCATCAGTCTCAAGTTTTGTATTAAGCTTCTTTATCTCCATGGAGACAGGCAGATGCCACCATGAGAGGCAACCTGCTCACAACAGTAAGATCCAGTCTAATGCCATACTACGCAACATTCCAAGCAAAGCTGACCCCCCCACACCCACCAGAAAACTTGAAATAAAAAACAAAAAAACCCTCAACTTTAATCCTGAATGTTATGTTAATGTTAATGAATTTTAAAGGATAAATTTCACTGGCCCAATTTATCTATGGGTCCAGAGTGATGAAAAATTCTGAGCTGTGCCATAGCGATTAACAATTTAAAACAAAATATGTCTTTAGAATGGGAAAAAAGACCTCAAAATGTTGTATATCTTAGGACAGGAAGATGATTTAAAATATCTTCTTGCTGATCCTGACTTCAAACCCCATGTTGTAAAATACTGACCTATCCTCTCAAGCAGGAAGACACATAGGAGGCATGGCAGTGTGATGCGAAGTTTGGCAAATATACAATCATTTATTTAAAGTCCACAATGCTGCTATCGCTCCACCTCTGTCTGGAGAGTTGGGTGAGCTCACGGTACCCTCTTCTTCTTCTTGGGTCTAATTTTGTTTCTTTAGTGGGATATTTTTCTTACAACATGTCCTCTGGCAGTGCCCTAATCTGTTGGTCGTTAAGGAGAGAGAGATGAGAAGGATGTGTCAGAGATAATTGAGGAAAAACACATTTGCATCCACTGCTTTGCCTAATCACAGTTCAGCTCAATAGGGTGTTTGTCCATGTTAAACAGCACAAAGGAGGTAAGATCCATTTAACATAGTTCTTAATAAGGTTAATGATCATGATATTTTAAGAATGGATTGTCCAACTATCCACCGTAAATAAAAGTACAAAACAAATTACTTTATTGATCCTTTGCAGCTGATGTCATCAACATTTCCTGGGGCTGTGATGCTAACTGTGGGCACTCCTCTGTCCATATTAGGCTACTTTCTGATCTATGTTATAATGTTGTATCGCAAACTTTCATTCGCACAAAGTTTAGATTTAATATGTGGATGAATCATCAGTAGCTTAATGTTAAATGTTGTCTTACCAAAAATACCACTTTCTTCTTTCTTCTTTGGGACAGTTTTGGAGACAGTCGCATCAGAGGGTGAACTGAGGGGGAGTGATTCTGAAAACAACAATATATTTCATTTCTCTTATATGGGAAAATGTCAGCTCTAATAATTGCATATTATTGTCTCATTCTAATAGATAAGGATTTATAATAATTACAGCCCATGAACATATTTTGTTCTCTGTCCTCATAGATCTTAATTACGTAAAATTACAGCCTACCCAGTGCGCTGATTTTCCGTACTTTTAATAGGTAAATGTATGGGCTCTGTTCTGTTCACGTGAAGACGCTGCTGCTGAATCCACGGTTTTATCACATGCCCAGTGTCGGGAACTACACTAGAAGTCGTCATCCACATGTTTCCAAATAGAGTCTAGTGACAGTCACAACTAGTATATGAGATAAAATGACATTTATTTTGATTATTTATTTAATTCTTGTCTAATTTAGATTTATGTATTTGTTTTAGTAGGCTGTTTTTTTTGTCTTTTGTGTATTTTTATATTTCAACTCCAGCTGAAATGATCATTGGATGTGTGGTACTACTCACAATAAGATAAGTAAAATCCTGATTAATTTGAACTATAGTAGATAGTCACTGTAGAGCATGTCCCATTTGTATCATTCATGTTTAAAAGCCTGTTGTTTTGCCCCTGAGCAGATGTTGTGTCTCTTTGGTCACATTGAACCAGTAAAAAACATGTTTTTCATTAAAATCTGGTCTCACCTCCTGCTGTAAGGGCCCCACGGAGTTACGGGCTTTGGAATAATGAAACAGAAACTGGAACAAAAACAGACAACAAAAATGTCAATGTGCTACTACTAAACACATATCAAATGACCAGTATACAAATCATATTACTTACTCTTTTGAAAACATTCTGGACTTGTTCCTAGAAAGAAAATCCATATATTGTTATCAGATGACAGGTGTATATTTAAGACATGCAATATTCTGAATGGAAGCTATAGAAGTCCCTTAAATGCACTTAAGAGTCAATAAATGTTATATTAAAGCTAAGGGACATGAATCTACTATTGTATAACTTAGTTTAGTTCTTCTTTCTCTCTCTCTGTGTGTGTGTGTGTGTGTGTGTGTGTGTGTGTGTGTGTGTGTGCATGTGTGTGTGTTTTATCATAATATCAATTGGACATAAATGTAAAAACATATTGGTCCATTGTTTATACAGTGCTGCTTTATTCTCCTCTATACTTTAGTTCATCTTTCATTTGAGAGCTTTATAAAGATACTGAGCACTGCAGAGTAGGAACAGCCCACAAGAGATGCATTACACCAGGACTAAGCCAGAACTAAACCAGGTCCAACCAAGGACTAACTGAAGTCTAACCAAAATCAGGTCTAAGCGACAACTTACCCAGAACTAAAGAAGGACTAAACCAGGACTAATCCAGGACAAAACCAAGTCTAAGCCAGTTCTAACCCAGTTCTAATCCAGCTCTAAAGAACCTCTAATAGATACTGATCCCTGTAGAGCTGCATTTGTTGAATGCTCTGACCTAGTCAAGTAGTTATCGAAATTTGCAAAACTGACCCAAGTCCTTCACTGTTTCTACACATCAACAGTTGGCTCTGTACACTACGGGAGCTGGCTGGGTCCAATCAGAGGGACAATCAGAGGGACAATGTTTTATTATTTCACTATGATGTGTTTAAAGCTGTAAATCACTTTGGTGCAACTTGTTACAGTTGTTTTAAATGTGCTGTATAAATAAAATGACTTGACTTGACAATCAGATCAACCACTTCCGAGGCAGTGGACAGGGAGCTGTGGATGAATGTAACTGACAACGTGTTTAACACTTTACAAATGTGGGGAAAACTTCACCAGAGCACACCTCTGTGTTTACAAAGGGATGTCTTTGTGTGTCAGGGCTAATGCTAACTTCTATTAAAACATTCAGTGTAACACAACAACAAAAATCAATTTGTTGTAAGGACAACCCAATTATTTTTAGGTGTGGGTTATTTCAGTCTATGGCGTTATTTTAAAATTAGCTCCAAAATTAGCTCTGACACACACAGACGTATCGTTGTAAACACAGTTATGCCTGATCTGTCATAAATGATTGATTTTAGCGCGATTCTGCAAAAACCTCATACACATTAGACTACACTGGAGCTGACTGTACCTCTGACTGGACCTAGTTGGCTCACGTAGTGCACAGAGCCAATTAGCCCAGGCTGCTCATTGATGCTTCACTCACAAACAGGGCAGTGTCAACGAACAAATGTCTTATTGATTTTAATTGGTCATCGGAATTATAGTTGATGGTATAATAACCAGGTAATTATGGCCTTTAAGTAACTCATCTGTTCTTACCTCATTTTGATCTTTAATTAAAATGTCATTCAGATCTTCATTTTGGAGATCTCGAACCTGCAGTTAAAAAAAACACATGTATTTATTCCACATTTGAATCGAATGGTAATGACTCTAAATAATCGGACACATGTTGCTTACTGTGAAATGTGACACCGCTAGAAGCTAATTAGCAACTGTTTACTTCACAACAAGACCTTGAATAGTCCCGAGAGGCTTTATTTGTTTGACATCAATGACCACAGCCAAACGCAGGCCTCATCATTGGGTATTTTTACAGTTATGCAAATAGTACGTCAAAAAATCTATTTAAGCCTTAATAACCAATTGATTTTCAGCCTACTGTGAATTGATTTTAGTAGAATTTTAGATCAGGTGTTCTCCAAATAATGTATTGAATAAACATCTGAATTGGGTTGTTTTAAACTGTAGTGCCAATCAGAGCAGATGCTGTGACTACAGAGCGGAGCTGATAGTGGTGTGACAGCTGTGCATTCTAAATACTTCTAAGATCTGCTCAATTACAGTGATATGAGTATTTGTAATTAGTTACAACCTTTACAGCCACTGTGTATAGTGACTGCAGACCTTCTGTTAAAAACTATATGGGTAACAATGCAAAATAATTGTTAAAAACAGAAGTCACGTACCGGTCTGAACTGAAACCCATCTTCCCAATCTCTGTAAGGACTTGCATCTGCAAACAGGACCAAAAAGACAAAAGACGTATTACTTTATGATAATCTATACAACGTAAAAATGAAAGCAAATCTTTCTATTCAGTAAAACGCAAATGTTTTCAATTCCTGCTCGAGTCCCTTAGTGCTGCAGTCTTTGGATTTTGTTAAACACAGATCCAGACACTATATCTTTGACACTGTATATTTTTGGCTCTATTTAATGTTAAATCACAGGTGAGGAGGAGAATATTTTCCAGGAGTATATTTTCTTTTCTAGGCCAAGTTACAAGTCAGATCTGTGGAGAGGCATTCTAACTCACAGCATCATGCATGTTTTTCAAGGTATTTTTGAGCAATGAAAACATAATACAACAAAGTATTATGTTTTCATAATACACACACACACACACACACACACACACACACACCAGAAAAGTTACATGGTGCATCTTTAAGCACAAGGCTCAACGTGTTAAGTGGGACATTGCTGCTAGTTTGAAGCTTGTAGGTTGTTGTGCCCCGGGGCAAAACACTCCAGTCTCTGACTGAGACAGAACTAGGACAATGATTAGTGTGAAATGTTTTAAGGATCTGTAGTTATTATTCACTCATTCCCCTGTACTGAGCCACAGGTCTGCCCTGGGGCACACACGCACACACGTACGCACACACGTACGCACACACGCACGCACACACGCACACACCACTTTTATGACTTTAGGATTACGTTGAGGGATTCATCAACTTGCCTCTTTTGTTTGTTAAAAAAGAATAAATAACTACATTTGTCAATGGTAAAATTGGTGTAATCCAGTTTGTATTGAAATTGAGATTCAAGAGATTGTCCGTAAAAACTTTAGTTGCCAGTTAAAGCTGTCACTAATTACTAACCATGTATTCCCTCTTTAATGTAACGCTGCACAGCAAGATGGATTTCCGCAATATCACAAACTTCAACAATCTTGCCCCCCACTGGTACCCCAGGGCGACCAATCACATCGCAGCATTGAGGTTTGAGTTGAAACCAACGGTGAAGCGCCCAAATAAACCAAAACAAACATGGCGACACAGACATATATACTTCAGCCTCTTTAAGCCTCAATATGGACTATTTTGTAGTTTGTGAAAAACGTGCAGAAGGTATGAACTTTGTGCATTTGAGGACAGGGAAGACGTCTGTAAATTTTTTGTCTTGTTCCACTGTGGTGATGCTGTTATCTTCAATGTAGCTTTTTAGGCATTTGCATTGTTGTCACTGGAAACCAACTTGAGTATCCACAAGGGTTAGGGTGACCACATTTTCAAAATCAAAAACTGAGATACTCACTGATTGACTGATGACTGATTGAAAAAAACAAAAAACAAAAAACAACCCACATAAACTGGATAAAACTGGACCTTCCTTGCACAGCTTTATCTTGAGTTTTATCAAAATCAGTACTGAGTATCAAGTCTATTCTTTAGTATCAAAATTGAGTTTGAAATTTTAGTATCGTATTAGACAGCAGACTGAAATGTGTTTCTGTTCCATTATGGCTGACTTTCTTTTTCTCTTCAAACCAGTAGAATAAAATACATTTGTCATAACATTAGCTCAGCCTGTGTCCGTGCAGGAGTCAGATTTCCAGTCTCTTGTGGCATTGAACCAAATTTATGGGAATACCTCACAGTGTTGGGCCAAACCTCATTAATAAATAATAAGGCATTAAAGCAGCACTTGATTTGAAATGTAGGGCGATAAACATGATACAGACAATCCATAGCCCGGTCCACAACAATGTATTTTAAACCGAAACAGATGACACGTGCAACTGGCAGAGCTTATTTGATACTGGCAGCAAAATTAGATCAGATACTCCAAGATAATGTTTGCAATTTACAAAAGTTAAACTATTATGAGACACTTTTGGATCTTTTGGATAGAGATGGAGTGATATGTTGGTTGGCCGATATATTAGACCAATATTTGGACTTTTCAGTGTATTGGCATATCGGTCTTAAATCTCCAACACAGGCCGATCAACCAGCTGCTGAAATATGTCTAAGAACATATGCATTGAACACTTTAGTCCAAAAAAAGGCACTGCATAAATGTAACTACTGCTCTGATCCAGTTTGTGGTAAAACAACGTTGTGGATGAATTTGCACTAAATTCAAATTTGATAATCTGGGAAGAATTAACCAAATCGGTCCTAAGTTTCTCTGGATTCTAAACAATTGTCATCGTTACTGTCATGAAAAAAACAAAAACAAACCAACAACATACGTCTATGGTTAATTTATGTATTTAATCTTCTTTGTATGGCTGAAACTGCAGATTTGAGGCGGAGTTCCAAGAGTTATCACACTTGAATCAAAATTGCAATTTGAATGGTCACAATAGGCAAATTATTTGAGTAACATATTTTCATTATGTATTTTAAAAATCCAAAGAGATGTTTTATTCAAATATTTTTTAGCCCTAGTATGAAAAAAACTATTTTGAATGTGTCAGCATTTGATTGTAAACTTCATAAACAGGAGTGACACAAGTAATCAGACTTTTTAAATGAGGTGATATATTTTTGATGAGAAGGGAACAGCCAGCTCTGTCACATGTTCTTTGGATAATATGTATTAAAGCATGAGTTCTATTTCAGTCCTTAGTGAATTGTGAAGCGATTAGATTGAGTTACAGTTACAGTTAGTACCTAATTCATATGCAGTAAATGTTTCTGTTCAATGACATTTTACACTAAATTATTACAAAAACACCATCTGACCAATGACCACACTTAATAGAATTCTCTCACCAAATGATCCGGATAACTTTGAATGTCCACCACCAGCTAAATAAATAAATAAATACATAAATACACGTTAAAGAGTAATTTGTGCTAATTATTTGTTGTTACTTTGAAAATGCAACTGTTTTTGGCAAGACATAACTCCATTGTGTTTTTTGTACAAAGTATAATGAACTAGGCCTATAACACAAAAAAAAACCAAAACATTATACATTATAGTATTATAGTATGATTCAGGATTCTAAGCATAAGTAAAACCAGGATTATCAGATGAAAGGATAAACTAATTTCGTTATTTTACGCATGCGTTACGCACACTTTACGCACAGCTGTTTAAGCGACTGCCTATTTACTCCATCAGACGCGCAAACCAAAGGAACTTCAACCACAAAAACTTTAAAAATGTATCGTTCTTAAAATCCTACCTGTCGCGCACCAACATCCGAGGCACCAAAGCAAACACAAAGCACAAAGTTGTCTGAGGGACGGCACGCTCATCCTTTCGCTTTCGGTAATTAACGTGTCCTTTTCGGTCCAAAGCGCGCGCTTTTGGCTCCACTTGGTTCGGTTGCTGTTGTTCAGTTCGTCTCCACTGTCTCTTCTTGGCTCAGTTAAAAGCGCTCACAACTTTTGGAGCGTCTCACGGACACGTTTCCAGTGACCAATCCCCGCCCTCCTGGTCATCATTTGCGTGCCCTCCTACGCAAACTGAACACACCCTGTACCCTCACGAGCCCACAGGTTCATCATCACGCATTACGCATCGCTAGTTACGATACTGTATTGATTAGATTCGTGTTACGGCCAAAGCATTGAGAGGTTAGAGGCTTAAAGGGTCCATATTACGCTTTTCCTGATCTATGTTGTAATGTTGTTTTCTCATCACAAACACACCCGGAGTTGTGTTTTGTTTCATTCACACACATACTGTATGTTTAACACACAAACCCTGCTTATTTAGGCTGAGTTCTTCTCTCAAACACCCTGTCCCATGTCATGTGGTAATACAGGAATTGCTCCACTGTGTTCTAAAGTCCATGCACCTTCACTAGAATCATTTGGATTTCAGCTCTGGAATTGCCAATCTCGAACTAAAGGTTAACTTCAAAACTGCCACTACATGATCACAAGGTGGAACAGAGCATTTTGAGTTTTGGAGATGCAGACTAATAATAAAAGGTGACTTAAACATGTTCGAATGAAACAAAACACAACTCCACTTATGTTTTTGAGGAGGTAACAACATTCTAACATGGCATCAAGCTCACAAGAGTCAATTTGATGTAATATTGGACCTTTAAAGTTTATATGACAGATTAGAATCAATACAAAAAATTACCTGTTTTTTATTCATCATTTTACTTTTAGTAAGTTTAGGCAGCAGATGTGACATATGTAGAGGTAATTGTATAACTGTTACCTAGCAACTATAATGTAAACAAAGGCCAAAACTTGTCAATGAATTGCACAATTTGAGATTAGACTAATGAAAATAAATACTACACTTTTACACTTTTATTTTGTTAAATGAAACTGCCAGAAAAATGCATTCTTTGCAAGTACTCAGCACTACTTCCTGTATTTTTGTATTTCTTCTCAGCTTTTTTCCTCAAACTGACCTTGACTGATGTAAAACTATGATAAATATTTACCACAAGAACTATCCCACCAAATTAAATAAGAATCAGAAAAACATGAAAACCATACCCACCCTAAGTTTTAAGTATTTTTTTTAAGCAAACACATGTGTCATCATCATGGACTGAATGGACACTGGGTGACTTGGAGGTGAACTCTCACATCCGTAAACATGTGTTCTGACTCACAATGTAATGGGAGAAAATTACACCTTAAATTAACTTTGCCTTCATCAAACTCGTACAAGACATGTGACATTCTTTGTGTTACCAAAATATTTTAAATTAATCAAACCAAATGCACACTGAGACTCTAACTGTATATAAATTATATATATATATATATATATATAAAACTAAATAGAAAGATTTTTTTTTTTCATTATTTCAAGTATTATTTAAAGGTCCTAATAATTTCACTTGTGACTCATAATTAGGCAAAAATGACTCTTGTGAGCTTTAAGCCATGTTATAATGGTGTTACCTCCCCAAAAACATATCTGGAACTGTGTTTTGTTTCATTCACATGTTTGAGTAACCCTTTACTATTAGCCCGTCTACATCTCCAAAGCTCAAAATGCTTTGTTTCACCTAGTGATGTCATTAGTGGTAGTTTTTAAGGTAACAGCTCCTTTTACCTTTAATGAAATTATTCAAATGATTCTTATGAACTGAAGAAGCAGCTTGGATGAGCTGCGAAACGTATTCGACCAAATAAACTCTGTCCAGTTGACAAACTGAATTTCTCCTTTTGCCATGGATTCTACCTGGACGACTGAGGGATTTTACACACGATTCTTATGAAGGTGTATGGAGTTTAAAACACAGTGGAGTGCTTCCTGTATTACCACATGACATCACAAGGTGTTTTCAGTTTAAGAGAAAAAACTCAGCCTAAATACGCAGGGTTTGTTTGTTAAACATATGTGAATGTAACAAGATACAACTCCACGTATGTTTGTGATGAGGAAACAGCATTAAAACATAGATCAGAAAATAGCATGATATGGGCACTTTCACACATATTTTAGTTGTTAATTAGTAGAATGCAGAACAAAAGTAGAGGAAATATGACTTGAAATCAGTAAAAGTTCCAATGTAAGGTACTTGACCTTACATATCCCAAATTTAACACTGTATGTTTCTTTCTGTAATGACCAAAAGGACAAGATCGCGGATACAAGTGGCTGAAATGAGTTTCCTCCACAGAGTGACTGGGCGCTCCTTTAGAGATAGGGTAAGGAGCTTAGTCCTTGGAGTAGAGCCGCTACTCCTCCACGTTGACAGGAGCCAGCTGAGGTGGCTCGGGCATCTGTTCCGGATGCCTCCTGGACGCCTCCCTCAGGAGGTGTTCTGGGCATGTCCCACCGGGAGGAGGCCCCGGGGAAGACCCAGGACACGCTGGAAGGACTGTATTTCTCGGCTGGCCTGGGAAAGCCTCGGGGTCCCTCCGGAGGAGCCGGAGGAAGTGTCCGGGGTGAAGGAAGTCTTAGACTGTTGCCTCCGTGACCCCGGATAAGCAGAAGAAAATGGATGGATGTTTCTTTCTGGAGGCAACACTGCATAATTCCATGAAAACAGAAAGTTAAAACCATACTCAGGAACATTGTCCGTTGACATAGATACGTTTTATGCCATGCTGTGGAGGTTTAGGCCAAAGGAACAACATTTCCATTGAAACAAGCAGGATGAGTCCCTCCTCCACCCTAAATAAGAGTCAGGTTTGTGGAAATGGAAGCCTGCTCACAGTAACAATGCATGTTTTTAAGTGCGATAAACACAAATAAAATGAAAAACCTGCTTTTATTTTAGTATGTGTGTAGTATTTTCCTAAAAAAACTACACACTGAGGCTTTAAGTTCATATGCAAAGTGTAAAAGTATAATTGAAAACTCAACACTTTTCTGGTGGAGGGTCTGTCAAAATCTTTTCTCCGTGGAGATGTTATTTCCTTGGAATGGAATGTTTCACAGTATGGCATTAAACCTTTCTATCAACATGGAGAGCAAACCAGACCAATTTACAGGTCAGATCTGTGGAGAGGCAACTGCGCTCATATACATATAAACAAGCAGGTGACCCCTAACCAAAAAGTTACATAGTGTACATTTAAACAATATACAGTTAAAAATAAGAAAATACTTGACATAACTCTCCAGGTGAATAAATGTGTGTCAGGATGGTCATATAACAAATAAAGTACAAAAATAATTGAAGAAACATAAAATGAACCAATCAATTGTTGCAAAGATCACTGAAATCATCACCTACCTGTAATAGGTGGGTGATGATTTTAGTGATCTTTGCCTCTTATATAAGCAGTTTAAGTAATGCAGCTATGTATATTTAAATGCAAAGAGACAGAGCCTTTGTCTGAGTGAAGTGGCAGAGATAAAACAGGCAATAAGCTCAAAAGCTGTTGACTCTTGATTCCTGAGCACGTAATCACCGCTATCTTGTGTGATTGGGCCAAACAACAAGAGGAAATACAAAGACATGAGGAAGATCTGAGGAGGCCATTCTTAGACTTAGACTCAGATTTAGACAAACTTTATTGATCCACAAGGGAAATTATTTGGACACAGTAGCTCACACAGCACAATATAATATAATAGGAAAGAGTAAATGGTAATAATAAATACCAAATAAGTAGCAAAAAAGATAGCAAGAGACAGGTGTCAAATAAAGCATAAGTATATAAATAAATGTATATGTACAAGTGAAAATAAAATGGAAAAATAAGTAGTCTGGTGCAGTGGGTGAGTTGTTGTACAGTTGTAGGGAGTATTATAGTATCAATGTAGTCCTATATCTCTCATTGTATGTAAAATCCCTCAGTCGTCCAGGTAGAATCCATGGCAAAAAAGGAGAAATTTAATTTGTCAACTGGACAGAGTTTATTTGGTCGAATACGTTTCGCAGCTCATCCAAGCTGCTTCTTCAGTTCTCGTCAGATGCTGGTGGACACTGCTTTATATCTGCCTGAAGGGAGGAGCTTAATTACAATGAAAATTACTCTGAGACAACACATATTTAAATACAGTTTCAGGACAGCGAGGTCCAGATCTTGGCCAGAGAAAAGAACTGGTTTGAGAGGGGAGTTAAAGAAGCTATTTTTGTCAAGAAAGAGAATCCTTCCTTGAACAGAAATGGGGGTCTCAGACATCATTTGTCTCCCATCTATAACTCTATCCTCAAACCTAAATCAAAACAAACTGGGAAAACAATGGGACTAGCCAGGTCAGGTCCAGAGGTGTGAAAACACCCATCATGGCCCTGAATGGATATGCTAACTACTCCCCCACTCCCACTCCATATTGAATAGACTCACATGACTTACAGAAACTGTTAACAACTCCATATTGAATAGACTCACCTGACCAACTGAAACTGTATTTAAATATGTGTTTGTCTCAGAGTAATTTTCATTGTAATTAAGCTCCTCCCTTCAAGCAGATATAAAGCAGTGTCCGCCAGCATCTGACCAGAACTGAAGAAGCAGCTTGGATGAGCTGCGAAACGTATTCGACCAAATAAACTATGTCCAGTTGACAAATTAAATTTCTCCTTTTTTGCTATATCTCTCATTGTTTGAGCGGCGCTATAGGAGCCTGTTGGAGTACTATCTCCTCTGTGCCTCTATAGTCTGGTGCAATGGGTGAGTTGTTGTACAGTTGTAGGGAGTATTATCTCCTCTGTCCCTCTATAGTCTGGTGCAGTGGGTGAGTTGTTGTACAGTTGTAGGGAGTATTATCTCCTCTGTCCCTCTATAGTCTGGTGCAGTGGAGTGTCCATGATGGAGAGCAGTTTGTCCAGTGTCCTCCTGTCCCTCACTGTGACAAATGTCTCCAGCTCACAGCCGATCATGTGACCAGCTTTACGGATCAGTTTGTCAATCCGCCAAATGTCCATTTTACTGGTGCCATTCCCCCAGCAGACCACAGCGAAGTACAGTGCGCTGGCCTCCACAGACTGGTAGAAGATCTCCAGTAACTTGCTGCACACATTGAAAGACCTGAGCTTTCTCAGGACATAGAGTCTACTCATGTCCTTCTTGTACACAGCATTACAGTTGTCCCTCCAGCCTGTTGTTCACATTCACTCTGTTACTGCGAAGTCATTCATACATGCAGAGGTGGGAGACTAAACGAAAGGTGTACTCAAGAAAGACTAAAATGATTTAAAAATAATATTAGTCAAGTAGAAGTACAAAGTAGTGGTCCAAGAAATGACTCAAATAAGAGTAAAAAAGTATTTGGGGAAACTAGTACAAGTCAGAGGAACTGTTGGGAAGTAACATCAGATTTATAATTTGCAGTTAAAGTAATTTGAAGGACAAAACATTTTGAAGCGTTTTGAAAGGACAGACACAAAAATGAAACAAACTAAATCATATCTGAAGAAGTGGTGCAAGAAACACAAACACTTGTAGACTTACTCACAGTGGGAAGAGTAACAAAAACTTTAACTCAAGTATGAATATTATTACTTCAATTAAAAAAAAAAAACAAAACTCAAGTAAGAGTAGAAGTATGCTGCTAGAAAAGTACTCTCTACGGTTTAAAAAGAAGTTAATCAAGTTAATGTAACTGAGTACTACACAACTCAATTCATGTTAATTCACAGTAACTTCAACAGAACAGTAAATTCTTAAAGGTGAACACCACCTGCTTTCCATTGCATATGTTGTTTTATATGAAATGTTCCACAGTATGGCATTAAACATATCTATCTCTTGCAGGTGTCTCCAACCTTTTTTTCTCCTGTGAGCTACTTTTACAAAACAAAAATGCCAGAAATCTTCTGCTTTTAGAGGTTGTGTAAAATGTGGCCAATATAAAGGTGATGACCGGTCTTTGATGGGGTCTATTTAGACGCTTATAACATAAACCATAATGTGTTTATCAGTGCACAAAGATCCATCCATCCATTTTCTTCCGCTTATCTGGGGCCGGGTCGTGGGGACAGCAGTCTAAACAGGGAGTCCCAGATTTCCTTCACACCAGACAATTCCTCCAGCTCCTCCAGGGGGACCTCAAGGCGTTCCCAGGCCAGCCGAGAGACATAGTCCCTCCTTTGTGTCCTGGGTCTTCCCCGGGGCCTCCTACTGGTGGGACATGCCCGGAACACCTCCTGAGGGAGGCGTCCAGGAAGCATCTGGAACAGATGCCCGAGCCACCTCAGCTGGCTCCTCTTGATGTGGAGAAGCAGTGGCTCTACTCCAAGCTCCTCCCATGTGACTGAGCTCCTCACCCTCCCTCTAAGAGAGCGCCCAGCCACTCTGTGGAGGAAACTCATTTCAGCCGCTTTTATCCGCGATCTTGTCCTTTCGGTCATTACCCAAAGCTCATGACCATAGGTGCACAAAGGCATTTCTCTAAATCATACATTTGACTGAATATAATTATAGGCCTGTGATGCATAATAGGCATATCTATTAGGCAACAGGGCTGGGTATCATCAAGAAGTTGCCGATACGATACATACCTCGATACATAGGACACAATATGATACATTTTTCGATACAGTGCACTTTCAATTCAATACGGTACGATGCGGTACAGTAAAAAAACAAATGCTAAATCATAGTAAATGGTCACATTTTTATAAAGTTTTTCCCGTGATATCGATACTGTATCATCAAATTAAATGATCCGATATATCAATATTTCAATCTTTTTTGCACATCCCTAGGCAACAAAAAGCATGTGATGAATCAGATATGAATTATTCAGCATCATATGTATAATTCCTAAATCTTTTGGGGAGCGAGGTCGCCTCTCCACACATCTGACCTGTAACTTGGCCTGGTTGCGTCACCTGCTTGTCTTCATGGAGATAGGTTTGTTAAATAAAAATGGAGACAATCAGATGCAGACCCTCCACCAGAAAAGTTTTATAGTGCACCTTTAACATAAAGACCAATAGAAAAGCCAAATATTTATGTTTAAGAAATTTTCAGATGTTGGAAAATTGTATTTTAATCATGAAAACCCACAAATGTTGGACTTGGATATTTACATTAGAGTCAAAATCAAGACATAAACAATTTTACCTGCTCCTTAACTAAAGATACACTATGTAACTTTTCTAGTGGTATATAACGCCATGATTTGTACCATCAACATGTCAATTTACCGGAAAACTCCATTTTCCTCTTGACTCGTGCACTCTTCAGCTCTCCTCATCCATCTATGATCACCATGTTTCTAAATTAAGCCTATAGATGACCCCTTTACTGACCAGCACTCATCATACGTTTGCTCATTACGATGCATTCACTGTCACTTGTATGTCAGAGCGTCCACTGAAGTGTTTCATTAGATAGTCTGAGGTCTCACCCTGTCATAGGACCCTGAACTCATCACACACGTATTACTAGAGGTCCACTCCACTGCTGCTATAGGGGTTTATAATGGGGCAACAGTCTGACTCATGACAATGTAATTTAATGTAGTTTTATAATGATCGTAGGTTACTTAAATCAAACTATTTTGTCTGTAATGTGTATATCCTGATTTCCATTTACCATCTAAGGTGTAGCTGGTCCAAAGCTGCTTATATTATGCAAAGTTGACCCCTGTGAGCTTTAAGCCATGTTATAATGCAGGTACCTTGTCAAAAACATACCTGGAGTTGACAGACTTTCATGGATATTTATACAAACATATTTAATTAGCTTTAGCAATTGTAACACAACCCATGTGGTGTACCGCCTTCAGTGGCCCTGTGGGTGTTTCTATGTGGGCCTCACTAAAAGGTGCCTCAGAGATAGAGTAGCTGAGCACAGCTCCAAAAACCTAAATTACCCAATGGTCAGACATTATGTGGAAGCTCACCACTCAAATGACTCCACCTTGAAAGTATATGGTATTGAAGTAATCACACTGGATGCCAGAGGTGGGGACATGATCCAGCGCCTGAAGCAAAGAGAGGCCTGCTGGATTTTCGTTCTCAAGGCCACGGAGTATCCAGGCCTAAATGAAGACTTCAATCTCTCCTGCTACCTATAACCTTAATATGTATGAAAATGATGAACAAAACTATCTGCTCTAAGTAAAAACAGTCCAATCTGAATGCCCTCTAGTGCTCACTGCATGGTCCCAGCTAAAATAAAATGACTGCCCTCTAGTGCTCTCAAGTGAAATTGTCCTGAAGTTAAGAAGTTACTACCCCTCGTGCCCAATCAGAAGAACTGAACGAGTGAATCCTCCATCCTGCACAGCTGGAGTGTGTGAGCTTAAACTGGTCCTCACCTCTCATTCATCATCACACCCTGACGAAGACACAAGCTTCCTTCTCAATACCTGGAGTTGTCTTTGGTTTTATTCACACGTGTTTGAGTAAATCTGCATTATTCTGTCTACATCTCCAAAGCTCAAAATTCTCTGTTCAACCTTATGATGTCATGAAGGGGTAGTTTTCAAGTTAACAGCTACTTTTAACCTTTTCTTTGTAGAGATTGGCAATTCCAGGTCTGAAATGATCCACACTAGTGTAGGCGTATGGAGTTTAAAAACACAATGGAACACCTCCAGTATTATCACATGACATCACAAGCTGGAAAAACTGAGAGAAGAACTCAAAACGATGAAGAACTATGTCAAATATTACAGACGCATTACGTAACTTTTCTGATGGAGAGTCTGCCACATGTTGTCTACGTGAAGATGTTATTGCTTTGTCTGGAATGTTTCACAGTATGGCATTAAACATATCTATTTTGGAGTTATTAAATTCAAGGTGTTTTTATTGCTCAAAAAATACATTGAAAAAAGCAAAATGCATTCATACTCAGGGTTGCCTCCCCATAGATCTGGTCTATAACTTGGCCTGGTGGCATCATCTGTTTGTCTCCATGGAGATAGATATGTTTAATGTCGTACTGTGGAACATGACAGGCAAAACAACAAAATCTTCATGAAAAATAATAAATAAGTGGTAGACACTTCTAGTGCTCTTTGCAATGCAATGAAACCCTAAAACATCACCTATTCTCGGCTGGGTTCCAGACTGGTTGTCTGTATTTTCTCTACAGTAGATCTCTCAGTCTGGTCACCTTTTCCTTCTCTGAAATGCAGACGAGGTCCACAAACAAGGTCCAAGGGCCTACACCCTATCACACACGAGATGACGTCCTGGGGAAGGCGTCGAACAGTATGGGGCGTAAACTTCTCTTAACTTCTGATGCCCATGTGATGCTCCTGAGGAAGGGAGAGGAAGTAGCTGAAACATGTAAAGCAGGTAAACAAATACTCCTCTCTGACAAAAAGACTTCATAGCTCATGACAGGGGGCATCATAGTCTCCCCTATTAAAGCCACAGTGTGTAACTTTTTACCCAGGAAACACAGACTCAAATAAAAGCATGTTTATTTTCTTTCATTTTCTTTTTTTCCCCCCACTGAAACTATAAAAGCATGTATCCTTATAGTGAACAGGCTTGCATCTTCACAAACATGACTTCTTGGCTTCTTGCTTTTTTGACAGAAATGTTGGCTATAATTTTCCACAGTATAGCATAAAACATAACTATCTCCATGTGGAATGTTCCGAAGTGTGGGTTTAAGTTTCTGTTTCCTTGGAAACATGACGTACCACCTCTATAAAGTTTCTTTAAAGGAAACAATAACTATTTCTCAATTATGACCTCATTATTAGCTGTCCTTATACGTCATATACCATAAAACAGACTTCATAAAACGAAACAGCCAAAGGAAACCTGATGCCCTCCCTCCACCGGTCTCCCTTGGGTGCTTTTACAGTGACGAACACAGAGATGTGTTACAATGGCTTCTTATGGGATCCACTCTGCAGCTATAGAGGTTATGTTCCACAGATTAAACCAGCTGTCTCATCAACTCAATGTGCTTTTCAAACAGTGTGGAGAGCTCAGAGTCCCTGATTACAAACACCAGGACTGTTTAGGGCCATGTCTGATTTCTGTGTGTACAAGTGAGTATGTGATTGCATGATTCTGTACGCACAATGTTCAAATTTACAGTGCCTTAAAGAAGACATATCGTTGTGCTTTTTATGGTATTGAGTGTTTATATTTTCATTTTTATTGTTGAAAAGTATAATGTTTTTGAACCCTACATGTATGACCTACAGTTGCATTTTTTTTTTTAGTACAGATAAGTGGGCGGAGACAGGGGGTAGGTGAAAACAGAAATTTTCTGAGCACTCAAGTCTCAAATACAGGACAATAGAGTACTACTCAAACATACATGAATCAATGAAATGCAACTCTGAGTAAGTTAATGATGAGGGAACAATGTTATTAAACAGTCCAAGAACACAACAACACTAGTTGAACTGACAACCTTTTGGTTAGTGGGCAATGCTCTACCACTGAAATACAGGCATTTTAGATGGACAGCTCATGTTAGATGTTTTAGAGAAGGGAATACATGGTACAGAGGAGGGAGAGTGAAGGGTACTGAAAAGGAAACCGGCAGCCTAGAGGAAGACCAAAGAGTTCACTGTACCAAAGTATGGATATAGTGAAGTTAATGGTTGAAAGAAGAACTCAGAGGAGAGTTAGCAATGAACAATATTTCCTTTTAGGCGTTAGGCCAGATGTTTCTTGGTTTTGTGTGAAAGTGGTTTATCTTGAGACAGGATTGAAGATCGGCTCCCATTTGGTTGTTGTTCTTCTCTTTATTAAAGTCATAAGTCAGAGCAGACTTCGGACCCCTCCTCTTCACTGACCCTGATTCACAAGTGTAGTGCAGCTCGGGGAGTGCTCAGAACTGATGTTTAAGACTGCACATTAGAATACTATAGGTCTGCTCAGATATTAAACTGGCTGTAGGGTGAATATGCAGTTACAGTGAAAGATTTTTTTTTATTTTTATTTTTTTGCTTTCACTTCAGTATTGTTTTTCAGTTTAAACAGGAATGTATTTGTATTTGCAAATTTATTGTATTTTTTGCATTGATTATTTATTGAATGCAAATGTTCAACATTTAAAGGTCCCATACGCAAAATGGACTCTTATGAGCTTTAAGTCATGTTAAAATGTTGTTACCTCATCAAAAACCTGGAGTTGTGTTTTTATTAATTTATGTAATTTTTTTTTTTTTGCAGATGAGCAGATAAAAGGCTGTATTTACCATGCCCAACAACCAAAAAAGTATTCAGTACTGAAAATATATTTTTACTCAACATACAGAACCAAGTTGGCCTAAAACAGTTTCTTTGCACCAAGTCAAGATAGACTTGTGTTGGTGTGTAAATCTAAAAATCAAATATTAATAATTCAAGTGAAATACATATTAAAAGACACATGACATTTTTTTGCTAAGCTTTAACCCATGGTCCCCTTATCAAAAACATACTTGGAGTTGTATTGCTTTGTTCACGCTTGTTTCATTAATCCTGTTTACAAGAAAGTTTGAGTCTCTAAACTTCAGAAATCACTTTCAATTTTCCCCAGATTGTTACGCCACAAGTAGAAGTCCTGCATTATTTTTAAGTCCATCATCAAAATCACGTCCTTTACAACTATGTGCTTATATTAGCACATAGCATGTTGCTTAAATGGATTACACCAGTAGATGGCGTGCACAACTGATGCAAAATTATTATTGTTTTCTAAATGGGCATTAAATTATAAGTTCTAAACATGACATGACAAAGCAAAGGTTCTCAAGGGCAGGTTTAACGGGCAATAACAATAAAAATAAAAACAATTAATTATATTCTGAAAGACAACAGCACTTTTCGTATAATCTAACCAGTCCAATGGCAGCTTCCTTCTGTCTTCTCGATGATTTGTATTTTCAATAACACACTCGTCTTTAAGGGGCTGCTCTGTGCTTCTATAATCTGAGCCTGATATTGGCGGTGTCTGAGTAAAGGGCTTCGTCACTGCTCCAGTCAAATAACCTCATCTGTGGGGGATAATTAAACATGTCCGAGTAAGTGTTAGTCATTTAAAGTAATGAAGAGATTAGCCAAGATTTGAACATTAGTGTGACAATGGGACGTGTATGCTCGTGCCTCTGTCCACCTGGTCCTGGGTGTTTTTTCATTCTGGCAAAGTGACCGTTCTCTTTTGGGCAACACGTTTACTGTCACATTTAAGAACATTCATGATGGACTACAACATCTTTTAAAAAACCTTTTTAACTGTGATGTTCTAAAAAATATGTAGATATGTATGTAGATGTTTTTATCATTATTGTCCACCAGCTTTAGAATCTCTTATCGCATATTGTAGCTTTGCAAGAGGACATTTTATGCTTTTATTTTAGTGGTATTTGAAAGTAATGTATTGCACTATATTTCATTTTTTATTTAACTGTTTTAAATGTTACTTTTATTTAACCAGGAAGTCCCATTTACTGTAAATTCAGAGTCTCTTGTCAGAGAGACCTGGCCAAGGTAGCAGTATAGATGTAATTTGGCTCATAGATACTTCCTCAGATCATTTATACAGAAGGCTGAATACAGGCGAACCAGTTGAGAAAGAACCATCAGAGGAGCCGTCTACACCAGGAGCAGGGAGCCGTCCACCTCCACCAGGAACCATGAGGGATTTTTATCTAAAACATCAATAAAATTTGCAGCCACTTCAGGGGTCAGACGGCGCTTCCTCACAGTTCTCACAGAGGTCTCCCGCTGGATAAAACCAGTGATATTAAAAAACACACAGTAGTGGTCAGACACAGCCAAGTCAACAACAGAGGACACACTAGTGGTCAGGCCATAGGTGATGACCAGATCCAGAGTGCGCCCCCTGTTGTGAGTTGGCTGTGTGACGTGTTGAGTAAAATCCATGTAATTAAGAACATTTAAAAATTCATTTGCAACAGGGTCTAAAAGGTTATCAATCTGCAAGCTAAAATCACCGGTTATAATAATCATATTCAATGAACTGTGTAAAACAGAAAAACTCAGAAAACTCACTGATAAAAAGGTTGCATTTTTTGGTGGTCCCTATACTGTGATGCATAAAATTTGGGGGTTTCTAAAAACAATTGAGTGATGTTCAAAACTTCTAAAATTGTTCAATAAAATAGGTTTGGTGGCCAGAGTGTTAGGGTTAGGTTACATATAGAAGCAGTGCCACCTCCCCTTTTACCATTTCTAATTGAAAAAGCAAAGTTAAAAGTGGGTGGTGAGGTCACATTTGTGGTCTAAAATCAAGTCGTAACCCTCTGATTGTGGAGCCGGGGTGAAATGCAACCGGTCCTTGTAAGTTTGGGGCAGCGGGGGAAAATCCTCATGGTCCAGGACATTGAATTTATTGACAGAGTTGCATCTATGGTGGAAGAGGAGCACGACGGCCGATTTACTTGTTTACCTCGTCCGGAGCCATTACGGGCCACAACAATCCAGGGATCTGACCGGACTGGAGTAGAGCTGATCGGGGCTTTAGGTCCAGCCCCTCGCTGAGGACAATAGTGTTCGCCTGTACCTGCAGTTGGAACGCCGGGGTTTGACGGTGAGGGCCGGTGCTCAGAGGCGTCTCCGGAGCAGTGGACCATGTCTGCCAGCTGGGCGCTGTTGGCGGTGGCCCGAGTCTTGCCCAGAACGATGTCCAGGTCGCTCTCCACTCGGCTTTCAAACATGGATATGCGTTGTTCCAGTTCAGCCACCCTCTGCCTCAGGGCGATGCAGCTGTCACAGCTGGATGTAGAGGTGAGTGGGTGCATGGCTCACCTGTGGCCACGCAGCCTGTGGCCTACTGATGCGCTTTATTTGGTTGGCTTAATTTTAACACCCGTGCTTCTAGAGGTTAAAACACAGGTCCAGGTAATGACCAAAGTCAAAAGCTGCCTCGATGTTTAATATCTCCCTCTAGAAGATGTCTTAATTATCAGTTAAAACTATTTGTTTGGGAGTCGATCTAACTAGCAAAACAGATGCCGACGCATGCGCACCATATGCGCTATGTCCACACAGAATAATGCAGGGGCCTGAACTGATCCCTACAGGACCAGTCGGGACAATGTGGAGAGATTCTGATCTGTGACACACTGCGAGAACACAGAACACTGGCCAAACCTCCTTGTCAAAGCCTGATCTTGTCAGATCTCAGAAGCTCAGCAGGGTTGGGCCACGTACTAGACCACATTGCTTAGTATGAACGTGGTGTGAGTGTTGATGGTAGTCGGGGGGACCGATGGTGCAGATTGGCAGCCTCACTTCAGTCAGTAGTATTTTACCACTACCAGGCATGGAATGAATGAATAATGCACCAAAAGTGTAAAGCGACCTTGAGCGTCTGGAAAGTGCTATATAAGACCAATGCATTGTTATTATAATAGAATTTAGACTGAAATCAGTTAATCTTAATTTATTTAAAAACAAGTTGTGAGTCCAAGGTTTTAACATACTTGCTGAGTTACTGTGTGGAGATGTAGGCTACAAGATAACAGTAGTTGTGTGAAGTTATGTGAAGTTCTTGGGAGGCATCATTTTTAACTATGTGTACATTATATTTAATTGTAAATCTACAAACTCACAAATTCTTCTTATTTACATTGTTGGTCTGGGTGTTTTTGGCCTAATTATCAGGGTTTCTGGCACTGCAACCTGCCAATGTTTTGTTGGACAAAACACTTCTCCACAGTAAATCAGCATGATTCCTGTAGGATTACTAACTTCATTTTACATTTGTTTTGCATCTGCATAAAACCCATAGACTGTATAAAGAAGTGGACTAAGCGAGTGTGACATCACCCATAGCATTTGGCTCCAGTCAAATGAAGCTCGTGATGTCAGCGGTTACAGGAGCGAAATTGCAGCCTGGCTTCATATTAGCAATAGGATTTTTTTAATGGACAAAATGGCAGAAAAAAAACAAAAACACCAGGATCATGTAGAACGGGTCAATACGAACATTTTAGACCAAAATGATGAGGCTCACTGCAGCAGTTACAGAGAGAGGGGCCACAATATTCCAATGTAAGTCAATAGGAGCCAGGCCAGGGAAGTATCCGCATGTGAACTTCCTATTTGGAATGCAGTGGTTAGCGCGTTAGCTATGTCCATTTATATATACAGTCTATGATAAAACCTCAATATTTCTTAGTACATTTTCCCACTTTGCCATGGCCAAAATCAAGAAATAAAACATAGCTAGTTGTTTAGTGAACCTCTTTGTGTCCCAGTCTGTGCATTCATTTTTTCCTGGTCAAACACAGGTCAAAATGAAGAAACACACCATTCCCTGTTGTTTAGTCCCCCTGTTTCTATCCAAACCTACATTCATTCATGTTTTGAGCCTATAGCGTGCTCCTGCAGAGTAGAGCCTGTCAGGTCCAGAGGTTCAGGTCTAATTACAGCTCTGAGTCACAGCAGCACTCGGAGCTGTGTCTGTGCTGGTGTTGATTAGTGTCCAAAATGTCAGTCTCCAGAAGCACTCATTTTATTTGAGATAATTTCCTTCTATGCCCCAGAATTCTATGTCCTCGAAAACCCATGCTGTCATATTTACGGCAAAGAAGCAATCCTTTAACTATATTTATTGGTCAAAACCTTGACAAACAGGCATCCTTGTGAGTGAGCTTACCTCACTACCAGGAATGCTACGCACTGGGTCTTTAATGATACACATGATGTCATTGGCTGCACAACAAAACTACCATAAGTTAAAGTTATGACCTGATGTTGAAGAAATGACCTGATTTTGGTACAGTGAGAGACACAAACCTGCCAAAGTCAGTTATTAAAGTGTTATTAAGGTCAGCTCTGTTATGTTGATCAGGAATCGCCCCTATTAAAATTGTTCAGAAAAAGGAGGGATTTCAGCTGAATTTTAACCAATCATAGCAGCCCTGAGCAAACAACAAAACTACAATATTAAAACAATAATTATAGAAATGTGGAGCAATAGCATACCTTCCATCTTATATTGCTACCTAGTTAGCAATTCTTAATAAAATGTTATTGTGTTAAAATTAAAGCAAACTTCAGAATCAAAGACACTTATTGTGCAATGTTCCTGTGCCTTTGAGCTTTACACTGTTGTGTTTTTTAGTTGATTGTAAATACTTATTATTTATCTTGATTTTGATGCATTATTTATCTTATTTTCCTACTGTTTCTGTAACTTGCGTTGTGACACTGCAATTTCCCCATTGTGGGACAAATAAAGGATTATCTTATCTTAAATTTGAGTTTGAGAATTTGCAGTGCAAGGTTAAGACTTCACATGGAATTCTGAATTTCAAATAGACTTTTTTGTTAAATAAAGCTAAAATATTGATACAAGTTTGACTTTTGACATTATTTGCCTATTTGGTTCAAAAAACATTTGACAGTTTTCATTAACTGACTACATTTTGTTCTTAGTTCACATTAAAGTATCTGCTCTGGACAGAAAATTTAAATTTAGATTGTTAAAACATTTGTACAACACTGTGATATTTTTCTCGAAATGAATAAAACATTCATCAGAACTAATAAAAATGTGTTAAAACCTGTCTAATACTACTACTATAATACCAAATAACTCTGGTACAAGAGCTCGTATTATGTTGTTTTATGATCTCTGTTATAATGTTGTAATGTTTAACACACAAACCCTGCACATTTAGGCTCTAGTTCTTCTCTCAAAAGGAAAACACTCTGTTCCACCTTGTGATGTCATGTGGTAATACAAAAAGTGCTGCAATGTGTTTTTAAACTCCATACACCTTCACTAGAATCATTTGTATAATTTCTCTCTACCAAACTAAAAGGTAAAAGGAGCTGTACACTTGAAAACTACTAATTGATGACATCACAAGGTGGAACAGGGCATTTTGAGCTCTGGAGATGTAGACAGACTAATAATAAAGAGTTACTCAAACATGTGTGAATGAAACAAAACACAACTCCAGGTCTGTTTAACGTCAATTTTGCGTAATACAGGACCTTTAATAATATACTATGCAATTTATGAATCATTACAGAAACACATTGTACTCATTGATTGTTTTAAATGAATGTCAATATTGGTCAAATCGAATCAAAAGTAAAATATATTAGTAATTTATTTTACAGTATACATATAAGAGAGTCTTAGGAGAAAATTATAGGTTCCAATAACTGAGCAAGACACTTTCTAGTTTGGGACTGACCTCTCCCTTACAACCTCCACACTGCTCACACAACTTTATAAAGGATACTTAATTTCACACGTTATCCAAGTAGACTTATCTAGCTTTATTAACTTCTATACATTTCTATTTAAAACAACACACAGTGGGGGGGGGGGGGGGGGGGGGGGGGGTGACACTGTGTAGCGATGATTCAAAGGATTGAAAAGGTTAACTCTAATTTAAACTTTGATTGGTGAGAGAGTTTTTAGTGTCCAGATAAAGGGCATTTATGTGTGAAGCAAGTTAATTCAAAGAAATGATGACATATGATAACCATCTGTTACTCTCATTTTGGATTTGTGTTATCTCTTTAAAGGGCCAGTATTAGGCTATTTTCTGATCTATGTTTTAATGTTATTTCCTCATCACAAACAGAGCTGGAGTTCTTCCCTTTTAAACTCCATACACCTTCGCTAGAATCATTTGGATGATTTCAGCCACGGGATTGCCGATAACTTAACTTGAAAACTATCACTTCATGACATCACAAGGTCGAACAGAGCATTTTGAATGTTACTCAAAGGGTTACTCAAACGTGTGAACTTTCTAACATGGCTAAAAGCTCACACGAGACAATTTTGAACAATACAGGATCTTAAACAAGAGCCAAAACTTGACAAGACTTGTAAAAAAACAGATAACACCTTTATTTTGTTCAATTACTAAATTAAATCTGATAGAAAGATTTTGTCTCAGCATTTTGGATGGAAGGTAGAGGTATTCAGTTTTAGAACTCACCATTCTTTCCTGTATTTTTGTATCTATTTTTATTTATTTATTTATTTTTTTATTATTATTATTTCTGCCTGTTGAGAGTTGAATATACGCAGAAGCACCTTTGATTGTGATTTTATGTCACCACCTACTTGTAAGTCAAAGCCACTGCAGCATCATAGCTATACAGCAAGAGATACATGAAACATATATTAAAGGTTTGTCTATTCAAGGATTTTGTTACGCGCCTTTATTTTATTGTCTCATTTATGTTTACAGTTATTTTTCATTATTTTATGTTGTGCCAAATTGCAGAAGCAAATTCAGAATTTTAGTGAATTTGTGTTTGTGATTAAAAAAAAAGTTTATGATTCTGATTTTAGCTTCCACTATAGGCACCATTTTGAGGACTTTTCACCGTTCAATGAGATAATGTTTAGTTTTGAATTGCTTAAAAAATCTACAGTACATATCACAGTGAAAACAGTGGATATGCAAATTATTTTCTTAATTTATAGATCGGACTCTATCATTTTTGCTATTTTATTTCAATGATCCTGTTTCTCAGTGCAGTCAGTTGCTGTTTTCAGGTACCAGGCAGCTGTTAAGAGACTTGCACCTGGATTATTTGTCCACTAGATGGTGCTATTATCTCAGAGTCCTTACAAACGCTAGTCAAAAGAGAAATCAGCACCATGGACAGCGCCAGACACATTTCTCCTTCACAGTGTATTTCTCTGCTTCTCTCATATTATGCAATGCCCTGTTGGTAACAAATATTGTATTTTAATTGGTTGATTTGTTTTAATTATTACTTATTTTGTTTATTTAATGTAGTCTATTGACAACACTCAGAAAAATAAACAATAAACATCTCAAAAGCTCAAAATGCTCTGTTAAAACCTTGTGATGTCATGAGGTGGTAGTTTTCAAGTTAACAGCTACCGTTTACCTTTTGTTTAGTAGAGATTGGAAATTCCTGGGCTAAAATGACCCAAATGATTCTAATGAACGTGTATGGAGTTTAAAAACACAGTGGAGCACAGACATCACAAGGTGGAACAGAGTGTTTTCAGTTTGAGAGAAGAACTCAGCCTAAATATGCAGGGTTTGTGTGTTAAACATGTGTGAATGAAACAAAACACAACTCTAGGTCTGTTTTTGACGAGGAAACAACATTATAACATAGATCAGAAAGCAGCATTTAAACACTCCAGAACTAATTGGAAGTGTTGGCCCCTGTTTCTTAAAATCTGATCATTTAATTTTCTGACCAGCAGGTGGCAGCCTTTCCACACGGCTGCACCTGTCACCTGGCTTGTTTTTTGATCACATTATAATTATATCCTGCTTAGACCTGTTTACATGCTAATAATGCCAATAAGCTAATCTGCTGGATCCTTTTAAGAAGGCTGGCACCAGTTTTACCACCTGTGAATACAGAATGAATAACACACGAAATTGTATAAGTAAGCATTTGCAAAATATGTTTGAACACTTTTAGTCAGAAGTTTTGTAAATGACACTTCAGATCAGTTAGGGACATTGTATGTGAGTAGTTCTATGTTAAAGGCCCCATATTATGCTATTTTCTGATCTGAACTCTACTCAACTAAAGGTAAATGGAGCTATTAATGAAAACTATCACTTCATGACATCACAAGGTGGACCAGAGCATTTTGAGCTTTGGAGATGTAGACAGACTAATAATAAAGTTACTCAAACGTGTGAATGAAACAAAACACAACTCCAGGTCTGTTTTTGAGGAGGTAACAAAATTATAACATGACTCAAAGCTCATTAGAGTTTATACATGAATATTTTATAGCCCTAAATATTGCACGATTCACCAAAACTACTCTTGGTGCAGTCAGTGGAAGAAGAAAAACTCAAATAAATTCCTGCACTGGAGTGACATAATAAATAAAATATGCACAAACCAATTAAAACAATCCCCAAATGTCCCTCTTGGAGAATTAAGGCATTTAGGGCTGGTTGGCTTCTTTTTCTGTGGCTTATTTGGGACTGGAAGAAATACTGTTTAATTAAATATCAGGAGAGACTAAAGCCGGACTGAACCAGGACTACGTCAGATCCAAACCAGGTCTTAACCAGGACTAACCCAAGTCTTAATCATAACAAAGCTGGGACAATACTAGAACTAAACAAAGGCTGACTAGGACGTTAACCAGGGCTATACTAAACCAGTACAGAACCAGGCCTTAACCAGGACTAAACCCGGCCTAAATCAGGCTTAAACCAGGTCTTAACCAGGTCTAAACCTGGCCTAAATCTCTTATTGCTACACTATCTCTCATATGTCCCACTGTACCATCTGGTCCAAGCATTTGCTTTACTTCCATTCTTATCATCATCCCTCATTGTTCATTTAATTATAAAGTCATGAAAACATAATCATCCATCCTATATCTAATTAATGTTAATAGATAAACGCCACTAATTACCACAAGTGTCAGACGCTTTAATCAGCCTCCAATCCGAACACTATATAATTAGATTAGCTGTACCTGACACAAGTGATTCTTTCAACTCAGAAATCTGTGTTATGTTGACATGTAGAAATCTGATGTATTTTTCATAATGGCAATAGTGGTACAGTGAGCCTTAAGCCATGTTATATCACTGTTTCCTCCTCAAAAACATACCTGGAGTTGAGTTTTATTTCATTCACACATGTTTGCATTATTAGTCTGTCTACATCTCCAAAACTCAGAATGCTCTGTTCCACCTTGTGATGTCATGAAGCGGTAGTTTTCAAGTCAACGTCTACCTTTTACCTTTAATTCAGTAACGATTGGCAATTCCAGAAGTGAAATTATCCAAATGATTCTGGTGAAAGTGTTTGGAGTTTAAAAATACAGTGGAGCATTTCCTGTTTTACCACATGACATCATAAGGTGGAGCAGAGTTTTCTGTTTGAGAGAAGAAACACGCGTAAAAATGCAGATTTCGTGTGCTAAACATGTGACTCCAGGTATGTTTTTGAAGAGGAAACGACATTATTAGACTTAGTATAACTGGAGAATCAGTGGTTTGGATCTCACCTTAGGGTATACTGTTATTGTGTCCTTGGGCAAGACACTTCACCAATACTGCCTTTTAATTACTGGCAGTGAAAGAAAGAATATCACAAAAATCCATCAAGTTTTAAGACTGAGAATCCGAGCAAGTTTGCAGTAGTAAGTATGATTGTAGTTCAGATGGATGGCTACTACAATAATGATTTGATCTTGGTTTTTAAGATTTTTTTAGGATAAAGAAACCAAGATGGAATTTGGAGAATCCATTTATCCTAAGAGAAATTATAGTGGTGTGTCATGAGAGTGTTTTGTAACAGTTTTGACCCACAACACTCCAATTCTTGACACCAATCAATAAGTGCTCCAGTCACCAAGAGGGTGAAATATTAAGCACGAACCTTTTTTTTTTTTTTTTGTCTTGTCTGCAACATTTTTGGTTTTCTTAAAGGTGAACTGTGTAACTTTTCTGATAGAGTGCTTGTCTCCATCAAGGTGTTATTGCTTTGCCTAAAATGTTCCACAGTGTAGCATTAAACTTGCAGGTCAGATCTGTGGAGAGGAGAGGTGGACCCCACTCACAATAACAATGCCTGTACTTTAAAGCAATAAGAACAACTGTAACTGAATAAATACACGTTAGATAGTGTGGAACATTTTATGCAAAACAAAAATATTTCCATGGAGACAAGATGGTGGCGGACCCTTCACTAGAAAAGTTACATAGTGCACCTTTATGAACAAGAAGGTCTACGAACTACAGACAACAAAACAGTGTGTGCTATAGTATATGCAGTTTAGAAATATGGTATAATATCTTTTGAAGTATTTTTACTACATTTTTTTCTGCACCAAACTGCCAAAGCCCTTTATTATAATTTCCTATTCTGGTAAGTTATTTTGTCTTTTGTTTGTTTGTCTTTTACATTGGATGCCCTCCCTGGTGCACTTACACTGGCCTGTTCTTTGTAGTATAAGGTGCATCCAGTGAAATGTGCACAGACCCTCCCTGCTCGTGCGCCTCTCACCGCCTCGTGAATATTTAATGTGTGTGTGATGATGAATCGTCTTATGAAGAAATACAGTGATGCCTCCATAAACTGAGCATGGCCCCAGTCCTGAGCGCACACTCACTGTGAATAACACACACAGGAGTGGACCAGTGTCTGCTCCAATACAAACATACACTCATATACACACACATATACACTCACATACACACACACACACACACACACACACACACACACACACACACACACACACACACACACACACACACACACACACACACACACACACACACATACACTTACATACAAACACATACACTTACATACAAACACATACACTTACATACAAACACATACACTTACATACAAACACATACACTTACATACAAACACATACACTTACATACAAACACATACACTTACATACAAACACATACACTTACATACAAACACATACACTTACATACAAATACATACACTCACAAACACATACAAGATGTATGGGGTTTTTAAAAATCACAGTGGAGCATTTCCTGACATCACAATGTGGAAAAGAGTGTTTTCTGTGTGACAGAAGAACCTAAATATGCAGGATTTGTGTGTTAAACGTGTGAATGAAAAAAACAAAACAAAAAACACAACTCCAGCTATGTTTGTGATGAAGAAACAACATTATAACACCAGAGGATCAGAAAATAGTGTAATATGAGCCCTTTAATGCTATACTGTAAACCATTTCAGCCAAAGTAATATTATCTCCATGGACACATTCACGTCACGGACCCTTCCGTAGAAAAGTTACAGTTAGAAATGTTCACTTTTACAGTTTCCTTCTCTTGTACAGTCACATGAACGTTACTTACTCTCTCTTGAGTCACCGCCTTCATTGTATAGACCAATTACATCAAGTGCTTCACAACCTTTTTCCATCCAGCGGCTATAAACGTATAGCATTTCCCTTTTCAAGTGAACACAGAGCTTTCGTCTAAATTAACCTCGCCACACGCGCCTTTGCTTTGGCCTGGGTCGATATCTGCTCACTAAACTCCAAAGGATCAAACTGAAGAGGCTGGTTTTATCTTTGCAGTTGGAGGAGTCAGAGAAGGAGACAAGGACAGATGGAGAGGGGGCTAGGGTTTAAGCGTGGAGGAGAAGGAGAGGAGATAGGAGGGGTAATAGGAGATAGAGGTGTCTGTAGGTGGCAGCACAGAGTCAGGGGCGATAGGGGTTTGATACCAGGGCACTTGGGGGATTGGTAACACACGAAGAAGAGGAGAGGGAGATGATTTTGGTCCAAAATAATACAAAAATAAATATAGATAGATGTACAATATTAACAAAAAGACTATTTTTTAAATTGTGGCGTCAGGTATTTGAGTATTTGTCCCATCTTGCAATAAAGATTCTGATCAAATCTAAAAAAATTGAATAAAACTCCAGCCCTAGAATAACCAAAATCTACTAAACAAAAGGTAAAAGGCAGCTGTTACTTGAAAAATGACTGCTTCATGACATCACAAGATGGAACAGAGCATTTTGAGCTTTGGAGATGTGGACAGAATAATAATCAAGGGTTACTCAAACATGTGAATGAAACAAAACACAATTCCAGGTCTGTTTTTGAGGAGGGAACATTATAACATGACTTAAATCTCACAAGAGTCGATTTTGTGTAATAGAACCTTTAACAGGAGAGATTCATTGGACCAGGTTGTAGCACTAGTGTTCATTTCCACCTGTAGTCTCTGGGCAGGCACATGTTATAGTTCATAAAATAAAACATTGAAAGAAAATGGCTTCACAATGTCTAGAGCATCATAAAAGCTCTGTTATATGATTCACATCCAGCACAAAGCAGGAAATGGAAAGTTAAAATCATACGTTGGAACATTCTCCATGAAGATACATCTGTTTTATGCCATAGTGTGCCAGTTCCTTGTATATTACAGCTTATAGCCAAATGAACAATATTTCCATGGAAACAAGAAGGCCACGTCAGGTTTGTGGAGATGCAAGGCCACTTACAGTAAGGGTGGCATACATTTAGATGTTTTTTCAATGCAATAAAATCTACAAAATGAAGTGTATTTTTTGGCTAAAAAGTTACACGGTGGAGCTTTAAAGACGTTGCACTGATAAAGTGTAAATGGCTCTACTCTGTGCTGTTCAGGTCCTTGAGAGCAGAGCGTTTGTTTGGCTACAGTTAGAGAAGAGAGGAAGCAGCTTTTGTAAAACCACTAGGGGGCAGAGCTGTGGGCTTGGTCTTTTGGCAAATGAACCTGACCACGACATAAAACAACAGATGGAGAGGGTAAGGACAGAGAGAAAGAGAGAGAGATGAGGGAGGAAGAGGGAGAGAGAGAGAGAGACAGAGGGAGAGAGCGAGAGAGAGAGACAGAGAGAGAGAGAGAGACAGAGAGAGAGAGAGAGAGAGAGACAGAGAGAGAGACAGAGAGAGAGAGACAGAGAGAGAGAGACAGAGAGAGAGAGAGCGAGACAGAGAGAGACAGAGAGAGAGAGACAGAGAGAGAGAGACAGAGAGAGAGACAGAGAGAGAGAGACAGAGAGAGAGACAGAGAGAGAGAGAGAGAGAGAGAGACAGAGACAGAGAGAGAGAGAGAGACAGAGAGACAGAGTGAGAGAGAGAGAGACAGAGAGAGAACCAGAGAGACAGAGAGAGACAGAGAGAGAGACAAAGAAAGAGAGAAAGAGAGGGTAGGGAGAAGGAGATACAGAGAGATGAGGGAGAGAGAGAGAGAGAGAGAGATTAAGGGCAGGGGAAGCAGCGGAAATTAGAGAGTAAGGACAGGGACATACAGACGAGGGACATGGAATGAGAGAGAGGAAGAAGGAGAGAAAGAGAGAGAAGGAGAGAGAGAAAGAGGAAGAGAGAGAGGGTAAGGAAGGAGTGTGTGTGTGTGTGTGTGTGTGTGTGTGTGTGTGTGTGTGTGTGTGTGTGTGTGTGTGTGTGTGTGTGAGAGAGAGAGAGAGAGAGAGAGGGAAAGAGATAGAGATGGGGTAGAGAGAAAGCGAGGGAGAGTGTGGAGAAGGAGAGAGAGGGAGAGATCGAGAGGAGAGAGGGAGAGACATGGAAGAAGAGAGAGGAAGTTGAGGGTGGAGAGAGAAAGAAGGAGAGCCAGAAAGAGGTACAGGGAAAGAGAGAGGGAGACGGTGTAAGGGAGAGGAGCAGAGAACAAGAGAGGGAGAGAGAGAAAGAGGAAGGCAGAGATAGAGGGGAGGAGAGAGAGTAAGAGATTGGAGAGAGACTTGCAAGAAGAGAAAGGGAGTTGAGGGCGAAGATAGAGAGAAGGAGAGACAGATAGGAAGAGGAAGAAGGGAGAGAGGAGAAGAGAGAGTGTATACAAAGATAAAGAGACACTGCAAAAGCGATAGGAACAAAGTACATTAGGGGTGATCACGTTGGACTAGGACTCTGCTAAGTCTGAATATTTGTCCAAAACTCATTCTGTGCCTGTGCAAATCAATGCTGGCTTTGTTTTCAATTAGAATCTAAAAAGTTTCTAAACTACATCAAAACTTCCTCATTATTGGACAAATTCTAATCAAAATGGCCAAAAATGGACACAGATGGAATGGAATCTGATGAAACGCTAACCAAATAAAAGACTTTTATTTCGAATTTTGATGGGATGGGAATTTTTTTCTTGAGTTTTCAGACCGCTGAGCATTCCACCACAGATATACATGTAGAAGACCCCCAGCGTCATGTCACTGGAAAGTATCACTCGTGCATGTTTTAGATTTAAAAGAGGGGCGGAACATGCAAACTACTCCACCTATAGAGTTGTGTTTTGTTTCATTCACACATGTTTGAGTAAACCTTTATTATTAGTCTGTCTGCATCTCCGAAGCTCAAAATGTTCTGTTCCACATTGTGATGTCACATAGTGGTAGTTTTCAAGTTAACAGCTACATTTTAACTTTAGTTCAGTGGAGATTGGCAATTCCAGGGCTGAAATTATCCAAATGATAAATTCTAATAAGTAAGTTAGTAATCTGTATTTCTAGTGAAGGAGTATTTAGTTTAAAAACACAGTGGAGCACTTCCTGTATAATCACATGACATCACAAGGTGGAACAGAAGTCTAAATATGCAGGGTTTGTGTGTTAAACGTGTGAATGAAACAAAACACAACTCCAGGTCTGTTTGTGATGAGGAAACAAAAAAAATACTCAAGTAAAAGTAAAAGTATCACAAATAAAAAACCCCAAATCTACTTAAGTAAGTAAAAGTATTAAAGTACCAGTTTAAAAATTTACGTTTCCTTCAAATTTTGAGGTCTAATAAAACTTCATATGTGATTTTTGATACAGTTTGTTCAACAGAAACAATTTAATTTATATTTTTTTTCGTAGCTGTTTTTATTTGTATATTTTTGTTTGCATATAAATACTGAATAGTTTTACTTTTCAGTCCAGTTAAAAATGTAGTGGAGTAGAAAGTACAGATACCTGCTCTCAAATCTAGTGAAGTAAAAGTAAGTAAAAGTAAGTATCCACTTAAAAATGTACTTACAGTAAGTGAAGCACAGATACCTTAAATTTATTTTTAAGTAGAGTACTTTACTACTTTTACTTTATGTTCCACTGCTGATTATAACAGATCAGAAAATAGCATAACATGGGCCCTTTAAGAAGACTATTACCAAGAACATATTTGATTTCACAAAACAGTCAGAGAAAAAGTTTGTGTTAAATCTTATGATACACAAAGTCCGGCTCATTTCTGCAAATCCCAGTATTTTGTGCATCTTTCCAATGAGTGTGAAATCGGATCGTTCACAGCGGCTGCGTGTCATTAGGAGGTGATTTTGTGGAGGAAATACAGTGTGGGGTTTGGGGATGGGCAAAGCTCCTCTGGTTAATTGAGCTGAAAAAGAACCAACAGCAAAAATGTGCCGTGCATAAAGTCCCCGCTAATGACAGAGCGGTCACTATGTTCTCACTAATGTAAGAGGAGAGCCTATTAGAACTAATGTTTATACTGCAATTGTCTCATGTGCAAGTCACTATAAAACTGTATTTTGCGTATTTTAAAAATGAATATGCTTTCCATAAGTATGACAAGTATGTTTTTACATCTGATGCCCTTCCGTAAAAGTATAGCTTCATCACTTGTGATTTCCAGTGAGTGATTATGATTTTTAAAGAAGTGCCTGCTATGTAGTTATAATCTATGGCACCTGCTGATTCTTATGTTATAATTTGCATGTTTTAAATTGTAATATTTATCTAAAATTACTTAAGAAACAAGTTCCACGTTAGAACATTACGATGCCCAATGGGAGCAGACATTGTCATATATGTCATCACAGCAAAGAGCCGGTATCATTCGTACTGAAATGAGTACGCAACGCTGCTGAATCCTACCTGTATCACAGATTAAGAAAATAAAATTGGAGAACAAAGCGGTTAAAGATTGCTCAAATTTGCATGAATCACTCCAAATACAACTTTGAAAGGGTAAATAAGAAAAGCAATCAACTATGACATGGTTAAAAGCTCTGAAAAGTCGATTTTGCATGATATGTCAGCTTTAAAGGTGTGCTGCGTAATCTTCTGATGAAGGGTCTGCGTCAATGATTCTAGGAGTCTCCACAGATCTGACCTGTCACTTGGCTCGTGGTGTTCCCTACTTGGCTCCATGGAGACTAACTGCGCTAAAATGGCTACGAAGTGCACCATTAATGTAATTCAACAAAATATATTCTCTTTGTAATTTAAAGATGTGAATTTAATCAGATTTCAATTTTTGATTTCAGTTTGGATACAAAAAATATCAAAATATATCAGTTAATCAATGAATCAAAAATACTTCATTTTGAATCTACTTTTAAACAGAAGTGTTGCAAAACATTCCCAGTATATTTTAGGACTTGCACTTACATTTGACATCAGAAAAGTAATTCTTTGAAATAACTGACCTCAATGATAAGTAATTATATATAAAAAAGCGCTTTTGTAAGCACTCAAAGACATAGTACAAAGAATACAATATACATTTCCATATGTCTCTTATCTTACGGCCCTGTTGTATTTTTCAGATCAGTCTTACAGTAAGCTTCTCTCTCCAGTGTTTTGTTGTCAGTACAGTCAAGATCATTGTAGTCTGTGTTGTCCTGACCTTTGGCCCAGTCTGTCGGGGGGCACCCTTGGGTGACAGTACCATCTGCTGGATCAAAGACGGCACGCTGAGATTAAAGTTAGAGGCTCAGACACAGGTGAGCACAGGTAAGAGTAGTAAGAGCAACAGTGACCCTTAACCCAGAGGAGAGCGAGAAAGAGACCATAAGCTTGATAAGGGCTTCCCTCTCTCTTTCCTCTCTCTCTCTCTCTCTCTCTCTCTCTGTCTCTTCTCTCTTTCAAGCTTGTCCACACATCACACCAAAACTGGCACTAAACTGGGACTGAACCAGGACTAGAACAGGACTAAACAAAGTCTATAGAGGTCTCAGGTTCCTGTTTTATGCAACATTTTTAGGACTTTTTACCCATTGAAAAGATTTAATATAAATTGATTATCACTGTGGCAACGCTAATTTGTCATCATTCTGAAACTCTCCCTCTCTTCATTTGCTTTACACAAATAAAGTGTTGCAGAGTCAAGGTTGGTTTGAGCAAAAGTACGCGGCTTTTTAACTCTTTAAAATCATAATCTTAGAACTGCACTTAATATAAATATATATATATTTTTTATAAAAGTGTCTTTCTCTCTCTCTCTCTTGTGCTCTTTCAATCCTTTTTTTTCTTTATAGTTTTTCCCCTTTTCTGCAAAGTCACGGCTTGAGTTTGCTTGACTTTAGTGCACACCATTGCATTAAACTTATCAGTCTCCATGGAGACGAGCAGGTGAAGGCACTAGGCCAAGGAACAGGTCAGATCTGTAGAGAGGCAAAGAAACAATGCTTCTTCCGCTCTCTCTCTCTTTCTTTCTTTCTTTCTTTCTTTCTGTCTCTCTTCTCCCCTTTCTCCATCGCTTTCTCTTTCCCTCTCCTTTCTCTCACTTTTCCCCTTATTCTCTCATCCTCTCTCTTCCCCTCATCCTCTCTAGCTCTCTCTCCCCTCATTATCTCATTATCTATCCCCCTTTCCTCCTCTGTCTTTACCCCCCTCTCTCTCCCCTCTCCTCTCTCTCTTTATCTATCTTCAACTTTCTGCCTCTCTCCTTCTTTTTCTCCACCTCTCCTCTCTTCTCTATGTCTCACCCCTCTCATTCTCGCTCTCTGCCCACCCTGTCCCTCTCTCTTTCTCTTATCATTTCCCTCTCTTTCTCCCCCTTCTCTGCCCCCCCCACTTCTTCTCTCACTCCCTCTCTCCTTCTCTCCCCCTCTCTTTGTGTGTAGGCAGCTTTAGGTGTCACTGATGAAGGGATAGTATTGTGGCCAAACCTGATGAGAAATCGGATTTATCTGAAGCTCGGTCTTTGGAAACAGACCAAAAATAAAAGCTTTGGAGCAGAAACAACTATACAACTTATACACAGCGAAATGTGACTGGAGTTTCAAGTAACACCGAAAGATAATATTGCAAAGGAAACTAACTACATTTCCTTAAGAGATTTTAAAAGTTTTGTTGTAATACGTCCATATTTAGGAGAAATATCATGTATTGTTCTTGAGCATGCTCTTGAGGACCTTTGCTTTGGCATGTACTAGTAATGTTGTAGAATTTGTCTATGTCTATCTACTGTAGACTGTATAAAGAAGTGGACTAAGGGAATGTAACATCATCCATAGCGTTTAGCTCCAGTCAGATGAAGCTCACCGAGGCTAGTAGTTATCGTGGCAAGCTTGGAGCCAAGTTCTATATTAGGAATAGGAATTGATTTATGTACAAAACTGTGAAACAAACAAACAAACAAACAAACAAACAAACAAACAAACAAACAAACAAACAAACAAACAAACAAACACCAGAATCATGTATGAGTTGATGGAGCCGGAAGTGCACTCATCGTCACTTCCTATTTGGAACAGAGTGGCGAGAAAGTTAGCTATGTCCATTTATATAGTCTGTGCTATCTACAGACAAAAGACACTCCTATACTGAGAAGTGGAGTTAGGACACTATTTACTAGCAGCAAAAAAAAAAAAAAAAAAAAGAAATACAGCTGGGGTTAGCAAACTTTTCCAAAATGCTGACACAACCATACAGTTGTAACAAACACATTATGACAGCAGAAATGCTTAGAATGGGTCTGGCAATGATTTATGGACCACCAGAGTTTTACCTGTGGCATAACAATCACGGCAAATTCAGAATTCAGGTATGTTTTGGATGAGGGAACAATATAATTCTAAATTAAATATAATTCTAATGAAAAGATATTTCGGCCTGTAATACAGTATTTTATAACACCAGAAAGACTGGTAATTAATATGTAAAATAGACAAGTTCACTGCCATACTGCGGAACAGTCCAGTCAAAGAAATAAACTCTCCCAAGCGTTGCATAATGCACCTTTAACCAGTACCCAAGGAGTAGAAAATAAAACTTAGTTGAAGTGCTTTAAACCTTGAGCCTGTGTGCTTGACAGTAACAGTTTAAGAGCGTCTGACACATGGAGGACCCTTATCTTCATTAGGGCCTGGCGTCTTTTCAAAGGACAATTGTATAAAATAAACACTTGAGTGCGATTAAAATCAGTGCGCTCTGAATGATTAAGGTTACCTCCCAAAGTCACAGGCCTAATGCAGTTTGTGAGTGGAACTTTTCATCAGTGCAGCTCTATGGGCTTTTTTAATAGTCTGTGGCCTCGGACAGCAACCAAGGTCTTAGTTTGTAGAGCTATAAATGTCTCTAAGTGTGGAATACAAAACATCCACCGCATTGACATTGATTTGAACATGTACGTTAAGTGCATGAACGGAGCAAAACATTACCACCACCTGTATACAGCAACCTATATATGAGGCATTGTTTTATTTATAAAAAAAAAAAAAAAAAAAGGCAAGATTTTTAGTAAAATAATAATGTTAACTAACCTGGCTCACACTAGATTGATACTGTATGAATGTCACTCTGAATTGAGTTCTACACATTATCAGTCTGGGATGGCTCTCACTGAAAGCATTTGGAAAACGCAGAATGTAAATGTGACTATTTGATTCTGATTGGTTGAAGCATCACAACAGTGGAACAAGCTGAAAAATCTAACTTTAGTTAAATCCAAATTACAGTAGAGAAAAGCACAAAGCGCTTACCTTCTGCATGTTTTCCACAAGAAAAATAGTATTTCGCGAATATGGGCTGAAGTACCTTTGTTGGCGTCTCCATGTTTGTTTGGTTTGTTTGGGTGCTTCGCCTTAGGCCTCTGCACAAACCTCAATGATTGGTCGCCCAACCTTACAGCAGGCCCACTCCAAGATGGATTAGCATGAATTTGTGAACTCACAAGAATCCATCTTTCTGTTAAAGGTTAGATGTTAACTATACTATAGTAAAACGAGTAGTCTAATCTGCCATATGGGCTGCATAAATGATAATAAATGAGCAGTACATCTTTAAACAACATTACAATGCAGCATTAGGACAGGGCTACATATATATTTTACTATTAAATTAACATGTATTTTAGACACACAAAACTTTCTGGATTTAATAAGATAAGCTAAGACAGAAGCATTAATTGCTTTGGCATAGGAGTCTGACCCTGTTTCCAAGTGCATCTTGGTCCTGTCAACACCAGCTGCTGTTTATCTGATACACCACCCGTTTGTATCAGTGACTGACAAAGACGATCATTTAGACATTTGTAAACAAACAAGATGGCCTCCTTCAGCTGATGCTAATCTATGTGCAGGAATAAACCACAGCGGCTGAAATCTAATTAACACACAATGGATTGTCCACAGCCCAGAGTCAATGAGACTGTGTGGTCAAAGTCTAACGGAAGTTCTAAGTGAAATATGTCCTTTCAGCATCTCATACTAAACATTGTTTTTTTTTATCAGTGGTTTAATTCCAGCTCAGATCAGGATCTGCTGTTGTGTCCTTTAGCATGACATGTCAGCCACCTTGCAAATGTGTTGTGTGAGTGTAGGTGGTGGTGGGAAGGGCCGACGGTGCAGATTGGCAGCCTCGTCAGTCTGCCTCAGGGCAGCTGTGGCTACAGTAGTAGTTTACCACCACCGAGTGTGGAGTGAACGAATAATGACCACAGTGTAGTACTTTGAGAGGCTATGACAAGTCTGTGAAGTGAAAGAGTGAAAATAATAAAAGGTGCACTATGTAACTTTCCTGGTGGGGGTTGACCTGTCTCCATGGGTATGTTAGAAAGTAGTTCAGAGTTGCACTTGTGCTGTTTTAGAGTACCTCCAGTAGAACAGTGCTCTTGACTGTCCTGACTGTAATAGTGTGTGAAGGGTGTGACTGATGCAGTGTTAAACATACTGGCCAGTGTGGGAGCTTCCTCTGCAGTCTGGATATTGAACATGCTTTTTTCCTCCTGTTTCATTGAAAAAGGTCAGACTCCACTGGCCCCTCCTCATTCAGTCCAATCTTCCTCCAGGTGTACAACATGCAGCCCACAAACTGTGAGACAAACCTGAACAAAACCAGGAGATCGAAGGGAGAACGAGATTACACTGAACTCCTATAGCTGCATTCATACTTGGTTTGATCCTTGTTTAGTGTTGATGTAGACTTGGTTTAGTCCTGGTCTAGTCCTGGTTTAGTTCTGGTCTAATTTTGGTTTAGTTACAGGTTTAGTCTTGTTTAATCCTTAGTCTTAGTCTTGTTTAAACATGAAGGAGATGGAGTATAGATTTGGAGTGTCTCTCAATTCAAACTGAATCTGATTCTGAACCCTTTGGAGAACAGACAAATAGCTGAACTCTTTGTGAAGCTGAGGCTCTGGAGCAGGGGTCACCAAACTTTTTTCTCTGGGGGCCACATTATCGTTCCTGACTGCGATGGGGGCCGGGGTCGGGGCCATATAACAGAATCGTATGACCCACACCAAAATGACCAGCAGCAGGCCTCATTGTGGAGTAGAAATGACAATACTACAATACAATACCACAAAACTATATCAACACATAATTCCTGGCACATATTTGTTTATCGTTACTAGTGGTTTACAAAAGTAGTAAGTACTTCACACTTTGTTTTAATTTGAAATACCACAGATATTCCATTTATTTATTTTCTAATAACAATAACATCAAAGGTAAGAAATATCAAGGTAAGAAACATCTGGTGATTGACACTGGCAAAAGAGAGTGAAAAATGACAAACTGTATGTAGGCCTGTTGATATTAACAATAATAATATTAATCACAATTATATTAATAATAATTGTGTGCAGCACTTAATAAAAGTCAAATAAATAGGCCTATAAAATAAATACATTAAAAAAATCTGAGGCAAATTGAAAAAAATCAGCAAAATACAAGATGCAGACATGTTATTATTTGCCAAAAAGTAATTCTAAAAAATAGGCCATGACAACTTTTGAGGATTGCCTCATAGGGCCAGTTCAAATGGTGGGAGCAGAGGGGCTGGGGGCCGCTCAAAGGGGAGTGGCGGGCCAGAGTCGGCCCGCGGGCCTTAGTTTGATGACCCCTGCTCTGGAGTTTTTGCTTCTGTCTGATCTACTCTCATTTTAAGCACCTGAATTTTTTGTAAACATAAGAACAGGTATAGCTCTTATCCCTGGGGATGATCTTAGAGACAGCAGACTGAGCATTTGTTGGGTCTTGACAATTCCCATGTCAAAGCTGAAGCACTAACTAAACATGAGATTTAGTGGTTTATAATTAGGCAAAAAAAAAAAAAAAAAAAACTCCAGACAGAATTAATATAAAAGTCCTAGTACATTTTTGTGAATTTGAATATTTTTTATTTGTGGTGTTGGAGTACAAACTGGTCCAGATTCTTCTTTGAATGGTTGATTTGACTGAAAATAAGTAGATTACAGATTTATTTATTCTTCTTTGACATGCCTTTGAGATTGACAGTTCCCTTTTATCAGAAGCTAGACAAACAGAAATTAATGAAGAAAAAGTTCAAGGGCCCATGCATGGTCCCTCGAAATGTATTACCAATTTCATTACTGAGAAGTTAAGAAAAATGACTGTCTGGAGTAGTAAATTCTCCAAATACTTTTTACTATACTTGTAGCCTATTGAATGCCAGATTGATATATGCTATGGTTCTCACACCCATTAGCAATCTAAAATTACTCCTGTCAATATCGTTTGGGAAGAGGCGGGACTCTCAGCTAAGTTTTCGCCAATCACAGCAGACAATTGACGTGCTTCGATATGCAAACCTGCTCCATTCATTGTGTATTGGGAATTAGCGAAGTCGTGATAAAATAAATCTATTTTTAAATATTAACCAGAGGACAGCAGATTACAGATACATTTGCTACGACGTAAATACTTCACCGGATGAAGCTTCTGTGTTTAGCAAAGTAGGTCTTTGTGTCTCGAAGCTAGTACAAACTGAAATTAAAATGAATTATTGATGTTAAAATAGTGCGAGCTTGCACAGAAAAACAATGGACATGTCATTAAATGTATTTTCATAAAGTTGTTTTGTGTTCTGTTTTGAGGTTTAGATTGGGTTAGCATTAGTATTAACTTTAAGACACAAAGACCTGTTTTCATACACACAGAAGCTTAACACACTGTCTGTGATTATCCATCTGTAACCTGCTGTCCGCTGTCAAATATTTAAATATAGTTTTGTTTTAGCACAACTCGTCTAATTCCCAATACGTAATGAATGGAGCAGGAAGTGCCGGCCTATACAATAAATTTAGTTTTGCCAAATTATTGCGTAGCATCATAACTATTGTTTCAAATGCTTGGTACTAATTGGTGTGCTTGGTATGAATTAAATGTTTTTGTCTGTAAATATAGGCTACGCTTCCTGACATTTGCCACATCCCAGGTGGCAGTGTAAGGTTTTTATACTTGAGTAATTTCTTGGACCACTACTTTGTACTTAAACTTGAGTAATCGTATTTTGATGATAATATAATGATAACTTCCAAATAATACTACACAAATATACAAATAATATTCTGATACTAATAATATACAAAATACTGCCATGGGGTTGTAACTATATCGTTAAGTATAACCAATTAGCTTAGACCTGCTAACATTCAGCAGTGCTCAAAGCCATATACACATTACCCTGTCAATCCTGCATAACCTCCATTTTGATTATACCTCAAAACTACTAGAAATACTGCAGTATTCCTTCTGTCATGGTCTCTGCCTCAGTGTGAATGAACTGTGTGGACTTCGACTGGATTGATGCTGTCACTACAGACCACAGCGGAAAGAGAGAGAGGGAGATGAAGAAAGAGAGAGACAGAGAGAGAGAGGAGAAGACAGAGACAAGGAGAGAGAGAAAAAGGGAGAGAGAGAGGAAGGGAGAGGGAGAAGAGAGCGAGAAAGAGAGGGAAAGAGAGAGCATGGGGGAGAGAGAGAGGGAGAGGGAGAGAAAGAAGAAAAGAGAGAGAGAGGGAGAGAGAGGAAGGGAGCAAAAGAGTTAGAGGGAGAGACACACAGAGAGACAGCGGGAGATAGAGAGATAGACAGACACAGAGAGACAGAGAGACAGTGGGAGATAGAGAGATAGACAGACACAGAGAGAGACAGAGAGACAGAGAGACAGAGGGAGCTAGATAGACAGAGAGAGAGGGAGAGACGGAGAGACAGAGGAGGCAATCGATGTGGAGCAGAGCCAAGGAAACTGGCTATTTATTTAGAGGGAGAGGAGATATGCCTGCTGAATATAGCCTGGAGAACGCTTGGAAATAATCAGATTTTAAACCAGATCTCCATAAAAAGAGATGTAAGGAATAAGGAAGGAAAGGGAAGGATGATTTCATGTTATTGTAATGATGTTTTCTCATATGACACCAAACAGAGGAAGGTTAAACTGTGACTGTCAAATTTCAATTAAAGCTGCACTGTGTAACTTTCTGAGGGTGAACACACTAAATGCGTGAACATCTCATGCAGACCACATTTCCATGGAGACAAGCAGCGCAAGCTATGGTCTGTGGAAAGGCAAGCCCATAAGGTGACCAAAGCACTTCCTGTTAAAATCAACACAATATAAAAACCTGCAAAACATTAAACAATGAAATAAGTAAGAATGAAAATGCAAAAAAGAAAAAAGAATGTAATAATACAAAAATGAGAAACTGATAAAGAGTGAAAGAGTATTATAAGTATAAAACAATTATTGTACTTTGTTTTCCAAATACTACTCACCCGTCAACAGAAATTTGGGCGCCCTGGGCAAAAACCTTGCACAGCGCCCCCTTTAATATAATTTAATATGAAGAGGGTCCAATTCTGTGCCCCTAAAACCTTGGGGCCCTGGACAACTGACCCCTTTGTCCCCCCGTCTACTGCCCTGCTACTACTACTACTACTTACTCTAAAAAAACATAAACAGATACATGTCACCAGGTGTTTTTCATGGTCAGATTTCTTTTGTGAGGAAACACACACCGACAATCAGATCTAATTACTGGGCTATTCAGATTCCTTTAGTTTTCTGCGATGTAATGAGACAGTGTGTTCTGACTTCTCACTGGGCCCTGTCACATTCACCCTCCTGCTGAATCCTTCCTCTGTTTTGGTCGGTCTTCAGAGAAACTAGTCCCTGCTCCAGTCCCAGTCCTGGTCCAACCCGTTGGGACTGCACAGGCTGTTGTTTACAACACTGCACGGCTTGAGCTGGATACACTTTATCTAATGAGACTTCAAATTTCATCCTCAAACCTGCGAGAAATACAGGGACCATTAACCAGCCCTGAACCGTTTGTGAAAAGAGGAGCAAAAATACATTAAAGGGGCCATATTGTACTATTTTGTAACACAATGTTATTTCCACATCAAAAACATACCTGGAGTTGTATTTTGTTTCATTCACACACGTTTAACACCCAAACCCTGCATATCTATGATAAGTTCTTATCTGAGCCTCTGAAGTCTTCCACTGTGGTTTTAAACTGCTTCATGACATCGCAAGGTGGGACTGAGCATTTTGAGCTTTGGAGATGTAGACAGACTAATAATAAAAGGATTAATCAAACGTGTGAATGAAACAAAACACAACTCCAGGTGTGTTTTTGTTTTTGAGGAGGTAACAACACTGTAACATGGCTAAAGCTCACAACGTCAATTTTGTGTAATATAGAACCTTTAAAGCGACCATCTGTAAGTTAGATTTAAATTTTGTTTCACCAGTAGATGGCAGATGTGAAACTTCCCTCCCCACACCTGGCCTTTGTTCACCTGCGCTGTCTGGTCTTCTTCTGTCAGACAGCAGTAATGTAGATAGCATCTAGTGGTGATATGTGAGAATACAACATTGGCTGGTCGGGCAGTCTAATTACAGATGGTAGCTTTAAAGTATAGGCTGCAGACTTAAACTTAAAAAATTCTCTAAAAATTTCTTCCACTGCAAAAACTAAAATCTAGCCACGTTAAGATGACTTGAATTAAGAAAGTTTTATCATGATTTGAGTTCATTTCACTTGACAAGTAAAATTATCTACGAATGGAACAAGCCTTTTTGTACTTGAAATATGAACATACATCTGGCGACACTTGCACGTGAAATAAGAAACAAAATCTAATGTTGCTTGAAATATTAAAAACACACTTATTTCATTGGTTGAATCTACTCAAATAAAGTCAAATGTTCTTAATTTTAGTCATTTAAACTTGCCTAAATATTGCTTTTTACAGGGTGAGTGGTGAATTGTTATTTTAGACAAGATGGTCACACTTTCCTTGTGTCCTTGAAGGCAACACTTCACCTCACACCCAGCCAATAAATACGGGCCAAAAACAAGTGGAGAAAATCACCATACGAAACTAGCTCATTATTATTATACTATTTGCAAAGACTTTCCCTGCAGGGCTTCCATATTGCGAAACCGCGATGCTGCTTAGAATTGTAATATGTGCACGTCGACAAATAAATATAGGAAAATTAAGATTGCAAACTCCTATAAATGTGTTTATTTCATCTCAATGGAGAAAGATAATAGCTTTGATGCTTTCAATACGATTTCCATGCTGCACGGAGCAAGCAATGAACACAACACAATAAAAACCGGATTGGGGAATTGCTTAAGAGCGTAGAATGGCTTTAATATGCTTATTGCTGCTTATTACAAAGTTGGAAGTGAAATATGATACAATTATAGTGGCGGGAGTCAATAAAAGTGCACATGGCAGTATGGAGAAAGCGTAGTCACAGCATTACAGCCTATTTGAGATGGTTATTGGTATTTTTCATCATTCTCTTCAGTGTTTGGTAACCCGCAGCTAAATCAAATGGGAGCATTAGACAAGGCTGATGACAATAAAGGAGTCATTTGGGACGTGAGGAGACAGGAGGAGAGGTGCAGACATCTTTACTTGACTTCATTTGTAACTACTGGTGTTTGGGAGCTAAACCACGCAACAGTTTTGGGCTTTTTGTAAGTTTAATTGAATTTTTAATCATGCTGTGCTTAATTATGATGATATTAACAATTAAAGAGCCCGTATTATGTTATTTTCTGATCTGTGTTTTGTTTCATTCACACATGTTTAACACACAAACCCTGCGTATTTCGGCTGTGCTCTTCTCTCATAATAAAAACACTGCCACTTTGTTATGTGGTAATACAGGAAGTTCTCCACTGTGTTTTTAAACTCCATACACCTTCATGAGAATCATTTGGATAATTTCAGCCCTGGAACTACCAATCTCTGCTGAACATAAGGTAAAAGGTATATGTTAACTTGAAAACTACCGCTTCATGACATCATAAGGTGGGACAGAGCATTTTGAGCTTTAGAGATTTAGAAAGACTAATAATAAAATGTTATGCAAACATATCTGAATGAAACAACACACAACTCCAGGTTTGTTTTTGATGAGGTGACAACATTATAACATGGCTTAGAGCTCACAAGAATCCATTCTGTGTAACACAGGACCTTTAAACAAATAATTAATTTATTCAGCTACAAGTGATTTCATTGCTAACAAATTCCTTAACAATTATGCATTGTTACTGTGAGCAATGTCACCTCTCCATAAATGTATCAGCAAACATGCATTTAAAGGATTTTATATCATTTCGAGACCTGGCTACCACTTCTATAGATACAGTCTCTCTAGCTGCCAGTGAAGAGGTAGTTTTAGGAAATTCATCACAGGAGATATAATGACACTGTTGCTTTTTATAGATTCATCAAAAGAAAAAGTACATTAAACAGTTATAATTTTAAGTTCAATTTCCTCACTGTATTTGAAATGTAGCTCTACTCCTCACATCCTCCCTCCATGTTTGAGTACCACGGAGGCGAGCCGTCATTAACCTTAATATAATCCTGTTTGATTAGCTGATCTCTCATTTAGCACATAATTAACAAGTGCCTGTGTACAGAGGCTGCAGCACACTTCATCATGTATACTGTTAAGGTTTACTAAATACTAGTACTACTTACTGGTTTGCCCTGAATGTTCCACAATGGGGCGTTAAACCTATTGTATTTATTCAATTATAAAAACATGCATTCTTACATGCATTGTTGTCGCCTATCCACAGATCTGACGTGTAACTTGGCCTGCTGGCGTCACCTTCTTGTCTACATGGAGATAGTTATGTTTAATGCAACTTGAAGGTAAAATTTTATACAAATTTTAAATATTTATATTTAAGGTAATTTTGTAATATTTTTGTGCTTTTTGTTTCATATAGGAAAGAGGTAACAGAAATGAATCTTTTACTAAGTCTATTTGAAACTCCGGTAATGATCACGTGAAGATGTATGAACTTTAAAAATCATAATATATGATTTTTAAAGCAAAATGGACTCTTGTGAGCTTTAAGCCATGTTAGAATGTTGTTACCTCCTCAAAAACAGACCTTCAAAGCTCAAAATGCTCTGTTCCACCTTGTGATGTCATGAAACGGTGGTTTTCAAGTTAACAGCTAAGTTTTATCGTTTGTTTAGTAGAGATTGAAAACTCCAGGGCTGAAATTATCCAAAAGATTCTAGTGAAAATGTATTAAGTTTAAAAATACAGTGGCGCGCTTCCTGTATTACAACATGACATTACAAAATGGAACAGAATTTTCTGTTTAGGAGAAGAACTCAGACCAATTATGCAGGGTTTGTGTTTTAAAATGTGTGAATGAAACAAAACACAACTGCAGGTATGTTTGTGATGAGTAAACGGCATTATAACAGATCAGAAAATATTGCAAATATGGGCTCTTTAAAGACAGAAGTGCTTCCAGGTAAAGGAAGGTTTGTGCTGTAGTCTAAGTCTGGCTTTATCAAGTTCGAAAAAGTTCACTTTTCACGGATTAGAGGTAAGGCTTTTCTAATAATCGTGTGTGGGTGACTGATGGGTGACACTGTATTTAAAATAAACTACACTAAAGTCATTATAAATACCAGAGTGTAACTAATGTCATTTGGCCAAACAAGAGGCACTGGACTGGAACAGCTCATTTCACTTGTTCATTTAACACAACACTGCATTTTGTAAGGAAACGTCCCTGTTACAGTAATGAGTATAGATGCTTTAGGTGCTATAGGCAACAGGTTCATTTTGTTTTATGAAAATGAATACATGGCCTTTTATTAGAATACACCAGTCCATCACCGACCTGCATTTATGTCATGGTGTATTAAGCAAAACTAAGCAAAACTATTGATACTTTGCAGTAACATCATGGTCACGGTGTTCTACATGTATCTCTATGATGAAATGTTCAGACGTTACTGTGGAGACACAATGCGCACATTAGCAAATACTGACAAAATGTTTTAAAATCGTCTGAAAACAAAATGGATTTAAACAGTCTGTGATCAATACGAGCGTTCGTGGTTCTGTTTAGGTGAGAACAGAAAACATTTGAGACTTGTTTAACAGCACAAATCATCTCACCTGTTGTAGTTCCAGGTAAGTCAGTTCTTTATGGTCAGATAGTGGTAAAATAAAGCTCAGATTAAAGTCTAACTTCAGTAACAGAACTTCAGACAGAGCAGAGCCTCCAGTTAGCATCACATCTCCAGGCAATGTTAATGACATCAGTTGCAAAGTATCAATAGGGCTGTGTAATTATCCACATTTCAAAATCATGTGCTTTGGATCAGAGTTTGGAGGAACAAATGTGAATTTTAAATGTCAAGCAAGTCTGTATTGTTTATGTTGAAGACATTAAAGATGAACTATGTAACTTTTCTAGTAGAGGGCCCAGCACCTGCTTGTCTCCAAAGACGTTTTTGCATCGCCTTGAACGTTTTGTAATATGGCATTAAACATCTTGATTACCATAGCGACAACCAGAAGACGCCACAAAGACAAGTTTTACAGGTCAGGCCTGTGGAGAGGTGACCCCGCTCACAGTAAGAAAGCGCGTTTGTCAAGTCTGAAGTATGTTTGATGTCATACTGTGGAACATTCTGGGCAAAAGTTTAAATGAACTTGATTTTTACTGTATTAAAACATGGTAAAACTCTGTTCTGTTTTTCATCGCCACAAACAAACAACAACTAGCATGCGAACAGTGCACTTATTGATCAAAACCGGACACAGGGCCTTTAACATCTCCAAGGCCATCAAAAAAAATTACATACTGAAGAAAAGAGCGATTGTTCAATTTAAGGGGAAAAATGTGATTCTCCCATTGTTGAGCCCAAATGGAACAAATATGAGAATGAAACAAACAGAAAAAGAAAGACATAAGTGCTTTAACCTTTGGAGAACGACTCACTGCAGTTCACTCCAAGTTCAGTCCATGGACATTTTCCTGCTCCACTTGTTACCTGAAATAGACGACTTCATGGCCACTATTTTTCAGTATCATGTAATGGAAAAGTACAGGCCTATACTTTGTGCAAGTCCATCAAAACTACAACTTTTTTCATGTCACTCACCTTGATGTGATGTACTTAAATAGACTATAACTAATTCATAATGCTGCATGTACAGTACATGACTGGGTAATGTCAGGGTATTTGATATTTAGAAGTGAAAACTCTATACTGTCAGAATCCCTAGATTTTAAACTTAATGGCAAAACTTAAAGAATGAGGTTGAGTGCTTCAAACAGATTATGATACCACAATGAGAATTTAAACACTATTTGTTATATAATAGAAAGCACCAATTGTGTTCCCTTAAAGTGTGACTAAACACTGAAACTCTACAAACACATTTCAGGTAGTAAAGAAGAGACTGAGAGGGGAGGAGGGGTATGATAACGTAAGGGGATTTATTATTATTATTTTTTTATTTTATTTTTTTTACAACTAGTAGGATATAATAAGTAATAAAAAAAAAAAGTATTCTAGAAGTCACTTAAAGGTTCTATATTACGTGAAATTGACGCTTGTGAGCTTTTAGCCACGTTACACTGTATGTTATTACCTCATTAAAAACATACCTGTAGTTGTGTTTTATTTCATTCACACATGTTTGAGTAATCCTTTTATTATTAGTCTGTACACCTCCAAATCTTAAAATGCTCTGTTTGAGAGAATGACTCAGGCCAGTGTTGAAACAAAACACAGGCATGTTTTAATGATAACAAAAAAGAACAGATCAGAAAATAGCGTAATGTGGGCGATTTAATCTGCACATTGTGGTCTGTATCCACGACACCTTTTATAATAATCTCCACAGAATAGTCAGTAGTGGGCCTCCATGCATGCTTTATGTGTCCTGTTTCACATAGGCTCCACTAAATACGGCGATTACTTTTGTTCCACAGTTTTACCAGACATTTTAATAATGTTTTATACTCTACTCAAATGTATCTTTTAATGGGAGCTGATTATATTACAGCTAAAACTGTTATTGCCTTAATTTTATTAGAGCGCCCTCCCATGGTGATACTAGAGCTGTGTGCAGTCACCGTTCATAAAAACATTTCAGACGGCGGTTTTCTCAATGTGCAACAAGCTCCAGTCAATCATTTGGAGCTGTGTGGGTTAGCCTGGGATAATAAATATGATGATACACCACAGAGAAGATGATATGAATTGTCCTGTATCTGTCCTTCATGAGTAATTATAGGTTACAGGTCAGATCTGTAGAGAGGCAAGCACACAGTAAGGATTGTCTTTATTTATAGGAGGTATTTTTGTTGTGCAACGCTGTGGAACATTTCAGACAAAACATAAACATCTTACTGAAAAAAAAAATAAACAGGTGACGGACCCTTCACCAGAAAAGTTACATAGTGCATCTTTAGCTTATAATACATAACAGATATTGCTTTAATCAACTCTTTTTTCATAATGTATCTGACCTGTTGCTTATTGTTTCACTGTGCTGTAAATCCCACTGAAAATACCCAGAAACAAAACTGACTTGAGCTTTTAAGCTTGTTTTATTGTCCACTCTTCAAAAACACACCTCAAACTGTATTCTGCTTCATTCACGTTTGTTTCATTAATCCTCTTTACAAGGTCTTCTTCCTCTTAGCCTCCGAAATCACTCTGGATAGTTATGTCACAGGTAGAAATCCCACACAGTTTTTAAGTCCATAAATCATCTCTGGACTCTGAGCATTACGCTATTCTCTGATCTATGTTATAATGTTGTGTACTTATCAAAAACAAAACTGGAGTTGTGTTTTGTTTCATTCACACACAGATCCCGCATATTTAAGCTGAGTTCTTCTCGAAAACACTCTGTTCCACCTTGTGATGTCATGTGGTAATACAGGAAGTGCGCCACTATGTTTTAAAACTCAATACATCTTCAGTAGAATTACTTGGATAATTTCAGCCCTGAAACTTCCAATCAGCAGAGCATTTGGAGCTTTAGAGATACAGAAACACTAATAATAAAGAGTTACTCAAACATGTGTAAATGAAACAAAACACAACTCCAGGTCTGTTTTTGAGGACGTAACAGCATTATAACAAGGCTTAAAGCTCACAAGAGACAATTTTGTGGAATATAGGACCTTTCCAGGAATCCCAGTATAGTGAGCACATCAGATAGAACATAATGCGTGTTTTGTAAACTTTATAATTTCTAAAATACGAATGCCAAAGCAAATGTATTCTCAAAAGCATGATTTAAAGGCTTATAACAATACAATGTATCATATGTCTCCTTTAAAGACAAACTAAAAAAGTGTTTAATTTTACCATTATGATTTTGATTTTCTTGTCATTAAAGTAAACTGCACATTCTGTTCTCTGCTCTGGAGGTCTGAACAAAAGACTCGAACAAAAGACAGGTCACACCGCTGTTTACTGCGCTCTGTACTGTCAATCAAACGGAACACCTTCTTTCTGTGGTTCATTTTGATTGACAGGCCCATAATTACACCCCTCTCCTCTGTCTTATTATAGAAGCACACGTAAAGCTTTTGTGTTTGGTGCTTTGAACTTACCTCCAATCAACTTTTACCATTTTTCAGAACATATTTTTGTATTGTAAGCAGTAATTATCTGTGTTTGTGTAAATGCAATATTGTTCTTCCTCTCTGCCTTGAATTGTTGAAATAAAATGACAAATTAGAAAAAATCTGGCATTATGGATAAAATTATGTAACTTTCACTTTGTTTATTACTTCAGACTTGCATTACTCAAATAGAAAAATGTAAGTAAAACAAAACTGAAAACATTTTGTATTGACAAGCTGATTTGTTCATGTTATATAGGCAGAAATATAACATCTGTAGTTCCAACTAAGTCAGTTCTTTATGGGCAGATTGAGAAAAAAAAAACGCTCAGATTAAAGTCTAATTTGAGTAAGAGCTTCAGACAGAGCAGTGCGTACAGTTAGCTTCACACCCTCAGGGATTGTTGATGTCTTTAGCTGCAAAGTATCAGTTAACACTATAGGACTTTTCTGGAAACTGGAGACGGACTGTGGAGGAATGAGCTGCGGTGACGGACAAAGGTCTGAAAATGCCACTTTACTGCACTGGATCCACGCTGACCTTATCAAGGCTCAGAGACTCATCATTCCACGAAAAATAGATGATCATTAAAGGTTTAATTTGACACTCCAGTGGTGTGTGTCCTGCTGAACTTCTCAGCAAATCATAATTAATCACCGCCAAGTGTGTGGACTACGTGGGATAATATTTACTATGCACAAAATCTTAAAGCCATAGTATGTATCTTTTTCCATCCAAAATAGACCAAAATAAATGATTTTTTTCACCATGGATGTTGTAAATGTACTGAAAAACATAGAAACATGTCCTTAGTGTGAGCTTGCATCGCCACAAACCTGACTCTTATTTGTCTCCATGGAAATGTGGTTCCTTCGGTTATAATATTCCAAAGTAAAACATAAAACATATTTATCTTCATGGAGAGTATAGTTTGAACTTTTTATTGAATCATGCACGTCACTTCTAGTTTACAGGCAGTGCTAAACATGTGAAGGAACTCATTTGCCATGATAACAAATTTCGAAATGTGATATATGTTTTCAGAAAATATTGTGATTAATAACAATATTGAAAATAGATTTATGCCACTGACACAATAAAACAGGAGCTTCAGTAAATAAATAGCCCAATTAAACACTTGAGTAGTCTGTTTGTTTCTACAGTATATTGAGTTTCAGGTCCTATTACTGTACTTGACTTTTACAGCTCAAATGTTGGTGTGCTACAATATCAATAGGTTGTGTTGACAATGGCCCAGACTTTAACGTTGTCATTTCAGAACAGCAGAGCCCATATATCTCTACGGGCCTTTCACAGTTTTTCAATGAAATATAGATTGTAATTTCCCTTGCAGATCAATAACGTTTGTCTAAGTCTAAATAAATGGGTTCACAAATTTGCCATGAGGACTATAATCATCACCAATGGAATAAAAGGATCCATATCACGCTATTTTATAATGTTGTTTCCTCATCAAAAACATACGTGGGTTTGTGTTTTGTTTCATTCACACGTTTAACACACAAACCCTGCAGATTTAGGCCGAGTTCTTCTCAAAAACAGAAAACACTCTGTTCCACCTTGTGATGTCATGTGGTAATACAAGAAGTGCTCCACTGTGTTTTTAAACTCCATACACCTTCACTAGTCAATCATTAATATAGAATAATTTGGTTAATTTCGGCCCTGGAATTGCCAATCTCTACTGAACTAAAGGTAAAAGGTGGCTGTTAACTTCACGACATCACAAGGAACAGAGCATTTTGAGCTTTGGGAGATGTAGACAGACTAATAATAATGACAATAACATGGCTTAAAGCTCATAAGAGTCAATTTTGTGATCTTTAAATCAACACCTTTTAAAGCTACTGGGGGGAAAAAAATCAACAAAGTTCAGTTTCAGGTGAATTCACTCAGCAACAGAGATATTTTGGACATGTAAATGAACAAGAACTTACAACACAATAGTTTGCAAATAGAAAATGTGTGTAAGAATAAGCCTAACTATTGAAAGTAACTAACTGAATGTGATCTTGGTGCAGCCACAGTTTGATCACTCTGCCCCAGGGCATTTGTGGCTTTTTCTAACCCTAACTGAATTGCTTTTCTACTTGGCAGTTATCACACACATTCTGGTGCACCCATGCGCTCCTGTCAGGTGTTGATTGTGTTTTAGGCAGCCATTTTGACAGTGAGTTTGTCCCGGAGCCAAAAGCCCGGAGAGGAGCAGGTGCCAGGCTAATGTGAGCGGCTAGCGGGTCAAGTGTCTCTGCAGAGATGAATGATGTTTGAATAATATGTGGTTTCAAAACACGTCCCAGAGCACTTTAATATGCACGTACACACCCACACACACACACATACACACACATTAAGACTGCTTTCAACAAAGTAGTAATATGTGATAAGAGAAATACAAAAAAACAAAACAAAAAACAACCTTTTAGAATATTTATCTATCTACTTCTATGTAGATCTTCACACTTGCTTGATAGATTAGATTTAATGTCATACTGTGAAATGTAGTAAACTGTTATCAATAGTTAAGCCCGAGTGTCACTGAAGGTAAAAGTGCCGCTAAACTACATTTCACTTCGGGCCCCCTGAAGGTCAGAACCGGTTCTGGCTGAAACTATAAAGATGTTACAGCAGCCCTGAAAACATTGATCCGTCCTGCCGACGTCGGCGTTGCCGACGTATAATCTTAGACGTCGAGCCGACGTCTACACGACGTCGTGCAGCCAACGAACATTACGCAACGTCGAACCGACGTTGTTTGAAGTTCGCGATTTTTCGGTATTCCGTCATATCTGACACAGGTTAACGACGTTGGCGCGACCGTCGAGCCGACGTTTGTAATGACAATTCGTTTCAATAGAGCTCCGGGAGATGACGTCACGCTATCCCAGCATGCACCACCGGGCGCCATCTTGGCAGGAATTATTGTAAACAAACTAACTAACTAGCCTACAAAACTTCCAGCTTACAACGATGGTAGACTCATGCTGTGCCCCTGGATGTACAAACCACCGAGGACAAGTTAAAGATAAAGCCTTTTATCGCATTCCCAAAGATCCAGCTCGGAGGGGAAAATGGATTTCTGCGATAAAACGGGCAAGAAGCGCGCTGAAGAAAACCGAGCGTTGGAACCCGTCACCTAATGGATTTCGCTTGTGCAGTGACCATTTCATATCAGGTAATTTCACGTAAACATTATACAATTAATATTATCTTAAATGGTGCTGATAGTTATTGTTTTGGACAATAAATATCACCGACTAAACTGGGTGGATTGTATTTCAGTCGGACGAGCCGAAACGTCCTCAACCTAATCTACCAACCCAGTCTAGTTGGCGATATAAACCTCACTACGGTGGTTAATGTCCAGACCTAAAAACGTATTAGCTAATGGGTTGCATTCATGTGACATCACAACATTTTAAACTGCCTGTATCATTGAATAGTGAATATTTTTTCTCAGTGTAATCTTAGTGGTTTCTTTACTTAACGTTACTTATTTTGTGTCCTAGGTAAAAAGAGTGACAACCCGCTTTCACCTGACTACATCCCATCGGTTTTCAAGTATGTGCCGTCACCCGTGAAAAGTGCTACATTACTCACTGAATATTGACTAATTATCCATTTTCCAACTGGATTTTGTCCCACGTGGTTTATCGGCTTGTATTTGAAATTCACTTTAGATAAATTGTCTAAGATTTGGGTTCGTAATTTTGGTTGTTATTTTGTTAGTAATTCCATCCAGTGCTGGCACACGCACGGTGTATGCATAGTTAGGGTGTGTTTAGTTGATAAAAGTATGAAAATATGCTATGTTTTGGTGCTATGATTTCTCATGATTGTTCAGGTATGTTTTGACATGTTGTTAGTATTTTATTTTTACATTCAGAAGTTGATCTCATTACATTTATTTCCATCTACTTATATAGGTACACAGAAACTTGTAGTGCATTTTAATGCATTTGAAATGTAGTTAACTTTTTCTGTTGTAAATCAGCCTTCAGCAATATATTTTGGTAACATTTTTTGTACATTGTAATTAAGAACCACCCTTGAACATTATATTTTGATAATATGTGTGTACATGAATTCAAGTATTATCAATAAATGTTGCAATACTGCAACAAAACCTACATGCACTGTTCACCTGTGATTACTTTCCATAAAGTATGCAATTTAGTAGTACAATATATACAGTATATAAAAAGCCTAATTAATAGTTGGGTAGACGTTGGGCCAACGTCTATCCAACCGTCTTTTGATGACGTTGGCCCAACCACTTGCCAATGAGCAAAATGACGTCGGCCCAACGTCAACTGCTAACGTTGGCCCAACGTCAACTGCCAACGTCCAGCCAACCGTCTTTTGATGACGTTGGCCCAACCACTTGCCAATGAGCAAAATGACGTCGGCCCAACGTCAACTGCTAACGTTGGCCCAACGTCAACTGCCAACGTCTAGCCAACCGTCTTTTGATGACGTTGGCCCAACCACTTGCCAATGAGCAAAATGACGTTGGCCCAACGTCAACTGCCAACGTTGGGCCAACGTCAACTACCAACGTTGGCCCAACGTCCACACATACGTTGGCCCGACGTAGGGCCAACGTCTGAAACTGACCTATTGAATGTTGGCAAGACGTTGGACCAACGTCTAGCCAACCGTCTTTTGATGACGTTGGCCCAACCACTTGCCAATGAGCAAAATGACGTCGGCCCAACGTCAACTGCCAACGTTGGCCCAACGTATACACATACGTTGGCCCAACGTTGGCATGACGTCGTCATGTTATCAGGGAGAGGAAAGAGTAATAAATTAGATGACTCGTTATTGGTAAAAATAATGCTGATACGTTACGTTACAGGCCTGCTTAAACAGCGTCATTCCCAACGCTGGATATGACTAATGCCATACTGTGGAACTTCCCTGATAAAGCAATAGCATCTCATGGAGACGAGCAGAATCTTCCCCAAGTAAACGTTACATAGTATACCTTTAAGTCAATGCAGATTGTATGGGAGGGTTTAAAACAGCACTGTAGTCTACACAGAACTTATTTGCTGTCAAGGTCAACAGCACCATGCAAAATATAATACAATCTGATGACGATATCGGCGCCCATGGCAACCTCTGGAATAGGGTGAGTACTCAACCATACTGTGGAACATTCAGTGTACAGACCTTGCACCAGAAAAGTACATAGTGGACCTTTAATGTAACAACACCAAATCTACAAAAGGCAAATGCAGAAAAATGAAGTGTTTACTCTAATGTATAAGGCACTTTAAACAACATGATTACAAAGAATTTTACCCTAATTACTCTGTGGTATGTTATAATAAAACATGATATGCCATAGAAGTGGGTCAGGATAATACAGTGTGTTTAATATAGGCTTTGGTCTTTATGGTGCAGTAATAAAGGCACAGCAGGCCGGACACTCTCTCCATTCATCATCCTAATGTTTACACAGCGTTTTGGCATTTGGTCCCACCATCTGTTTTACTTCAGCCTAATTTCCCAAATGCCACAAGTTAAAATGTAATGTAACAGAATGGCTTTTATAGGTCACCAGCAGAATCGAACTAAAAACTAAGTGAACAACTAAGAAGATCATAAAAGTATGGAATAGATGTGGGTAGAGTAGCTGAAATATGCTGTTACTCAGTACTGTTACTTTAAGGTTTAGTTCTTGAGTAGATGTACGTAGATGTAAGTAGTGGCCTATGTAATTAAGTGTAAAAAAAAGCAAGCTGATATATGACAATAATATGACATTATTAAATATAAGGACAAAGCATTAAAGGTCCTATATTACTCAAAATTGACTGTGAGCTTTAAGTCATTTTATAATGTTGTTACCTCCTCAAAAACACACCTGGAGTTGTGTTTTTTTCATTCACACATGTTTGAGTAATTCTGCATTATTAGTCTGTCTACATCTCCAAAGCTCAAAATGCTCTGTTCCACCTTGTGATGTCACAAAGTGGTATTTTTCAAGTTAACAGCTCCTTTCACCTTTAGTTCAATAGTGAAGGTGTATGGAGTTTAAAAACACAGCGGAGCACTTGGGAACATAGTGTTTTCTGTTTTATCTCTGTGAATGAAACAAAACACAACTCCAGGTATGTTTGTGATGAGGAAACATTATAACATAGATCAGAAAATAGTGTAATATGGGCCCTTTAAGCAAAAAATCTGGTATTCTTAAGGATATAAAAAAGGTAAAACAAAACACTTAAAAAGTGTTATTCCCAACAAATAAAATGTGTTCTGAAGGAGTCGTGCAGGAAACACAAATGTTTGAATGATTTCATATTGCCGACATAAAGCTTTAGTCACTTACTCACAGTGGGAAGAGTAACCAAAAAATCGATATTACTCAAATAGAAGTTAAACTATGGTGTTTGAAAAGTACTCTGAGAAATACAATTCATTCAAAACACTTCTGGCATATAAACAAGTGACACAGAGTTTTATATATGAGTGTTTATATATTTATTACGTATAATTATTAGTGGTAGATGCCTCTGAGGTCACTGCATTGCGATTCTGAAAAGATGGGTAGAAAGATATAGGGGAGTATGTAGAATCCCTCAGTCGTCCAGGTAGAATCCATAGCAAAAGGAGAAATTTAATTTGTCAACTGGACAGAGAACTACAACTAAGAGAAACTGTAAACAACTCCATATTGAATAGACTCACCTGACTAACAGAAACTGTATTTAAATATGTGTTGTCTCAGAGTAATTTTCATTGTAATTAAGCTTCTCCCTTCAAGCAGATAAAAAGCAGTGTCCACCAGCATCTGTCCAGAACTGAAGAAGCAGCTTGGATGAGCTGCGAAACGTATTCGACCAACAAACTCTGTCCAGTTGACAAATTAAATTTCTCCTTTTGCTATATAGGGGAGTAGTTACCTAATATTATGCTATTTTCTGATCTGTGTCATAATGTTGTTTCCTCATCAAAAACATACCTGGAGTTGTGTTTTGTTTCATTCACACGTGTTTAACACATAAATCCATATTTAGGCTTTCTATCTATCGCACAGAAAACATTTTGTGACACCTTGTGATGTCATGTGGTAATACATGTGGTAATAACCTCCATACACCTCCATACACCTTCACTGGAATTGCCTGTCTCTACTGAACTAAAGGTAAAATATATCTGTTAACTTGAAAACTGCCACTTTATGACATCACAAGGTGAAACAGAGCGTTCTGAGTTTTGGCATTGTACACAGACTAATAAAGCAGGGTTAGTCAAACGTGTGAATGAAACAAAGCACAACTCTAGGTATGTTTTTGACGAGGTAATAACATTATAGCATGACTTAAGCTCACAAGAGTCAATATTGTGTAATACAGGACCTTTAAGACATGATGTGTGTGTTTGGTATACCATTTATTACAATACTTTGACACAATCCTCTTTTCATTCATTTAGGCTGGTTTAATGACTACCCTGTCTTCTGCCCCCTAGTGAGCCAATTTAACATTACACTATTTCCTTTTAACTACCTCCCTGACATTATAAAGATGGGAGCTGTTTTGCATATAACAGTAATGAAAGTGTATCCAGTCAGAGCTCGGGGCCATTATGATAAAATGACACATGGTTTTTGGAGGTGATCTGATTATCATGGACATTAGCATCCTTGCCTCCTTTCCTATCTCCTCATTTGTCTCCTCTCCTTGCGTCCTTCTTCAGGTGCTGCTCCCTCTGCTAGTGTGGTGGCTAATGATACATGCTAATTGTTTTTAAATGGCTTGGAGTGCGGGCTTCTCCCGCTTCAATTCTATTAAGTTCAGCCGAGCATAAAACCTCTGAAATTCACAACAGTCTTAGTGAGATGCATGAATCAATACATCTAAGTACAATCGCAGTAGGAGAAACAAAGTATAGGTTTGTGTAATGGAAAATATAAGTCATTGGATCAGTTCTATAAGGCCATAAAATATTCTATATAGCAGATTGAACACAAGAAAATCATCGATCGCTTTCCTTTTTTGCAAATATATGGGAGACTGGGATTAACTACTATGCAAGGAATTAAATGTAACAGCTCTAGTATTGATCCAGTATTAAAAGAAAACAAGATATGCACAGCTCTAGAGATAAACTTCAAAAAATAAAATAAAGCAGACCCACATCTTTTAATCTATTACCCGCTCCAAGTTGTATTTGGAATGATTCGTGCATGTTTGAGAAATGTTTAATCACTTATTTTCAAGATGCCATATCAACCCCTGTTTTCACCACCACCAGCAAACGCCCACTGCTCTGTACTTACTTTGTTCTCCAGCTTTATTTACTTAATCAGTGTCATGTGTAGGATACGGCAGTGCTATGTAGTCATTTTGGTACAAATGCAAAAAAAAAAAAAAAAAAATCACTAGTGTGATCTGTAGCTGTCAGTCAAAGTTGCCAAGTCTTTATTGTGATGATGTTCAGTTTTCTAACGTGAAAATTAACAGACTTGTTTCTTTTTATGAACTCATTTTAGATGAATATTGAAATTTAAAATGAGCCTGCTATATTATAATCTGCACAAGCACAATATGTTCTTTAATAAATAATAAAATACTTTCACTTTTATCATTTTGACTCTTTACATTTTTCATTTACAGGCTTTTTACACCATATGTGGCAGCAAATGTGGAAGAAGACCTTTCTGAGGAAATACTTTGAGGGAATGGTCCATTTCATCACCAACCAAAACAACAGAGTGGCGTAAGAGTGAGGCCTTTCTTTTGGCTTTTCTTCTCAAACTGCTCTGACACAGTGTTCAAATACCTACATTTAGTTATCATTTGAGTATGTAATTAGTCATTGTTTAGTCAGTATTTTTATCCAGCAAAACTTGACGAAAACAATGACTTTAATCCACAAAACAGAAAGTGGCCTGTCTAAAAGTGTGCGTTTTCTTTTCCTCCCTCACTCTAGAGAGCACAGCCATGGCAGTAGCATTAGAGCCAATGGGAGTTAGATTGCCAACTCACTATTGTATAAAACTGACTCATTTAATTAAATGTACTCTCACAGCAGTAAAGACGTGTTCTGTTTGTCTAATAGACTTGTATACAGGCATCCAAGTCTCGTAAAACACAACTTTTACCTGAAACTTGTTTAAATGTCACTATATGAGAGACCATTATTGAATTTAGATAATCAGTACTTTTACTAGGTGCACAAATATTGAAATGTCAGTATATCGTATTCGTGGTATTGTTATCGTGGGTTGCTGTCTCGATATATCGCCAAGAGAACTGTTTGGTATTTTTTAGCATTTTTTTGTGTGGAAATTAAAAAGTACCCTGTGCAATATATTGATTATCACATACATCACCATATTGTGATAATATCGTATCGAATTGAATTGCGTAGGACCCTGTGAGCCCTATTATTCAATTGCTGCGATGTCAATTTTCGACACAGCTGCCATGGGGGCAAGTTGACAGAGGTGTGGCTGCTATTCTGTGCCACTGGCCTTTTTTGCAGACACATTTATTTGTATAAATTTAGACTTTTAAACATTTTAATCATTTTAATATAGTTCCTCATCTCATTTGATGATGAGATGAAAAAAATCTGAAAGTGCAATACTGGAAGCTAAAGATGCATTTAAGGTCCTATATTACTGATTAATTGATTCTTGTGAGCTTTAAGCCATGTTATAATGCTGTTAGCTCCTCAAAAACATACCTGTGTTTTGTTTCATTCGCACATGTTTGAGTAATTCTGCACTGAGAGTCTGTCTGCATCTCCAAAGCTCAAAATGCTCTAATCCACCATATAAGGTCATAAGATTTTCAGCTATCTTTTACTTTTTGTTCAGCAGAGATCGGAAATTCCAGGGCTGATTATCCGAATGATTCTAGTGAAGGGTATGGACTTTAAAAACACAATGAAGCACTTCCTGTATTACCACATGACATCATAAGGTGGAGAGTGTTTTCTACCGTTGTTTGTTCTTGTGTTTGTTATATTTGGCGTTTCTTTCAAGCTCTAAGGGTATACCATCTGTCACAATGCAGATGATATTTGCTTAGAATGGTCATCTCCATGGAAACAAGCTGCTACCCCATCAGAAAAGTTACTCAGTGCACCTTTAAACAACAGTCTCCACTTGCTGTGTCAGCTCCACCACTGCTTTATTAGTTACAGCGGGTTAGTTAAATAGTGATGACTTCCCGTTACTATTGACAACCGTCCCTTTATTTACGATCTGTCTGTGGGCTGTTAACCAGTCAAAGCTTCACTGGTTTAGCCTCATGTTTTTGTTAAGCAGGAGAATTATAGCTAGTTTCCCGGTTCACGACCGAGTTCATCTTCTTTTCAATATTATGGTTTTCCTGGTTCTAAGAAAGAGACACCCAGCTAGCACCTCCACGCTTCACCACCATTAAATAATAGAAAGCATGATTTTATTATTTTAACCCGATAATAGTTTCTGTCTGGTAATGATGTCTCAATGGAAGCTAAAGTGATTCCATTGCACTCTCTCAGGTGTTAATGGGGGTTGGTTGAATTGCTATTTTAAAACGTGTTCTATAGCGATCTCCTCTCAAATTATACATTTAAGTAACACAGTCCAAGATTTATATTCAAATTCACAACATCTAGGCTACTTAAAGGCCCCATATTACACTATTCTCTAATCTGTGTTATAATGTTGTTTCCTCATCACAAACAGACCTGGAGTTGTGTTGTTTCATTCACACACGTTTAACTCACAAATCCTGCATCTTTAGGCGGAGTTCTTCTCTCAAACGAAAACACTCTGTTCCACCTTCCGACAGTGCTCCGCTGTTTTTAAACTCCACACACCTTCACGAGAATCATTCGGATGATTTCAGTCCTGGAAGTACCAATCTCTACTGAACTAAAGGTAAAAGGAGCTGTTAACTTGAAAACTACTGCTACATGACATCACAAGGTGGATCAGAGCATTTTGAGCTTTGGAGATGTAGACAGACAATAATAAAGGATTATTCAAACATATGTGAATGAAACAAAACACAGCTGCAGGTATGTTTTTTGAGGAGGTAACAACATTATAACATGACTTAAAGCGCAAGAGTCAATCTGGCATAATATAGGACCTTTAAAATATGACTGTGGCTGGAAAAGTTTTGATAACATTACTTTTGACACTGACCATTGGTTACATGCACATTCAAAAGATCAAAAATCTGTTCTGATGTGTCAAAAATGGGTGAGGACTGATAAGAACCATGTGGAAACAAATGGTTTCTGTGTCGTGGTGCAATATCAGAGTGAAAGGACTACCAGTTCAAATTAAAACATGTTACTAGCTCACAATTCAACATCAGGTACAAAGCTTTTATACAGTGTTCTTACAAAACAACATGTAACCTAACCATAAATACCAATTACAGGTTAAGTTGCGAGACCAAATCAAAGATGCTAAGAAAAAACATGATTTAAGGATGGGAAAAAATAAATAAATAAGAGAAACTCATGCAAACATAAAAGTCAGAATGCTTTTAGTAATTAAAAAAACATACAACAAATTAATCCATGAGGAGAAACGGCATTTATTGCAACAGTTACCTCATTCCAATTATTTCAACACATTTCCTGTGTCTCTGTGCTCAGTTCTATCCACTAACATTTCCTTTACTCCATAAATACTCCTAAACAAACCTACTGGCAGCACTAGAGATTTGCTCCAAACCCTGACACGGCTTTTTTAACACCGAGGTAATTAAGGCTCTTTTAGTGTGCGTGTAGCTTGGAGACCTCCGAAACACAGCGCTGGTTCAATCTCACACCTCCCTGTGCCTCTGTGTGTGAGAATATCAGGCTAAAGTGACCTAATTTGACTAGCACTCCTGGATAGAGCGCACTAATTATGTATGAGCCGCCAGACTTTCCTGTGGGACATCCTCTGGCTCAGCTTCCCAGCCATTGAGTGAGTGAGTCCCCCGGGAGCCCCACTGCCACTAGAACTGATGGAGCTTTTTGAAATGTGTAATGAATTTGCATAGATTTCAATGCCTAGATAGTGGCACGTTTGAAAGATATACGTCCTACTTTAGAAATGTGTTATCCCCGTGGCGATGGAGAGACCTGTAGTTTAGTGCTTAAAGTGCATATGGTGAACTTAATCATTTTACTTCCTGGTTGGATATCAGCAGCAGATGTTGACTGTATATGTATAGACTGTATATATAAATGGACATACGTAGCCACCGCGTTCCATATATGAAATAAGCATGGGCGCGATTCCGGCTTCATCGACTCTGGTGCCAATTCACATTCTATTGAAAAACTCTCAACCCTCTCTCTGTCACTGCTGCTGTCAGGCTCCTCATTTTGGTCTTAAAATTTTCTCTTTACACGATTCTGGTGTTTTCACTGCGACATTTTGTCCACAAATCAAGATATGAACATTAATAACAGACAAATCAGGGGTCTCCTTTCCCCGAGGTCGCTCCCTCTAGTGTTATCAACAGGTCTGATCAACAAGCATTCACTCCCTGTAAAACTGTGGCTCATTGGTTGCTATGATTCTTGCAGATGAATTTGTAAATATGGAAATCGGCTCCAAATTCGCACCTATAACTGCAAGACTCGATGAGCTTCATTTGACTGGAGCAGAACGGTATGGGTGACGTCACACTCCCTTAATCCACTTCTTTATACAGTCTATGGATATGACAAAAACTGTTACCTAGCAACCATAATGTTAACAAGGGCCAAAATTGCACAATAGAGTAATAATTCCTTCTGCATAAATTCTCCCTGCATTTTGGATGGAATTTTCTGTGTGGATGCCATAGCTAGAGGTGTTCATACTTTGACATCATGCTGGGGGTGTGTTGCATATACGTTTATGGCGGAATGTTTCTGCTGTTACCGTGGTGACACAATGCACACATTAGCAAACACTGTCAACACATTTTCAGGAGCCTGTGAGCTATACGAGGGTTCATGATCCTTTTTAGGTATTTGATTTTCAACAAAAATAGTGAGAGTGACTAACTGAAAAACTGTTGACTGTAATGTTATTGAGAGGGACTTGTTTAAAGGCACAAAATCAGATCACTTAATTTTAGCAAAGTCAGTTCTTTATGGACAGATTGTGTTAAAACAAAGCACAGATTAAAATCTAAAATTAAAATTAAAACCACCCAACCACGTGATAATTAGAAAATCATGAAAGCCTGCTATATGCACTTTAACATTTGATATCCGCCAAGGGAAAGCAGGGCCCATTACTTCAGACAGATGTCTAATTGAGAGATGGATGTGGCACCAGCAGGTAGAATGTGACACTGAAGACAGACGCAGAGGTGATGATGGAGAGAAGGTGTATTCTTGTGGATAGTTTTGTGATGAAGAGGAAATGGAAATTTCATTTGCAGAATTTTAATGTGGTGTTTCAAATGTAGACTGCCTAATATTCAAAGTTTTCATTTTTGACACTGATATAAAGTGCAAGAACGAATTGTCTAAGATTCCCAGTTTGACTTTTCAGAGCTTTTGACCATGTTGTAGCTGTTTCCCGTACTCATTTTTGTGCTTTGTGCATGTTTGAGCAATCTTTAATCACTTATTTACAAGACGCCATATTGCAGAACAATCCCCGTATTCACACCGCCCACTGCTCTGTACTTGCATCATTCCCAAATTGTATTGTCTTCAATGATCAGTGATGTACGTAGGATTTGTGTTGCGTAGTCATTTTGGTGCAAATGAAAAAATGATCTGCTACTCATCAGCAACTTCACGGCTCTTTGTTGTGATGATGTTTACGGCAACGTCAGCTCCTGTTGGGCACCACGAGTCGTTTTAGATGAATATTGCAATTTAAAATGTGCAAATTAGACGATAATGATCCACATGTGTCGTAGGTTATAACTATAAAGCAGACACAAGCACAATATGAGGTCTTGAAGAAACCTACCTGGACAATACGGCATCATTACATTTATATGAACTACTATGTACAAACTTAATGGCAACATTGTGTAAGCATGAAGCAAGAATAAAATAGCATGCATAATTAAATTGGGCTAAGTCACATGTATATTTGTTTCATTGATTTAAGAGTTCTTGTATGTGGAATAGTCTTCAGTGCACTGGCGTGTTGGTGTGTTTGCAGAGGTTGAGCTAAAGTCACTATAAGAGAATCTATTGCCTCACAGGATAAGAGGAGCCTGCCCTTTGATAAAACAGAGGAGAACCAGACCATTACAAGACCCAAGTGACGCACAAAGGCTTTTAAATAGGCCTAAAGCTAAAGGACACTGGAACATTTTAACCTCCCGATCAGCTAAACGTCACCATGGAGAGAAATAATGCTCATCTAGGGATATATATGTTCTACTATCCATCTTACAACTGGTGATTTCCAACTGTTTTATGGACCATTTTATCAATTCACAGGTTGTTTAGTTTTGTTTTTATCACTCAAGCTTTTGAAATATATATATTTTTAATCAAACATTTTAATTAGGCCAATTTACAGATCTGATCTAGGGGGAAGCTTGCCCGCTCATAGTAAGAATGCATGTTTTCAAGCTATATTTGAGCAAGAAAAACACATGTAATGAATAAGATGAGTATGTCTAATGCTATATTGTGGAACATTCTAGGCCAAGGATGTCCAACATTTTTCTTCCGGTGAGCTACCTTTACAAAAAGAGAATGCCAAAGAGCTACTACTTTTAGAGGTCACAAGAAATTGAGCATAAAAAACCTATAAAACATAACATAAAAAACCTATAAAACATAAACCTTTATCCATTTTTTAGTTAAGTTAGGCATCAAAATACATTTACAATGGTAATTCATCAAATTTGTGTGACTCAGCACAATGTGTATAATTCAGAAGTCCTATGGCGAGCTACTTGGAAGGGGCTACAGGTTGGAGACCCCTGTTCTAGGCAAAACAAAAACATGTCCATGGAGACAAGAAGACAACAGTCGTCCCAACAGAGAAATTAGACAGTGCATCTTTAAAATATGTCAGTGTTTTCCCCATATGTTATTGATAGATTATTAGAATATTATCACATTCAAACTTTACTATAAATAATTTAAAGGTGTATTTAAAGGACCTATTTGCTCTATTTTCTGATGTATGTAAAAATGTTGTTTCCTCATTAAAAACATACCTGGAGTTGTGTTTCTTTCCTTCACACATATTTAACACACACACCGTGCATATATAGGCTGAGTTCTAATCTCAAACAGAAAACTATTGTGATGTCATATGGTAATACAGGAAGTACTCCATTGTGTTTTCAAACTCCATACATCTTCACGAGAATCATTTGGATAATTTCAGCCCTGGAATTGCCCATCTCTACTGAACTAAAGGTAAAAGGTTGGTAGGTTAACTCAAAAACTACCTCTTCATAACATCTCAAGATGAAACTGGGCATTTTGATCTTTGGATCAAAGACAGACTGAAGGATTACTCAAACGTTTGAATGAAACAAAACCCAAATCCAGGTATGTTTTTGAAGAGGAACAACATTTCAACATGGCTAAAAGCTCACAAGAGTCAATTTTGTGTAATATTGGACCTTTAAAGACGCTGTACCTGATTTTCACTTAAACATGAAAAACAGAACTAATTTACAGTCCAAAGTTATTCCTCACTTACCTTATGCATTCTGAGCATTCTAATTATTCACTTCAATGAGTTTATAAGCACTTTTCAAAACTGTCACCGACCATAGTTTTGCTGTCATTAATGCTAACAACAACTAGCATGCAAACTGTGCAAGATGCAGACACAGCAGCCAAATAGGAAGTGAACATGGGGGCACTTTTGGCTCCATCGATTCTGACTCCTCTTTCTGTAACTGCTGCAGTGAGCCTCGTCATTTTGGTCTTAAAATGTTCATATTAACCTGCTCAACATGATCCTGGTGTTTTTATTTCACAATTTTATCTGTAAATAAATTCCTATTCCTAATATGGAACTCGGGTCCAAATTCACTCCTATAACTGCAAGCCTCTGTGAGCTTTGTTTGACATTTGACTGGAGCTGAACGCTATGAGTGACGTCACACTGCCTTAGTCCACTTCTTTATTCAGTCTGTAAGCAGTACTAAGGCAAGCCAAAATGACTACAAATACATGAAAATAAGGTAGAGACCCTTTCAGTTTAGCAGTAGTATGAGCTCCTCTGTAGGGCTGCGTCTCTCCATCAGTTTGCATCATCCTGTTTAGAGCTAAAGTTGTGCTCAGGCTCCTGCAGAGACACCAGCCACATGTGAAATCGGAAAATGTGAGAAACCAGGAAACCACAATAAAACGTGAGAGGTGAAGGAAGGTGAATTTGGAGATAAAGTCTAATGGGGTAGAAAGCTTTAAAATTCAGAAATAAACTCATTAGACATCACATTATAACTGATGTAGCATAGATATTTTTATTATAGTAAAATGGTAATGGTCTCAGGCAGTATTGGCATTTCATTGGGTACTTAACACTGAAGAACAACTCACCCATTTACATACATTCAAAGAAGATGGGTTAAGTGTCTTGCTCAAGGACACAATGACAATCTATGTACTGGTGGGAGCTGGGATTGAACCACCAACCTTTGCATTACTGGGAAAATTTGGCCCCATCTTATTGTGGCACACTCAAGTTCATGTTTTAGAAGATGGGAAAATAGGTAAGGATTTGAGCAAATCAAATGGATGAACAATATATAATAATGTCTGTACTTTCTTGGTTTCTCCTCTGCTTGCTTTAGACCTGGTTTAGTTCTGGTTTAAACCTGGTTAAGTCCTGATTTAGACCAAGTTTAGTCTTTGGTTAGATCTGGTTTAGTCCTGGTTTAGAGCAGCTCTAGGTGTGGGGTGTTCTTGACCTGCAATGGTGAGTATCTATGAGACGTTCTTCAGACCCAATTGAGTTCTGAGTTAGACCTGGTTTAGTCCTGATTCAGACCTAGTTAGTCCTTGGTGATGCAGCTCAGGTCTGAGGTGTTTCAGGTCTGCAGAAGTCATTTGCATCTATCAGATGTAATTTAGATCTAATTTAGTCCTGAGTTAGAGCTAGTGTAGTGCTGGTTTAGTCCTGTATTAGACCTGGTTTATTACTGGTTTAGTCCTGGTTTACTTCTTATTTAGACGTGTCATGGGTTTGTACAGAATAAACGGAAAAAACAAATGATGGCTCAGTCACAAAAATTTCACTTGAGTGTTTTTTATTCATACCATAGCCCAACAGTTCAGAGAACAATATTTTTAGTGCAGGATGCATTCCAAAAAAACAAAGTATTTACAGCAACACTTACGCAAAAAGCCAGTACCCACACAGTCAGGCCAACCACCAGAAGAGCAGAGCTCCCCCCACATACCCCTTAGCCCCTCCCCTGGGCCAACCAATTAACAAAAAATAGGGATTTAAGGTTTAACTTAGAAAAAAACTGTAATCATAACCATAAAGCATATTGTATATCAACATAATAAAAATGACTTAAATAACCCTCCATATGGATTGGCTTCAGAACCACTCTGTGAATGTCCTGGAGTGGCCCAGCCAGAGTCCAGACTTGAATCCGATTGAACATCTCTGGAGAGAGCTGAAAATGGCTGTGCACAGACGTCTCCCATCCAACCTGATGGAGCTTGAGAATTACTGCAAAGAAGAATGGGCAAAACTGCCTAAAGATCGGTGTGCTAAGCTTGTGGCATCATATTCAAAAAGACTTGAGGCTGAAATTGCTGCCAAAGGTGGATCAACAAAGTATTAAGCAAAGGCTGTGAATACTTATGTAAATGTGATTTATTAGTTTTCTATTTTTAATAAATTCAAAAACTGTCAAAAAAACTTTTTTCACATTGTCATAATGGGGTATTGTGTGTAGAATTTTGAGGTAAGAGATGAATTTAATACAATTTGGAATGAGGCTGTAACATGACAAAATGTGGGAAAAAGGAAGCGCTGTGAATACTTTCCGGATGCACTGTACCTCACCTTTGTGATACAGGGGACACTGAAGATGGGACAATTTCATGCAATTCAATTTATAACAATGGGCTTGTCTCTTTTTCATGATGGATGAGGACAGGAAAAGGGATAACAGAAGGAACATTATAACAAATATTTATTTACAAAAATATATACACTCCATCCAAGGAGGGAAATTTATCCCAACTGTGCCTATGCCTCTAGGAGAGCACATGCGACCTCCAATCGAGCCTTCAAGACCTCTTCAGGGTGTGTCTTGATTGATGTGATGTCGCCGTTTTTCAGAATCTCTTCTGCAAACTTCAAAATGCAATTTTAGGCATTCAGTTACATATAACTGGATAGATATAAGAGAAAGAAATTAATGGAAATACTGAAATCTTTACCTTTAAAACCCAAATCCCACAGCTACTGCTGTCTTGCTGCTGGTCATGAACAACAGTTTGAACATTTCTGTCTTGGGACTTCACGGCCTGCCATCCTCGAGAAGTTCCTATCATTGTGTGAAAAGCATAACAAGCATATGCTATACATGACACACATTATCACATACAAAAGACCAAGGACTTCAAATTTTTCTCAAACTTTACCTCCAATTTCATAGGGTCTTGCGCACATACTTCTCTTCATTACCCAGTGGATCAACAAGAGAGTCTTTTCTGACATGTTGACAATCTATAAATGTTTACCACATTCATGTTATTCCATCACACTGACATATTTACGTAGCAAACCCCTTAATACAAATTGACATTACACATACATTATTATACATTACTTACGTATTGTACTTACTACAATACTTATACTCATACTTATACATTTACCTTTATGCTTTGCAATGGCTGTGCAACAGCCAAAGATCTTCCAGTTCTAATTGGCTGAACAAAATGAGTCCATAACATAATACAGAAATAAGTCACATCCAACACATACCCAACTGTCAATATCCACTGACATGCCAACCCAGTAAAATCTGGAGCATATTGCTGCTCTCGTTTTAATGACTCAGTATGTCCCCCAATTGGTGATGAATGGAATTCAATGAACAGTGATCTGGCTTCATCTCTTGTTTGGATCACTCTTCTAGTATCTCCGTAGAAGCGCTGTCCATCTGCAGTGAACAATCACAAAGTGATAAACAACAACATTTTCCGAGACATGAATAAATTTGAACACACCTTTGCCTACTTACCCTTTACTGTAAACTTCTGACAATAACTTCTGAGACTTGGTATACCCTTCTGGGTATTCCCCCCTAGTCAGGTACTCAAAAACCTCCTTGCATCTCTCCATATTTGCGTTCACAAATGTAACAAACTGTAAAACACAAAACAAAACATTTTTTACTATGTAGGTAGCCCATTTTACAGTAAGGTAGCCTAGTTCTTTAGTCTTCCAAACCTATCCTACTCGTTTATAGAACCATAACTTAATTCATACAAGTGTAGACCTAGTAGATAGGCTTACAGGAATTGTTAGATTTAGTCATTCTAATCAAAGGCTAAATATAGGCTAATTATACAGCGCCTTTCTAAACAAAGTTACAACGTTTTCTACGTTCACATGGAAAAAAAATAACAAAATACGACGTAATGAAAACGATTAGCTACCCGAGGCAGAAACGATTACCATCTGACGTAGGTATTCTGCCGCAAATCTAATATGCACATATCGTTCCTTACATGCTTAATTGTTTAAAACATACAATAAAACCAATACACTGTTAAAATGTTACTCCACTTCTGCCTCGGGTAGTTGAAATTGACGGGCATTTAAACTCTAACAGCACTTAGGGGTGGTGCGCATGCGTGCGCAGTAGCGCTTGGGAGCTCAGATCGACGGGTAGGCCATATCGATAGGACACCGGATTAGTACTAAATCAGGTCTAGATTAGTCTTGGTTAGACCTGGTTTAGTCCTTGTTTTGTGCAGCTCTTGCAAGGTGTTTTCTACAGTGGTCAGTAAAAAGTAATCATAACAGTGAGTAATAACAATGGCAGTCAAAGAACAACGACAATAACATAACTTTTTTGAAATACAACTAAAATAACTATAATTCTGATTAATGGTCCTTGGACCTAACAAGCTAAATTAAATCTGCTGTAGAATCACTGTGTTGAATATTTAATAGTAACAGATGAGCAGCACAGCACAGCAGTGCACATCCTGGCTGGTTTTGTGCTTGGTTTAAGTCGGGCCCCAAAAGAATGTAGAAAATCTATTTGGTGCTGAGATAATGAGAGAGTTACACCAGAACTCTACAAATGATGTCAAATCCACTTTCTGTAATTACCTCCAGTGCACAGGCAGGAGCACATGACGCAGAGCTGAAAAATACAAATTGTACAGGTGTATTAAAGCTCACTTTTCTGACCTGTAACTTGGCCTGGTGGCGTCACCTGCTTGTTTCAAACGAGATAGATAAGTTTAATGCCATACTGTGGAACATTCCAAGCATTGTTATTGTAATTGCAATTGTAATTATAAATACATGCATTTATTCAAAATTATTGTAAATCCTAATTTAATAATGTTACATTGGTTAATGTGTCTTGCATTGACTTCCCCATCATAGGTTGATGCACCAAATCATCTGCAGGACTTTGCATTATTTGGCATGTTTTTTCTGTCAGATGCCCTTCCAAGAACAATCTTATATCTTGCAGATGGACTAGGATTAAAATGGTTCATGATTTTCCGTGGCTGGTTTGAAGAAAGAGTGAAATTTCAAATCTGAATCAGTAAATAGACATGCATTTTCTTGAATTCTCTACAGGAGAAGAAGTAGAATTATGCTGATTGGTACAGAATAGCTGCACGGCTTGTGCAAGTGTAAAAAAAAAATGTTTCAATGTTCGAGAACATTTTTGAAATTTCTCAAATTGTAATAATTTCAGGAAGTCTGAAATAGCTGCATTTTTATAGCACATCTGTTACAAATTCATTTTTTTCCCGCAGACATGGGCAACAGATATTACATATGTAGTTCTGTTACCAAGCAACCAACAAGGACAAACACTTGTCTAAATTACACAATAATTATGATTAGACAAAAAAAAAAACAAAAAAAAAAAAATAGAATCTTGTATTTTGTTAGATTAGTATTTAATCTGTCAGAGAAACCTGTTCCTTATGTGTATTTTGTTTCTGTGGAATTTTCTGTGTTGATGACCGGTAAAGATAGATGGACGTTTATTGTCCCCAGGGGGAATTCTTTTTCACAGACACTGTCAAACAGATACAAACAATAAAGGCAAAACAAGGCAAAAACACACACATTCTGATGAGGATCCAGATTACTGTTGACTGTTGAGAGCAATGATGGCAAAAGGGAAAAAGCTTCCTGAGGCTTAGACTGTAACCTATATAAATGGACATTGCTAATCGCTGTGTTCTAAATGGAAAGTGAGCATGGGGGCACTTCTGGCTCCATCGACTTTGTTTCCAGTTAACTTTGCAATGGAAAATTTTCACACCCCCCCCCCAGCCTTGTCTTTTTAGTCTTAAAATGTTCGTATTAATCCGCTTTACATGATCCTGGTGTTTTTATTATGGTATCTTGTCTGTAAATAAATTCCTAATATGGAACAGGCTCCAAATTCGCCCCATTAACTGCTAGCTTCCATGAGCTTTATGTGACTGAAGCCGAACACTATGGGCCAAAGGGGGAAAGGGATTCTAGTTTTTTTGCATCAGTTTTTTTTTTTTTTTTTTTTTAACATTTCATCATTTTTCTTCACGAACTGCCACTTAACTAATGTAAAACTATGACGCATATTTACCACAGGAACTATCCCACCAAACCAAATAATAATTAGAAAAACATGAAAACCTGACCACTTTAACTGTCAGTAATAATTCATAGTGGTAGTTGTAGATTTCTATCCAGTGACCATGTCCCTCGAGACATCCACACGTTTTCAAATTAGCGTTTGGTTGCCATGGAAACTCTGAAGTCTTGAGTTATGCTTGACCGATGGGAGCTATAGTTAATAAAGATTTTATTAACAGGATACAGGGTCAGATAGAGGCTCGTTTGACATTTTAGTGCATTGGGGTGATTGGCAGTTCATCACGTCTTAAAGGGCCCTTATTACTCTACTTTCTGATCTGTGTTATAACGTTTACCTCATCACAATTGTACCTGGTGTTGTTTTATTTCATTCACGAATCCCGCATATTTAGACTGAGGTCTTCTTTCACATGCAAAAGACACTGTTCCACCTTGTGATGTCATGTGGTAATACAGGAAGTGCTCCACTATGTTTAAAAAACGCTTTAAACCTTTACTAGAATTATTTGGATAATTTCAACCCTGGAATTGCCAATCTCTACTGAACGAAAGGTAGAGGGTAGATGTAAACTTGAAAACTGCCACTACATGACATCACAGGGTGGAACAGAGCGTTAATAAACCAGGGTTACTCAAACATGTGTGAATGAAACAAAACACAACTCCAGGTATGTTTTTGAGGCCTAAAACTCACAAGAATCAACTGTGTGTAATATAAGAGCACATGACAGATTTCCATGTTTTAATTTTTTTATTATGACTTTGTTTAGTGGAATAGTAGGCCTACCTGTTGTAAATATTTATCGTAGTTTTATATTAAGTGGTAGTGTGTGGGGGAAAAAAGTTGGAAAGGTACACAAAAATAAAGAAAGTAGTGGTAAGATCTAAAATGGAAATACCTCTACAGGAGTCATCAATACACATAACTGCATCCAAAATGTAGGGACAATTTATGAGCAAGGAAGGCATTTTTTGATAGTTTAAATGTTCACTCAACAAAATAAAGGTGTATTTTTACTAATCTAATCGTTTTGACTGTTGGTAACACTGTGGTTGCTAGATAACAGTTAAGGAATTACAATCACATCTGCTGCCCGTGTCCATCCAGGAAATCAAAAGATAAACTTCACCAAAATTAAAAGGCTAGAAAGATTTGGCAGGATTTTGAGTAAAAATTAAATCTTAAATCTAATGACTATGTTTTTGTGTAATGAATAGTCTAACCTGTCATATGCACTTTAACACTGCACAAGATCTGCTGATCCATCCAAACTATGAGTGAATGTGTTTAATTCAGTAAATATCAGAAGAGAAAAATTGCATTCATTATTATTTATGAGCCTTTGGATTTGGAATAATATTAATATGTAGTCAAAAAAATGAAGTAAAAATGATTTGTTTTGACTTTGTTCATGAACTGTGACTAAGTGTGTTTGTGACAAGATAAAATATGTTTATTATGAGATCATAATTATTTTTTCACAGAGGACTGGACACAAAAAGCGTTCAGCACAGCACCCCCACAATGCTGTTTAACTTTCTGGAAACGCTACATAGATGACATCCTGGAAAAAATATAGCCAGGACACACGCAAGAACTCACGAACCATATCAAAACACAAGACAGTACCGGTAACATTCAGTTCACGCACAAGGAGGAGAAAGATGGAGCAATATAATTTTTGGACCATTAAAATCCACCACATCGTAGAGGCAGCATCAGAATAACAGTATACAGGGAACCCATGTATCTACTCTGGACATCTGAACGGTGGAATGGTCTCATATACATTCTACTGCCAAATGAGAATTGCAAAACTTCCAGCATAATTCTACTGTAAAGCTGTGAAAACCTGCTAAAAAATGTAATTCAAATGACAACAGTCCCAATACTCCAAAAATTACAGGTACAAATACCAAAAGTATTGAAGTATTGAATCCAGCAGCATTTATGTAGTTATTATAGTATTTCTCTAGATGTATTATAGTATTTTTTACAAGTTCAAGTTACTTTTACAGTTACAGTTGTCAAGTTACTTGTTCAAGTGCAAGTTCTTTGAACGGGGTGGGCTAGTCCGCTAGTCCAGAGGAAAAATACCAAGGCAGAATTTTGTTCCCAGTCCGACCCTGTTCACTGCCCTATGAAGACACTAAGCTAATATAGAGCTATCAGTATCCAGTATCCTCTTTTCTGACTGTTCATAAGGGAGATCTTGTAAGATACACTCTGAAAGACTGTGTAAAAATCCTATTCCTAATATAAGCCAGGACTGAGCCAGAACTGAGCCAGGATTGGGCCAGGACTAAACCAGGACTAAGCCAGGACTAAACCAAGACTGAACCTGGTCTAAACCATGACTGAACCATGCTCCTCCCTCCTGGACCTCGCTGGGCCCCCTTGCAACAGGCTCGACTGTCGACTGGGGCGCACTATCCTCTGTGCGCCCCAACTTCGCTGAGCCGCCAGGGCGGGGACCGGCCCGCGTACACAGGCACCACCCCACGAACCAATGCTGATTCACCCCTAGATTTTCTGTATTTCTGTGATAATTTCTAATAATAATAATAATAATAATAATAATAATAATAATAATAATAATAATAATATAGTTATTATAGTTGTTATTATTGGTAATGATTTACACGGTTTGTGTAATATAGCATGCACAAGGTGAGGGGCATTTTGGGGGGAAAGTACTGCATTTTATCATTCAAAGGTGACATTTCATGAAAATTCTGCAATCAAAGATGCCTGCCGTCATAAGACGTCACAATATGCAAATTAGATGGGTAAATTTAATCCCTACATAAACTTTCATCCTTAATATTTCTCAAATTTACAGAAAGTCTCTATCTCTTATCCCTTAAGTTTATAGCCTTTTGAAATTAAGATGTAAAACTCAAAGTTTTAGGAAAAAAAACACTGACTATCTATATCTATATCTATCTATCTATCTATCTATCTATCTATCTATCTATCTATCTATCTATATATATATATATATATATATATATATATAAATTGCCATGTGGGATCATGGGTACATGGGTAATGTTGGCTTATGGGCTGAGCATCATACAGCTTACCATAAGGAGGCTTCTTAAACATGCATGGATGACATACAAAACCAATTCAGGTATGTTTTTGATGAGGGAATAACATAACATCAAATCAGTCTTTATTGTTATATTGCTGTACATACAACTGTAGTGCAGACAAGATGATATTGCGTTTCTCCAGATATCAGTAAAACAAAAGTACATAATTGAAAACACACTCACAACCCCCTGCCTCCCCCACCCCAACAAATCCATTCACACATTCTTGAGACAGATCTGGTTAGAAAACTGCAGTTGCAGTTTAAAGTGACTGGAATAGCTGCCTGTATATAAAGTGCCAGTTAAAGTGGCTGAGTGAGATAAATACTTAAAAACGAAGCTAAAACAATTACACACACACACACACGCACGCCCGCGCGCGCGCGCGCACACGCACGCACGCACACACACACACACACACGATGTACATGAGCAGTAGTATATAGGATCAACTGTTCAGCAGCCTAATAGCTTGTGGGAGGAAGCTGTTAATCAGTCTGGTGGTTCAGCCTCTGATGCTCTGGAATCGTTTGCCTGATGGCAGCAGTTCACAGTGCTTGTGTAGAGGGTGACAGTGGTTCTTGACAATGTTCGGTGCCCTGCTCCTGCAGCGGCTCCAGAAAAGTTCTTGGACAGAGGGGAGGGAAACTCCGATTACCCTCTCAGCTCCCCTAACTATCCTCTGCAGGGCTTTTTTGTCTGACATACTGCAGCTGGAGTACCATGTTGCAATGCAGTATGTCAGAACACTCTCCACCGCATCTCTGTAGAAGGTCCTGAGGATGCTGGTGGAAAGAGAGACTTGTTTGAGTTTCCTCAGGAAGTGCAGTCTCTGCTGGGCCCGTTTCCTGATCCCTGAAGTGTTCTTGCTCCAGGTCAGGTCCTGCGAAATCTGCATTCCAAGAAACGTGATGTTTTCCACTCTCTCCACTGTGCAGCCGCTGATGCTGAGAGGAGCATCTTCAAGCTGTGACCTCCGGAAGTCAAGTCTACTTAGCTCCTCTTCATAGTAGAGAGCTCCAAAAAGTTGATTTAGCATAATACTCCCTCTTTAATTTCACCTAATGAATGAAATTCTGTTAAATTCTTTTAAAACTTTTCAACTGTTTTCCTAAGGGCAAAAAAGTTTCTTGACCTTAACCTAGTTATTAGCTAAGTATTAAAATTGCATTATCTAATTTATCTCATGTCCAATACCACTTTTGATAAAGTACACACCAACAGCTAATACAATCCATTGTTTTTGTAACAATTAGCAAGCTGAAGTATAAACATATATTTATAAAAAATATATCATGTGAATCATTTATTTAATGTAACCACTATACAGCTGGGTCTAGTTTAGACATATTGCCCAGCCTGCTTTGAAATTCTTAAATGCCTAAAACAAATATAACTAAGGAGCAAGCTATGGACCTATGAGATACAGGCTTTTTACACCAACTGTGGCAGCAAATGTGGCAGAACACCTTCCAGAGGACATACTTGGAATGACTGGCCCATTTGATCACCAGTTAAAACACCAGAGCGATGTAAGAGTGACTGTTATGTTCACCTGGCTCATCCTGGACACTGCTGTGATGCTGCAGGACACAGATGAGGGACACTTTTAGCGCCTCTTCTCCTCAAACTGCCCTGACACAACATCTGCTGACCCTCCCTGACCAGTCCTCCTGTTAAACTGCACTGAGACATTTGACTGAGACCCAAAGGCCACTGAGAAGCGCAGTGTAAATGTTGCTGCACCAAAACTTGAATTTCCCTTAGGAACAATAAAATCTCTCTCTAAAGCAGACATTATATGATACAAAGAGTAATTCAGAGTAGAGTAATAGAGTAAAATAGAGTAAACTCATATAGAAGATTTAACCATGTCTCAAATCATGTTTCTTATTAGTTTCTAGCTTGTCTGAATAATAGTGTGCTGTCAGACTTGCTCACTGTTCGAACCTTGAGCATAAAATTGTTTTTGTCAAACATCGACTCAAAAAGAAAAGATCTCAAGGAAAATGACTCCTCACAAACTTTCACACTTCACAGAACGGAAGCCATTCGTATTTTCACCTTGATTTAGATAAAAAGAAACCACTTCAGTACATTTTACCTAATAACAATAACAAACTCTTGACTTGAAGGTGCACTATGCCTGCCAACTGCTTGTCTCCATGGAGATATTCTTGCTTTGCCTAAAATGTTCCACAGCATAACATTGAACTTGTCTTCCTCCATGGTAACAAACACAAATGGACACAAATTGACACAGGGAGACAAACTAACTGTAAAAGTATCTATAGCTTCAGTGCCATACTTTGCAACATTTCAAGCATAGCAATAACATCTCTATGGAGACAACCAGAAAAATTACATAGTGCTCCTTTAAAACATAGCATCCATGTAGAATGTTGTTGACCCCTTTCTCTGCATACACTACATCCTGCCCCTTGGTCACATAATCTGCTCTGCCTGTCCACCAAATCCATAACCCCAGCTACTCCATCCCGACCACCTGCATTTCTGAAATAAAATCCTGGCTCCAATCTAACTTCCTCCAACTCAACTGCGACAAAACGGAAATGATCGTCATCAGTCCCAAAATACTCACCTCATCATCTCCATCGACGGCTCCTCAGTCCCCTCCTCCTCACACCTCCATAACCTTGGCGTCATCTTCGATCAGACCCTTTCCTATGAACACCACATCAAACCTATCGCCAAAACTGCCTTCTATCACCTCTGGATGTCCCTCTCCCCTCAGTCTGTTGACACCTCATCCACGCCTTTGTCACCTCCTGCCTCGACCATATTTTACCCTCCAAACTCCTCAACAGGCTCCAGTACATCCAGAACTCTGCTGCCCTCAGAGATCTCCACTGGCTCCCGCATCCCTCAGTGCATCCATTTCAAGCTCCTCACCATTGTGTACAAGTTCCTCCATAACCTGGCCCCCACCTACCTCTCTGAAGGGGGGAGGGGAGTTCTGCAGTCACGTAACTGCTAACAACAACTAGCATGCTAACACACACTTCTTATTATTGAGCAATAAAACACTTTACAATTAGATGTAACAATATTTTTGACCTCAAGATCTGCTTATACAACATACTTGTAATGAGGTGAGACAAAATAAAATCTGCTTCTGTGACTAAAGCTTCTCTTGTAAAAATATGCTCCATCTGTTTGTCTCCATGGAGATAGATACGTTATAATGCCATACTGTGCACAATTCCAAATGTGCAAGGAGTCAATCAGGAAGCAGATCCTCCACAAGAAAAGTTACTGAATAATAGACTGGACTGTACTCACACCAAAATCAACATATTAGGGTTTGTTGGTCGTTTCTATTGATGTGTGCTACAAACTCGACACTGAGCAAGTCTCCACAACTCACGATAAGTCCTGTTTTAACATCTCCATTGACTCTAATGAGTGTAATTTAGACAAGACCTGCAGGGGGCACTGTTCTGACAAACAATCAAACAACGTTGCGTAGTCCACCTTTAATACTGTACCAAAGTTATGCAACCATGCCTACATCTTATCATGAATACACAGTGCATTCAGAGTTGACCCACAGCGCCCCCTTTCTTTAGACGCAGGGGATCCCAGACTGTCTCCTACACTTGAACAGCCCACACACAGAAGACACAGATCAGGTCTTCATTGTGAATCATACGATGAAGGAGGAGAGACCAGAGGTAATGGACACCTCTGAGACAAATGTGCACTCTGGTTATACAAGCCTTGGTTCAGTTCAGATAGAGGAGAAGGTAGGAGTATTTATGTCTTCTTTCCACTCCTTTTGCACAAGATATTGCATAATTTCTCTGGCTACTTGGACTACTTGGAGATGTTGTTTTTTTTTGTGTTTTTTTTCTCCCACAGCATTAAATGTCCATCTTCCGTTTATTGAGTTACTTGTGTTTTTCTTGCATTCATGCCGTGAACGGGTTCACCTTTCCGCAAATCTGACCTGCAACTTTGCCTGTAGTGTCACCTTCTTCTCCCTGCCGAGTTAGATAAGTGGAATGCCATACTGTGGAACATTCCAGGCAAAGCAATACCTCTCCATGGGGACAGGAAGATGGCAGACACTTCACCAGAAAAGTTGCATAGTGCCCCTTTAATGCCATACTGTGGAACATTACAAAGCAATAACGTTTTTGAGAGACAAACGGATGACGCCCCCTTCACCAGATATTTTTATTATGCAATTGTAAAGGTCCTATATTACGTTTTGTTTCATTCAAATGTTTTATTATTAATCTGTCTACATCTCCAAAGCTGAAAATGTTCTGTTCCACCTTATGATGTCATGAAGCAGAAATTTTCAAGTTAACAGCTACCTTTTAGCTTTTGTCCAGTAAAGGGCAATTCCAAGTAATCCAAATGATTCTAGTGAAGGTGTATGGAGTGTGAAAGAGACAAAACACAACTCTGGGTATATTTGCAATACAAGAACGTTATAACATGGATCAGAAAATAGCAAAATGCAGACTCTTTAACATAGCTAGCATTTATGCAAGTTTAAACACTAAGATGTTAAAAATTGGATTGGACTCTAGTTACAGTTCTAACACTCTCTTCTCACTTCTCTCTCACCTCACACCCAGCTCTGCACTAGTGTTTTTCAGTGCTTGGCTTCTTCTGTAAACAAGCCCACTGTATGAATCGTTATTAAAGAGCTTAGAGATACAAATACATAAATAAGTGAATACGCAGGCTGTGAGGAAGGCTGCTGCTACGACCGCCAAACTCACAAGCAACACTTTGAGCCCACACAGACCGGAGTCGTCAATGAGTGGGCTGAGTACAAGAAATTTCCAAGGACAAAATACTTCTAAGAATAACAAGGTAAACAAAAAAAAAAAAAGGACCCTATTGGTTTTAGTTTGATTAGCGGTCTTATATTACACAAAAGGAACTCTTGTGAGCTTTAGGGCATGTTATAATGTTACTTCCTCAAAAACATACCTGGAGTTGTGTTTTGTTTCATTCACACATGTTTGAGTAATCCTTTATTATATATCTGCATCTCCAAAGTTCAAAATGCTCTGTTCCACCTTGTGATGTCATGAAGTGGTAGTTTGCAAGTTAACAGCAACCATTTATCTTTTGTTTAGTAAAGATTGGCAATTCCAGGGCTAAAATTATCCAATTGATTCTAGTGAAGGTGTATGGAGTTTAAAAACACAGTGGAGCACTTCCTGTATTACACCATGACACTGCAAGGTGGAACAGAGTTTTCCTGTTTGGTTTGGTTGAGTTCTTTTCTCAAACACAACTCCAGGTATGTTTTTTGATCAGGAAACAACATTATAACATAGAAATCAATCATGCAATCAATATTCCCTGGGGATGTGATGCTAACTGAGGCCCTGCTGTCTATTACACAAATAAGACTTTTTCTGCTTTCTGCTGTTGAACAAGGCCCTTTTAACATGACAAGTTACACATAAACTAGCATTAGCCAACAGTTTTTCACTTTCACTTTCATTTTTGTTGAAAATCAGCTGATCACAGACTTCTGAAAATGTTGTTTAAATCCATTTTCTACTTTTTCTTGAGTTTTCAGACTTAAGTAAAAACTTTTTTTTGTTAGTGTTTGCTGTTGTGTGCTCGTTATATCACTATGGCAACTGCTGAGCATTCCGCAATATACATACAAGCTGAACCCCCCAGTGTGATGTCACGGCAAAATATCAATACTTTAAAATGAAGGTGGAGAATAGGTCAGAAAGTGTCAGATTGCAGATTTGTTGCCATAGGTAATGATTAATGCAGACTGTACCCAAACCAAAAACAACATATATAGTTATTTTTTTCAGATCTCGAAAAAATGTGTGGCCGTTTCTCTTGACAACATTATTATTGACCTCTTCATTGACTCTATAATGAGTGTAGTTTAGACAAGACCTGCAGGGGGGGCTGTTTTGGCTATCAATCAAACAACGTTATTTGACCAAATACTGCATGTTGTTTTGAATTGGAGGACATGTTGGGTTAATATCTCGGTAATGACTGGGCCTATCCACATGACTCAAACACAGACCTTATTGTTGTGACGTGAGAGTACTATAACCTCAACAGCACCAAGCAGATAAAGCTGTTGAAAACGTATTGAAATGTATTTATCCCGTTCTGCTTCTTTTTCTTTTTTATAACACTTTTCATTCTAGTTTCTCATTCTCATTCTCTCATTCATACTCAGGAGATCCAGACTGAGTCCTATACTTGTACCGAGCCTACGCACAGAGATATAGATTGGATATTTCTGCTCATGAATCATACAGAGAAGGTGAGACAACACACTCTGACTGGCATTTGAATGTAACTTTCCAGTCTCCATGGCGATGTTATTGTTTTGCGTGGGATTTTCCATAGTATGGCATTAAGATAATCCATCTTGCATTTATCTAAACTAAAGGGAAAAGGTAGCTGAATCATGACATCACAAGGTGGAACAGAGCATCCTCAAACATGTGAAACAAAACACAATTACGGGTATGTTTTTGAGGGGGTAACACAATTATAACAACATGGCTTAAAGCTCAGAAGAGAGAGACCTTTAAAGACAAAACAAAAAAACGTTAGAAGAACCATGAACTTAAAGGGATCACATATATTTTCACACTAAGCACAAATTCTCTATAGCTCCTGTGTGTGCGTGTGTTTGTGTGTTTGTGTGTGTGTGTGTGTGTCTTTGTGCATGTGTAAGAGGAAGCCAGCTGTGTATAAGAAGCAGCTTTTAACAGAGGAGCTGCTGCTTCAGGGTACGGCCTGTAACATTTATCACATCACCTCCTGCTAACACCATTTCATATACAGGGGTCCAGTCTTTCTCACTCACTCTCTCCCTTTCTCTCACTCCCTTCTTTTTCTCATTCTATCCCTCTGTTTATATCTTTCCTCTTCCCCTCTCTCTAACTCTCTTTCCTTCCTCATCTCTCTATCTCCCTCTAATCTCTCCTTCTTCTCAGCTCTCTCTTCCCTACTCTTTTTCTCATTTTCTCTTTCCTTTCTCTCTGCCCTCATCGTTTTCTCCCCCCCTCTCTGTCTATCTCTACTCTGCTGTCTCTTTCTCTGCCTCTCCTCATTTTACATACAGGAACCCACTGTACCATTCTCCTCTCTCTCACCCTTTGTCTCCCCGTCCTCTTTTTCTCACTTTCTCTAGCCTTCTCTATTTCCAAATTGTTCCGTCTTTCCCTCATTTTCTCATCCCTTCTCTCATGCCTCCTTTTTAGTTAGTGAGTTTCTTTCTCTCACTCCCACTCCTCTTTCTCTATCCTCTCTTTCTGTCTATCTCTCTCCCCTCTCCTCTATCTGAATGTCTCCCCCTCCCTTTCTTTATCTTTTTCTTCCTTTCTGTCTATCTCTCCCCTGCTGACTCTCTCTCCTTAATCTTTTCTCCCACCCTTTCTCCCCCTCTCTTAATTTTCATCTGTCTGTTGCTCATTTACTCTCCATCTGCTCTCCGCTGTCTGATTCTCTGTTCCTCTCTTTCTTTCGCTATCTCTCCTCCCATCTATTTTCCCTCTGTCTTCTCCAATCTCCCCCCCTCTCTCCAATGTTTCTTTCCCGCTCTCTTTCTCCCACTCTCCCCCTCTGTCTATCTCTTCTCTGCTGTCTCTACCCCTCCTCTCTCTTCCATCCTATTATCTCTCTCATCCTCTTTCAACCTCTGTTTTGCTCTCTCCCTCTCTTTTCTTCCTTTCTCTACCTTCTCCCTCTCTCTATCTTCCTGCCTCTATTTTGCTGCCTCTCTCAACTCCCCCACCTCTCCCTCTCTCTCTTTCCTTCCTTCTCTCAGTCCTCTTTCTCTCTCCCACTTTTCCTCCACCTTTCTCTGTCTCTCTCTCTCTCTCTCTCCCTTGCTCTTCTTTCTCATTCCTCTTTCTCTCCCTCTTTTCCTCCTCTACCACTCTCTCTCTGTCTGTCTGTCCTTTTTCTCCCTCGTCTTTCTTTCTCCCTCTTCCTCCTCCACCTCTCTCTTTTTCAGTCTCCATCTCCTTCTTTCTCTCTCTCCTCTTTCTCTCCCTCTTTTCCTCCTCCACCTCTCTCTCCCTCTTTCTCTCTCTCGCTCTTCTTCTTTCTCAGTCCTCTTTTTCTCTCCCACTTTTCCTCCTCCACCCCTCTCTCTCTGTCTATCCTTTCTCCTTCCTCTTTCTTTCTCCCTCTTTTCCTCCACCTCTCTCTCTCTCTGTTTCCATCTCCTTTCTCTCCCTCCTCTTTCTCTCCCTCTTTTCCTCCTCCACCTCTCTCTCTCTCGCTCTTCTTCTTTCTCATTCCTCTTTCTCTCCCTCTTTTCCTCCTCCACCTCTCTCTCTCTGTCTGTCTGTCCTTTTCTCCCTCCACTTTCTTTCTCCCTCTTTCTCCTCCACCTCTCTTTCTCAGTCTCCATCTCCTTCTTTCTCTCCCTTCTCTTTTTCTCCCTCTTTTCCTCCTGCGCCTCTCTCTCTATTTCCATCTCCTTTCTCGCCCTCCTCTTTCTCTCCCTCTTTTCCTCCTCCACCTCTCTCGCTCTCCCTCTCTCCACTCACTCTATAACAATACACTATGTGCTTTAAACAGCCATTTAAATGCACAGCGTGGATCCGGGCTATAGGGGGCTCTCTCGCTCACGCAGGAGGTGAGGGCACACGCGGAGGTCACGGTTCGTTGACTTGATAATTACATGGATCAGATGGAGTCATAGGAGGATGTTTGGCTAATCTTAAAGTGCAGGAGCTGTATGGAATATAATGAGACGGTATTGAATATTAAAAAGGCATGTGTTTTGCATGTATTTGTCCAGATATTGTTATTTCATATGATTTTTTTTATGAAGAAACAATGAAATATGTAAAGTCTATTACTTTTTTGTCCACCAAATCCACTGTATTTCATAATCGGTTCAGCTGTATCCAAATGATAATACACCTACAACTAATGGGACTCAAACATAGACTGTATAAAGAAGTGCACTAAGGGAGTGTGACGTCACCCATAGCATTTGTCTCCAGTCAAATGAAGCTCACGTGGCTAGCAATTATAGGAGAGAATTTGGAGCCAGAAATGTATTTACGGACAAACTAGCAAAATAAAATCATGTAGAGACGACGAGGGTCGCTGTGGCAGTTATAGAGAGAGGTGACAATTTTTCAATGTGAAGTCAATTGGAGCCAGAGTCGATGGAGATGGAAGCACCTCCATGAACACTTCCTATTTGGAACACGGCGGCTAGTGAGTTAGCTATGTCCATTTATATATAAATGTTAAATAAACGTTGTCTAACAAAAAACAAGTTGCGTTTTCTTATAATGTTGCACTTGCCCTCAGAAAATACAAAATGTGTAGTAAACTCCAAGAAAAACAAATATAACATCTTGAAACATAACTGCACCATTGAAAAGTAATTTTATAAAGGTGGCGACAAATCAATAGTCATGTTAAAAAAAATAATAATACAGTGTTTGAAGCTCCACATGTGGGGCTGTGATAAGACTCTTCTGAATGGGATAAGTGGCTGAAAATGTGTGAAAATCATATTAATTTTTACCACCTCAGAGTCTGCACCAACACGAAATACATTCAATTTGTCTCCATTTGTGTTCCCTCAAAGCAATGTTAGCTGTGAAATCAACTTTATGAAATGTGTGTGATGTTTTTCACAAAGTTTTAAAATGGTTTTTGAACAGGCTCCACCAAACATAACCTTTAATATTTCTAATTTAAAGTTGCAGTTGTTTACTCGGTCTAGTTTATACACTAATATGACAACTTTGCAAAATCTAGTAGCATTCTGTTTTACACTATTGAAACTTTGCAGGATGTGATGCTAACTGTAGGCTCTGCTCTGTCTGAGGCTTTATTAGACTTAATCTGAGCTTTATTTTAACACAGTCTGACCATAAAGAACAGATTTAGCTGGAACTACAGGTGAGCTGATTTGTGCTGTTAAAAAAGTTTCTCACATGTAAAATTGCAGTCACAAGCTACTTGGCACTGGCCAAATGTTTTTCAGTTACTCATGCTCACCTTTTTTGTTGAAAATCAAACACCTAAATCTGAAAATGTGTTGTTTACATCCATTCTTGAGTTTTCAGTTTTTAGATCTTAAAACTTTGACCAAGACAAGTAATGTGGGTGCATCAATGGCTCCTTTAAAGAGCCCATATTACACTATTTCCTGATCTATATGTTATAATGTTGTTTCCTCATCAAAAACATACCCGAAGTTGTGTTTTGTTTCATTCACACATATTTAACACACAAACCCTGCATATTTAGGCTGAGTTTTTCTCTCAAACGGAAAACACTCTGTTCCACCTCATGATGTCATGTTGTACAGGACGTTCTCCACTGTATTACTCCACACACCTTCACTAGAATTATTTAGATGATTTCAGCCCTGGAATTACCAGTCTTTACTAAACTAAAGCTAAAAGGTAGCCATTATCTCAAAAACTTCCACTACATGACATCACAAGGTGAAACACCATTTTGAGCATTGAAGATGTAGACAGACTAAACTAGGATTAGTCAAACGTGTGGATGAAACAAAACGCAACTCCAGGTATTTTTGAGGAGGTAACAGCATTATAACATGACTCAAAGCTCACATGAATCTATTTTGTGTAATATAGAACCTTTAAGAATAAAATCAGGTGCTTCTCCGGTACAAGCCAATGTCATTAAAATACAAGATGAGCCTCTTAGTATTGTAGCCGAATCTATGTCACATGGAGCTTGAATAAAGTGTCCGAGGAACAGTGATTACAAAAACAAAAGTCCTTTACTCTTACAAATGTCATTTTGAAAGAACAACCTAAATTGCTGGATTTCAGATGACATCACAACATTCTATAGGCCAATATTAATGAATACAGATGGGGTCAGCTAAAATAAAAATTGTTAAAAAGCAAAATGATGTTGTAATACAGTGAGTTCTTGAATTTAGTTAATAAATGAAAATACAAGGTTCAGCATGTGTGAAGTTACCGTTTGGATATTCCATGACAAAGTACAGTGTTATCAATAGGAAAAACTGTCTGTTGCCCCCCATCTGCGAGTATGACATCATGTAGAATCTGAAAACCACCATTATCCAGGGTTTGTGTGTTAAACATGTGTGAATGGAACAAAACACAACTCCAGCTCTGTTTGCGATGAGGAAACAACATTATAACCAGTGGTGAAAGGTAATGAGGTACAAAAGTAAAAGTACAATTTTTAGGTATCTGCACTTCACTTAAGTACATTTTACAGTGGATATGTTTTACTTTTACTTCATTACATTTGAGAGTTTGTATCTGTACTTTCCACTTCACTACATTTTAGATCTGGACTGAAAAGTAAAGTAAAGTAAAAGGCTGAGACTTATTTGTAGCACATTTAATTTGAGTTTCTGTCATAATTTTGAGCAAACCAAGTACACAAATGCCCAAAACCAGTTACAGAAATTAAGAAATCTATTGAATCACTTAAAATCAGCTAAATTCTTTTCCAAAATCACTACATTTCATCTTTTAATTGTCCAGTTGTTTAATTGATTTTTTCATGTGATAGTTTTACTTTAGTTTTTTTTTTTTTTTTTTTGTAACAAAATTGAGTACTTCATCCATCACTAACTGTAACAGATCAGAACATGGCATTATATGGGCCCTCTAAGTCCATAATGCAGCAACAGATACAGTATCTCCAGCATCATTCACCCACATTTTACCATGGTCCTGACAGTTTTTGCAGTTTTCTTTTGTATCATTTTGTGGAGAGATATGATATTATTTGGCATTCTTTGTCTTGCAGCTGCTGACTGCATAATGCACGACTTAACACTGGATTTGTGCTTACTGTAGCGGTCCTGTCCAGAGCCCCAAACATCTGCGATATCATAGAAAACCTCTATAAATTATGTATGCTGTGTGAGTATCAGCGCATAAACAAAACACATGATGAATAGACGTTGAGGCACTTTTCTGACAGCGTCGCTATAATTTCTGCACCTGTCTCTTTGGATCGCTAATGTCGCCGGGTTTATGTTTGCTAGATTGATTGCCAAATGTGTAGCTTGTGAACGCACTGAAAGCCAGCTCTAAAATCGACACATCTGTCCAAGTGTGCGTCGTAAAGAGTAAATAATGTAGTAATAAAGAGAGAAAGGGCGCGCAGTGTCATACGAGTGAAATTTAAATGTCTGATAAGATCGCCGTAATGATGGTTTGAGCCCTGTTAACTGTCTTTCACATAAAAATGGATGGTTTTTGAATTGTGGTGTTGTCTCCGGATATGGGCCAAATTATTACATTCTCACATTATACTAATGGTAATTTAAACTTGACCTAAAAAGCATACATATGAAGTATAACTTTGTTCTGATTTTAAGATTGTTTTTAAAGGTGGACTATGTAACTTTTTCTGTAAGGGTCCAGCATCTGCTTGTTACCATGGATATGCTATTGCTTTGCCTTGAATGTTTCAACAGAGACACCCCCTCGTCTCTGTTGATGGTCTGTGCAATCTGAGAAAGAAAATATAACACAGCCAAAACCTAAAGTTCACAATGTCTGACCACTGTAAAAGGCAAAACCATGTCATGAACTGGGACAGGGCTGAAATAGTAAGAACAAAGGAGCACAAATACAAAAAGATGGATACGAAATCAGGAAGCAGGGCACACGGACCATCAACAGAGACGAGGGGGTGTTTACCTTGTCTCACACCTGAGATTTACTTCTCTAGCGACCACCACACGATGTAGCTGTGGTCAGTCTGATGAGCTATTTAGCTTTTTACAATTTGTCTTATTACAAGAAAACACAAAGTTTGCCTCTCTACAGATCTGACCTGTGACTTGGTCTGGTTTAGTCACCTGCTTGTCTCCATGGAGATAGATGTAATGTTTAATGCTATACTGAGGAACAGTACTGGCCAAACAGTAACCTAATAATCTAGCAAGAGAAGGTTACATAATGTTTTCATATTTAATTTTGTAATGTAACCAACCTGGCTGACTGAGTGATTAGACATCTCCATGGAAACAAGTACCAACCTCCACCAGAAAAGTTACGCATTGCACAGAAATGCTAAATACTATCAGATGCGGTCCTTGGTGTGGTATTTTCCAAAATCTTTGACCTATAAAAATCCTTTACTCTGGTCTGAATGCCTGCTCACATGTATTGATTTTTTAGGCAAAGAAACGTATCAATCTCAGTTCTATTGGCCAGCCCCGTGTCAATAGGCTATAAATGATTCTGCTGACCTTTACTATGGACTCAATAGGTCAACAGTGCATGTGGCCTTAGCATTAGCCCCATGGATACTTAAACTGCAGGCAAATAGACATAAAATAGGCCATTGTGGAGAACATAAATTCAAGTAAACAGACAGTTAAAGGAAATGCCATGTTTGTGTAGTGTCATGATTGGGTCTTGAACGTTAGCAAGTAGGACCCATTGGAAGTAAGATAACCTGGATGTCAAAACATCTGTTATTATCAAGACTGTATATATAATAAAGAAGAATATAAACGGAGGGACTGCGATGTTACCCATAGCGTTCAGCTCCAGGCAAATGAAGCTCATCGAGGCCTGTGATTGTAGGGGCGAAAATGGAGCTGACTTCCATATTTGGAATTCTGACTGCGAGTATCATAGCAACCAAAGAGCTAATCTGGTGCGACTAGGACTAAAGCAGGACTAAACCAAGGCTAAACCAAAGCTATACCAGGACTAAACCAGGACTAACAGAACCAAACCAGTTCACATCAGGACTCGAAGGGCCAAACCAGGACACGTACCTTAGTAAGAGATAGATACTGCTTTGAATAAATGAAGACCTCTTTCTACACGTCTTCATCTACAGTGCTTTGTAGAGATTGTATATCTGGCCTATATTTCCTCTACAGAATGAGAGCATCTTATAATGTGTCCATTTGTCAAGCCCGGCTCCCAACAGTGGTGCAGTGCTGGTTAAAATGGTCTGCTGTCCTGTTTATTCTACAGTATTATGAAAAATGAAATATGTTTTGTAGTTATTGCAAAAAATGCAGTTATAACTCTGAATCTAGTTATACGGCAGAAATGAAAAATAATAACAGCAGCAGCAGCAACAGCAGCAGCACTACTAGTATTAATATATGTATGATACATGCACTGTATTTTTTCTGGTGGAGCATCTGTCACCTGCTTGTCGCCACGGAGATGCTATTACTTTACCTTCCATATTAATTAAGGGAGACCTGGCCAAGGTAGTAGCCAACACAATCAGTAAAGTACAGAAACAATTTTATATTACATTATAAATAAAACATATTGTATCTCTAAAGATCCCAAATATTTTTGTAATATTTAATACCATACTGTGGAATATTCCAGGGAAATCAACAACAAGAAAATACTCTTAAAGGTCCTATATTACCCAAAATGACTCTTGTGAGCTTTAAGCCATGTTAGAATGTTACCACTTTAAAAACATAGCTAGATTGTGTTTTGTTTCATTCACACATGCTGACCCCTCAAGTTAACAGCTACCTTTGTTCTGTAGGGATATACAAATGATGGTAAATAGAGTGTAAAAACACAGTAGAGCACTTTCTGTATTATCACATGTCATCACAAGGTAGAACAGAGTGTTTTCAGGTTTGAGACAAGAGGATTTGTGTGTTAAACAGGTGTGCATAAAACAAAACACCAAGTATATTTTTGATGAGGAAACAACATTATAACAGATCAGAAAAAAGCGTAATATGGGCCTTTTAAATAGTAGAGGATTTTAAGGAGCGTTTCATAGGCCACTGCTGCCTGATGTGATCCCTGCTCGTGTCTCTGTGCAGATAGATATCAAACATGGACAGGCCTGCCCCACAACACTTTAGACTCTCTCACCTGTTCAGATAAAGCTAGCGATAAGACCTATTCATCACTGTGAGAGATAGCTACCACTACAGCGCCCCCTGCTGAATAAATCATGAGGGAGTGGCCGGGCCAGAGCAGCATTGACCAGTGTGTTCCTGTCATCGCTGTGGAGAAAGAGCCAGGCCGTTGATGAAGTGTTTGAATAGGACCATCTTTAATGCACAAAGACAGCCAGCTTTTTGTACAGAGATTGTATTACAGGCAAAATGGCCGCCATATTTTAGCTCCCGGGCCTCCTCTGACAGGCAGTGATTCAGCTCAAGAGCAGACAAGAGCCACCAGTGTCGGTAAAGAGGTATACACAAGGTATACACAAGAGGCTGAACAAAGAGTTATATAGGTGTTTAAATGGGACATATGTAAAATTATCATTTTTGTGAACTTTTAACTATGTAATAACAGTCTTTTCTCATCATTAAAAAAGGGACATTATGACTTTTTTGAGTTGTCTAACATGTTATAACCTTGTTTGACATGTTTGAGTAATCTAGCGACCTCTCATGGGCCCTACCGAACCCTCCTAATGGTTAGATTCTGTCCAATGCTCAGCCCACAAGCCTACGCCACTCATGCACCCACATGGCAATTTTCCATAGATACACAAAAGCACGAAACAAAAGAATACCCTGCACCTTCACAAACCTGATGCGATGTGCAATCGTTTCATTAGTGGGATGCACGTTGATTCTGTTGTGATAGCGCTCTGAAGGGGGACTGGCTTAGCACAGAGAGCAGAGCATCAAAAATGTGAAACTCATTAAACATTTGAATAAGTTATTTTGGGTGAACGGTAAACGGTCACATTTTTATATAGAGCTTTTCCACCTTTAAGGCACTCTAAGCGCTTTACAACAAGGAGCCACTCCCCCATTCACACACACATTCATACACTAGTGTACGCAGACATTGGGGACGGGGTGGGCTAAGTGTCTTGCCCAAGGACACAACAACAGCAGTCATCTGTAGGTAGATCTGACCTCTTTAACGATGATGTTCTATGTTGAGAATGGGATTCGAACAGCCAACTCTACCGACTGACCTACTGTCAAATGTTGCATTAGCAAATATACAACAATAACGGTAACATGGTGATTAAAATGTTGTGTGTTAGCAATTAACACTCAACAGAAGTGTAAGGTAGTTTTAGAACTAAAATATTCTCTCAAACTGACCATCTCTGCATATTAATTTCAAGTGCGCACATGTTTTTAGTATTCTGTATTCTTTCTTTTATTCTTGGTATCTGCGCTCGCTATTTTGAAGCTGTTTCTGGGGATTTGGTGTTGTCAGAAAAGTGCTTGGACTAAACTTCTCTTCACCTGTGATGTTCCACTGTAGTGCACTTCAAAGTTCACCAACTCACCGGCAATATCCAAAAACTGAAACCAAATGTCCAAAATGAGACAGATTACTCTCCCTAAGGATACGACTGCAGCGCTTTCAGACAGAACTATTTCACACAATACAGGAGCTAGTTTTAGTTCATAAAATCTGTCCAAATACGAAGGGGAAGAGTGGATTTTTATACCAGCGTGGAGTGGAGTGGAGTGGAGAGCCTATAGAGCTAACTAATGGGCTCATTAATTCTTAACTCATTACTGAGTATTGGCGCATGAATCAGTGAGGCTCTATTAAAATGTAAAATCACTTTGAATAATCGCACAGCACGTGGAGGAGTGGATTTACAGCTTCAGAGTGTACACGAGCATAGACGGGAGGGAAGGGAAGTTCATGATATTGTATCGTCAACTTTGTCAACACAGTTTTAAAATTATAAACATAAAGAAGAAGAAAAAAAAAAAAAAGCCATTATGCATTAGCTATACAGCAGTGAGTAGTAGTAGTAGTAGTAGTATTAGTAGTAGTAGTAGCCTTACCAAGCAAATTCCCTTATGAATGAAACTTCCAATAAATTCAATTCTGTCTGAAGAGAGTAGCTAGAGTTGTAGTAGTAGTAGTAGTTGTAGTAGTAGTAGTAGTAGTAGTAGTAGTAGTAGTATTAGTAGTTGTTATTGTAGTATTAGTAGTTGTAGTTGTAGTTGTAGTTGTAGTTGTAGTTGTAGTTGTAGTAGTTGTATGGAATAAATTGACAAGTCTCTAGCCCAAGGACACAAAAACAGTAAAGTCTAGTCTAGTGGTAGTAGTGGTAGTGGTAGTAGTAGTTGTTCTAAGTTACTGCATCAAGGACAGGTGTTTTGCCCAAGGACACAATAACAGTATATGCTCTTGTCTGAGGAAGGATAGACCTGTTAGCTTTGCAGACATTCACAGACCCAGCTGACTATATTTTACACTGTATCACATTCATCACCCACACAATGTATACAGTTCTTTTCCTTCACGTATTAGTACAGCTGTATTTCTCATCGTTCCATAAGCCTACAGTGTGTAACCAGTGTGTCAGATCTGTGTTTTAAAAGTAGAATCAAATCAATAAACGCCATGCCGTATTTAAAATAAACAGGCTTGAAAAATGGCTGCGATGAGAATACATTACACCTGCAGTTCATCGATGCCCTATTAAAATTTATATGGCTTCACTTTGAACTGACTACTTGTATATTCCTAACATGTACCCAGCCTGTAATCCTGCTATTCTCTATGGGGCCCTGTGTATATCTGGATTAAAGTGGCTCCCTGATTTTTCCCATGTATTCAACCAAAATTTGTCTTTCCCCAGTACAGCTATATTGTATAATCGGCTCTTTAAGATTCTATATTACGCAAAATGGACTTTTATGAGCTTTTAGTCATGTTACGATGTTGCCTCCTGAAAAACATACCAGGAGTTGTGTTTTATTTCATTCACACATGTTTGAGTAATCCTTTATTAATAGGCTAGGTTCACATCTCCAAAGCTTGAAATACTCTGTTCTACCTTGTGATGTCAAGAAGTGGTAGTTTTCAAGTTACAGCGCTGAAATTGAAATAATCCAAATGTTTCTAGAGAAGGTGTATGGAGTTTGAAAACAGCAGAGAGCATAAAAGCCTATTTATAAAGCACTTGATAAAGCGTCAGAATCAGGAAGCACATTGTTAGCATGCTAGTTGTTGTCTCTGGAGAGTTGTGAAAAGTGATCAGTGCGGTGAATAATGTGGTTGCTCGGAATGCATGAGGCAAGTGAGGAATAATTTTGGGCCACTGCAAGTTCTGTTTTTCATGTTTTAAGACGGTAAAAATGAGGCACAGCGCCTTTAATAATGCAGGGATCTCTATGTAACGTGGTTTAAATGAATGGAAGCAGGACTGGGGGGATCTGAGCTGAGGTCCAGGGGAGTGGAGATGAGAGGCCCTCAGGAGGGAGCACCCCTGTGGAGATGCCAGCTCCAGTTAGACAGCCGTGGAAAAGGTCATGTGAACCAAGTGTTTATAATGGGATCATAGGGAAGAGAGAAGCAACAGACATTTATGTAATAATGGCAAAAACAAACTACATTTAAGTGCCCATGTTGTACTTACCTGTTTACCTTTTCTACCTGCCATAGCAAAATTCTGTCAACTGGACAAAGATTTTGAGAATATTTTAGACACAACAAAATCCAGGCACTCCAAAGAAGTAAAAGTTGCACGAGGAAAAGTATAGTTAAAAAGCCTTTAATTAAATGGCCAAAGCCAACATGTTTCGACCATGACTGGTCTTCATCAGAGCTTAATTAAAAAATTTTAAGCATGGGCGTGGCCTCTAAGAGAAACACATCAACATCAACGCATCAGTGGTAGAGACAGATGTTGATTAGAAGTAGACAAGGCATGTGCAAGACATGCAGCCCAAGACATGGCACAGGCAAATAATAATAAAACATATTTTTTATTTTTTTTAATGAAAAAAGTACATGTTACATTTATAACAAACAAGACAAATCAAAGTCCTCATTTAGACCAGGATGTACACATGCTCTTAATTTATGAATCCAGAAAGCTTCTTTTTTGATTCAGTTACTGATGTCTGTCCCTACCTCGCACCAGTGGTTTCACATGTTGTGTCATGTTATGTCATTGCTATTATGATTTTCACAAAAATGTGAAGCCATTGGGCAGTCCTGGTTCTTTACTCTGATCGCATATTTGTGCTCGGCTAAGCGATCTCTCATGCGCCTTTTAGTGCGGCCAATATAAAAAAAAAACCTTCAGTACAAGGACAAGAAAGACGATATACAGCAATTAATGAAATGATTTTGTGTGAATGATCTATTATTGTGTACATCCATGAATGTATTTGTTTGAAGGACATTTGGACAATGAGGACAGTTCAAACATTTAAATGTGCCCGTAGGTTTTTGCAGTCATGCACTTTTATTTTCTGGAGGAAGGTAAGAGTTCATCAACCTGTTGAAAATTTGGAGCATGTCTAAAAGAGAAGTGGTTCAGGGAAAACTTGGCTTAACACAGGGTCACTTAAGAGTATCGACCAATTGTCCTTAACAATATTTTTAATTTGTTCTTAGTGAGTAAAGTGGCCCGATTAAGAGACTGAGTCCTGTCACAGGCATTCCTGACCACTATAGGCTGATAGGCTCTATTTAGGAACCTGTTGGACATAGCCTCTGCCTGCTCTACAAAGTCCTCTTCCTGATTACAAATGCGATGTAGATGTTGAAACTGCCCATAAGGGGTGTTTCGCTTTAGGTGTTGAGGATGAAAAGAATCTGTTCTGAGGACAGTATTACCTGATCTTTCTTTTCTGTAGAGTGTAGTGTACAAACAATCCCCTTCCCCCTTAAATATGGAGAGATCTAAGAAATGTATACTATTTTGTGAATATTCCATTGATAATATAATATTAGGGTTTATAGAATTTAAATATTTGTGCAATTCCAATAGTTCCTGTAAAGTACCACAAAAAAATCAACAGAATATCATCAGTGTAGCGACCTTACCAGGTAATACAATGAAAACATGGATTAATAGGATTAAGGACAAAATCTTTCTCCCAAAGACCTAAAAATAAACAAGCATAGTTAGGAGAAAAACAAGAACCCATTGGGACACCAATCTTATGAATGTGTAGCTCGTTCATAAAAATAAAAATATTGTTATGAATAACCCATTCTGTAAGTTTCAACAAAAAATCACAAGAAGATATAGGGATGTCACTCTCAGTAAGAAAATATTTTAGAGCAGATAAACCCTCTTGATGTTCAATATTTGTGTACAAACTTTCAACATCCATTGTCACAAGAAACTGGTCTTTAATGTTTGTCAAAGTTCCAATTCTGTTTAGTACATCCGTAGTGTCCTCAGTGAAGGATGGAAGTGTTTTTACCAAAGGTTTTATGAAGTGGTCAATATACTTGGTAGCTGGTTCAGTGAAAGTGCCATTACCAGATATAATAGGACATCCAGGAGGGTTGTCCTTGGGCTTCTTGTGAACCTTAGGCAACAGATAGAAGACTGCCAGAACATTCAACTGTCATTAATAATTCTCATGTCCAATGCTTCCTTTAAGAGTATATCAAATTGTCTTTCCATAACTGACAAAGGATTGGTAAAAAGTCTTTCATAGTTGAGATATAAGTTTCTATAGGAGTGGAATAAATCAACCTTAGTCTGAAATGCATTAACACCATTGGTAGGGGCAAATGTAAGACCCTTAGACAACACTTTTGTGTGCTTATGACTCAAATTGAAATCAGAAAGGTTAATTACCGTGGATAGTGTCTCTAAGTCTTGTGTCTCAGGCTGGTTCTTCTTCGTGTAGCTGGCCGTCTTTTTTGTCTGCCTTGCTGTGTTCTGCATTTGTGTGGGGGTTGATGGGAGGGTGAAGGGACGGCCACTCCATCTCGGAAAAATCCTGTTCCATGGAGCTGATGGACTTTCCCTCGTCATCACTGCGGGTGAGGGTGAAAAATGCCCTCCTAGGCTGGCGCTCTCGAGGTCCTAAGTTGCGATTATTCCAACAATAGACATTTCCACATTCATAATCATTCAGATCCCTTTTGAATTTCTGGAGTTTATTTTGCTTTATTGTTTGAGAATATGTTGTATATTTGAAGGTCATATATTAAGTTGACTCTTACCTCATGAAAAACATACCTGGAGTTGTATTTTGTTTCATTCACACATCCTTTATTAGTCCGTTTACATCTCCAGATATCAAACTGCTTGATGACATCATAAGGTGGAACAGAGTGTTTTCAGTTTGAGAGAAGAACACAGCCTCAATATACAGGATTTGTAAGTTAAATAAAGGCGACTGAAAACACAGCTGCAGGTATGTTTTAGACGAGGATGAAACATTAAAACATAGATCAAAAATTTGCATAGTATGGGCCTTTTAAACCACCAAATTATATAACATCATAACCAAAGCTAATCATTAAAGGTTTATTTTCACTAAAGGATGAAACTGATGAGTGAAGACTAAAATCTGAAACAGCTCTGCACGTCAATGTTTATTTGTGTTTCTAAAAGATCTTTAAGGAAAGCTGATCTTTTTAATTAAACCCCTTCACTGTGTCTGTAACGCCGTGAATCATCTTCCTTATTAAAGATGCCAAGCTAATCAACCTTTGCCAGTGACATTCTCCGGTGTAATTAAGTGTAAAAATCTCCACTCTTCAACACTTGAAACTCTGCGATTCTAAAGTGAGTTTAGTCATCTGGAAAACCGTGAATTAGGATTATCACAACAATCTCCTTGAAAGAGATATTAGAATATTCACGCGCTTTGATCTGCAACGTGACCAAATGAGTGTGACAGTATTTAAAACGCAAATACGCTTTAACAAGGGTTTTTCTTGAAGTGTTTTCCAAATCTGATCAAATGCTACATAACTGTCATTTTTGCCTAATGGGAATATTTACGATCGGTTCTATTACAGAAAGCCATTTGGTTTCATGGAGAAGTGGGAATTGAAGAGGGGATGTGGAAGAGTGGTGGTGAATTCAAATAGTTAAAGATGTACTATACAACTTTTCTGGTGTGTGCTTATTATGAGATCACTATGGTTTAAAGGTCGCGTATTATGCAAAGTTATAATGTCATCATAAACAGACCTGGAGTTGCGTTTTGTTTCATTCACATATATTTGACACACGGATCCTGCGTATTTAGGCTGAGGTCTTCTCTCAAATGGAAAACACTCTGTTTCACCTTGTGATGTCATGTGGTAATACAGGAAGTGCTCCACTGTGTTTTTAAACTCCATACAACTTCACTAGAAACATTTGGATCATTTCAGCCCTGGAATTGCCAATGTCTACTGAACAAAAGGTAAAAGGTAGCTGTTAACTTAAACTACCGCTTCATGACATCACAAGGTGGAACTGAGCATTTTGTGCTTTGGAGATGGAGACATTGTAATAATAGAGGATTGTGTGAATGAAACAAAACACAACTCCAGGTATGTTGTTGAGGAGGTAACAACATTATAACATAAATTAAAGTTCGCAAGAGTCAATTTAGTGTAATACAGATCTTTAACGCCCATTTGCAGAACTTTCCAGACAAACATGTGTGTAGAATCCCTCAGTCGTCCAGGTAGAATCCATGGCAAAGGAGAAATTCAATTTGTCAACTGGACAAAGGTTTATTTAGGTCAAAAACGTTTTGCAGCTCATCCAAGCCGCTTCTTCAGTTCTGGTCAGACGCTGGTGGACACTGCCTTGGAATTCAGAACCTTCATAACCTGGATTATGCTAATATGACCCCACAGTCAGTACAGTTGAATAGGCCTAGCTAACAAACAAAAACTGTAAACAAGTAGGTGTGTTGGTTTCAGAGTAGTTTCAGTGTATTTAGCATCTGACCAGAACTGAAGAAGCAGCTTGGATGAGCTGCGAAACCTAAAATATTCTACCTAAATTAGACGTTTGTCCAGTTGACAAATTTCTCCTTTGCCATTCCAGACAAAGTGATAACACCCCTGGATACAAGTAAGTATAGTAAGTAGAACCTTCACCAGAAAAATTACACCTTTAATTTATAAATATATTAATACAAAAATCTCTTCATTTTAAAGGTCCTATATTATGCAAAATAGACTCTTGTGAGCTATGAGCCATGTTATAATGTTGTTACCTCATCAAAAACAGACCTGGAGTTGTGTTTTGTTTCATTCACACTTGTTTGTGTAACCCTTTATTATTAGTCTGTCTGCATCTTCAAAGCTGAAAATGCTCTGTTCCACCTTGTGATGTCATGAAGCAGTATTTTTCTAGTTGACAGCTACCTTTTACCTTTTGTTCAGTGGAGATGGGCAGTTTCAGGGCTGAAATGATCCAAATGTTTCAAGTGAAGGAATATGGAGCATTTCCTGTATTTCCACAGCACATCACAAGGTGGAACAGTTTGAAAGAAGAACTCAGCCTAAATATACAGGATTTGTGTGTTAAACATGTGTAAATGAAATAAAACACAATTCCAGGTCTGTTTGTGATGAGGAATCAACATTATAACACAGAACAGAAAATAGAAGTCTATAGTTTCACACTGGCCTTGCTCTGGGACCTTGAGGTGAACAGATTGCCAACAGCAGCAGACCTGAGTCCCTGTGGAGCTTCTCTCACATGGACATTTGCTACTGGCACCAGTCCTCCTCCTACTCCACACATTATTCTAGCAGTCTGTCCTCTGCTTTAAAGCTCCCAGTGACACAAAGTGAGCGCTGACTATTATAACACTGTTCATCACATAGAGATCCCTACAGGAGGAATACAATGTGGATTATATATTTTGAGATGGAGGAGAGGGGGAGAAGAGGGGGAGAGAGGAGAAGGGAGCAGAGGAGGAGATGAGGAGAGAGGCAGAGGAGGAAAGGGCGAGAAGTGGAAGAGAGGAGCAGAGGAACAGAGTCAGAGTTGACTGTCTGGGACGTCAGGTGCAGCAACTCTCCAGGACCACGCCCCATTCCATGCCTTCGCAGCTTTGGGCCCCCAGCATGACGAGCGGGTCTGTTGAATCCAGCGTACACATGGCTGCAGGATACGGACAGCTGCTTGCCTGTGTTGGGTTAACTCCACCCCACACTCCCCTTCCCTGGTGCAAGTCGAGTCTTCATGTTGTATTGTGTTCTGACTATGTGCTGATGTCGCGGAGGTGTTTTTTTGTACTGGTCCCATCTTTCTTTTTTTCTCCTCCCCCTCTCCTCGTGTTATGCTGCATTGTTTTCTTCCTCTTACTACCTGTCTTCAAGTCCGGTCCATGTCTAGCACCCCACCCCGGCCTTCCCCATGTCATATTGTATTGTGTGTTGTGTAATGTACGGCTGGGTTGACAGGTCCCATTTCGATTCCTTTATATGTCTAATACATGTGAAGAAATTGAAATATAAAAGGCATTCTGATTCTGATTCAGAGGAAGAGAGCAGCAAAGGCAGTAGATGTGCAGAGGTACTGGCTTGTGATTGCATGCATTGATCTGAAGGTTCTTTGTGGATGAACCTTCAGATCCAGGCTCCAGGGAATAGCTCTCTATCTCCTGCAGAGTGAGGGAATAACAGTGTAATATACATGTTCAGGGTGAGAAGAGTCAGCTGGTCCCCCAGAGTCCTGAAGATGTACTGGTCCTGGAGAGATGGTCACCTTCTCATGTTCTGTTCTCATGTCTCTGCAGAGGAGGTGAGGATGGACTTAATGATGGCTGTGTTGAAGTGCACCATCATCTGGGCTGGAGCTTGGCTTTTCTCAGCAGTTACAGGAAGTACATCCTCTGCTGCCATTCCTATTGATACTTTGCAGCAGATGTCATCAACATTCTTTGAGGGTGTGATACTAACTGTAGGTACTACTCTATCTGAAGCTCTGTGACTCAAGTTAGACTTTAGTCTGAGCTTTATTAACACAATCTGACCAGAAAGAGCTGACTTGGTTGGAACTACAAAAGGTGAGATGATTTATGTGTTACAAAAAACTCTCTCACACATAGCAAACAGTTTTTCAGTTAGTCACTCACCTTTTTGTTGAATATCATGAATGTTCGTATTGTCCGCAGGCTCCTTGTGTTTGATAAGGTGTGCACTGTGTCACCATGGTAACTGCTGAACATTCAGAAAAACAGAGATACATGTAGAGCACCCCCAGCGTGATGTCACTGCAAAGAATCAATTGGTGTTTTTGCTATGAAAATTTCAGAAGGTAAATTTGCAAATGTGGAACTTGGTCATTTTTTTAGATGACTAGACACTAGAATTTACTATATTACGACAAAAATCTACATTTTAACCCTATTTAATTTAGCTGCCCCGCCATCTGTACTAAATATTATTGGTCTGTAGGATGTATTTGTTCTTTGTACTGATAAGAAGCTTTGACTTTTACCAAAAACACCATCCACTTACAAGCTCCCTATTGATTGAATTAGAAACCTTCTATAAAGCGTATGATCAAACGTGCACATACCTCATTGTCCTCTGATTGTTGTTCTACATTTCAGGACTCACAAACAAGCCACATTTTCATCAGACTGCTGTTGTTTTGTTGTTGCTGAGAGCTAAACTTCTTGTACAGACACCAGTGGAGGATTAGGCTGTGTGCTCTGATCACTTTTTATCTTGTTAGTCAGAATTGCGCCGTAAACAACTTTATTGTGTCTTTAGCTTCTCCATCTTGTGTGCATGCTGTGTCTCTGAGCCCTAGCCATTTAAAATGGGTTGTTTTCACCATGCAGACGCCATATAGAGTACACTGTGACTTTTCCAGGATGTTTACTCTCTGCAGATTAGGAGACATGAACAGCTTTTAGTGCCATTGTGAGTAGAAATCTCAGATACTCTTTAAGACATGTTATGTTGTTTCCTTCTCAAAAACAGACCTGGAGTTGTGTTTTGTTTCATTCACACATGTTTGAGTAATCCTTTATTATTAGTCTGTCTACATCTCCAAAGCTCAGAATGCTCTTTTCCACCTTATGATGTCATGCAGTGGTAGTTTTTAAGTTAACAGAACTACTTTTACATTTAGTTCAGCAGAGATTGGCAATTCCAGGGCTGAAATTATCCATATGATTCTAGTGAAGGTGTATGATGTTTAAAAGCATAATGGAGCACTTCCTGTATTACCACATGACATTCTGTTTGAGAGAAGAACTCAGCCTAAATCTGCAGGGTTTGTGGGTCAAACATGTGTGAATGAAACAAAACACAACTCCAGGTCTGTTTGTGATGAGGAAACAACATTATAACACAAATCAGAAAATAATACGGACCCTTTAAAAAACAGAGTGGCCTTTCCCCAGTACAGACCCTGTTGCCGGCTTTTAAAGTCTACTCACCAAACAAACTGGTGCTTTGCCTTAAAGTAAAGTACCTCCTGTATTTTAATTATATGTTATTTTAATTAACATACAACATATTTAAATCACCATGTTACCTTTTATTGTTGCTATACTTGCTGAAAACAACGTATTAACATTGCTAAGTCACTTCAGAGCGCTTTCGCAACACCACTAACATGCATTCCACTAATGAAACTACTGCACATCGCATCAGGTTTGTGAAGTTGCTGTGTACAGTTTTGCATCATGTTTTGTACCGTGCTTTGTATATTTATGGATGACACAAGCTTGTGGGCTGAGCATTACACAGAATCTTACCACTAACCATAAGAAGGGTTGGAACAGGGGAGAGATCACTAAAATACTCAAACATGCATGGATGGGGACGATAACAACATTACAATATTGTAGAAAGCTAAACAAAAAACGATTTTGCATAATACGCCCTCTTTAAAGGTACATTATGTAGCTTTTCGGACATAGCATTCTGACTGTAAGTGGGGGTGCCTTGCCACAGATCTGACCTGTAACTTGATCTGGTTTGGTCTCCATGATGATAGAAAGGTTTAATACCATATTGTGAAACATTCCAGACAAAACAATAACATCTCCATGGAGAAAACCCAATGGCGGATCCTCTACCAGAAAATGCACCTTTAAAATTTGCTTATGTTAATTACTTAATTACAACTGAGTTAATATTGATGTATTGATACTCCCATCCCTATCACGAATTGTTTTTAAAATAGACTTTATGGAGAACTTGGAAAACAAAAATCAGATGAATGTGCTTTAAATTATTCCAAAGCCAAATATAAATAATAATAATTCAATATTTTTACACTGATAGAACAATGTAAGAATGTTTAGTCTTGTATTATTCGGTCAGTGTAAATATATTGAATTCTTATTGCAAAATATATTCTGTCTACCGCATAGAAACAGCTTTATTCCCTAACAAGAATTGGAGAGTGTGTGGTCCACAATGAGCCTGACTCTGAGGGGTGGGCGTCTCGTGTGTTTGTTTGAGATAAGCCAGTTATTTTGAGCTGTGCAGAGATGCCTGTATTATCCATAACCAAGCCCATCCTCCACACTTTAAATGCCCCATTATTTCAACTGTATCCAATCAACTTTGCAAAATATACAAAAGAATAAACTCTATTTTTTTAAGTATTTTTAAGTATTTTCCAGACAATAAATCAGGTTATTTTTAACTGTATGCTAATGTTGCACCTACCGAGAAAGGATTAGCTAAAACTACAGTGATATCCAACGGCCAAAAACAGGAAAGCGTATTAAAAAAAGGATTTATTTTTTGCTTTGAACCTTGCTGTGTGGAGGAATTTTTAAAACATATGAAATTATGACTGGTTTTCATGAAAATAACATGTTTTTGCTCATTTAGAAGAGGAGATATGATGATACATGATAGTCCTGCATGGTTTTGCGAATTTTAAAGCAGTTTTCAAGGCTGTGAGCGGAGGTCGTTGGTAATATGAAATGTTATGTGAATGCTTTTTGGCAGTAATTTTAGACTTTGATCTTAAGAAAAATGGACTGAACATTTCCATCTTTTAAATTGCATTCTATTAACATGGCAAACTACAAGAAAGTTAAGGTCTGCTTTATTGGCACAGAAAGGGTTCACCACGCCACCTGAGTCGAAGCCATTATCCTGCAAATGACTTTTTTTGTAAGATATATTATCAGTCTGAGTAATTTTCACCAAGTATTTCTGCAATCCCACAGAGTTGGTTTCTACAATTTAGTTTTTTTTGTTAGTTTTTTTTTTTTAACATTTTTTTTTTTTCATGCATGGTCCAGGGTGTTCTGTTCTTTTTCAGTGGGACAAAGTTGGCATGCTCTTAGACAGACCATTCGGAGATACTGTAGCATCACCTCTTGAAAACTAGCGCTTCATGACATCACAAGGTGGAACAGAGCATTTTGAGCTTTCGAGACTAGGCAGACTAATAATAAAGGGTTACCCAAACATGTGTGAATGAAACAAAACACAACTCACAAGTATATTTTTTATGATTTTTGACAACATGCTAACATGACTTCAATCTCACAAAAGTCAATTTTCAATATAGGATCTTTAAAGTCCACATATTTTTGTCAGATACACAAAGCATTTCATTGTAACACCACTAAAACCTTATAATTTACTTTTAATATTCAAATATAATAATCTTGTTCGCAATATTTTTTCTTAACATCCCCAAAAGCATTGCCTCACACACAATACCCCCATTATTGTGTATCAGCGTTTCTTTAGCGCTTAAATCATTAAGTAGCGTAGTGCCAATTATAGCTATTACATTTTCACAGCTACTGCATATTGTTTTTATGTTAGTCTAAGTTAAAAGCGCTGTATCTGATTTCTACAGTATTAAAAACAAAAACAACAGAACTAAATGGTTTGCAGTGGTCCCAAGTTATTCCTCACTTACCTTATGCATACTGAACATCCCAATTATTCACAGTCATGAGTTTTTAAGTGCTCTATAAACTCTCAGAGACCAGAGCGGAGTAACACACACTTCCTTATTATCAGACAATATAAAGCTTTATTTATTTTGACCTCAAGAGCTGCTTTGACCTCAAGAGCTGCTTATACATTATATCTGTTGTTGTTGCTTATTCCATTTCCGCCTGAATCCTTGTCACCGTTCACTTGACTTTCTTTGATTTGCACTCTCTGTAATTGTACGTGATAATGGGCTTTAGCAGAGAGGGCCGCTGCTCCGGACTAATTGCCAAATGTGATTACTCTTTTTCCATTACGCTCGAAATCACTGCACAGATGGAAGGGCCACCAGCCTTTAGTTTATTATTACAGAAACAGAATAAACGCAGACTAAATGATGACAATGCTAATGGATAATACTGTAGCATAATTAGCAGAGCCGGTCTTAACGTGAACGGAGTCTGTCTTCAAGGTAAAACAAACAGCTATTCCAATACATGTAACTGTCGATTCTTAAAACATTCTTTCGCCACACGATCATAGACTGAACAAAGAAGTGGACTAAGGAAGTGATTGTGAAAACTCAAGAAGAAGTTGTTGGGGTGTTTGATTTTTCAACAAAAAAGGTGAGAGTGACTAACTGAAAAGCTGTTGGTTAGAGGCACTGCTGCCCCACTGTGGCACCTGATACTCCCAGCGGTCTTCCATCTAAGTATCCTACTAACCAGGCCCAGTCATGCCCAGCTTCTGTGCATTCTCAAGCTGGTATGGTCATACTAAATACCATGTCCAATCAATTTATTTAGTTTTTATTATATTATATGATAATTTGCAGTGACATCACGTTGGGGGCACTCTACATTTCTATCTATCTCTGTGGTGGAATGTTCAGTGTTACACAAAAACATATGGTACATCATCGTGTTTAGGGGTTTGATTTTCAACAAAATGGTGAGAGTGACTAACTGAAAAACTGTTAATGCTAACTAAATTGTGACTGTAATTTTATAGTGGAGTTTAAAAACACAGTGGACACAGGTGGTTTATAGAATATTATGTTTTTCAAGTTATGTTTGAGCAATACAAAACACCTGTAATTAAAGATGCAAGATATTTCAATCCTCCCCAAGACAAGAAGGTAATGATAACATAGAAAAGTTACATAGTCCAACTTTACTCATTCAAATCAAACTATTCTACCTTTCGAATGGTCAAAAGTCCACAAAATGTCGCTTATAGAAAAAGTGAAACCCATATATAGGACCATATTATCCACTCCTCATTCGTCATTGGGGCTGGTACATTTTCTCATTGCTCTGTAGGAGAGTGGAGTTAAAATAATGGTGTCTTTGCTTCATTTGTTGGGTTCACAGCGGACTGCTCTGTGTGCTATTGATTACACTGTTGGACTGAATCTAATCTACTCTGAACCAAGAAAATACAAGGCCTGATCAAAACCACCCACTATAACGATTACAATTCGCTCAGAGAACAAATTACAAGTTGATTAATACCTTGCAACTTTGGTAAAAAAGCCGATTTTGAATTCTTAAAACTCGCCACATATTGCCAAAATTACTGTTTGATTATTATGCTAATGGACATCCAAATTGTCCAATTATAGTAGCTATTTCAGGATCCCATTACGATCCACGCTGACAAAGCAAGTTCATCTCGTAGAGCAAATTATGTAATCACATTATCTCATCTGGAAATATTTTAATTGACAATAATCTGAGTGGTTGGCTTGTTTGGCTTTCTATTTGGATTTGTATTGCCATTTCCGACAATTCAGAACTTTGTAATATTGTTGTTACAAATGCTATTGATAGACAGACTACTAGGGATACTAAAATTGTGTGAATGAAACAAAGCAGACCTCCATGTATGTTTTTGAGGAGGTAACAACATTCTAACATGGCTGGAAGCTCACAAGAATCAATTTTGCGTAATATTGGACCTTTAATTTCTAAATGTGAGTGGAGCGTTCCACAGATCTGACCTTTAACTTGTGCTTGTGACATCACCTGTTTGTCTCCATGAAGATAGATACATTTTATGCCATACCGTGGAACATTCTTGGCAAAGCAGTAGCATCTCCATGGAGACAAGTATCTGAAAATGTACAAATTAAGTAGTCAATCAAAAATACTGCTTAAATCACATTCTTTCCAACATTTACTTCATGAGGCCTGCTATAATTAAGCAATTTTTCTACCAATGTTTATTTGCATTTCAATAACCATAAATAATAAATGTATAATTATTCTCAGATAAGAAAAAGAAGATAAGAAAAGAAAGAAAATATTGTACTTGTATGCATCTAATTCTGGTGTTATATTTTCTATGTGTTGTCTCCTATATCCTTGCCTCACCCTACACTAGCTCATGTGTACTCATGTATTTTCACATTACACTGAACACCACTGTCACTCCACACTATCCTACTGTATATATACATGCATGTTTTGACACTTCATGTTTTTTTCAGCATGCCCTTTTCTCCACAAATAAACAAGCCCTACATTGGAAAAACATATTCCTTTTTTCAAGCTTTCTTCCAATTCGAAGCAAAACCTGTCAAAACCACGCCACAAATCCTGCTATATCCAGCGATAGAATGACCTCTTGTTGTCACTACAAATACAGGTAATCCCAATATCCTGGCTTTCGGACAGGTCCAGACTCCACAAACACGCACACACACACCCACACTGAGCTGATGGAGAGTGTATGAGGGGCTTAAAAACTCATTTGGACCCCAGGGCAGAAGTGGAGGTACAGGAGGGGGCAAAACAGCGACCCGTGAAATGTAACAGAAGAGAAGTATTCCCCATTTGAACCTGGGCGTATTACAGTGTAAAGTATAGAGCAGGAGAAGAGAAGGTCAGGTCCAGCAGCAGACCTCCAATCATCTCCAAGGGCAGTTTCCATTATGTGAAACTAAGAGGTTTTTACCTATAGGGCCTGGGTGCATGACATTTACAGAGAGTTTGTAGTAGTTATAGTAGATGTTGCCTGAAGTTGTAGGTCTTAGATAAATCCTATACATTTTTTTCTTTTCTTCAGACTCCAAATAAACATTGAAACAAGTCTTAACACCTTATACTTACCTTATAAACCAGTTCTTTTACTCAATCTTCTACAGTCTATTTTACCAATTTTTCCTTGAAACCACCATACTTTGATCTTGTCCTGTCTCTTCTCCCACTCTCTGATATTTTCTTCCATTTGGGCTCAGGTCCGTGCACCAGAGCACTGATAAAAAGCTTTTTCTATTGAAGCCACTCATTAGACTGTGCCATGTTCACGAACAGTCCGACTTCGTAAAATCCGATTTCAGATGCAAATGGCTGCTTTTTGCTTCCATAACACAGAGTAAATAAGGAGCGGGCTTTGTGTCTCTGTGATGGACTCTGAGATGGTGAGGTTATTTGGCCTTCAAAGCTCACTAGATTGATCTATTCTCTCTCTTCCTTTCTCTTTTTCCCCTACTTTTCTCGCTCTATCCCTTGCTCTCCATTTTTCCTGTCCTCTTTATCTATCTGTCTGTCTGTCTGTCCGTCTGTCCATCGGTCCGTCTGTCTCCCATTCTCTCTCTCTTCCCTTCTTGTGTTATTTCTCTCTCTCTGTGTCATGCTCCCTTTTCTCTTATCCTCTATCTTATCCTGTATTTTTCTCCTCTATCTTGCTCGCACTCACTCACTCTCTCTCTCTCACTCCCATTTTCACCCTGTCTTCTTTTCTCTTGCTGTCCTCTCTCTTGCTTCTCTTTTTTCTGTCCACTCCCTTTATCGCTCTTCTCTCTCGGTCCCCTCTTCCTCTTTCATTTACCACACCCTTTAGTTGACATTTTGAAGACTTTTCAACAATCAAAAGAAAGGATGTACTAATATAATTTCTAATATGTAACTGCTAGCCTCGATGAGCTTCATTAGACCGGCGCTGTGGGTGACGTCACACTCTCTTAGTCCACTTCTATATACCGTCTATGCTCTGAAACCAATGGATAGCTAATGCAGGATAAATAAAAAAGTACACACAACAGTAGTACACAGTATTGACTAATTATTCACGTTAGTCTTTCATGTTGTTCTTGACTCTCTATTGAACCCTTATAGGCTAATGTTATTTCTGTATATAGAATTGTTTACCAGGCATAAGTATAACTGGAAAAATGTTAACTTAATGATGTTTAATTTAGCATTTAGTTTAGAAATATGACCCTAAATCCGTTTTAAATATCACTGGACATATTCTTAACATTATAACCTATCTTACAGATAGGCTCAGACTTCTTTTTAAAAGCATATTACGTAAAGCTCTTGACATTTTCATATACTTCCATGTGAGTGTCTTAGCCGCGACGCTAGTAGTTACTATATGTTCTGCTCGGCCAATGTAAAGCAAAGGCAGGCTTCATTTAGCACCGTGAATTCACTTTTGCCTGTAGCTAAAACCGATCTATTAGCACCATACAGCAGTGTCCACGCACCAGAGGCCATGGGCTGAGGGAGCTTTTCACAACGCAAATTCAAAAGGAGAAGCCATTACCGCTGTCTGTGCGTTCAACCAAGCGACCCACCTCCAGCTCCGAGGAGGTCTTTGTTATGAGGGATTTCAGATACCTCGCATGTAAAAAATGGTTATGTTTGTTTACTATAAGGAGATGGGGGCAGTGGACAGAGAAAGTAGTGCTTAGGTTGTGAAAACGTGAAAGGTGGAAGCAGTGCAGGCTTTAAAGTGATATTACGCTATTTTCTGGTCTATGTTATTATGTTGTTTCCTCATTAAAAACATCTCTGGAGTTTTGTTTTGTTTCATTCACACATGTTTGACGCACAAACCCTGCGTATTACAGCATTATTCAGCAAACACTCCAGCTTGTGATGTCATGTGGTAATACAGGAAGTGCTCCACTCTGTTTTTAAACTCCATACACCTTCACTCGAATCATTTGGATGATTTCAGCCCTGGAACTGTGAATCTCTGCGGAAGAAAAGGTAGCGGTTAACTTGAAAACTACCACTTCATGACATCAGTAAATAAAGTGTTACTCAAATATGTGTGAATGAAACAAAATACAACTCTGGGTATGTTTTGAAGAAGGTAACAGCATTAAAACATGACTTTACTGCTGGAGGCTATATACCACCTACTTTTTTCAATCAAGATACCTGCAGTATTACACAGTATGGAATTAACCAGTGTTTTTATTGCTCGAAAATACATTGAAAACCATGGATTCTTACTGTGAGTGGACCCGCCTCTCCACAGATCTAAGGGGTAATATAAGCAGATGACAATATCGCTAAAAAGGAGATTTGTGACTTGAATTAAAATGTCCAGGTGGAATTTATCCATAATAACTGTTCCAATCTTATCAAATAAAACCTCATTTCAGGGTTTGTACAAAGTGACCTTGATTCTTCATAGAATGGTTGCTGTGACAAAAAGCCTTCACATGTTTTATGCCCAGGAGCAGTTCCTTTTTTGTCACATGATTGACAAAATGGAAGAAATGAAGGAAAATACAAATGTCACTTTTAAAACTGGTGCAGGATCTGTATAATGCTGCGCTCAAAATGCTCATAGGCTTAAAGCTAAATTATCTAGTTGCTAAGTATATTACGCAATCTATAATAACTTGTATGTATCAATTAAAAATACATATTGGTATATTGGTACTTCAAAACTGCAAAATGTTCCTAAACAACAGGTTTAACTCCACAGCTAATTTGAGACTGACTGCCACTATAACATAGATCAGAAAATAGTGTAATATGGGCCCATGAAGTTGCTTCCCTGTCATGTAACTGAACTGAAACATCTCCATGAAATATGTTTTTGTTAGTACTACTTCTACTACACTATCAGGGGATTATAGCAGACACAGAACAGCCAATACAAATAACTGGGCCAATTCTCCACACTCACTTCTTGTATCATTATTATTATAGTAGCATATCCAGTGTTTGAGCTGTGTGCGTTGGGATTTGGGTTCTCTCAGGGCTTTCTACATTGACAAAACTCAGTGCATTCACTGTGGGAGATCGAAGTTTGTCTCCATACAAATATACTATTCTTATACTCCTCTGGGACACAATAACTTTTGAAATATATCCCAAATCTCACATTGATACACCGTGTTCTCTCCCAAAAGCAATCATACTTTTTATAGTGTTATTCCGCTGTGGTGATGCCAGTCAAAGTCTATGCAGAGATTCAATTCCCTTTTGCAGAGGAGGTATAGTTCTTGCTTATTTAAAATGTAAAGGCCCAGCTTGTGCTTCAAAGGGCCTATATTGCACTATTTTCTGATCTATGCTAATGTTGTTTCCTCATCAAAAACATACCTGGAGTTGTGTTTTGTTTCATTCACACATGTTTAACACATATACTCTGCTGTGACAGGCCCTGTCGCCCTGTTGTGGGTGACCCTGGTTATCAGGAGCCCCTGGGCCCGGTGTATCTGGGGAGGAGGACGTCCCCAGTTATGGAGCCAGGGACTGATTACCAGGCCTGTCCTACAACAGGACAGCGGGGGGCCATCACACTGCATATAGTTCTTCTCTCAAACGGAAAACTCTCTTCCACCTTGTGATGCCATGTGGTAATGCAGGAGGTACTCCATTGTGTTTTTAAATTCCATACACATTCAATTTGCATCTGCTTTTTCCAACTCTCTTTTTAATGTATTATAAAGCGAATGTGTCTCTATCTCCTCTGGCCTTGGCTAATTTAATCTGTAAGATTTCAGTTGTATTAAAAATGTACACAGGGAATCTGCTTAACCAGTGTCTATTTGAGGTAAAAATAAAGTCCTGCCAGTAGAAGAGCAAAGCTGAATGTTGTTACAACTCATAATATTATCTTGTCCATTATTCATACATAAATTACTTTTGTCAAAGTCACTGCTGTTCATATTTTATAACTTAATGTAATATATGTATGTGAAAAGAATATGCATCTTGAAAATAAGCGAAAATCACTCCAAATACAACTTTGGGTGAGTAAATGATGAGGGTAAACAACTATAACATGGCTTTAAATTTCACATTGTGTTGACTCATAGCTATTATATAATCCCTACCTGACTCCATGAAAATACTGAACTATGTAAAATTCTTTATACACTCCTATTATAATATTCAGTTCATTATCACACTGTTGTCAAATTGTACAGTATTTAATATATTGTGAAAATCACAGCGAGATCAGCAGTGGTGAAACATCCGATCAGATCAGAAAAGTTACATAACGTCATTGTGAATCACGTCAAATGTATTATATTAAAGACCGCCACACACTACAGTGTAACACACTACAGTGTGTCAGTGTGACTCTGAGCTGCTCTGTCAGATCATAACCACCAAACATAAGCAACGCTACGGTAACAGCCAATAAAACAGAGCGTCAGGGGCAGACGGAGTGACGGACACAGAGGCGCAACATACAAACTGGGGATATAGCGAAAAGTTGTAAATTTAAACTGCTGAATCTCATCCACATTATCCATAGATTTTTGTCCTCCGCAAATAATGACACCCAATCCACAAAACTGCGCTGTTAATCCAGTTTGAGGCGTTCTGTAAAAGTAAAAAGGCGAGAGTATTTCCTCACGTGTGTCTACATCCACACAGCTCATGGATCGGGGTGAATCTGCAGATTAGCGACTAACAGATTACTTTAAAATGGCAGTAGAAGTAACTTGCCCAACACTGGTAACTGATAAACATTCCACCATAGAGATACATGTTGAACACCCCAGCATGATGTCGCTGCAAAGTACCAATTCCAACACTATTATTAACCAATCAAACAGTCACTATCTAGCCCTCCCCTTTAACAATAAACGCACTGAACCCAACACATGGTCCTTTGGTTCTCTTACAACACACGTGTTAGTGCAGATATAATTACTAAGGGGAATGAATAGACTCCACCAGCTGCATATAATGTAATTGATACCTGCCTGTTCATTATAAAGTCCCATAATAAGCTTTACTGGTGCATAGAAAGTGGCTATTATCAACAGTGTAGCTTAAAATACACTGAAATCTGCATGTGCTAGCCTTGGTTTTAGCCCATTACCACACTGCATGCTAAATACTAAGGAATTTCTCTAGTGCACTACACCTAGCCTATTAATATGCAGCGTGAGTGAAAAACTACATTGAAGATGCAATAAGGTGCGCACGATATCCTTTTAATGACCTCCCAAGATTACAATGCATGATGGGAAACAGATGTACTACAATGGTTCAATTAACCCGACATTCTTTGATAAGGCTAAGTCTCTTGTATGCAGACAAGCTCAAGATCAGAGTAGCTGCCAATCAGGACCAGGGAGACCAGAGAGAACACGGCAAATAGACAAAAAAAATAATAAAAAAATATACTATTGGGATGTGCTGATTTTCCTCTCTCAAATGAGGAAAAGAACCAGTGATCTTGTATTCAGTATTATGGCTGAACTGATTAAAGGCCCTGTACCCAATTTTTTATTTTTTCCCCCAAGTATTTGAGCCAAATATCTGTTGCTCCAGTATAAATTGTATAAGCAGCTCTTGAGGTCAAAATACTTTCATCTTTCGAGTTGTGAAACCACTGGACCACTGCAAAGTTCTGTTTTTCATGTTTTAATCATGTACTTTTAATAAGAATAACAGTAACAGTCATTGTCAAATGATTAACAATTTTAATAATCATCAGTTGTTTTGTCGACTATGCATACTTTAAAACAAAAGTATCTTTGGACTATCTGGTTAAAAATTTATTAAATGATTTAACGCTACAGTAATCTCTTCAATCTAATCACACAAATTCTCATTGTTGCCAGCAGAGGGCACATGGTGTTAGCCTCGCCAGCAAGAGGAGTTCTCACGATTTTTATGAGTTCACAAACTCTTGAGAATCCACAGGTGTTAGGTCTCACTAGTGGTGCGGATACTGACCATTCACAGAGAAGCATCATGGTTTGAACCAAAACAAACAGTTTTACAATTTTTGCTGACTTCTTTTTTTTTTTTTTTAAATGTGCAGAGAGAAGCACTTTATGGACTGGTGGATGGGTTAGACACCTATGACACTGAGAGGGTTGATGTTGCGGAGGTGAAAGTAGGTGGAGTGAGTGATATTGTTGATTTGACAGGTGAAGGAGAGAGTGCTATCGAGGAATTATTTGTTTGAACGCTCTGATCATTGGTTCCGAACATTTTCAGTGACACCCATACCAGACTGATGTGTAGAACCCTATTCACAGTGCTACAAATATCAATCTGACCAGAACTAAGTTAACATGGAGTGGGTTGAAGTAAAGTTCATTAACATATTAAAACTGGGCAAATTGGAGTAAGAAGCGCTTCTGGGAGACTGAGTACACCACCTCATGACATCATCTCATGGAGGACAGTATGCTCATTATGATATTGAGAAGCAGACAAATGGAATAAACAAGATAAAGCTAAAATTTCTTTTAAACTTGCGCTATGTCTTTTTTCTGGTGAAAACATAAAAAGACAACATGCATGGATTCTGCAGATCTCACCTATATATAACCTGGTGGTGCTACATTCTTATCTCCATGCATGTTTTAAAGCCACACTGTGGAACTTTCCAGGCAAGAAAGTCAAAGACAAAAAGTGGCATTCCTCCACCAGAGAAGTTACAAACCTATAAATGTAATATAGTACCTTTGACAACAGTGCTTTTACCTGTCTGCATCTCCATGACAAAGCATAGGCCTATAGAATATGTGTTGTGTGAAATCCAATCCAGAGGAGAGTATTTTGCGGTGTAAAGAACAGAAAGTAGCACCAGGGGGCAGCGTGCGGGTGATTTGTCATTGTGTGAAGGCCACAGCGACATGTTTACTCAGAGCGCCATAAAGAAACACATTGCTCTAGTCGAGCACAGTGCTTCATAGCTCTAACAGAATCTGGCCTTGTACAGGAAGTTCCCCCACAGCAAAAATAATACTGTGTCCTCCTGTGTCATCCACCATTTAAAGTAGAGCAGCTTTTCATGTTTTTCTAATTATTCCTTGGCTTGGTGAGATAGTAGCTGTGGTAAATACTGATCATAGTTTTACATTAAAGGCCCTGTACCTGATTTATTGCCATGTATTTGAGCAAAATTTGTCTTGTCCCAGTATAGATGTATTGTATAAGCAGCTCATGAGGTCAAACATGTCTGCTGTGTGCTGTCTGCATCTGATTTACTGTCTGATAATCAGGAAGTATGCGATTAGCAAGCTAGTTGTTTCCCACAATGCATCTTGAAAAGTAGTGTCCAGTGATGGGCACTAAACTGGTCAATATCGATACTTTGCAGTGACATCATGCTGGGGGTGTTCTACGTGTATGTGTATGGTGGAATGTTCAGCTGTTACCAAGCGCACATTAGCAAATACTGTCTTTTGTTTGTCTGAAAACTTAAGAAAAAATACAAAAAGGTTTTAAATAACAATTTTTCAGGAGCCTGTTATCAATTCTAGTGTTCATGATCCTGTTTAGGAGTTTGACTGATGAAGTCTAACAAAGCCTCAGACAGAGCATGCCTCCAGTTAGCATCACACCCCCAGGGAATGTTGATGACGTCAGCTGCCGTGTATCAATACAGACGACAATGGGTTACAAGAGTCAGAAATACAGAGATTAAACAGAAGGAAAGGACATTTTTTTCTCAGCAACCATCAGACCGGACACCTCCCGTTTGCTTGTAATGAACTTTCAGTCTTCGCAAAGGCTCAGAATCTCCTGCAGCCTGGAGAAATGCTTTTCTAAATTACAAACACAAGTCTAATTGCACCTGTGAATTGTAATTAGTCCATTTGAAACCTGTCGCTCCCCCGTCTGCTCCCATTATGCACACTCACATATCCCGTGTTATTATAATGCATTTCCCTATCACCGAAGAAAGGAATTAGAAAAACCCATCATCGTCAGTATTTAAAGGCACTGAACCTGATTTTTATTGTCTTAAAAATGTGGAAAACAGAACCAGTTCATTTGAAACAGTTTGCAGCGGGGCCTTACTTTCCCAAAGCAATCGTAGCATCCCATTTCACCACAGTGAGTTTATAATGGTGAGCTTCAGTCGTCCTCGAAGGTCGGATTTTCTACTCGTAAATTCTGGGAACCTTTCAGAGTCGGAGTTAGAAAATCCAACATGGCGGCACTCTGCGTTTGGATGAAATTTGATATCCAACAGTTAAAATATTCATCGTGCTTGGGTTATTTTGATTTTAGTTGCTTCTCATGTCCACCCACTTCTGTGAACCTGTTACTGAGTTATAAGCACGTTGCTATACTCTGTTATACTAAAGACGCCAACGTGCAAACCATAGGCCATACATATATATAAATAGACATAGCAAGCGGTGGAATTTTACTTTCACTACATTTGAGAACATGTATCTGTATTTTTAACTCCAATCCATTTTAAAGCTGGACTGAAAAGTAAAAAGTACTTTTCTTCTTTCTGGCTTAATGACTTATTTTAGCACATTTTATTTGAGTTAACGACCCAACTTTGAACAAACCAAATACACAAAAACGGCTAGTAAAATTAAGAAATCAATTAAATCACTTAAAATTAGCCTTTACCTTTATCAAAATCACTACATTTCATCCTTAAGTTGTTCTAAAGATCTCTGCAAAATACTTTTTACTCTTAAAGTACATTTTGAAACAGGTACTTTAATACTTTTAGTTAAGTAGATTTACTCATGTGATACTTTTACTTTTTGCCACTGTCTCTGTACTTTTACTTAAGTAACAAAATTGAGTACTTCATCCACCACAGGACATAGCTAACCCGCTAGCTGCAAATCTGCTCCTATAACTGCTAGCCTCATGAGCTTCATTTGACTGGAGCCGAATGCTATGGGTGACATCACAGTCCCTTAGTCCACCTCTTTATGTAGTCTATGGTAGTGCTAATGTCAACAAAAGCAGAAATTCTCTCTCAAACGTTGCTTTAGTAACTGTTACTGTAGTAACACTGTCCAGGGCACTAAAGTAACTTAACTGGATCCTCATTATGGTTGATTTGATTGATTTTCCCAGTGTTTTTTTACTTTATTGTATCTTTCCTGTAATTGTCTGGTTATTGTTTTTCCGACGTGACAACTGGAACAGGCATCCGATGTTTAAAGAAGCACTACGCCACATGCTAGTCTCCATGTAGATGTACTACAGCCCGGAATGTTCCACAGTACGGCATTAAACTTACGTATCTCCATGGAGACAAGCAGGCCAAAGTACAGATCAGTTCGGTGGAGAGGTGGGCTGGCTTATAGAAGAATGAATGTTCTTATGGTATTTCTGAACAATAAAATCACCTCCATTAAAACAAATGCTTAGTAGATTTTAATGCCATACTGTGGAACACGTATCAGAGACTAGAGCAGAGCTTTTTGATAATGCTAACATTACTTCCTGGTTCGCGGATGATAAAAACTCTATAATTAGATGACCTTAAGAGTGGCTTTTACAATATAACTGATTCTGTACACTGGAGCAAACAAATTTTACTTTATTACCTGAAAAAACTTTAGTCTCTTTAGTGGTTTATGCAGAAAACTGCGTGGTACTTTGTCATTAACGCAAACAGCACACAAGTGTCTAACTGCGCTGTCATTTAGAGCCATTATCTCCTAGCATTAGCTCGTAGCAGCATATGTTTAGAATCATTATGCCATATTAGACAATTGTGGGTAGTTAAAGTAATTGTGGTTATAACTTTGTATAATGACACACAGGCATTTTGAACATATGTTGCGTTCATAGTTTTAATTTCTTGATGTAATTCTATAATGTGTTTACTCTTAGCTCAAGTGCTTCTTTGCCATCTGTGAGCACAAGAAATAGTACACGAAAGGGACATTAAAGCTAAAGGTATTGTGGTATTTTATTATCCCTCCTCTGTACCATCTACTCCCCCCATTAAAATTCAGTCTGAAATACTTGTATCTCTACCTGCCAAGAGTACTTAAAACATCCCAGGTTTACAAATGGAATAACTCTAATATATTCCTTAATGGACACTGCTGCAAGAAACAAAAACCTCTAAGCGTAAACTTGAGACTATAAAATGTCTTTGCTGGCTTTTCTCCTAACAGATAATGCAGACGGATCGTTTTAATAAAATCAAGCTGGAGTCATGCTTTAACCTCTGCCTCTGTGGTATTTTGGTTATTTATAATTCCCGCAAACAAATAACACAATACTTCTACAGTATAGAAAGGCATCCAGCTTAATCTTAAAGTTAAAGGGCCCATATTACGCTATTTTCTGATCTATGTTATAATGTTTTTTCATCATCACAAACATACCTGGAGGTGTGTTTTGTTTCATTTGCACGACATCCACCTTATGATGTCATGTGGTAATACAGAAAGTGCCCCACTGTGTTTTTAAACTCTATACTCGTTCACTAGGATCGTCTGGATAATTTCAGCCATGGATTTGCCAATCTCTACTGAGCGAAATGTAAAAGGTAGCTGTTAACTTGAAAACTACCACTCCATGACATCATGGGGTGGATGAAAGCATTTTGAGCTTTCGAGATCAAAAATGTGTGAATGAAATAAAACACAACTCCAGGTATGTTTTTGATGGGGTAACAACATTCTAATTTTGCGTAGTATTGGACCTTTAAAGGTGGACCGTGTAACCTTTATGGATGGTTCCTCACCTGCTCTTGTCTCCATGGAAATGCTGTTCTTTTTAATTTAATTTATATATGTTTTCATGTAGAATAGCAAGTGACAGGTCAGATCTGTGGAGAGGGAAAACAAAACAACAACAAAAACAACAACAAAAAGGGGCAATATACTAAAAGACTAATGCATGGTTATTTTTTATCTTATTTTTTATGTTATAGACTATAGACTGATCAGTGTGGGTGAAGTGTCTTGCTCAGGGACACAACAGCATCATCATTTTGTGCAAGATTGGTCATTGAATTCAGATAACACAGATAATTTAGACAAAGCATTAGAATCCTCAGATCAAAATGTTCAAGTCTTTAATTAGTATTTACATTTTGTTCTTTCACAGTCGGTAATCAGCTTGTCTAAATGTGCACTTCATCTCACCAGGCTATCCATTACACTAAACCAACAGAGAGTGTGGGGGTCACAGGGGCCTGCACACTTTATTACAGCCCGGGGCCCTCCTCATGCTTTATGTGCCTCTGTATACGCACATATAACACTGCTCTAATGGCACTGCGGATACGACGGAAAAAAACACATCATACTGTGGAAGGAGGAAATGACAGGTGAACCGCAAAAAAGAGTATTTACAATTACTGTAGTATATTCATCTTGATTTGATGATTTATTGGGTTTGTATATCTACATTTTTGGAATTGGAATAGGGGCGTTCACATTTGTGCTTGTTGGATCCGGGTTTGAGGCCAGTTTTAGTCCAGATCTAGACTTGGTTTGGTCTAGTCTTGGTTTAGTCCTGGTCTAGTGCAGGATTAGTTCGGTTTTGAATGCACCCTTAGACAATTTAAATGTGCACTGTGTAACATTTGTAGTGTAGTGGAGTGGAGGGTCCGCCACCTGCTTGCCTCCATATATATATTATTGCTTTGTCTAGAATGTTCCACAGTATCGCCAAGCAGGTTACAGCACAACATTACATTACAGTTCAGAGCTATTGTATTTTTGAGCAATACAAACACCCGTAATGAATAAAAGCTAGATGGAAATATTTTAAGTCATACCATGGAATATTCCAGGCAAAGCAATAGCATCTCCACGGAGACAAGCAGGTAACGGACCCTCCACCAGGAAAGTTGCACAGTGCACCTTTAAGTACACATTTTCTTACTCCAGTGACAGATTTATTTTCTTGAAATCATAAAAAAAATAAAATAAAAAAATAAAAATGGAAGGTTCCGCAGTATGGCATTTAACTTATATGCAGTATCTCCAGGGAAGTGACATCGCCAGACCAAGTTACTAGTCAGATCTGTGGAGAATGCATGATTTTCAGGGTATGTTTTCAGTAATAAAAACATCCTTAATTAAATAAATACAAGATACTTTAAATAGCATACTATGGAACTTTCTAAACCAAGCATTAACATCTCCATGGAGACAAGCAGATGTTGGATTATTCACTAGAAAAGTTGCACAGTGCACCTTTATCAACAGGACACAAACATTGATCTTAATAGAGTTATTTGTTTTTGCATAGTGACAAGTGAACAGAGCACACGCGCAGCTAAAGCTTTATAAATGTTATAAATAATGCACAAGGCCCCGGCAGGTGATGAAAGTGTGTAATTAAAATGTAATAACGGTGGTTAGGAAAGTGCTGAGGAGATGAAGAGGAGGATCTGGGTGTGCGGAAGAGGATTTAGGAGATCTGCAGGCTGGGTTCACTGTTGGGGCAGGAATGACACATGAGGCACACGGAGTACAATGAGAACTGCATTCAAAGCTGTGGAATACGTCTGTCAATAGAAACAGGGAAGTAGTGGTGAGATGGATGCACAGTATACAGAAGTATGTGTGTATTTTAGAACTACATTTAGAGTATATATGCATAGAAAGTATAGAAATGTATTTTTGACTATTACTTTGCAGCTAATATCTGGGGCTTTATTAGACTTTAGCTTTGTTTTAATGCGATCCGACCATAAAGAACTGACTTTGTGCTGTTAAACAACACTCTTAGACATAAATTGACCAACTGTTTCCTGAAAATGTGTGGTTTGAATCCATTTTGTGTTTTTTCTCGAGTTTGCTGACGTGAGCATTGTGTCACCATGGTCACTGATGAAGATTCCAGCGTAGAGATACACGTAGAACACCCCCAGCGTCACTGCAAAGTATCAATAGTGTACCCTTTTACAAATCTAATACAAAATAGTTGAAAAGTCAATAGGACATGCAGTGGACATCAAGAGCATACAAATGACAAGTTGGAGAATGGATTAGATGGGAAGTTTCAGGAAAATCAATAAATGTTCTTTCAAAATAATATATGCTTGGCACGACTATCATTGCTGTACTATTAAATGTTGTGTGTTTAATTCAATTGTGCGTAACCAATAAGACACAATCAAAAAGAAGAAAGTTGTTTTGAATATTTATAGTCTGTCTACATCTCCAAACCTCAAAACGCTCTGCTCCACCTTGTGATGTCATGATGCCGTAGTTTTCAAGTTAACAGATCCTTTTACCTTTCATTCATTAGAGATTCGCAATCCCAAATCCGAAATCATCCAAATGATTTTAGTGAAGATGTGTGGAGGTTATAGCAGTGCGCTTCCTGTATTACCACATGACATCACAAAGTGGAACAGAGTGTTTTCCGTTTGAGAGAAGAACACAGCCTAAATATGCAGGATTTGTGTGTTAAACGTGTGAATGAAACAAAACACAACTCCAGGTACTAGTTTGTTTGTGATGAGGAAACAACATTATAACATAGATCACAAAATGGCGTAATATGGGCCCTTTAATAGGCCTGTACCATTGGTTGCCATCAAAATAATTGTAAAATAATAAATACAAATAACTACTGCTACTATTACTTACTTACTACTACTACTTGAACAGCCATTAGTGTTGGAAAAAAGCAACAAATTCACAGTTTTTAGACTCCCTGACTTGTTTGTGTCACCAGCCCCCCCTTCAGGGAACGGTCGCTTCAGTTGCTTAAGCTGCTTTAGTGAGTTTATACCCCCTTATACTCCTTACTCTTGATTTAAAAATACAACAACTGCACCCACCATTAGTACTAATACTTCAGCTTCAGGGTTAAAGGTACTTCAGCGTTATGGCTTCTGCTACTACAAGGCCACTGCGGATTAGCTGATGAAATATAGTTAGGCTTCTGGGGCTCCACACATCTGGCAGCATCCTTTTGTAGCCTTAAAGGGCCTGTATTACATAAAATGGACTCTTGTGAGCTTTTAGCCATGTTATAATGTTGTTACCTCATCAAAAACATACCTGGAGTTGTGTTTTATTTCATTTACACATTTGAGTAACTATTTATTATTGGTTTATTTACTGTATATCTCCAAAGCTCAAAGCGCTCTGTTCCACTTTGTGACGTCAAGTTAACAACTATTTTACTTTAGTTCAGTAGAGATCGACAATTCCAGGGCTGAAATTATCCAGATGATTCTAGTGATGTGTATAGAGTTTAAAAACACTGGAGCACTCCTGTTTGGGAGAAGAGCACAGCCTAAATATGTGTTAAACATGCGTGAATGACACAAAACACAACTCCAGGTCTGTTTGTGATGAGAAAACATTATAACGTAGATCAGATAAAATCATAATATGGGCAAAAATGACATGCTTTTTTCTTGTGCATTTAGTATCTAAAACTAAAACCTACGTCATTTTACATTTTGTTCATTGTAAACTGCAATATTGATCTAAACCGAGTGAATAATAGAAACAGTTTCATCTGTTCAAAACTGCAGAAATGACCAACCCTGCCTCTCATTTTTGCTGTTGAAAAAATGTCTACAATACATTTGTGAACCCTACAAGTCTTTTAGTGTGTGTAATGAGAAATGTATTGTTTTCATCTTCAAGCATTTAACATGTCAGAATGGTAAATTGCGTTTAATATAACATGCACACACATAAAAAGAGACAATACAAGCAAAATCAACAAAAACAAACAAATAAACCCTACAGTCTTATTAAAAAACAAACAAACAAATAAGCAATTTTTCAGAGCATTCAAAACTAGGGATGGGACGAGACACAATTTTCACAAGATATGAGACGAGATACGAGATTGGGCTCACGAGAACGAGACAAGACGAGATTTTATCATAATTCCTAATATATACATTTCACAGTTCAGTTTACAGTTTTGGTCTCACAATTTTTTATTCACTTGATTTCATATTTTTATTTCCATTCTAGTTTTGCTTTTTGGAACCGTAAAAGCTGTAACTCACCAAAACGTAACCTTTTTTTTTTGTCCAATCCAAACACTATCTCGTGAGATCCATCCCTATTCAGACCTCAAATGCAGGCCAATACAGTATCATTCAGACATGTATGAATCATCCGAAACGCAACTGTGAGCATGCTAATGATGAGACAACAACACTTTGATACGGCTAAAAGCTACAATTAGATTCCTGCATAATACGTCCCCTTTAATGTAATCAGGACTACATCAGCTAGCGTCAAAACACTGGAAAAACAGCCCATTTATGAAGCCACAGTCTGTGCACCTTTCTATTCCGTAAAAGCCAAAACGTGTGTGAAAATCCAACTCAATAGAAACAGATCGCCGGAATAAATCAGGTGCGATGTGGTCTGTCTGCGCTGAGCTCTGGGAGGGAAGAGAGATGGCAGTAACAGCTGGGAAAGGAATGGAGAGGCTGCAGAACAAGATTAATATAGGTCTCTATGGAAGGAGCGATCACTATGAATCAAAGACCGCCCAAACACAGAGTTGAAGGAGCAGAGCACAGCGCCAAACAGGGGTCAAGGGTCAATTCAGGGCAGAGGTTTTGTTCAACTGTCAGCTGTATCAATGGCGCACCGGAAATCTCAACGTTGTCTGATGTTTTCTGATTCTTGTTTATTTCAGTGACGCTTGTGAAACCATAGACTATAGATAGTGTATATAAATTGCTAACCCGCTAACCGCCGCGCTCCAAACAGGAAGTGAGCATGGGGGTGCTTCTGTCTCCATCGACTCTGGATCCAGTTTACTACGTCATTTTGGTCTTAAAACGTTCGTATTAACCCACTCTATACGATCCTGGTGTTTTTATTTATTTATATTCCTATTCCTAATATGAAACTCAGCTTCAAATTCGCTCCTATAACTGCTAGCATCGTGAGCTTCATTTGACTGGAGCCGTCACACTCCCGTTAGTCCACTTCTTTACACAGTCTATGGTTCACTGGTCATTATTTTGAACAAAAGTTGCTTCGCTCATTGATTCTACAGAAATATGCAATGTTTTTCAGTCCCTGTTTATATTTTTCCTTTCTTTTTTTCTATAGTAAACAGCCATATTAGTTTTGATAACTGACCATACGTCTCCCTGATTGGCTAATCCACCTGTCAATCACCCCCTTCTGAAGTCGTGAGCAGAATCACTTCACTCATCTGTGTGAAGTACTGGAGAAGTGCGTATTCAAGATCCAAGGCATGATTTTTGGTGTTATGAAATTATTGAAATAAAACACTTACAGTCTGATCTGAGGAGCTGTGTGAGTGCAGGTTTTGACAAGGAAAATTATGCAAAAAGTGCAAACGAATGAAAGAGAAAACTGAAAGCATGTATAACTCTGTGTACATTTTGCAAAACGGTACATTATTCATTATTCACTGCATGTTAGAGTGAGGTGTCTTGCCCAAGGACACAATAACAGGTCGCTATGGCTACTTCCACCCACACTTAATTAGGAAAATGTTATTGTTGTAGTGCATTTTTAAGTTTGCAATAAAGTACAAGGAAAAGAACCTAAATACCTACATATATTATTATTATTATTATTACAAACTCAGTTATCAACACAGGCATTCTAATACTATTACTAAAAAAACAACAACAGTATTCTCGATCACTTTTGATACTGTTGGCTAACCACACACGTGGGGGTCTCGTGGTTCATACTTCACACCTGCTGCATGCACCTGTTCCACATTCACAGTTCTCCCACTGTACTGTATACAACCCCCACCCTCACTCTGTAGCTCCATCTGAGTACACTTTAAAAGTCTTCTTGTTTTCTATCATTAAAACAAGGTAGAGGGTACCTGCTTGTCTAAAAAGTCTCACAGTATGGCATTAAACTATTCTTATCTCTATGCAAACAAGAAAGTAGTGCCACCAGTAAGTTACAGGTCAAATCTGTGGAGAGGTGACCCCGCTTTTGGTAAGAATGCCATTTTTGTAAGGTATTCATCAGCAATAACATCATAGATATGTCTAATGCCGCACTGTGGAACATTAAAGAACCATATTACGCTGTTTTCTAATCTAAGTTATAATGTTGTTTCCTCGTCACAAACATATCTGGAGTTGTGTTTAGTTTCATTCACATGTTTAACGCACAAACCCTTTATATTTAGGCTGAGTTCATCTCTTAATCCGAAAACACTGTCCCACCTTGTGATGTCATGTGGTAATACAAGCACTGCTCCACTATGTTTTTAAACTCCACACGTCAGAATCATCGCCAATTGCCAATATTTACTGAACAAAGTTAAAATATAGCTGTTAACTTGAAGACTCCCACCAGATGACATCACAAGGTGGACAGAGCATTTTGAGATTTGGAGATGTAGACAGACTAATAGGACCCACAGATCCAAAAAGATGCCTGTTTTTAGCCACTGCCTCCGTAATATGAAGTACGCAATCCTGTAAAGACTAAAGAGCTAAATAAAACACACATACACAGACTACCAAAGTGTTTTAAAATGTTAAAACAGTTTACTTCTCCAAGCGTAATGGACTCAAGACAGCCTTTTATATGACATGTGTTGGTCATTACCACATTATTTCACTCATATCTCCACACAGGGCTCTCTCGGGTCAGGCATTCCTCCGGTCGCCCCTGGTTACCAATCAGCACCAAGGCGCGTGGAGAGGGGAGCGGAGCGGTCCTCTCTCCTCTTCCTTTACAGTACAGCGAAGGAACGGCCCCGCTCTCATCCCACGCACGAGTTGCATCGGCTCTATTTTCTTTTTTGACTCCTTGCTTTTGACGGATACGAGACTGCAGTTTTTGGGCTTACATTCTCCTTGTTGTGATCGCTCCTCAACATGAATCAAACCGCCAGTGTTTCGCATCAGGTGAAATGCCAGTCCACCAAGACGATCAAGGTAAGGAGGCGACGGCTGAAAGTTAAAACCCGTGCGGTAAAGTTGTGTTGGCGACGCGTATCGATGCACTGTTTGGTTGTATGCATGCCAAAATCGTGTGTTAGCCCAAATGGACGTCTTCGCGTGTACAAATATCCGTTTACGGCTCTGTTTCTGATATTTATTGTGAGTGTGTACGAGGGAACATTGGTGCAGTGGTTGGATTTCATTCAACTCACGTCTCGCGTCTTACCCTATGTCTTCATGTAGTGGCTTTTGTCAAACTAAGGAACCGATTTTGGTTTTACGCACGGCTTAGTTAGAGACCAGTGGGTTACAACTTTGGACCCGTGCCATATTGATAATGTTATAATATTGATTTAATAATGGGCTATAACAATCAATTACTCAATGTTAAGTCAAATGCATATTTGATAGTTTTATATATGCCCTGTATAACAACATGCATTATAATACATATAGTCTATACATTGTTAAGGTACGAAATCATGAACTCATATTAATATGTATAGGTCTAAATTTTACAGTTTACATCGTTTTTTGTGCATTGAAGTTATAGTTAGTAATACTGATAATTGCCTTAAAAATAACATACTGTATTGGGTTAATTAATTACTCAGTGTTAAGTCATATTAATTGTTTTGTATCCAGTATATTTTATGCATTGTGGTATGTTTTTCTCACTCAGTACAGAAGCCGATATATAGATAATGATATAGTCTAATAATCTTGGGCTAAAATAATCGATTACGCAATGTTAACGTATATTAATTGCATATGACATGGTTTGGTTTTTCATCCAGTTTTTATCCATAACAGTTAAGCATTTTCCCCGCAACAACTGCAGTAATCGCGTTCCTTTCACTTGCACGAGAGGGGGGACTCGCGAGTGCGTGTGTGCGCAAGTGCGAGCGCGCGTGTCAGGGTATTTTACGTGTGACTCAACACAGAGGTATCGATTTCGCCGCGGGTCCCGCATCACTTTTCAACCTCCCAAGTCCCAGTTGAGAAATTTAGCTCCGGGGGCAAAATCTTATCGATCCACGGTCCGGTTGTGTCCCCCGTCACCATTCACAAAGGCGGGCATTATTTGGCAACGCGCCGCTGAGTTTTCAAACTTGGGCAGTGTAGTCTGGTTGAATAATAGTGAAAATATGGAGCGGGCTTGGTGGCATATTTCATTGGTGTTGGCTGAGCTGTGAAGGAGCATTGACTATAGTTGCTTGCTGCTGAATTGGTGCGTAATACACAAAACCTACCGCTTTCGCCCCGGAGCACTACATCCAAGCTCCAGTATATGTGTGTGTATGTGTGCGTATAAAGGGGTTTTGTGGAGAGAAAATCGTCAGCACAGTGGATGTAAAACTCCACAGCCTTTTCCCCAGACTGTAGTGAATTCCATGTAGCCATAATAAGCAAATAAGTGGATAGCTATTTGGCAACCTTTTCAAGAGTAATTGCATGTGACAGACGAATAAAAGGAAAAGCAACGCACTGTACTTTTTGAAGTCATTTTTATCTATTTGAATTCATGTAGTTATCTAGGACAAGTGGTACTAAGATGTAAAATAATGTCACTGTATTTGCAAAAGGACCTATATTACACAAAATTCACTCTTGTGAGCTTTAAGCCGTGTTAGAATATTGTTACATATAGTCAAAAACACTGGAGTTGTGTTTTGTTTCATTCACACGTTTGAGTAATCCTGCATCATTAATCGGGCTACATTTCCAAAGCTCAAAATGCTCTGTTCCATCTTGTGATGTCATGAAGTGGTAGTTTTCAAGTTAAAAGCTACCTTTCACCTTTTGTACAGTAGAGACTGGCAATTCAGGAGCTAATGATTCTAGTCCAAACATCTAAATGATTCTAGTCAATGTTGTATGGAGTTTAAAAACACAGCGGAGGTGTTTTGAGAGAAAAACTCAGCCTAAATACGCAGGGTTTGTGTGTTAAACATGTGTGAATGAAACAAAACACAACTCCAGGTGTGTTTGTGATGAGGAAACACCATTATAACTGATCAGAAAACAGCAATACAGGTTTGTACGAAATGTAGGAGCCTTTTGTTGTTCCTGGTACTTATTTTCATGACTGTTGTCTATGGCTTGACTTGATCTTGCCGATAACAATACTTTTTAACAGAATAGTATTATACATGTGTGTTTTCTTTAATATTACAATGCATTTGAGTGTGTCTGCTTTGATATCTTGTGCTTTGAAAGAACTCGCCCTCTTTGCATTGTAATAGTCTTGTAAACAGACTTGTGTTCCCGTTAAGAGAACACAAAATCAATAGAAAAACAACACGAGTGCATTTCTAAATTTTTCATATTGTCTGCTCTTTGTGATGTAACAGCCGAGCAGTTATATGCCATTACAAAAAATACACGTGTTTCTTATGCTACTACATGGACATTTGATAAAAAAATGGAGTTTGGGGATGTCAAGATGATTTATTTTAATGATAATCTAGATCACAATATAACCGGAAGAATAAAAAATAAATAAATAAATAAATAAATAATAATAATAATAATAATAATAATAATAATAATGCAATCTAATTTCAATCTGTAATTCATAATGCCATTTTTTTTTTATAAACTATTTTCATTTATCGTTCAGAAAGTATAAAGCTGGTCAAATGTAAGAGGAATGGTGAGTGTGAACTAGAGATCGACCTAGATGTTTTTTGTTTTTTTGTTTGTTTTTTTTCATGGCCAATGCCGATACCGATATATTAGAATCTAGCGAAACCAATGGCTGATAAACTGCTGATATTTATAGACTGATATAGGGTCGATTTTGATCATTTTCCCCAAAAATATATGATTTGAAATGACTACAAACATAAATATTGTGTATACTTTCCTCTGCTCTGCATAATTAAAGTATAGTAATGAAAAATAATCCCCATAGAAATATTTTTAGACAATCACAACCCTGTTTTACTACTAAACCTTAAAATGGAGCAGTGTAATTACATTTTGTTCATTTCCACTGTGTTAAAATGAAACTCTATGCGGCAATTGGTCAAATCAAATATCAGCCCGTGCAGGAGATTTAAGGCCAATAGCTGATACACAAAAAAGTGCAAATATCGGCCCGATATCTGTGTATCTTTAGTGTCAAGTAACCATAATAATCGTAAAATTTGTATATAGTAGGGGTGGGCCAAGAGAGTTTTCACGAGACGAGACACACTATGAGATTAGGTCCACAAAAACAAGACAAGACGAGATTTTGACATAATTTGTAATAAATTAGTTGTGCAGTTCTCAATATTGGCTTCATTGTAGTGCTGCTTTTTGGAACTACAGCTTCTCAAATGGTCTTACTCACCAGCTCTTAACTCTTTCTTATTCAAGCCAAATGTAAATTCAGGGGTAAAAAAATCTCACGAGATAATTTTTCTCGTGTGTGCACGACCTTGTGACAATTTTGTCTTGCGAGATCTTGTCCAATCTCTTTTATGTAGTGATTTTCAACAGTTTGCAGTGGCGTTTTGACAGGTTTTAGCAATAGCGATCGTATAGGACATCATTCTTTACTATTGACACTCCTCTCATTAGTTTTCACTTACGGTGCGTTGGCGTGTCTTGATGTATGTGCTGTGTGTCAGCTTTGATCTGTTGCCCTGACACGCCTCCTTAGCCGTAATAATCATTGTTTTTCATCAGCCTTGAGTTGCACCATTTGATCAATATCCAACTGTCAGGACACAAGGGCAAATCCTGTTTTTTTTCACATTTATCTAATAAGAACGGATGAGGATCACACGTGGCAGCTGATGGTTCTTGTTACACTGTGAGGATGGGGTATACATTGGATAGGAGGGAGGAGAGGGACAACAATTTAAGGAGACGTGTAAAAAATATGAAACTCTATTTGAATGTATAATCTTGTTTTTTGTGTATTTATTTAAAGGTACAGTAAATAACATGCTTGTGTAAATATGCCATTTCCTTGCTTGGAATGTCTCAACATCTTTATGCAGAGTTAACGTTTGATTGGTGTGTCGGTTTCTCAGTATGTTAGAGCTTCCTCAGTGTGTATGTTAACAGTGAGAGTGCATCATGTCATCCTTTAAGTAAAATAATCATGTTTTTCTTCAGTGCAGGGAGGAACTAGTCCTTTACAGTGTAATGGAATCAGACACTACAAATATCAATAGTCAGAACACTTACAATAAATAATTTATTACACATTTGTTTTAAAAGGCCAAAACAATTACCAAGCAGCTATTATGCCCAGATTTTAATTGCCCCATATAAAGAATTATAGTTCTTTGTATTCAGATGATCAAATTACTTTTCCAGTGTGTGTCACATGGATTACAAATAAAAGCAAAATAATATCTAAGAATGTCTAAGATAACATAAACCTTTCTTGTCCCACAATGGGGAAATTACAGCGTTGCAACACAAAGTTCAAGAAGAGCACGAGAATAAAAAACATGCCACCAAAATCAAGGTCAAGATAAATAATATTATAAAGATTATAAAGAAGACTGTTGGCAGAGTAAAGGTACTACACATGTGTACAATAAGAGGCTCTGACCACGGTTATGTAATGAATCATATGGACTTAAACGGACTTTCTCACCTCTTATCACTAGTTGCTCACTTCCTCCTCACTTCCTCCTCACTTCCTCCTCTGGGATGTTGGTCAGTTGCCATAGTTGCATCATCTGGAGGGACCTGTAAACTGTGAGGAGATCCAAACAGCAGAGCCACATGATCTGAAGAGTTGTGTAGCACCACGAGCCCATGAGCAGACCCTGAAGTATGCTTTACTCCTCTGAATACTTTGGCAAACATTCATGCAGTAAAGAGCTTGGCGCGGTGTGGTTACATCTGTTTTAAATCAAAGAAAGACTCAGTAACATACTTTTAAATGCAGGCTTCACTTTAAAGATGCACTGCGTAACATTTCTGGATGGAGGAGCGTACGTCACCTACTTGTTATTATTATATTATGCTATTTTTTTTTTTTTTTTTAACCTGGAGCGATCCACATTATGGCATTAAATCTATATCCATGGAGAAACAACACAACCACATTACAGGTCAGATCTGTGGAGAGATGACCCTGCTCAAAAAGAAGGCAAGTTTTTTAAGGTTTGAAGGATTTTTCAGCAATAAAAATAGTCTTGTATTCATGGTTTTCAGCTTCTTGCTATCTTGCTATCCAACTATTTCCCACTCAAAAGCAATATTTTTGTTTTAAATTGGTGATCGCTATGGCAACGTTACAAATTTTTCACCATTCAAGGATAGTGCTTTTCCAGACACTCAAAGACGCTTACAGTTTCATGCGTTAAAACTTACTTAATACATGAAAGATTGATAAGTTTAATGCTATATTACGGAAAGCAGTAGCATCACCATGGAGAAAAGCAGGTGATGTACTCTCCTCAAGAAAGGTTACATTGTGTAGCTTTAATAGTAACTTGGGGATATTTGAGGTAACAGAATTGTCGCCGTATTTGTGGAGCTACTGTTTTGTCTAGATAAAAATGCAACGCTTTATCTGGGACTTCATCAGGGGAAATTTATTTTCTATTGTGATTCTATGTGGCCAACGAAAAGAAAAATATAAACAGGAAAAATACAATCTGATATTAACTTTGGAGCAGACACAATTTTGAGATCTGATTAAGTTTGTGGACAAAGTAAAGTTATTGCAGATAATAATAATAATAAAAAAGAATTGTCGCATAGATATGTTTATAAGTTATATTTTGTTGTTATTAGTTCAGTAGAGATTGGCAATTCCAGGGCTAAAATTATCCAAATGATTCTACTGAAGGTTTATGGAGTTTAAAAACACAGTAGAGCACTTCCTTTATTAGTGTTTTCTGTTTGAGAGGAGAACTCAGCCTAAATATGCAGAGTTTCTGCAACAAAACACAACTCCAGGAATGTTTGTGTAAAAATGACAATTTTTTCTCAAACAGAAAACACTTTGTTCCACCTTGTGATGTCATGTGGTAATACAGGAAGTGCTTCACTGTGTTTTTAAACTCCAAACACCTTCACTAGAATAATTTGCATTATTTCAGCCCTGGAATTGCCAGTCCGTACTGAAAAAAGGTAAAACATAACTTGAAAACTACCACTAAATGACGTCACAAGGTGGAACAGAGCATTTTGAGCTTTGGAGATGTAGACAGACTAATAGTAAAGGGATACTTAAACCTGTGTGAGTGAAACAAAACACAACTCCAGGCATGTTTTTAATGAGGAAACAACATTATAACATGGCTTAAAGCTCCCAAGAGTCAATTTTGTGGATTAAACTCAAAAATAGGCCTCTTGCTTCACATCTGCCGGTGAGACTTCCCATTTTAGAATCCAAAAACTGACGATATTACACGCTTAAATACTCTGGTTACATCATGTTTTTAGGTTGATACATTCAGGAAAAAAAAAGTAGAATTCTTTGAAGCGCTCGTCTTCACGTTCTCATCTCTGAACAGGTTTCCCACATTTCCCTTAAGTGCAGCCGCTGCCACAGTTAGACTCTGTATGGAGCTATAGGAAACCTTAAAAGGGTAATTCACTCTTCATTTTCAAGTATACAGTTTCAGAAGTAACACTGTGATGGACTTTGACACGTTTCAATAAAAAGTACCATTAACTTCATTTGAACTGCAGCTCTCATTTCCAACCTGCTTCACCTGTTCACAGTTTTCCATTACACCTGATAAATAAGACTGAAGAAAACTATAGGTATAATCTAGGACTAAACCAGGTGTGACCCAGGACTAAAGCAGGTCTGACCCAGGACTAAACCAGGTCTGACCCAGGACTAAACCAGGTCTGACCCATGCAGGATTAAAGCAGGTCTAACACAGAACTAAACCAGGTCTAACTCAGGTCTAACCCAGGACTAAACCAGGTCTGACCTATGCAGGATTAAACCAGGTCTAACACAGAACTAAACCAGGACTAAACCAGGTCTAACACAGAACTAAACCAGGTCTAACTCAGGTCTACCCCAGGACTAAACCAGGTCTAACTCAGGACTAAACCAGGTCTAACTCAGGATTAAACCAGGTCTAACACAGAACTAAACCAGGTCTAACTCAGGTCTAAACCAGGACTAAACCAGGTCTAGCTCAGGATTAAACCAGGACTAATCTAGGACAAATCCAAGTCTACCCCAGAACTAAACCAGGTCTAACGCAGGAGTAAACCATGTCTTAACCTGGACTAAATCATGTCTAGCCCAGGATTAAATCAGGTCTAACCCGAGATTAAGCCAAGTCTAACTCAGAACTAAACCAGTTCTAATCCAGGATTAAAGTATCATAACCCAGTATTAAACCATGTTGCACCCAGTACTAGATTTTGTATTGGGTGCAAGTAAATCCACCATGCATACTGTATACGTTTAATCAGAAGTGAAGTTGCAGAACAAAGTGACAAAGTGAGGATATGTTCAGTCCTCAGTCTATTTGCCATGTCACACAACACTAAGCAGCCACTACTTCCTCTCTTACTTCTGACATCCAGGACATCAGGTTTAAATCTGTGCTGCTTTTCGCCTTTAGCTCTAAACCTTTTTTCTGAGAAACCACTGCCACACGCCCAGGTCATAGTGAGGATTAAGTGCTCCTGGACTCCTCACTGTGGCTTCAAATGTCGGTAATCTGCCCCTGCCTGCCCCTGTCTGCCCCGTCTCTACCTGTGTGTCCTCTTATAAACACTCTCCCATTAGTAATATTCCAGTGCCATAAGAGAACTAATCAGAGAGGGTGGTGTGCTGTGGGATAGAGTGTACCTTTTTATAACAAATTGTCAGTCAATAATGCACTTTATTCATATCTATCTAGAAGTCTTCAGTCACCATATTTCAACCTTTATTTGGTTGATTTATGTATTTAAAAGGTATACAAAAGTCTTTTTAAATATGTTTTCACACTCATCCAGGTAGCTTCATCAGTTCTGATCGAGCTCTGGTATTATTCCGGCTGTATTCCGCCTAAAACCCATAGCTGCTGGTGTTGTTTCTGCTCACAATTCAGCCTCATGGAGAAGAGAGGAGGGTGTATTCTGTCAGTCAAATCAGGTTAAAACGTCACATAACACAAAAGAGGAGTGGGGCAGATTGTCCGTGGGCTCACTCCTGAGTGTGGCTCAGTTAAACCAGGCTGCACTGAGCCTGATCCTGTGGAGAGTGTGAGTTTGGAGGTGTGAGGGCCTCCCACGTACAGATGGAGGGGCTACTGCACAACACACAAGTACAACTACCAGTCCAAACTTTAACTACGAGTACTAATGTTTTCAACTCAAGCCCACTTTGTAAACAACATTAAGTAAGTATGAAAATATAGGAAAGTACGCAGCTCAACAGTGACCGCCCACCCTCTGGTTTCAGAAGTACATTTCTCATTCATTTTCCTATAGACTATCCGAAAAACACCTACATATACCTGGGTTTTGGGGTGTCAAATAAATCATGATTTGGTTCCATAATGTGTACTTTTATGCAGTTGGTCAGTGGTTCTCTCACATGAAGTATCCTCTATATTCAACTGTTTACTAGAGCTGAACTGGGTCCTAAATTAGACTAATCCAAGTCTAAAGAAAAACCAACCCCAAAAAGGACATTTATGTGGATACAATTGGTTTTAAATTAAACTAAATCTAAAACGACAGAGGAACCCACCAAAATCAGACACTGTACTGTAGAAGACCACGCACTTGAAAAGTTTAAAATAGTTTGCATTTGACACCATACATTTTCGTATGTTATGATCCCAAACAAAAACAAACAAACAGGCTAGGTTATAATCCTGGTTTAGTTCTGATGTACACTTGTTTTTTGTCCTGTTTTGCCCTGGTCTAGTCCAGGTTTAGTTTAGTCCTTTAGTTTTTACTTCTGTGTTTCTGTTTTATACATGAATGTGACACTTTACATTTCCTCTTTTATGTTTGGGTTTTGCGTTCGGTGTAAATGTGCACAGAAGTGTTACCTGAGCGTGTGGCACTCAGATTTAAACACAGAGATTTGAGACTCTGTTGTTTTGAAAGAACCATTTCAGGATCGAGTTTCACGATGACAAGATAAATCAGAACTCTGCCTAACGGACATGTACACATACACACAGCTGTAAGACTGGAGCGCTCAGAGAAACAGGAGGAGAGTGAATATGGCAAAGTGTGTTTAAAGTGCCCATATTAAACACTGATCTAATGTTTCCTCATCACAAACAGACCTGGAGTTGTGTTTTGTTTCATTCACGCATGTTTTAACACACAAACCCTGTATATTTAGGCTGAGTTCTTCCCTCAAACTGGAACCACTCTGTTGCAACTTGTGATTTCATGTGATAATACAGGTGCTCCACTGTGTTTTTAAACTCTATATAGCTTCTCTATAGAATAATTTGAATAACTGAGCGTACAGCGTAGTATGGACCTGGAATTTCAGATCTGTACTGAGCTAAAGGTAAAAAAATGTAGCTGTTAACTTGAAAACTACCACTACATGACATCACAAGGTGAAACAGAGCATTTTGAGCTTTGGAGATGTAGACAGACTAATAATAAAGGGCTAATTATACACATGTGAGTGAAACAAAACACAACTGATATGTTTTTGAGGAGGTAACAGCATTATAACATGGCTTAAAGTTCACAAGAGTCAATCGTACGTAATATAGTACCTTTAAAGTAGTTATTGTTTTTGAATACACCAAAAATTCCTGTTTAAGAGCGTGGTGTTCTAGGACATTTGCCTCTTCAGACTTGGCTGCCCTCCTGGTATGAACTTGGTGTTGTCCAAAACTCCCACACTTTATAATGCACAAGTGACATTTCCAAACGGGCATCTGATCCAACTCCAGATGACAGTGTTGTTTCCAAAGCCCTGAAGGAGGAAGAAATTTGCAACTAAAACTTCAAATATAATGTTTCTTTGGGTCATATGCGCCAGATGTTGACAAACAGATGCGCGGTTTTAAATTACGTTCAAAAATTAAAACGGCAATTTGAGCGATTATCCATCTGCTAGCTAAAAGTGCGCCTTTGATTTATGTTTGTCATAAATGTTTACGGTGTAGCGGACTTCTTAGCATAATAACAGAGCAGCGGTGTCGTAAAACGCTTCATCATTTGCATTTAAAGCTACCATCACTTTTTATTCCTTCTAGAAAGTTGCCAAAAGTGTTTAAGTTTGCCCTTAAGATCTCGAGCTTACCTGGAACTTTGAGCTTCGGGGTTAGTAGACGGTGACATCCCAGAATAGTCTCCTTGGAAACATTTAGTTAACGTATATCATTTTGTAATTGTGGGTCCCAGATTTTTTAAGCATGTTTACATTTTATACACTTTTTTTAACGTATTAATATTGTTTTATATTGTCTTAAATTGTTTCACGTTTTCTATTTTTCTCATTTATTTTAGAGACGCACTGATCCAGCTTTTTCAGTTCTGATATCGATACTTTGACTTTAAAGATCTACTGATACTCGATATTTACCAAGACCAGTGTGGGGATGGAAAAATGCACTTAAAACAGTTAATTTATTACACAAGAGATCCAACTGTGTTATGCAACTGTTTTTTTATCCTTCAAATGACTATAGCAACAAGAAAGATTTAATTATTTCTTTTTTTCCCCTCAAGAAACTTTCGTCCAGTTTTTTTTTACTACGAATCCTGCCTGGATGACTGAGAGATTACAAGACATATTCAAATAACTACTAAACAGCTTTATATGAATATAAGTCCAAACATTATGAGACTTTCTAGGCCAGAATCAGCCTGTACAGTCTTTTTACGTCCAGTTATTTATTTTTTTACCGATATCATGGAACCGATACCCAATCAAGCAAATTTTTCTGTATCTGCGCCAATATTTGATGCAAGTATTGGTATCAGTGCAGTCCTAATTTACTTATTTAGAATTCTGGAAATTTTTACACAATTGGGCCAGTTTTGATGCTTTGATTAAAGCAGTGGTGTAATAGGTTAAGCAAATGTCGATATAATACCCTTCACCTAAACTATCCGCTCCAATCTGCAGTATTTGGCTTGCTGCCCTAGACTTTCTGTACAAAAACATGCAGGAAAGATGGATTTTTCATTTATTGTACCATTGAAAGGATCTTGTCCCGTTCTTGCAATAAAATGACCCCACTGTCTGGACTCCTCTAAATGATAAATTTCCTATTCCCACAAATGCAATCACCCAGTCTGTTTCTTTGTAAAAGCTTTCACAATTTAAGGCACTTCTGCTCTGTACATGTCAGTGAAAACCCAGCTCCAGGTGAAGCAGCCAGTCGTGTTGTTTTGATTGTACGGCAAACAAAAAGGGACAAAGTTAACTGTCTCCGTTCCTGAGTAGAAATAAAAAAAAACATCAACTCCAGCTGAGTCTAATGCTTTGGATACAGAGCCATACAAAAATACTGCAATGTCCAACATGGCTCTGTGCAATATAAAGAGACCACTAAAGCGCTGTGGGTTTGGGGACATTTGAGTTGTGTTCAAAGCAACTCACTGTCTAACAACATACTTGAAGACATGATTTGATACAGCGCAACCAGGCATGTTTTAAAGGTGCACTGTGTAATTTTTCTAACTAACTGGTCCTCAACCTGCTTGTCTCTATGGAAATGTTATTGCTTTGCCTGGAATGTCTTCATTTACGATAGCGCTGCTGGTTTTCTGTTTTCACTTCGTCAGTGAGATGTATTTACCTGGACATGTTCCGGCTGCTTCTCAGAACTGTCACTGTGTTGGTGGTGATCAAGTTCATGGCTTTCAAGGTAGTTTTCCTCAGATTATACTCTGAACCTCATGACGCATACCAGGGCTGTGCAATTAATTACAATTTTAATCAAGATGAAGTCATTTCTAAATGTCAGTGATGAATTGAACCAGTCCTAAAACTATGTGGTTTGGAGGTCACATGTTGCGAGAAGAATTTGACTATTTTATGCTATTGTTAATTAGTAGAATTGAATAATAGAAAAGACAATAGATTGACATTTTCAGTACTTTCTTTTATTTTACCCTGTGGGCTTCTATCCATCTTCTATCTGTCTACTCCCTCAGTGGTCCTGTAGGTTCCATAGTGGTCCATGGGCGTATACTAGTCTATGTGCTCTTATACTTGTTCTGATGCAGCTCAAGATCTTTCTAAAGCTACTCAGGAAAGGTTCTTTTATGCCTTGTGAACCGTATCTAGTTTCGATACTAGTTTTAGCATTGTTTTTAGTACCTGATTTTCAATACTTCTAACAACCCTACATATCTGCCAGCCCTTTGCTATACAATTTATCTCACTCTTTATAACACTGAAAACCCAAACCACCATTTGAAGAGCGCTGGATTTGAACACACACTTTGATTTCACCCGTGCATGTTTAATTAATAATAAATGCCAATACGTATCATGTGTACTGCAGCTTTGCCCTCTGATTTAATCTATGTTTAAGTCACTGTAGCCTGTCGTGTGTTGATTTATGTACAAGTCATTTCCAGTTTACGGCTGGGCTGAGACGTGCTGTAGAAAGAACCTCAAAACATAAATACTGTACGTAGTGTGCAGTTTGTAATAAAGTTTTGAACAAAGGGTCAACAAGGGAATTACACGTGCTATTCTACAATATATCGCTGTTTTTAAGTACCAAATATATTTTAACAACAGTATTTATTTGTTAAATCACTACATGTGCAAAGTCAATATGGAGTAAATCAGTTTTAACCATTAAAACACTGAATATGTCAAGTGTACTGCACAAATCATTTTTCTTTCTCTGAACAAACATCAAAATTCTAGCACAAAATAACGTAGTAAAATGTACCAAAAATACTCATGACGATATATCGTTACAGCAGCTCACGATAATGATACTGTGTCACCAAATTTAACTGCACGATATATCGATATTTCAATATTTTAGCACATCCCTAGAACAAAGACTTGTGACGATGTACAATTCAATGCAAAATGTTGAAGGGAAGGTTTGACTTTTAACATGATTCTCCACAGTTTATCTTTAGTTTATCCAGGTTTGGGACTGCTGCTGTTGACCATTGGATGGGGCTGTTTTAATTCTGATTGCGGTAAATTTTACACCAATAGGACACATTTATATGATTTTATTAAATTTTTTTCATTTTTGGTTAGGGATGTAACGATATTCTAATCTCTCGATACGATATTGTCACAATATCCACCTCCCTGTACGTTATTTCTTGCAATATTTTGTGGAGGATAACAAAATTGTGCTACTTTTCTGTCATAATCCAAATAATTAAGATTTAAAATCACTTAATAACAGTATTTCATCATGAAGACTGAACTGAAACAGAGCAAAGGATCATAATATATATGTTTTTGCACCATAATAATGAATTTAAGCAAAGAAATGTCATATATTGTGATGGCCCTCAGTATTGTTGTGTGTATTTTGGTTATTGTTATTGGTGCTACAAATGTAATCTATTCCAATCCTGTTCCAATTCTCATAGTATAATAACTGCCAGGAACTGCCAGTGTAATCCTGCATGATTGAGTTTGCCAAAGCACTTTCAGTAATATAGATGCTTGATTAAAGGTTCACTATGTACACTATGGAACTTTCCCCTCTTCACAGATCTAACCTGTAACTTGGCCTGGTGTTTGCAAGTTTAAAGCAATACTGTGGAACATTCCAATGACATCTTCATGGAGACATGCAGATCATTCACCAGAAAACACATACTGCACATTTTAAAGGTCCTATATTATGCAAAATTGACTCTAGGCTATGTTATAATGTTACCTCATCAAAAGCATACCTACCTGGTGTTTTGTTTCATTCAGACATGTTTGAGTAATCTTTTATTGTTTGTCTACATCTCCAAAGCTCAAAACGCTCTGTTCCACCTTGTGATGTCATGTAGTGGCAGTTGTCAAGTTAACAGCTACATTTTATCTTTGGCAATTCTACGTCTGGAATTATTCAAACGATTCTAGCGAAGGTGTACGGAGTTTAAAAACACATCGGAGCACTTCCTGTATTACCACATGACATCACAAGGTGGAACAGCGTTTTTAGTTTGAGAGAAGAGCTCAGTCTACCTGTAAATATGCAGAGTTTGTGTGTTAATCACATGTGAATGAAACGAAACACAACTCCAGGTCTGTTTGTGATGAGGAAACAACATTATAACATAAATCAGAAAACAGTGTAGTAAAAATACTGATTGTAATGACTAATGCTATATTCACTGTTCATGTATCATTGTTCTTGTTTATCTTATACAACATCGCAACGGAATGAGGAAGTGAGTCTTGTATAGTGATTTATCAGTGTGTTTACATGTTTAACAGGCTCCTCCTCGCAGATAAACCAATTTGAATATGTAAATAGACCTTATCTTTTCAATTAGTTTTACATAATGCTTCCGTGTTGGTCACAAGTTGCCTGAGATAGCAAATGTTACAGATAACGCGATGCTGTTTTATTAATAATAACTCTTGCTGATTGCCACCTGGAACATATACTTTATTTATGAGGCAAGTTTTAATTGATTAAGCAAGCATTGGCAGCAAAATAGAAGAGCATTTGCAAATCTGTGAAAGCATCCAAGAAAAGTGTGTACTGGAAATAGCCAGCGTTAGTCACTGGAGATGTATTAGGAGTGGGCTTTGATACTGCAGTAAGTGTGTCTAATTCAAGTAAAGTGATTTGACAAGTTGCACTGCCGCACGGGTGAAAACAACTTTAAAGTATTACTAATGAGGACAACATGGACAGAGAGGGAGTGGAGAGAGAGAGAGGAGAGAGAGGGGACAGGAGAAAGAAAGGAAGAGGGATGAGAGAGGGGGAGAGAGAAAGAGATGAGAGACATGAGAGATAACAAGAAAGAGACAAAGAGGAGAAAGGAGGAAGAGGAAAGAGAGGGATGAAAGATGGGAGAGAAACAGAGAGGAAGAGAGAAAGAGGGATGGGGTAGGGAGAGAGAGAGAGAGAGAGAGAGAGATGAGACAGAGAGAAAGTGAGATAGACAAAGGGGAGAGCTAGATAGAGAGAGGGAGAGAGAAAATATGGAAAAAGAGAGATGGGGGGGTGAATGAGAGGGAGAAGACAGAGAGAGGGAATGAGAGTGACAAAAAGACAGAGATGAGAAGCGCGCTAGAAGTCTCAAATTGACTCTGGCAGTCTGTCAATAGGCCAGGAAAGTGTTAATGTGAAATTTGGCAGTATTAAACTATGTGGGATTCAAGGTAAAAGAGCCTAGTCCCAAAAGAGAGGCAGTTAAAACAATATTATTCTGTGATCAATGCCAAATTGTGTTGGTTAAGAAATGCTTTGTTTTTTTTGTTCATGCCTGCTGGCAAAAATATTGCACTATAAATGAGTTCATTCAAAACTATTTTAAAGCCGATATTTTTTTAATCTCGAGATTAACGCTCTTCATCAACCCCATGCCACTGGACCGACCCTCTTCGCCAAAAGCGGCAGTTCCGCTGCGCGACATGCAAACACACAGCGCCATGCGACGACGCCATCGGCCATGGCCCAGCCCGGCCACGCAGGTACGAACACGGGCCACAGAACCACAGACAACCACCCCCGAGCATGGCACGGTCCAAAAGTCCCAGCGCGAGTGCGCCCCCTAGTACAGCAGGTGTTGGGACAGACAGACACAGTCGCACTAACTGGAGATTACAGCACGTCCCTCAGTAATGAGAACTACCTCAGGGTCACAGCACATTATTTCACCCACAGTGGGAACTTCAGTCGCTTTGACTCTTATGAAGACAGAAGAGAGGCACTTCAGTGACTCTGTTGCAGAGCACTTCAGGAAAGTGGAACGTGAGAGTGGAACATCCAACACAAAGTGTCTCACTGACAATTGTTATGGTTTGCAATAAAAACACATTTGCACAAAGCGGTGCCTATCCACTTTTCTATGTTGATAAGAGAATTAAAATGATGATTCAAGGGACAAAATGTGCAATTAATTTGCGATTGATCATGAGTTAACTATGACATTCATGAGATTAATCTCAATTAAATATTTTAATCAATTGACAGCACTAGTTCATACATGTAACAGCAAAACACACAGATCCACAGTTATCAATGCACTCATTAGGAAATAAAGCATGATAAGTTTTTAGATTATCTGAAAACTCAATAAAAAATACAAACTGAACAACACATTTTTAGGAGCCTGTGATATTAACAACCCTTCAGGTCCTGTTTAGGTGTTTGATTTTCATGACAAAATGAGAGTGATTGATTGAAAATACAAAACAAAAACAAAAAAACAATTGGCAAATGCTAACTACTGACTGTAATGCTATTTGGGACTTGTACAAAATCAGATCACCTGTTGTAGTTCCAGCTAAGTCAGTTCTTTATGGTCAGCTTGTATTAAAACAAAGCTCAGATTAAAGTCTACTTTGAGTAACTTCAGACAGAGCTGTGCTTTCAGTTAGCTTTCCCCGCAGGGAATGTTGCTGATATCACTTGAAAGGTATCAATGGTGATTAGGCCAGAAACACAATTTGGGAATTCTGACTAACATTGCAATTGCAATTACACTTGCAATTTATGTTTTAATAATAGGATTCTGCCCACACATTTTAAACACATCCAGAAGAATTGACAAAAAGACTGAAATATGAACTGACAAACTAAGAATCACATTTCAGAACATGTTTGTGCAGATCTAAACAGGGTTGGCCGGGTTTGTGCGCAATAAGACAGGGCATTTTATTGTTTGCAGAGGAAAATATGGTACTTCCAAAATTACAGCCTTTGTGATTTGCTTGTGTCCAGTCAATTGCAATTTCGATTAAATTCTGCTGCCCGAACTGCGATTTACTCATAGACTGTATAAAGAAGTGGATTAAGGGAGTGTGACATCACCCATAGCGTTCGGCTCCAGTCAAATGAAGCTCACCAAGGCTTGCAATTATAGGGACAAATCTGGACAAATCCACATTAGGAATAGGAATTTATTTACGGACAAAAGAACAAAATAACTCCAGGATCATGTAGAGCGGGTTAATACGAACATTTTAAGACCAAAATGAGGAGGCTCACTGCAGCAGTTACAGAGAGAGGGGTGACGAGTCGATGGAGCGTGAAGTGCCCCCATGCTCACTTCCTCTTTGAAACGCGGCTAGCGGATTAGCTATGTCCATTTATATATACAGTCTATGCATTTTCTACACAAAATACCAGTAATGTAGACTACACAACACTATTGCATCCGCCTTACTTTATTACATATTTGCCACCCACATACTCACACTTTGTAATAGCTTAGAGAAACCGCTTTACGTGTAATCTTCTCTGCAGTAGTGGTCACGTCTGTAACTCTCGGACTCCTCGCTAAACCAAACTCTAGTGAGCTACAGTGATTGGAGGAGTGAGGCTTTTCTGGTTTATTCAATCTATCTCCCAAACACCAAACAGAGCTTAAAAAGTGCCTCAGAGTGGCGGATGGACCCCAGGCACTCTCATAAGAATGATTACATCTCCTCTCCAGTCTGCAAGTCCATAAATTATACAGCGATATCCTCCCCAGCTACTCCTGCACTCATTTACAGCCAAGTAATGTAAGATGGATGTGTAACTAATTTGTTCAGTGCTTTGACATGTCTCATAATCGTTACGTGGCTCAAGCGTTTGATGTATTCAAATGTGTTAGCAAAAGGTTACTCATAACTTATAATGTTTACTTGCATATCAATAGTTCTCTTACTTGAGCACAATTTTAGAATATCTGTTCAGAGAAATATTTCCATTTTTTGAGTCCTGCACACTTTTCGGATGAGTCTGTCTCTTCTTTGAACCACAGGTTATCTGGTCAGGCCTTGGTTTTGTTGTAGATATATTACATTTAGTTTTCTTAGACTGCCTTTGTGGTTTTTTTCATCCTTTTTTTTGTGAAAGCCTCATGTGATTGGTTGGAGGGGTTACAGACACACACACACGACACGAGGGAGGGAAACGAGAGACTGAGGGAGAGCAAGTGAATGGGAAAGAGAGAGAGCCATATAAAGGATAAACATTTGATGTCATGTATGTTTTTGGCATTAGTAATTCATTTTACACAGTTTTGCATTATTTTTGGTGATAAATTAATTTAAGCAGAAAATCTGAGGAGCCATTTGGGAGCCGAAAGAGCCGGCTCTTTATAGTAAGCAGAGCCAAAAGAACTGGCTCTCCAAAAAGAGCCGAAATTCCCATCACTAGTCACGTGGCATTCAGTACTTGTATTAGAGAAGCCTGCATCACACTGGATCTATCAAACAGCTTTCCATGGCCTGTCACTGAGTTATAATCAGCAGCAGAGAGAGCGGATATAAATCTAAGAAGTGAAAGTAAAAAATCAGTATCGTTAATATTGAGCAGTTAATGCATGTTTCATTTCTTTACTACAGTAACTAGAGACAATATGGTGGCAGGTGGCATTTTGGTAATGTGTCTGTCAAATCGAGGGGTCCCCCCATTGGTCCAACAGCCTGTTTAGTCCGAGCACACAGTAGAGATGTTTGGATGACTTGTAACGCGGTGAGGATAAACCGTTCGTAAATTCAGAGTGTGGGTGGAATTCTCGTTCGTTTAGAGAGCCACAAACACCAGAACAAGAAAATCTACGTTATTAACGGAATATAAATATAAACACGCCACAACCGCTGAGCCGATCGCTAGGACTACAGCAGGACTGGACCAGGGCTAAACTAGGATTGGACCAGGACTAAACCAGGACTGAACCAGGTCTAAACCAGGACTAAACTAAAGGGGAGTATAAGTCTATACACGCCACAGCCGCCGAGCCCATCACCTCCGCTGATGGTTTTATGTAATAAAAGGTGTTTTTCTCCCGTTCGTCCACGGTGTCCAAAACGTGCATCTGAATGCAGCACGTTGTCAACTTGCCCTGGCCATGGTCCTGAATTAGCAGAAAATTTATATTTCCTCCTAAACAAGTAGTCTGCTACAAAGTAAAACAATCCGTTTATTTCACAATCCCAACACATATGTTAACAAAGTAAACAGGAAACACTGAACTCACGAGTCCAATTCAACTGTAATTAATGAAAATGAAAATAGCCAACATTAAATTAAGCAAATGAAATTAAGTTTTTAGTTAGACTGGTAGGCCTATAACATTTATCATTTAGGCTAATTTTAGTCATACATAATGCATAAAACCCATCAATGGAGGTGATACTACTATTTATACTCTGCTAAAGACACGCTAATGACACTGGTTTAGTCCTGGTTTAGTCCTGGTTCAGTCCTGGTCCAGTCCTGCTGTAGTCCTGGCGATCGTCTCGGCAGCTGCGGGGTGTATATATTTATACTCCGCTAAAGACACACTAATGACACTGGTTTAGTTCTGGTTTAGACCTTGTTAAGTCCTGGTTTAGTCCTGGTCCACTCTTGGTTTACACCTGGTTCAGTCCTGGTTTAGTCCTGGTTCAGTCCTGGTTCACTTCTGGTTTAGAAATGATTCAGTCCTGGTTTAGATCTGTTCCAGTCCTGGTCCAGTCCTGCTGTAGTCCTGGCGATCGGCTTGGCGGTTGTGGCGTTCTGGTGTTTGTGGCTCCCCGCCCCGGTGTGGTTCTCTAAATATTCGAGAATTCCACCCACACTCCGAATTTACGAACGGTTTATCCTCAGTGCGTTACAAGTCATCCACACATCTCTACTGTGTGCTCGGACTATTGGGCTGTTGGACCAATGACATGGAACCAAAAAATGATTGGGTCTGTTTTTTTTAGTACATTTTGTTTGTAGTTTTACACATTTGTTTTGTGTGCACATTTTCTTGTATATCTTTTATTCAGTATAATTTATCCCAAATTATAAATAGGTCAAAAGCATTTCCTTTTTGTTTTAAAAATGAATTTTCTATTTATCAAAATGAAGACATTTAGCACATTTTACTGGTTAGGTTTTCTCTGTGTGATTAGATCAATACATTAATCCTATTTTGAGTCATTCAGTAATCTGCCCCCCGCCACATTGTTATGTGTTCAAACAAAGACTTCACATTGATTGGCTGAAGCACCACAACAGCAGAACAAGTTGAAAATCAAACTTGAGTTAAATCCAGTTGAGAGAAAAGCACATGCATTTTACCTGTCCACAAATGCACAAAATGCTTCACATTGCATGTTTTTTGTTTTTTGTTTTTTTTTTCCACAAAGAAAATAGTCTGTATTTACTCTAAAATTGGCCAGAGTACGTCTATCAGCATCACCATGTTTGTTTTGCTTCATTACGCACTGGCTTCCACCCAAACACACATGCACATCACATGCAAACGCTTCAGTTGAAGCTGAACAAGATTCTCAAGAGCTTGTGAACTCACAAAAATTGTGAGAATTTGTCTTGCTGGCCAGGCTTGTTCATCAGTACTTTCATTCTTAGTTTTTTTTTTATTTGAATAGTTTGTGTGAGTTATTTTCATTCACTTTTTGAGTAATATTATTTTGAATTACCAGTACTCCCAGAGGGGTTACATTATGGTCACTTTTCCAAGTCTTTCTAGTAATTTGACATACAGTGGAACTATATGTAATGTGATATTAGCCTCTGTGCCCGTGCATGCATATTATATAGGCACTTATGGGTCCTATGGAGTTCGTATTAATATGTAATGGCTGGTCTTTTCAAAGCTGGTCAGCCGGGTCAGATAATTATACTTAGTCACCCATAACAAGATTAATATTTAACAAATGCTACGGTAATGGTAACTAAATAATAAAAATGAACAAGCTATGCACATTAATCTGACTGCCTTTCTCTTAACTCTCTAGTATGTCAAAGAAGTACTTAGAATAACCAACAAGTAGAATCGTAACTATAACAGAAAGCAATAATCAACAAAATGAGAAAATTGTAGAATAAAAGAGAACCCAATATACAGCCCTGAGGAATTTAAATTAGCACTATGTAACATTCCTGCTGGAGGGTCCACCATGTGTTGTATTATTGCTTAAAATGTTCCACAGCATGACATTAAACCCCATATCCCCATGGAGACAAGCCTACGACACTACCAGATCAAGTTACACATCAGATCTGTTGGTTTAATGCTACACCGAGGGACATTTAAGGCAGTGCTCCCACCAGAAAAGTTACGTAGTGCACCTTTAACTTTTATCTATATGTTCCAGAGTTCTTATTTTTCAGTTGCTCTTTTAGGCAGTATCGTATCTGGACGTGAGCACCATGGCTCAAAGACAAACAGGTTGTAAGCTGGAGCCTCAGGACTTGGCTCAGGACCACAGCCTTTCTCATGGTAATTCAGTCACCGGTTGGTTTCACATGGTTCAGTTATTAAGATTCAGAGGATTGTCAGCGGTCAAACGAGTAATTATAGCTGTGTTCTTTGACATACTACAGATAGAATTTATTTATTTTTGGTCTTTTCTAAGCCTGTCATGATAACACATTTTGAAACGCGATATACATACACAGCCATGGTGGAATGTAACGAAGTGGTAAAGTCTGTACTTAAGTTAAAAATGTAGGTATCTGTACATTTTAAAGAGGATACTTTTTACTTCACGAGAAGATATCTGTATTTTCTACCCCACTACATTTTTTTAACTGGACTGTAAATAAAAGTATTTTTTTTATGATTGTCTGAGACCTGTTGAACAGCCAGTGGGGTCCATTTTTGACATGTTCATTGTTTGAGCAAACTAAATTATGGTGTGCCATCAGGGCCGCAGGGCCTTCTCTGCTGGCAGTGACATTTCAATAAAAAAAAGGTATAACTAACGATTTTGTTACATCAGTTAAATCACAATTTCGTATTTTTAGATCTAAAATTCTCTCACACACAACATAAATTTGAGTATCCCATCATATTTGGGGTTATTTTGGGGGTTACACATTCAGAAATGCCTTCTCTTTCCTTGGACCTTCTGTCTGCAAACTGCTGGTCCTAGTGTTAAAACTGACCAATCAGACTGTCCCTTTGCAGTTGATTGACAGGCAGACACCAGCGCTGGTGCATTATCTTAGCCCCGCCCCCAGGCCAGCTGTGCTCAGTGCTGGAAAAATAATCCCAGCGCCCATAGGCCCATAGACTTTATTTCTGGACAAATAATTGTTATCTGTTAGTTGTAATGAAATGTTCAGAAGTTTAAAACAACATGGCTACTAGCAAATCCTTTGCTAGTAGCCTGATACTCGGACCACATGGAGCACAGGATGAATGAACTGTTGGATTCATGGATTTATACTTCATGGTTGGATTATGCATCACATGACGACATGTACCCAACAAAGTACTCGTCTGTTGAAGACAGTAGTGGTGAGTGTATCATACACTCTTTGTGCAGTAACTTGGATTATAGCCTAATGAGAAAACGTGTTCATTATAGTTGAGTCCAGTTGTTGACGGTGATGTGCGTGCACGTTCTTACTCGCCGTGTGTGGTCGTATCAATCAGATGCACTGTGATGGGTCTTTTATGCGTTTAAGCACTGAGGCAGTCAGTGTAGTCAACAAAAGCACTAAATATTGGAGAATCATCATGGGGCTGTATATTCGCTTTCTATGGGCCTATGGATGGACAGCTGGCCCAGGTCCTGAGGCCACATTCTGACTAAAATATACAAATAAAAACAGCTGGGAAAATAAAACAATTGATTCAACAAAATTCAGCACAAATCAAAATGATTAGTTCTCAAAATCTGTATGTGATACTTATACTTGTTACTCTTTAAGTACATTTAAGTAGATTTTTTTTCATGTTTTATTTATTTATTTTTTGCTCCAGTAGCTGTACTTTTACGCAAGTATCAAAATCGAGTACTTCTTCCACAACTGCTACAGAGGAATATCACCATAAATGATAATACTGAAACTACATCATGCCACTGACACAATAAAAAATAAAGCAAGATAATTCCAGTTAACAGCATCATTAAAAGGCCTGAGCTACAACAAATAAATAGCTGAAAGACAATAGTTAGTCCTTGATGTTACAGCTCTAATCTTAACGTATTACATATTGCAACAAAAATATGCAGATTGTCCCTGCTTTCATATACTGAACGATAAGTCAATGTAGTAAGTAATGTTGTCTTTTCTGTCATAGAAGGTCATCCAAAGTTGGTCCAAAACACATATAAAACCCCCACACAGGAACATTACAGCTAAACAATAGACTCAAATATATAATTCTTGTCTTTATGAGTGTTTTTATTGCACTAATTAACCTTGAAAAACAAATCTAACCCTTGAAGGCACCACCTGTTTGCCTCTGTGGAGATTTGCCTGGAATGTTACACAATATGGCTCCAGGCTTAGCCATCTCCGTGGAGTCAGAAATGTTACATCAAGTTAAAGGTGCACTGTGTAACTTTTTGGTTGGGGGTCCGTCACCTGCTTGTTTCTATGGAATGTGCCTCTGTAAGATATTTAACAGCTCCACTTTACATTTATTCAATTACAGGTGGTTTTACTGCTCAAAAATACCTAGAAAAACAGAAATTCTAGCTGTGAGCGGGGTCGCCTCTCCACAGATCTGATCTGTGACTTGGTCTGGTTTGGTCTCCATGAAGATAGAAAGTTTTAATAGCATACTGTGGAACATTCCAGACGAAGCAATAACATCTCCACGAAGAAAAGCATTTGACGGACCCTTCACCATAAAAGTTACACAATGCATCATTAAAATGCTGTCAAGTTTCATTCCCCGTCTCTAAAAAGGTGCATATAAATTACCCAAATGAAAATGAGCTATTGGATTTTAGATTTTATTGGCAGAAAATATTATAAACGTTGGGTTGGCTAATGCGTGCTTCAGAAACAGTGACTTTATTGCTAACTGTGATGAAGAAGGTAATTTTGAACGCTAAAATATTGTGAGATAATTCGAATGAGAAATGTCTACTGAAATGGTGACAAAGATCAAGTGCTTTATAGATTTTCAACATTTTACTTGGCGTGATTCATCTATATCCTGTTTGATAGAGCAAAGAAATGGGTTTACTAATGGTATGGTAAAGAAGGACTACATCACATTCTATACAGTACATGTTAAAGGGCCCATATTTACGGCTTTTTCTATCTGTTATGATGTTGTTTCCTCACCACAAACATACCTGAAGTTGTGTTTTGTTTCATTCACACATGTTTAGCACTAGGGATGTAACAATAACCGAAACATCGTGATCGTCGTATCATCAAAACTCTCACAATATCGTGGACTGTCGCGATATATTGAATTGCAAGGTTTTTCCACTTAAAAGTATTAAAAAAGAGGGAACTGCATAGACCATGATCCTTTACTTAATTTATTACATAATAAAATAACTGTTACTAAGCACTTTTAAATCCATGACCGTAATAATTCACACTGAAGACTTGTCAAGGTATTTAAAAAGGAAAAAATGAGCATATGTATAACTTCTCAGAAATATTGCAATAATTAATTGAGGTACCAACATAATAACTAAAATCTCACAATGCTCCATTTTGTGTAATATAGGACCTTTAAGAATGCTAGCTGTTGTTAGCTTTACTATGACGGGTAGTTCCACTCTGGTCTGTGAAAGTTGTGAAAAACCCGTATAAACTCATCCTGGTGGATAATTAAGATGTTCTGAACGCTTAAGTGAGGAACTTTGGACCACGGCAAACTGTTTCAAATGAACTAGTAGACGGTAAAAGATACAGCGCCTCTGACTGAATTTTTTTGGCTGTGGTTCAGGTTTCACAGAAAAGTTGCCTTATATCTTTATTTGAAAGATGACATTGTACGCTTAGTTTATTTTTGGTTATCTTCAACTTTTATTTTGTATTTTTATTAGGGCTTTTACAGTTCTGATACTGATTCCAATACTGTAGCTTTAAATATCTGCCGATACCAGATATCAACTGATACCAGTGCAGAGACTAAAAACAGCATTTATTTCCTTAAAACAAAAATAATATAAGACAAAACTTATCCAGATGTGTAATGGAGCTGTTATTTATCCCACAAGTAACTACAGAACAACTTTGTGTAAATAAAAGTTCTGGACCTGGTCACATTCCATAAGTATATCTGCCCACCCAGGATATCGGCTGAACCGATATTTGGAAACCGATATCAGATACCAGTATTGGAGCCGGTGCATCCCTATTTTTGAGGTATGGCCCTGATTTTAAATTTCCATCTGATCATTCTCATACTCTATTTGAGAAACCTTCCACAGAGCCCATTAAAATCCATCACAATCATTTATACATTCATGTAAAAATTCTCAAGTCAAATCCGTTTTCTCCGAGCCGTTAAAAAGACAAATAGCTTTTAGCCCAATCCTGAATTTGCTCACACGAGTCTGTTTTTCATTAGCGCAGACGGAGCGTTCGGCTGTGGTTCTTTCTCTGACAGATAGACTCCAAAATCAATGCCATTTGAGGATTATTGCCCCATTATAACGAGGTGTGCGTGTGCTGTTCCTTTGTTGACAGCAGTAATGGATTCTGAGCTCTGATGTGGGGAAGAAGCTGATATTTCGACACAATAATAACTGTTTTAGAAAGAGGACATTTGAATTCATGAAAAAATATTTAGTTGATTTAAAAAGTTACAAGTTAAAGGTGCACTGCATAACTTTTCTGGTGGAGGGTCTGGCAGATGCTTGTCTGCATGGAGACTGTATTGGTTTGCTAATGTTTCACAGTACAGCATTAAAGTTATCTATCATGAATCTATTACAATTACAGTTATTAAATTACCGGTCTTATATAGCACTTTTCGCTCAAAGTTGCATTACAATTTCGTGCATTATTCATTCGCTCCATACCTGGTGGTGGTAAGTTACTATTGTAGCCACAGCTGCCCTGGAGCAGACTCGTGCCCCACTGTGGCGCTTGATTTTCCCAGCGGTCTCCTGTGCAGCTCCGGCCCTGCTTAGCCTCTGAGATCTGATGAGATCACACTTTGACAAGGAGAATTTGTATTTGTATTTGAGAATTTGTATGTGTCTCTCAAATGCAGAAAACATCTCCTCTCCAAAATTCTCATAACAGTCAGAACAAAATTTACAACTTTTAGCTGAAATAAGTAATAGTAATAAGTAATAGTTTGGTGCTGTAAAAATCTGCACTGTCTCTTAGTCCTTTATGTAGATTTTTCACCTTTTTTATGTGTAAAAATAAAAATCTGTCAATCACAACCTCTGAATTCGGTGATACAGCTCCAGATCCACTCATCTTTGTAAAGTTTTGTCGGAGCATGTGGCTCTGGACAGATGGCTGGTCCACTGCAAAGATCAAAGAAAATATGAACAACAGCTCCAAAACTTGTTAAACTTAAATTTGAAAACACACATCAAATCTCTAATTGCAAAAGCTGTCAGAAAAATTGTGCAAGCGTACGTGTATTCTCCGTGTATCTTTCATTGTTTGCAGTAGCTGTAGATTTGATGACACAGGTGCTTTTAGTTAAGAAAATGTTGAATCTTTAGTCTCTTTCTGACAAATGGCCATATGCTCACACAGTCTGTCTTTGTTTTCTCTCATTTGCCTAAGTATCGCCTGCTGAAAACACCGAGAAATATAGATTTATGTACTGTCAAGTGCTACTGCGTTATGTAGTTTTGGGGCGGACATTTTTCCAGCTTCAGATGGGCTGCAAAAAAAAAAAAAAAAAAAATCTATATTGTCTTACTATTTTATTTCTTCTTATTATTTTATTCACACATGTTTAACACACAAACCCTGCGTATTTAGGCTGTGTTCCTCTCTTAAACGGAAAACAGTCTGTGCCACCTTGTGATGTCATGCGGTAATACAGGAAGTGCGCCATTGTGTTTTCAAACTCCATACACCTTCACGAGAATCACTGATAGATGATTTCAGCTCTGGATTTCCCTACCCTACTCTTCATCTCTACTGAACTAAATGTAAAAAATTGCTGTTAACTTGATAACTATACCGCTTTGTGACATCACAAGGTGGAACAGAGCATTTTGAGCTTTGGAGATGTAGACAGACTAATAATAAAGGATTATTCAAACATGTGTGAATGAAACAAAACAGGTTTGTACATTATAAAATGACTAAAAGCTCACAAGAGTCAAATTTGTGTGATATAGCAGCTTTAAATCCAGTGGTGGGTAATGAAGTACAAAAGTAGAAGTACAATGCTTAGTAAGTACAAATTTTGGGTATCTGTACTTTACATTTTAAATTTAAATTAAGAAATCAACTAAATCACTTAAAATCTCCTGAATTATTTTTCAGAATCACTACATTTCATATTTTAATTGTTCTAAAAAACTCTGCAAAATTTAAACAAGGTACTTTAATACTTTTACTTAAGTTGATTTTTTAATGTGATACTTTTACTTGAGTAACTTTTTACCGTTGTATCTGTACTTTTACTTAAGAAACAAAAATGAATACATCATCCACCACTGTTCAAGTCAAAGGAGGCATATTTTCTGTTGGTAATGAGTTTAATGTTTGCGTTGAATCTGTCATGCAATACAAAGCAATAGAATAGAAAAACAATGCACTTTCTTTGACGAATGAGCCGTGTAGAGAGAGCTGCTTTATATTCCTCCATTTGTCATTATTATTATGTTATAGGTGATGTCTGAGCCCTGTGCTAATATTACAACTGTCACTGTAACTGTACACATTCACTTGTGTTAGAGTTGAACATGTTAAGGTCACGTCTCTGTATTCTTGAGCTCTCCTCGTGTTTTATTTTCTCTCTTCTCCACAAATCCACAGAGAAAGCCATACAAAACAATACGCTTCTGATCCTCACTGCAGTGGAACATCGCTCTGCCTCTGTACTTTAGATTTGGTTTAAACATGCTACTCACGTTTATGATAATAAGGGAGTGGGTAACAATTGTACATACACTGAGTATCCATGGGTTTCAAAATGATGAAAAATATAAAACATTTCCATAGCAACTAACAATTACAAAATCGTATAGCTTTTGAATGGGAAAAAATCCATAAAATGTTGCTTAACAGGAAGATGATAGGTCAGAATAATAGACTGTCACTAAGGCTTTCAGCTCCAGTCAAATGAAGCTCACAAGGCTAGCAGTTATAGGGGTGGATTTGGCACTGAGCTCCATATTAGGAATAAAAAAACTTAAATAAAACTAGAAAAGCACTCAGAGAGCGCAGACCTCCGCCAAGCAGCTCAGTTTTCAAAGTGATCCAGAATCCAGGATTTCTTCTGGATCATCACCAAAATCTAATCATCTGTTGGATTTACCATTCGGAACATTTCCTGAAAATTTCATCAAGATCCGTCCATAACTTTTTGAGTTATCTTGCTAACAAACAAACAAACAAACAAACAAACAAACAGACAGACAGACTCAGGCGAAAACATAACCTCCTTGGCGGAGGTAATAAATAAAAATACCAGGATCATGTAGAGCAGGTTAATATGAACGTTTTAAAACCAAAATGACAGAGAAAGGGGCGACAATTTTCCAATGTAAGTCAATTAAGAACAGAGTCAGTGGAGCCGGAAGAGTGCCCATATTCACTTCCTGTGTCCATTATACAGTCAGTGGTCAGAATACAATTAAGTAACTAACTGAATCAATAAGTAAATTACATTGCAGCAGAAGTGCATCATTCTGAGTCCATTAATAAGTCCATTAATGTGAATGTCAGTGGTTCAGATCCTGGTCAGAACATGCCATTGTTTCTTTGGGCAAGACACTCCTTGCTTGTGTATGGGTGGTGTGTGTGAGCAGGTATTTAACACACGGTGGGGACTAAAATATGTACATGCACTCAAATCTTTCTTTCATGCACAAAAGACAAGTAATGTATTATTGTTGTTATGAAACTTTAATGGTGAGGCAGTAAACTATTATTAAAGCAATGACAGTAACTTTTCAATCCCTATAGTCTATAGTCATTTGGCATATGAGTTTTACCTCTTAAGATAATTGTCCTATTTCTACCTTGTACATTCCTTATTTCTATGGCTGTTAACCTGGACCCTCTTAAGCCATTATCACAGTATATACAGGCTTTAGGTGCAGTCATAGCCGAGAAATGCATTAGTGACATTTATCAAACAAGTCCAATTACACAGTGTTCCATAGCCCCCAACACTGCACTGAACCAACTCTTGCTGTATGTTTTCTGTTTATTTAAAGGGCCCATATTACACCATTTTCTGATCTATGTTATAATGTTGTTTCCTCATCACAAACAGACCTGGAGTTGTGTTTTGTTTCATTCACACAAGTTTAACACATGCATATTTAAACCCTGCATATTTAGACTGAGTTCTTCTCTCAGTCAGAAAATACTCTGTTCCACCTCGTGATGTCAGGAGGTAATACAGGAAGTGCTCCACTGTGTTTTTAAACTCCACACACTAGAATCATCTGGATGATTTCAGTCCCGTTTAGGATCTAAAATCTAAAAGGAGCTGTTAACTTACAAACTAGCGCTTCATGACATCACAAGTTGGAACAGAGCATTTTGAGCTTTGGAGATGTAGACAGACTGATAATAAAGGGTTACTCAAACATGTGTGAATGAAACAAAACAAAACACAACTCCTGGTGTGTTTTTGAGAAGGAAACAACATTTTAACATGGCTTAAAGGTGCATTGTTTAACTTTCCTGGTGGCGGGTCCGTCAAACGCTTTTCTCCATGGAGATGTTATTGCTTTGTCTGGAATGTTTCACAGTATGGCATTAAACCTTCCTATCTTCATGGAGACCAAACCAGACCAAGTTACAGGTCAGATCTGTAGTGGCAACTCCACTCACAGTCAGAATTTTTCTAGGTATTTTTGAGCCATAAAACCAGCTGTAATTGAATACATGTAAGGTAGATCTGTTTAATGTCATACTGTGGAACATTCGAAGCAGAGCAATGACATATCCATAGAAACAAGCAGGTGACGGACCCCGAACACTAAAGTTACAGAGTGCACCTTTAAAGCTCAGTCAAATTGGCGTAATATAGGACCTTTAACCTGTACAAAAGGCGATGTTTTTTTCAAGGCTATTACATATGTTTATTAGATTAGAAGTTGTGGTAATTAAACCAAAGTATAATTATAATAGCCCCAGTTGGAGTGATCATTTGGTCTGTGTGACTCCACTGAGCTGTATAATTGGAACTATTAGTTTAATTAAAAAGATAAAACATTCAACTATCAAAGAGCTTTGTAGAAATGGTAAGTAAATGTTAAAAGACTGGCTGGGTATTTTTGCGTTTATGGATATCGGTTTAGTCTGCAATGATACAATAACATTCACTTGAACTATGTAACGTTATTTGCAACAGGTTGAAAGTAACAAGGACCGGTGCATTATTGTGTGCAACTTTATTTGTAGTAGCAATTGCCAATTTTGACCCCCCAACCTTCGCTCTCTCCTCTTAAATGCGATTCGAAAACTAAAACTATTCCTGGAAATGTCACAAAACACACGCTGGTTGCATTTTTTTCTGTATTTGCGTGCCCACACTTTCAAACCAAAATTTACATGACCTGCCGCATAATGCTGGCCATAATCCTGGTTCAGATCTAGAGAAGGGTCTTTTGGCTCCGCACTGTAGGGACCCACTGTTTCTGATCACTTTTTTACTATAGACAAACTATAGTCAAGTTAGAATGAACTGGATACAGCCCTGTGTGTGTATAGCCTGTTGCAATATCATAAAGTGTGCCATAAAGCTTCACTACGTAACTTTTCCGGTGGAGTCTCTGCCGCCTGTCTGTCTCCATGACAACATTATTGCCTTGCCTGGAATGTTCCAAAGTGTGACATTAAACATACAGTATTTATTCATTTACAGGTGTTGTTATTGACAAATACATGAAAAAAAAACATGCATTTTTATAGTGTGAGCATGGTCCCCTCTCCACAGATCTTACCTGTAACTTGGTCTCGTGGCGTCTTTTCTCTGTATAGGTAAGTTTAATACCACACTAGGCAAAGCAATGACATCTCCATGGAAACAGGATGCAAATGCCCCACCAGAAAAGTTAATTCACCTTTTGAATTTAATAGATTTTTTTTTTCAATTTTTTACGTCATTTGTACTTTTATTGTTTGATTGACAGATGACTTCACTAATCGTGCACCTCTTCGCACAGCTCTGGCTCACAATCACGTTGTTTCTTGTATAATTCAGTAGCATTAGCCTGCTGTTGTGTGTGCTACAAATGTCTCGGGGTCCACTCCGGTTTTCAGATCATGAATACAGGAAACACTGGATCCTTTAGAGCTATTTTACACAAAATTGACTTTCTACCATGTTATAACGTTGTTCTCTCATCAAAAACATGCTTGAAGTGGTTATACATGTCATCCGTCCATGTTTGAGTAATCTAGCGACCTCGCCCAGTATGATTCCGTTCAAGATTCAGCCCAGCCCTGCTCCCACACGACAATTCTCCATAAATATACAAAAACATGATTCAAAACGATACGCTGCATCTTCACAAACCTGACGCTATGTGCAATAGTTTCATTAGTTTAATTTATTTGTCACATACACGCACGCACACACGCAGGACAGTATGTAGTGAAATTCTTATGTATCATCCAGCAACATTAGCGGGATGCAAGCTGACAGCGCTCTGAGGGGGGGCTGACTTAGCATGGAGAGAAAAGGGCGGGGCAGAGCGTCTCAGAGCATCAAAATAAAACCAAAACTAATTACACATTTTAATACATTTATTAATACATTTTAATATAGCATTTTTTAGAATAATAAAAGGTAACATGGTGATCTAAATATGTCATGTGTTAGCAGTTAATACCCCATAGAATATAATACTCCCTCTCTAAACCTCCCCTTTAAGAGCGGAGGAGTTATGCAAATGTGAAAATCCCTTTAAACACACAGGGATCATCAGCACTGTCAGTCCATATCCATTCTGCTCTATAGGCTTATACTATACTTATGCCATATTATATACTATACTGAAATATACTGCAAATATTTTGAGAGGATCTTTAAAAATTACTTGTGGTTGAGTTTTTTTTCCGGGTCTTTTGAAGTGTGAATGTTGGGATTAAGTTGTCAGCCTCAGTACTTTTTAAATCTTTTGACGATCCCACATGAATAACACTACTTTGCTTCTTATTAACTAAAAATCGAACTTCAGAGAGGTACAAGCCAGTGAATCTTGCCAAAATATAAATACAAGTGCAGCAGCATTCGATCTTTAAAACATAATTATGCAAGTAAAGCAATTAAGTTAATTAGAAGAGAGATTTTGACATTTTTGACATGCAAACTATATGTTTATAGTTTTAGAAGACAACCATTTAGGTCCTTAATTACGCAGAATTGACTGTGTGAGCTTTAAGCCGTGTTAAAATGTTGTTACCTTCTCAAAAACAAACCTGGAGTTGTGTTTTGTTTCATTCACACATGTCTGTTTACATCTCCAAAGTTCAAAATGCTCTATTCCACCTTGTGATGTCATGAAACGTTTTCAAATTAACAGCTACCTTTTATCTTTAGTACAATAGAGTTTGGCAATTCCAAGGCTGAAATCATCCAGGTGATTCTAGTGAAGGTGTATGGAGCACTTCCTGTATTACCACCTGACATCACAAGGTGGAACAGAGTGTTTTCTGTTTGAGAGAAGAACTATATTTGCAGAGTTTATGTGTTAAACATGAGTGAATGAAACAAAACACAACTCCAGGTCTGTTTATGATGAGGAAAAAACATTAGAACAGATCAGAAAATAGAGCCTTTAAAGTTGCACTATGTAACTTTTTGGTTGGGGGTCCGTCACCTACTTGTTTCTATGGATATGTCATTGCTCTGCCTGGAATGTTCCATAGTATGACATTACATTTATTCAATTACAGGTGGTGTTATTGCTCAAAAATACATAGAAAAACAGGCATTTTGACTGTGAGCGGGGTCGCCTCTCCACAGATCTGACCTTTAACTTGGTCTGGTTTAGTCTTCATGAAGATAGAAAGGTTTAATACCTTTAATACTGTGGAATATTCCAGACAAAGCAATGAAGAAAAGCTTGTAACTGAATTAATGTAAAGTGGAGCTGTTTAATGTCATACTGTGGAACATTCCAGGCAGAACAATGACATTTCCATAGAAACAAGAAAACCAAAAAGTTACATAGTGCATCTTTAAACAAAATACCAACCAAATGTGATATAAAAAAAAAAAAAAGTACAGTTTAGTATTTTCAATATAAAGGAAAAGAATGTATTAATTTAAATAAAAAATGCAAAAAAAACAAAGCTTATCTGAAATAAACGAGCAACTAAAGAACGCAATCTTTCTCTTGACTTCCACAAAACACATAACGTGTATTTAGTGTCAAAGGGAGGGCCTGTGTTTTTGAGTGGCTCTCTCCATAGTCATTAACCACACTTAGAACAGGCCTGTGCTGGAGCCCCCCAAGGCAGACTCTGACATTTCAGTTTGAGAGGTTTTTTTTTTTTTTTTTTCTTTTTAATTGTATTATTTTTTTCCAACACGGTATCTTATGTGTCTGTCTCAAACTCAAATGTCAAGAGAGAGTCTGAGGACACAGCAAAGAGGACGATAACGGAGAGAGAGAGGGAAAGAGGGAGTGAGACAGGGAGACAGAGAGAGGGAGAAATACTGACAGAAGGAAAAAGAGAGAAGGGGAAAGAGAGAGGGGTAGAGAAAATGAGTGAGACAGGGAGGGAAAGAGAGAAGGATTTTGGCTAAGCTTTTTGCAGTGCAGAGCAAGAATTCAGAATAATATTTTAACTTCATCATTTGCCCTATAATTTAAATACTGGTGCTACTGCTACTACCACAGCTACTACTTCTACTACTACTACTATTACTGCTGCTATACTGCTACCACAGCCACTACTACTAAATCTACAGCTACTACTGCTTCTTCTACTACTACTACTGCTGCTATACTGTTACCACAGCTACAGCTACTACTACTAAAGCTACTACTGCTGCTACTACTACTAGTACTGCTACTACTTCTACTACTACGATTACTGCTACTATAGCCACTACTACTACTACTAAAGCTACTACTACTACTGCTACTGCTACTGCTTATACAACTACTACTACTGCTTCTACTACTACTATTATTACTACTATTACCGCTACTACTGCTACTATTACTACTACTACTACTACTATACTGCTAATAGTACTACTACTACTACTACTACTACTACTACTCCTACTCCTACTCCTATACTACTATTACAACTTCTACTACTGCTACTGCTTCTAGTACTACTACTGCTGCTACTGCTGCTACGACTACTGCTACTACTACCACTACTATACTGCTGCTAATACTACTACTACTACTATTACTACTGCTACTTCTACTATTGCTACTACTACTACTACTACTACTACTACTACTACTACTACTACTTCCCGTAGCAGGTTGTACCTCTCCAGTGCAGTGACGTGGGCAGCTCTTCCCTCTCTCCTCAGCCTCATCTCTGCTGGTTTGTTTTTATCACAGTTCAATTAAACTTTTGGAGACATTTGTAATGGATTGGCTCTGTCCCACTGCTCCGACTAAACACTAAAGACGACTCGTCTACATCAGATCAGAGCTGCTGTTGCATCATGGGAAAATGAGTGGGAGGATGATGCAATGAAATAACTCAAGTTTAAACAAGAAATGACTGTGTTTACATGTATTTATCCACAGGTCACATGTTGTAGAATCAATCACCTGAGCGTTAAGGGGGGTATTTAACTTTTGTGGGGTTTTTACTACTAACACATAATATAAGTACTGTAGATAATGCCGTATTCACCAAACAACAACATGTTTTATAAGTTTCCCTTTCGTTTTGAGTCTCCTCTTCTTTTACTCTCCCCGCTAAGTCGCTCCCTCTTCAGAGCGCTATGAAACTACTGCACATAGCACCAGGTTTGTGAAGTGGATCTGTACAGTTTTATGTCATGCTTTTATATATTCATGGAGAATTGTTGCGCGGGAGCATGGGTGACGTAGGTTTGTGGGTCGAGTACTGGACAGAATCTTACAGCTAACCATAAGGAGGGTTTGAAGAGGACCAGGGAGAGATCGCTATGTTACTATTTATGCTATGGATGACTTCTAAAACCAAACTTTGGCATGTTTTGGATGAGGGAACATTATAAGATGCTAGAAACTAAACAAATTTGCATAATACCCCTTCTTTAAAAAGTGCCATGGGACTGGAGTTTTAAGGCAGTTTATTTATCCCATTGTAGGGAGTAGTATACCGCTGACGGCCTGGAGATAGTAATAACATTGTGGCATATGCTTTATGCTTTGATATGTTAAAGCCACTGTGTAACTTTTTTAGCAAAAAATAGACTAAAATAAAAGCATGTTTTTTCATGTTGTGTTTATTGGATTGAAAAATGTAGAAAAATAACAAGAATCCCTACTGTGAGCAGGCTTGCGTCTCCACAAACCTGACTCTTAATTGACCTGGAGGAGGGTCTCTTCCTGCTTGTTTCCATGGGAATGCTGTTCCTTTCACTATAATATTCCACAGTATGGCATAAAACTTCATGGAGAATCTTCTCAATTATACTTTTATTGAACATTTTGCCCATTTCAGTTCCGCTCACTTTATTTGATGCTAGATTCTTGTTTCTGTTGCCAAAATACATTCTGGGACAAACATGAGGCAGTCCACACTTGTTGAGTCTTCTTTGAGCTCCCTTCCCACAATGCCGTGCTTCTCTCTAGTCCTGTTTCTGCAGCAGAAGTCTGTGTTACGGAGTGTCCCTGGAGAGTGAGTGGGAGACAGGCTCACTCAAACAACTTCACATACAACAGCTACAAGAATCTGCTCCCACCTCACTGCTTATAGTGGACAGATTGTGGCAAATGGACCGAAAAATGGGCTTTTAACAATTTTGTAGTTAAAGGTGCAAAACGTAACTTTTCTGGTTGCCTCATGCAGAACTGTTGCTTTGCCTGGAATGTTCCACAGTATGACATTTAAACATCTTTCTTGCATGGATTCAGTTATAGGTGTTCAAGAATACCTCCCAAAAAAAAACAAAAAAAAAAAAACAAAACATTCTTATCTGTACCTTGGTATAGTCTTGTCTCCATGGTGATCTAATTGCTTTGTCTGGAGAGTTTCACAGTAAGGCATTAAGTTGGTCTTCATAAAGACAAAGATGATGCCACTAAGCCAAGTTACAGGTCAGATCTGTGGATAGGTTTAAATAAATGCATGATAGAGGTTTTAAGTCATATTGTGGAACATTCCAGGCAAGTAATGAAATCACCATGGACACGCATTGGCAGTGGACCCTCCAAGAGAAAAAAAAAATCCATAGTGCACCTTTCTGTTTTGAGATCTTGTTTAAAGGGCCCTTATTACATTATTTTCTTATCTCTGCTAACACTCTGTTCCACCTTGTGATGTCATGGAAATGCTGCACACTAGAAACCTTTTGATGATTTCAGACCTGGAAATACCAATCTCTAGTGAACTAAAGGTTAACCGAAAACCTCCACTACATGACATCACAAAGTCGAACAGAGCATTTTGAGCTTTTGAGATGTAGACAGACTAATAATAAATGGTTATTATTATTATTATTATTAAAAATTGAATGAAACAACAACTCCAGGTATGTTTTTGAGGAACTAACAACATTATAACATTGCTTAAAGCTCATAAGACTCAATTTCATGCAATATATGACCTAAAAAATAAAAAGACATTATAATTGCTGTAATGACAATGCATGTTTTAGCAGCAGCAGCAGCAGCTCACACCTTGAGCATATTGAAGTGATGTGTGAGCTTTGGAGCTGGGACCTCAAGTGTTGATTGGAGCTTCACCTTTTGACGAACCTGTGAAAACCTGCTTCATTTACACTGATTCTACAGCAGGAGTTTTACTAGTGCGTCTCATTATCATTGTATTTATATTTATATTAAATGCGTGCCGTGTGGTTTTCTAGTGTAGTGCTATTAACAGTTACGTGAACTTTGGAGAGCTGAGAGAATCTGTCATAGTGGCAGTTCTGGGACTAAAAGAAAACAAGCTGTTTTCATGGAGTTATGGTAATTTCCTGTAAACTTAATCAAATACAGTATATCACATTACATTTTATTCCGTATTAATTACAATCGTATGGAAGTCACAGTTTGAAAGGGTGTAGAGCATTACATATCGCTTTTTATCAGTTTCATCATAGGCTGTTTGTCTCCAAAAAGATCGTTCATGTAAATGCATCACTGTGGAATAATCATGGACTGCATAAAGAAGTGGATTAAGGGAGTGTGACGTCCCCCATAGCGTTCTACTCCAGTCGAATGAAGTTCATCAAGGCTAGCAGTTATAAGGGCGAATTTGGAGCCGAGTTCCATATTTGGAATCCTGACCGCGAGTATCATAGCAAGAAAAGAGCCAGTCAGAAGCGAGGCTGCTGAAGGTCCTGCACCAAGAGCGACCTCGGGGAAAGAAGAGAGAAGCCTGATTTGTCTGTTATTAATGTTCATATTTTGATTTGCAGAAATAAAAACACCAGGATCATGTAGAGCGGGTTAATACGAACATTTTAAGACCAAAATGAGGAGCCTGACAGCAGCAGTGATGAGAGGGGAGACATTTTTTTCAGTAGAAAGTGAATTGGAGTCAGATTCGATGAAGCCTACCCCAGTGTATGGAAACAAACTAAGCAAAAGCAATTACATCTCTATGGAGACAATTAAGCAGTTGGCATACTCTCCACCAGAAAAGTTACACAGACTTTATAGAATTATTCTATTTTATTTTTTTATTTATTTACAGTAGCAACACGATTGTAGATGGAAAACTAGCTATTTAGCTGTAATCTGGTGCAGAACTTATATTTTTATGAGCTTCCCTTCAAACTAAACTAAACTAACTAAACAACAATGTGGAAGTGGCACTTGTTAGTGTAGCAGAATGTGTTTATTTCAGTATTCAGGAGGTTGTGCAAGGTAGGGCATCTGATGTAAAACCATAAAACCAACAATTTTGTGTCGGCTTGTTCATTCTGTTGTCATTTTTTATTAATTTTTCCATAACCCCAAGTCCAGGGACACCACCCAGTCAGTGTCTATGTATAATTGAGAAGACCCCGTCCCTGAGCCCAAAGCATATTATCATTATTGAACAGGGAGCGTATGTACTCGCCCTAAGCCAGTGTTTGTGAGGGGACCCTGGGAGCCCCTGGGAGCCCTGAGAGCCCAGAGCATGATGTTTAGAACTGGACCAGGATCAGCTCAGGTGCAGACGCAACTGCAGAATGAATACATCTGTTATTGGCTTTGGTTTGGCCCCTGGAGCTGTTATGGAAGGGAGACAGAGAGGGGGAATGGGTAGAGTAAGAGCGAGGGGTGGGAGAAGGAGGGAGGTAGAAAGAGAAAGAGAGAGAGAGGGAGAGGAAAAGAGGTAGGGAGGAAGAAGTGGAGAAGGAGAGAAGAGCGAGAGTACAGAGGGAGGGACAGAGAAAGACGGTTGCAGACTGTCTGTACGGACATAGCTAACGAATTAGCCGCCGTGATCCAAATAGGAGGTAAGCGTGGGCGCGCTTCCGGCTTCATCGACTCTGGCTCCAAATACGGCCCTATAACTGCTAGCCTCCGTGAGCTTCATTTGACTGGAGCCGAATGCACTCCTTTTGTCCACTTCTTTATACAGTCTGTGGTTTTAGAAAGAGTGAGAGATGAGAAAGAAAGGCAGAGACAGAGGCGGGAGAGTGGGGACAGATGGTGAAAGAGGGAGAGAAGAGAGAGAGATGACGAGAGATGAGAGGGGAATGTCAACCAGAAGAAAATGTGTGAAGTCATGTGTTTTGCCCAGGGGCACAACAACAGTACCACGCAGTTTGAAGCGCTGGGTTGGTGGGCAAAAGCTTTAACCATCGCATTACTGTGGCTGCAGATACAGAGTGAGAATGTGAAAGAATTTGTGTGTGTGTGTGTGTGCGCGCGTGTGTGTGTGTGTGTGTGTGTGTGTGTGCGCGTGCATGCGTGTGTGTGCGTGTGTGTGTGTGTGTAGTGGCGTTGACAGACAGGTGAACAGAGCAGAGGAGGAGGGCCCTGTCCGTTGCACCGGGACTGTCACAGCGAGACGTGGTTTGGTGCCAGAATAAGAAATGCCATCAACCCCCCCGTACCTCTTCTTCCTCCTCCTCTTCCCCCTCCTCTTCCTCTTCCTCCCACCATTACTGCTGCTGCCAACTCATGGCACCGTGGCAGCTTTTGACCACAACAAGCCCTGACAGTACTGTAGTAGACTGTCGACGCCATGAAAGGGGTTGTGGTTTAACAGAAGTGGCAAAAACAAGAAGAAAGATGAGGTGATGAAACTTGTACGCTGGAGGTAGACAGTCGAAGTAAACTGGAACAACAATTAACTTGAAGTGCACTCACAATGGTCCAATCAAATTGCTCAGGCACGGACAGCCACTATGATGATGGGATTTTGGGCTCTTTTATGAGAATCTTTTGGATCGGTTCATTTCAAAGAGCCGTTCAAAAGACTGGCTCTTTTACTATTTATTTATATGACAGAAGGCAATGTGAGAACTCATTTGAATAACAAACTAATCACAGAGGGAATTGACCAAGGCTAAGAGATGGTTCAAAGTGAGAGTGAGAGTGTGTTTATGATGATGCATAAACTACACAAAATGCTGCACTACAATAAATAATATAAAAACAAACTGTTATTATGATGCCAAATATGTTTTTTTTGTGCACAAAGCTCAAAAATTGTGTTGCTGCTTTGCTTCTGTGCTGATTCTTGTGTTGGTTTAGCGTTACTCAGGATAAAAATGCATACAAAACTAGAAAGAAAAAAGATCAAACTTTTCTTTTTTCACTTTTTATTTTGAGGAGCCGTTCAATAGAGCAGGCTCATTCAGAAACGTCACATCAATATTAGCGTGTGGTACATTTGTCCAGGGCGAATGCAAATGAACCTTGCCCAGACCTCGTGCCACTTCTGGCTTTGGCACAGAGGAGCTGCACGACTTTTGTGTCCGAGCCCTGTGCCATGTGATCTGATTCTGATCTTTTTCATCAGAGGAAACAGTGAATAAACTCCAAAACACATGGCGGATCTGCTGTTACTTTGAATAGTTCTGTGGACAGGAAGACAAGTTTGGTAGTTGTTGTCGGCTCCACACTGTTGTTTAATCTAAAAACTTATGGAAGATTCTAACTTATAAATGAAATATTAAACATATCCCAAGTTTTGACTTATCTTTGACTTGTATCTGTCCTTATGTCCTTGGGCAAAACATTTCACCCATTAATATACGGTAGTTCCACCATCACTTTGTTATATATTATTTTTGGTTGTTTCCGTGTGTAAACTGTACGCACATATCCACTTGAGCAGGGTCACCCCTCCACAGATCTGACCTGAAACTTGTTTTAATACCATAATTTGGAGCATTCTAAGCAAAGCAAACCAAATAAAGAGAAGTGCGTACCCTCCACCAGGAAAGCTACATAAGCGCTCCTTTAATATTAATAAGTTTAGGAAAATGTTAATATTTTTTTCATAATCTTCTTTTGATTTACGAAAATGAATGAACTGTAAAATGCCCTTAGCGGTTTAAGTAAGTTTCATAATTCTCCTTGTTATGTAAGACTGTTGTTCTCAGATGTCCCTAGACTGTGTTGTTGGCTGAAGAAAACTGACATTTTCTTCTTGGCAAAAGTTGTTTTCACTACAAACAACTCGTAGCTTTATTTTGTGTCTGCTTGAGTCATCACTGTGTGTGTTTAAATGTGTCCAGATACAAACATTTATAGTTTTATCACACCTCTTCATCTTCACTTAAAGATGCACTGTGTAACTTTCTGGTTGGGGGTCCGTCACCTGCTTGTTTCTTTGGATATGTCGTTGCTCTGCCTTGAATGTTCCACAGTGTGACATTAAACAGCTCTACTTTACATTTATTCAATTACAGCTGGTTTTAGAGCTCAAAAATACCTTGAGAAACATACATTCTGACTGAGTGGGGTCGCCTCTCCACAGATCTGACCTGTAGCTTGGTCTGGTTTGGTCGAGGTGGGTTAAGTGTCTTGCCCCTGGACACAACAACAGTAATGACCTGTGGGAGCTGGAATCGCACTGTCAACCTGGATCTGAGCGCTATACCAATGATGTTTATGTTGAGACAAGCGCTAGCAGGCCAAGTTACAAGTCAGATCTGTGCAGAGGCGACCATTCTCACTAACAATACATTTTTCAAGGTATGTTTGAGCAATAAAACATCTGTAATTGAATAAACACAAGATAGACAGGTTTAATGCCAGGCTGTGGAACATTCCATGAAGAAAAGCATGCGGTGAACCAGTGGACAGGTTAAATAGTGATTTTTTAAAGTTTGTTATCGTGCTATGAGGATTTTTTGTTTTAGATAGACGCATATTCTCTGCTTGATGCACAACACAACATAAGATCCAAGATTAAGTGCAAATAAAAAAAAAGGCTGCAACTATAATTAAAAACTATAATTTCCTCCACAAACAACATAATATCTTGTCTTATTCCGCATAATTAATCCGCATTGTCACCTCGTCAGTAACCGCCTCCACTCCTGTACATAAGAGCTACCTGATGTTGTAAATATGTTAATATTTATTGTGATTTTATTTTTTATTTACTTATTGTTCTGAGTGTTTGCACAATTTTTCACAACTTTTTGCACTATACTATCCCCTGACTGTGAGCTTCTGTCACGAGTGAATTTCTCCTCTGTGAGATCAATAAAGTCTTATCTTATCTTATCTTATCTTATCTTATCTTATCTTATAAATACAGCTAACCCTGTAGTTTAGATCTGTATAAACATTCGCAATTGCAAAGCTCGTCCGAAAATTTGCAATTTGATATTTTTCACAAATTTTTCATCCCTAACATGGGAGTTCAGATTCCAATTAGTCACTCCTAGCCCACTGAACTGTTGCCCACTTCCTGAAGGTCCCCCGCAGGGTGTCACATGACCAGGTATCAGCTTACCTCTGATTGGCCAAACTAAACGTGTCACTCTAAACCACATCTGCTGTTAGCGTTTAGCCAAGTGAAACTGACCGAGCGCTATCATGACATGTAATCCATCCAAAACAACTGTCAGGAGAATGAGGCTCTTAGAACACCAGCTATTCTTCATCACTGGCCACAAACTAATACTATATACATTATAGATTAAGGCAGACCGATTATGCAAAATGAACTTTTCAGAGTTTTTCACCATGTTATAGTTATTTCCCCTCACCGTTTACTCACCTGAAGTTGTATTTTACTTTCTTAACAAGTGATACGCGTAGGATTCGACAGCGTCGCATAATAATTTTGGTACAAATGAAAAAAAAAAAAAAAAAAAATCCACAGGAGGTGTCAACAACTTGAAGGCTCTGTTGTGATGACGTTTACAGCTCCCATTAAGCTCCACAGTTTTCTAACACAGAAATCAGCGCACTCGTTTCTTTTTTTAAGTCATTTTAGATGAATATTGCGATTTAAATATCAAAATTCTAACATAATGATCTACGGGTGTCATAGATTATAACTATATAGCAGACACAAGCACAATATGTCTTGTTTAAGGCATATTTTGCAGATTTGTTGTAAAGTCTTTTGTATAAGTCTCTTAACTTAATAACTGCTTAAAACAGCTAGAGCAGGGGTGTCAAACTCATTTTAGCTCAGGGGCCACATGGAGGAAAATCTATTCCCAAGTGGGCCGGACCGGTTAAATCATGGTAAATAACTTAAAAACAACAGCTTTAGATTGTTGTCTTTGTTTTAATACAGTCCAAAATACGATGAGCACAACATCACTATTAATCATAAAACACTTTTGAGGAATTCTCAGGAAAAGGAACACACAAACACACAATGCCTCAGTGATTCACAGAATACAAATACAAAATCATCTCGCGGGCCGAAAAAGTACAGGACCTTTACGTGAACATATGTGTGGATTACAGTTTGTTGTTCTATACTCTTAATCTTCCTTATGTTCAATTCTCAACAATATTTAAATTAGTTTTTGCCCTAATCCACTGCCACTGCTGCTATCCGCTCTCATCTAAAGCCTGCAACTTTAGTCCTGTTTTGGAAAGGATCACCTTGATATAATCTCCTCTCTGACACAATCTGATTTTGGATGTTTTAGAATATTATAGTGAAACTTTGATCTTGTATTATGATGCATTGGTTCATCTGTAGATTAAAAGTCTGTTTGAAAATTACATAACACACTTTGACTCCAGACTTTGTCCACTCTAATCCCAAATGGTAAAAACATTGCAAGTAATCCTTTAATTGCTATAAATTGTGGTTTTATTTGTCATGTCATATTTTTTCATTCTTTCTTTCTTTCTTTCTTTCTTTCTTTGTAAAAATAATTAAATAAAGCAATCTCTGGAAGTATTACCTGCCTGCCCTTCACTTTTCAGTGTCTGTGCAGATCTGAAGCTGAGAAACCTGACAGCTGATGCAATGTCCACGGCCATCACGCTCTCTCTAATCTGATGTGACTTAAAGCGATGGTGCAACCCCGAGACTCTGCACGGTGAGGGAGGGTTTATTTAACTTTACTACTTAAAGGGTCAATATACACAAAATGGACTCATGTGAGCTGTAAATCATGCTATGTTGTTGTTACATCATCAAAAACAGACCTGGTGGCGTGATTTGTTTCATTTATACATGCGTGAGTATCTCTGTCTACATATCCAAAGCTCAAAATGCTCTGTTCCACCTTGTGATGTCATGAAGTGGTAGTTTTCAAGTTAACAGCTACCTTTCACCTTTTGTTCCTTTTGTTGTTTATTACTGGTAATTACAGGGCTGAAATGATCCAAATGATTCTAGTGAAGGTGAATGGAGTTTAAAAACACAGTGGAGCACTTCCTGTATTACCACATGACATCACAAGATGGAGTGTTTTTCCATTTGAGAGAAGAACTCAGCCTAAATATGCAGGGTGTGTATGTTAAAGGGCACATATTACATACATGTTTAACGCACAAACTCTGCATATTTAGGCTGAGTTCTTTTTTTTCTCAAACAGAAAACACTCTCTTCCACCTTGTGATGTCATGCGGTAATAGGAATAGGAGTGCTCCACTGTGTTTTTAAACTCCATACACCTTCACTAGAATCATTTGGATGGATTTCAGCTTTGGAATTTCCATTCTCTACAAAACAAAAGTTAAAAAGTAGCTGTTAACTTGAAAACTACCACTTCATGACATCACAAGGAGGAACAGAGCATTTTGAGATTTGGAGATTTAAACAGAATAATAATAAAGGATTACTCAGTCATGTGTGAATGAAACAAAACATAACTCCAGGTCTGTTTTTGAGGAGGTAACAACATTATAACATGGATCAGAACATAGTGTAATATGGGCCCTTTAAATCTCCATTTCAGTCATGATTCACCCACAATTCCCCCTGAGTTAGAGCTGAATATTTTACCCATATCAACCCACCTGCAGGAGGCTGCTGTGGCGCACTTGGAGCTCTCTTGTTTGTGAAATGCCAGTATCTTGGTTCGTGGTTCATTTGTATTCTGCGTGCGTCCCCCTGTCTTGCTCTACGACGGGGCGCGTGGACTTAGTGGCAAAGTTGATGAAGCGTGCATTTTCATCCAGGGACACGGGGAACACCAGGACACCAGCAGAGCCTGAAGAACTTATGCGATGAAGCTGGTAGTAAAGAGCTGTTTGTGGGAATAGTTTTTGTGTAATGGGATTTTTGTGTACGCTCCCTGTCAGTGTGCCAGATGTGCTGTTGTGTTGTAGCGTGTGGCAGTGAAATATAAGCGTTTGCGAGCCCGGCTAACTCCAAATATTTCAATGCTACAGGGAGATAGGGCAATGGATTGTGTCATGGTACTTTCTAAAAACATATAGTACATAAAAACTAAACTAAAGCAGCACTATGTAACTTTTCTGGTGATGAATCTGCCACCTGCTTGTCTCCCTGAAGATGTTATTGCTTTGCCTGGAGTGTTGCGCAGTTTCTCATCTGATCTCAGAAGTTAAGCAAAACTGGTCCTGGTGAGAACTTGGATGGGAGACTGCTGGGAATTCCAGATGCCACAGTGGGAGCCAGTGGGAGTTGTGTCCTTAGGCAAGACACTTTACAACACATTGCCTAGTATGAAAGTTCTTCCTAACTTCCTAACTGGGGTTGTCAAAAGTCAAATCAGATATTAATCCATACTAAAACTAGAATTGAAACTAGATACTCATTTGAGCAAGTATTACAGTAAAAAAGTCCCATTCACAGGACTGAAGTGAACCTTTTCTGAACAGCTTTTTTAGAATGATCTTGAGTATCAGAGTGTAAGAGCACATAGACTAAAATATGTCCCTTTAATTTTAAAATGTACTTTCTATTGTCCAAAGAAAGTTTTTTTTTTTAATTGCCATGGTATCAGAATCAGTTTGAAACTACTAACAGTATGGATCAATTTGATTCTTCTAGCTATATTGCATTACTTGGTATCTTTATCCAAAAAAAAAATCACTGTAATCACTGTATAAGGGTTGCATAATAGGGACCAGCAGTATTTTCTATGTTAATTTATTCCCCCTTCACTCTCCAGTCTAAAGTGGTTTGTATGCTTGGGTGTACATGTCCTCTATGTTAATACACTGGTGACAGCATATACAAGTAGTTTTTAAGACTAAACTTCTAAATTTAATGTTTTGAAGCTAAGTACTTTATGCTTGAAAAAATGGCTTAGGAAAATGTGAGTCACTGTTCCTGTATTTCACTGATACATTATAAGAAGTCGGCACAAGAAGCTAAATGAGCGTGTGCATATAATGTGGTTTATTTTGCATTCAAATATTATTCTGTTTCCTGATCTATATGTTATAATGTTGTTTCATCATCACAAACATACCTGGTGATGTGTTTTGTTTCATTCACACATGTTTAACACATAAATCCTGCATATTTAGGCACAGTTCTTCTCTCAAACTGAAAACACTCCATTCTAATCCAGGAAGTGCTCCACACACCTTCATTAAGAATCATTTGGATGATTTCAGCCCAGGAATTGCCAATCTCTTCTGAACTAAATATAAAAGGTACAGTAGCTGTTAACTTGAACACTTCACGACAGAACAGAGCATTTTGTATGTTTTTGATGAGTTAACAACATTCTAAGATGGCTTAAAGCTCACAAGAGTCAGTTTTGCATAATATAGCACCTTTAACAATTTAAAACTTTAAAAATGTAATTTATCATTTGTCAAACAGCACCAAAATACTGAGATTACCCGATAAATTGCATTCTTGTCTTTAAAACCAAACCACAATTTCTCTGCCAAATGAGGTTGAACCATGTGATGTGCAGATGCCCTCCCAGCATGGCCCTTATACATATTTATAGTGGAATTAAAAGTGAGTGGATGTGATGAGGTTTGTGCTCTGTGTAAACTTTAAGATAAATGATGAGTGCAGCAGGAGCCCGTGGAGGGGAGCCACTAGCGCTCAGAGCTCCTGCTGAGGCCACACGTCAAACGCCACAAGATCTCGTCTGTTTTTTTAGGACTTCAAATACCTCGCTCTCGACACATTGTACATTTACCCCCAAAAGACCAAAACATTTGACTGGCTTTTATTTAAGTTTCTCATTCGGACATGAAATATAAAAAATACCCAAGATCATAAGACATTCAGGCTGGTTAGGACTGATCCGATTAAATATTGGTGCCAATACTGAAAAACTGCATTCCAACTCATGGTTGAGCCAACACATTGATGTAACAAGACTATTTCTGGTTGTAGTTGTAAAATTTACTTTCATTTGCACAAAGTTGTTACTTGAGGGATAATACATACACATTTGGAACAGATTTATTTTTGTGTAAAGGAAAGAAATGCTGTTTTCAATTGGTATCAGAACTGAAAGAGCTGGAGTGGTGCATCCCCAATACAGACACTTTCAATTTCACAATATCTATAAAAACACTGCCCTATTTTATGAGTACTTTAAATGTATGGAACACCATTATAAAGGTGCACTGTGTCACTTTTCTGGCGAAGTGTCTGCCACCTGCTCGTCCCCATGGAGATGCAATTGCTTAACCTGGAATATTCCCCAGAAGCTCTCTACCGCCTTATAACTTTGTTCCCTCATCAAAAACACACATCTTATATTTCATCTATGTCTGTTTGAGTAATATAGTGATCTCTCCCAGGCTCTAGTCAAACTCTCCTTACGGTTAGCTGTACGGTCCTATCCAAAGTTTAGCCGACAAGCCTAAGTCACCCATCTCAAAAGAAATAAATGAATTCATTTGGGCTATGTCAGTAGAGACGAGATGCTTTAAAAAAAGATCATTTCAACACAATAATACCACTGTACACCGCACATTCATACAGACAAACAGGCTTGCCAAAGGACACAACACCAGCACGAGACCTTGTGGTTAGACAGACGATTGACAAAGGTCTCAGCGCAGTTATAGAAAGTTAACCGACCATCTCATAGAATTTCATTAAAACCACTGGAAACAAGAGTGAGCGCAGTTCCACAGTGCACGGGAGTATCAGAAATGAAACGGGAATGATTCGACCGGCTGATAGCTCGCCTCGGTGGAGATGTAAGCCGCGCTCTGCCCGTCTCCCATCCACATCCCGTAATTACTGCATCTGAAGAAAGGCCAGCTCCACTCATTACTCATGGTTAGTTTATCCAATGTTGTTTATTCTGGACATGTTTAGGCGTGTTACGTGTTAGAAGTACTCGCTGGGTCATGGGAAATACGATCTATCTATCTATCTATCTATCTATCTATCTATCGCTACTGGGACCAAAAAGTGACACCGCCAAGCCAAGTTACACGTCAGATCCGTGGGAAGGCGACCCTGATCAAGCAATAAAAACATCTGAAACGAAATAAATGCAAGATAGCCAAGTTTAACGCTTCTGTGGAAGATTTCAGGCAAAGCATTCAAATCTCCAAGGACAAAAATCAGATGACAGAGCCTCCACCAGAAAAGTTACACAATGCACCTTTAAATAACATCAATGGTGATAAATAAACAGCAGAATGAACACTTTAGTAGTTATTTTGTGTCTGTAATGAGTCATAGAAGTATTTAATTCAACCCTCTACTGCTCAAATCTTATTGTAGAACAGAAAAATAACATATATTGAAGTGGATATAGTAAGTATTGTGACACGGCTTCATCTTCTGGTAGATTCTTGCTGTGTTCATCTTTCATTCCTTTTTTTTTTCCATTTGATTAACTGCTGAGCCAAAGCAAATGTGTTTAGATGTAAATATTTGTTCATTCAACACATCATATTTAAACCACATTTCGGAATGTGGAATAATGTAGCCAAAGGAACCACATTTCCATGGAAACACGCAGGGTGAGGTCCTCCTCCAGGCCAAATTAGAGTCAAGTTGAGATGCAGGCCTCACAATAAGAGAGCATGCTTCCTACATTTTCCAGAGAGTCAACAAAAACTATCAAAATGAAAAACAAACAAACAAGAAAACGCACACGCACAAAAACAGGCTTTTTTTGGTCTATTTTTGGGTAAAAGGTTGAGTCAGCCTTTTATTATTACTTTACTTCTGCAACTACTACTACGATTAGTACATCTTCTGCCATTGTTTGGATAAGTTGTACAGTTTAGATTCTTCTTTCTTCTAATTTCTCAACATTTCCAAACTTTTCAAACACAGCGGCTATTAAAGCGTGCAGTTGATGTACATGTCTGTTCAGTTTCAGTGATGTTCTGCAGTGAGTGACAGATTCTAAATGAGCCTATTCTAAGAAACGATGATATTTCCCGTGTGCACTTAGTGGTGGAGGAAGTGCTCCTGCTGCTCTCTGTGTGAGTGTGTGCAGTCATGCCAGGACACACACAGACACACACTTACACACACTAGTTAACTCAAAGGTACATTGTGTAACTTTTCTGGCGGAGGGTCCGTCTAATGCTTTTCCCCGTGGAGATGTTATTGCTTTGTCTGGAATGTTTCACGGTATGGCATTAAACCTTTTTATATTCATGGAGTCCAAACCAGAACAAGTCACAGGTCAGATGTCCTTTCGAAGCAGAGCGATGACGTATCTATGGAAACAAGAAGGTGCGGATCCCCAACTAAAAAATTACACAACGCAGTTTTAAAGGGGACATATTTTTGATTACCATGTTAAAGGCGCACAGTGTAACTTTTCTGGTAGAGGGTGCGCCATATGTTTGACTCGATGTAGATGTTTTTTTTGTTTTTTTTAATTTAACTGTATCCATGGAGACAAGCAGCCACATCACCAGGCCAATTTAAGTCAAAGAAATGGGCCCACTCACAGCAATAATGCATGTTTTTGTGGAAGTTTTGAGAGATAAAAAAAACTCCTATAATTGAGTAAATGCAAGATACGTTTTTAATGGCATTCTGCGGAACACCCCTGGCAAAATAATAGCATCACCATGGAGACGAGCATATGGCGGCCCCTCCACCAGAAAAGTTACACAGTGCACCTTTAACAGTGTTCCCTCATCATGACCTTTCGATTGATTGAGTAAAACTGTATTGTCAGACTCTGGATCAAACATATAGGATTAAAATATGTAAATTATGTATTTTTCTCAAATAAAAATCCACTGAAAGCCACTGAAATGCTGCTATGGAGATGCAGGGCCTGTGAGTTTTTAACAGAAAGTCAATGGACGTGTTTAAGCTGTTATAGATCAATCACGCGACTTACTATGAGCAATATAACATGATTATCTAAGTACTTTACAGCCAATGTCATCAACATTCCCTGGGGGTGTGATGCTAACTGAAAGCACTACTATGTAAAATCCCTCAGTCGTCCAGGTAGAATCCATGGCAAAAAAGGAGAAAATTTAATTTGTCAACTGGACATAGTTTATTTGGTTGAATACGTTTCGCAGCTCATCCAAGCTGCTTCTTCAGTTCTGGTCAGATGCTGGCGGACACTGCTTTATATCTGCCTGAAGGGAGGAGCTTAATTACAATGAAAATTACTCTGAGACAACACATATTTAAATACAGTTTCAGTTGGTCAGGTGAGTCTATTCAATATGGAGTTGTTAACAGTTTCTGTTAGTCATGTGAGTCTATTCAATATGGAGTGGGAGTGGGGGAGTAGTTAGCATATCCATTCAGGGCCATGATGGTGTTTTCACACCTCTGGACCTGACCTGGCTAGTCCCATTGTTTTCCCAGTTTGTTTAGATTTAGGTTTGAGGATAGAGTTATAGATGGGAGACAAATGATGTCTGAGACCTCCATTTCTGTTCAAGGAAGGATTCTCTTTCTTGACAAAAATAGCTTCTTTAACTCCCCTCTCAAACCAGTTCTTTTCTCTGGCCAAGATCTGGACCTCGCTGTCCTCAAAGGAGTGGCCTGTGGCTTTTAGGTGGAGATGTACGGCAGATTGCGGCCCACCCTAGTTTTCCCGTCTGTGTTGATACATCCTTTTGTGAAGTGGCTGTTTTGTTTCTCCAATGTAGCGCTCACTGCAGTCTTCACTACACTGAATGGAGTAGACCACATTGCTTTGTTTGTGGCTCGGAGTTTTGTCCTTAGGATGGACCAGTTTTTGTCTTAAAGTGTTTGTGGGTTTGAAATAGACTGGGATTTCATGTTGTCTGAAGATCCTCTGTAGTTTTTCGGAAACGCCAGCCAGGTAAGGAATAGTTACACCCCTTCTCCTGGGCTCTGGTTCTCTGTTGTCCTGTTTCTTTGTTCTCTTCGTTTTATTGAAAGCCCATTTAGGATATCCACAAACGGAGAGGGCTTTCTCCACGTGTTGTTCTTCTTTCTCCTTTCCCTCTGCGCTTGTAGGAACCACTTGGGCCCTGTGATGTAATGTCCGAATGACTCCCAGTTTGTGCTGCAGTGGGTGGTGTGAATCAAAAAGCAGATATTGGTCGGTGTGTGTGGGCTTCCTGAAGACCTCTACCTGACAAAGGGAGATGCACTGTGATCCTGAACTCAGCTGATTATGAGGCTAAGGTTAACAGCCTACTCAGTGACACCACAACCTACGAATTACTAAAACGGGACCCCACCAATGTGTACAAAAAGAAGATCATTGATTGCTTGCAGAAGTTGGAGAAGGAAGAAGTCATTGATCGACAGCTATATTACAGACTGTACCCTGGTGACGCCATCCCTGGCATCTATGGCCTCCCAAAGATCCACAAACAAGGAGTACCACTCAGACCCATTGTATGCAGCACAGACTCCATCACATACAATGTGGCCAAACACTTAAAAACCATCTTGGCTCCGCTGGTGGGTAACACGGAGCACCACATTGAGAACACAGCCGAATTTGTGAACAAAATCAAGCATCTCCAGTTTGACCTGGATGAGACAATGGTTTCCTTTGATGTGACCTCTCTTTTCACTTGTATCCCTACATCGGTAGCGGTGGAGGCAGCAAGGAGGAGACTACTGGAGGATACCAAGCTAGAAGAGAGAACCAAACTTTCACCCGACCAAATCTGCCAACTGCTGGAAATTTGTTTAAGTACCACCTATTTCCAGTTCAGAGGAAACTTTTACAAGCAAATCCACGGCTGTGCAATGGGCTCACCGGTCTCCCCTATCATTGCAAACTTATACATGGAACAATTTGAACAGAGTGCCCTGGCCTCATATCCAGGCACTCCACCCACACACTGGTATCGTTATGTTGATGATAATTTCTCAAAAATCAAAATTCAAGATTTGGAACCTTTTACTGCACACATCAGTTCTGTAGATCCGAACATCAAATTCACACGTGAAGATGCCAAGGACAACACATTGGCCTTCTTAGATTGTGCAGTAACGATAAGAGAAGACCGGCGACTCCAGGTAGAGGTCTTCAGGAAGCCCACACACACCGACCAATATCTGCTTTTTGATTCACACCACCCACTGCAGCACAAACTGGGAGTCATTCGGACATTACATCACAGGGCCCAAGTGGTTCCTACAAGCGCAGAGGGAAAGGAGAAAGAAGAACAACACGTGGAGAAAGCCCTCTCCGTTTGTGGATATCCTAAATGGGCTTTCAATAAAACGAAGAGAACAAAGAAACAGGACAACAGAGAACCAGAGCCCAGGAGAAGGGGTGTAACTATTCCTTACCTGGCTGGCGTTTCCGAAAAACTACAGAGGATCTTCAGACAACATGAAATCCCAGTCTATTTCAAACCCACAAACACTTTAAGACAAAAACTGGTCCATCCTAAGGACAAAACTCCGAGCCACAAACAAAGCAATGTGGTCTACTCCATTCAGTGTAGTGAAGACTGCAGTGAGCGCTACATTGGAGAAACAAAACAGCCACTTCACAAAAGGATGTATCAACACAGACGGGAAAACCAGGGTGGGCCGCAATCTGCCGTACATCTCCACCTAAAAGCCACAGGCCACTCCTTTGAGGACAGCGAGGTCCAGATCTTGGCCAGAGAAAAGAACTGGTTTGAGAGGGGAGTTAAAGAAGCTATTTTTGTCAAGAAAGAGAATCCTTCCTTGAACAGAAATGGAGGTCTCAGACATCATTTGTCTCCCATCTATAACTCTATCCTCAAACCTAAATCTAAACAAACTGGGAAAACAATGGGACTAGCCAGGTCAGGTCCAGAGGTGTGAAAACACCCATCATGGCCCTGAATGGATATGCTAACTACTCCCCCACTCCCACTCCATATTGAATAGACTCACCTGACCAACTGAAACCGTATTTAAATATGTGTTGTCTCAGAGTAATTTTCATTGTAATTAAGCTCCTCCCTTCAGGCAGATATAAAGCAGTGTCCGCCAGCATCTGACCAGAACTGAAGAAGCAGCTCGGATGAGCTGCGAAACGTATTCAACCAAATAAACTATGTCCAGTTGACAAATTAAATTTTCTCCTTTTTTGCCATGAAAGCACTACTGTGTGTTTTATTATTTTCAGTTTTTCAGTTAGACGCTTTCACCTTTTGGTTGAAAATCAAACACCTAAAAAGAACCATGAACGCTCGTATTGATCACAGGATCCTGAAAATGTGTTGTTTTAATCCGTCTTGTATTTTTTTCAGGAGTTTTCAGACAATCTTAAAACTTTTTACTAATGTGTGAATTGTGTCACCATGGTAACTGCTGATTTGCGCTGCTGTCCTATAGAAAGTTGTAATGTCACCTGAAACCCACCAGTAAATATGGTTTCTGGTACAAATCCAAACTTCTTTCATATTTTCTGTCCCAGCTCTGTGTGTCCTCAGGTGTCCACACATTCCTAGTCACCTCCTGTCTCTCTGGTCTCTGTTTTCTTCTTCTCTGGTTTGTCTTGGTCACAGTTTTGAGTGTAACACAGGCTCAGAGGAGGCAGGTCTGAATACACAAGTGAGGTGGAGTCCATAAATCATGCTCCAGTGTGGCAGGTGCCTTATCTCCAGGGGTCGGGGGTCAAACGGGAATACAAATATGTTGACTTCAGCCTTTGATACTCTATTGAAATACAATGACATGGCTGTAGTATTCTTATAATAGCTGTGGTATATATATGGACTTATGTTGCAGTGTTATTTAAAGGTGCATTGTGTAACTTTTCTGGTGGAGGGTCCGTCAAATAATTTTCTCCATGGAGATGTTATTCCTTTGTCTGGAATCTTACATAGTATGTTGATAAACCTTTCTATCTTCATGGAGACCAAACCAGACCAAGTTACAGGTCAGATCTGTAGAGAGACGACCCCGCTTTTTCTAGGTATCTAGGAGCTATAAAAGCACCTGTAATTGAATAAATGTAAGGTAGAGCTGTTTAATGTCATACTGTGGAACATTCCAGGCAGAGCGATGACATATCCATGGAAACAAGCAGGAGATGGACCCTCAACCCTCATGTGCTGTCTCCAAACTACATGTCGAGAGCTGGATTCGAACCGGCAACCTTCGTATCAGAGGACAAACACGCAGCTTAGTATGTTCACCGAAGCTATTTTGATTTGTTTTAGGAAGGAAAAAATACGTAATTTACAACTGAAAATCGATTACTATGAGAAAACAAAATGCAGTACCAACACAAATATATGAACTACATGTGTACAGATCTGAAGTACAGGGTTTGCAGGAGATTTTATTGTTTGTGGAGGATATCATGACACTTCAAAAAGCCTTTACGGTTTGCGATGAACCTTGCAGCTCTACGAATCAGCGATAACAAAATGCAGAATTAATGATGCAAAACGCATGAAGCTATTTTAATCCAATACCGCTTTTTTACGTTCAACGAGAAGTATTCCCGCTACTCTGCTTTGAAAGTACAAACACAGGTATTCAATATTCTACCACTAAACACATTTTATAGTATTCCTCCCAACACTCTCTATGAATAACATTTATAGCAAAAGCCTGCGCTCCTTTGTTTTCGAGGAGTTGCAGAGACCTGGACAACTTGACAAATAGTGTGTGGACAGAAGCAGACACCTGATCGAGCATTCAAAGGGACAACGGCGGTCCAGGAAATAAAAGCTCCTCTTTCCTCTCAGATAACGCGGCAATCTGTCTCTAAAGCGCTTTCATTAAGACCCACCTCCGTTCTCTTCAATGGGACGGCCCCCACACACACATACACACACACACCCCTCAGTGTCAGTGGTATCTGCTGGCACCGCTCCTGCACAGACCACAGCACTCGATCGGGGATAGGAGATGGAGGGGCTGGCTATAATCATTATTTCCTATACTGAATTTGCATGATTGGCTGGGTTTCTCGGTATAAATAAATAAATAAATAAGGAAATGATAGCTTAAAGGTGCATTTTGGAACATTTGTCGTGGAGGGTCCGCCATCTGCTTGCTGCTTGCTGCTAGTCTCCACCGAAATGTTTTTGCTATGTCCAGAATGAACGAGAAACGAGACACAATTTCCACGAGATAAGATGCGAGAATGGGTCCACGAGAACAAGACAAGAGATTTTTACATCATTTTTTCTTTTATTTTTTTTTACATTTTATTTAATATTTATTAGCATTGTTTTCTGCAACTATAAGAGATTTAACTCACTAATACGTAACCAAATCCCATTTTTGTCATGTGTGCACGATCTTGTGGCAATTTTTTACCAAGCGAGATCTTGTACCATCCCTATTCCACGGTATTGATACTTTGCAATATTCACTGGGGGTGTGAAGCTAACTGGAAGCACTAGTCTGTCTGAAGCTCTGTTACTCGAGTTCGACTTAAATCCGAGCTTTGTTTTAACGCAGTCTGACCAGAAAGAAGTAAACTTGGTTGGAACTACAACAGGTGAGCCGATTTGTGCTGTTAAACAAGTCACTCTCATCTCAAGTTTTCAGACCATCTAAAAACTTTGGTTATGCTAATGTGAAAAGTTAGCAATGCACCTTTAAATACTGTCAAGTAAGAGTAAAGAAAAGTATCTGGGAAAACTACTACTCGTGTAAAAGTAACTGTAGGAGAAACTGTGTTGTGAAATCATATCTGAAGGAACGCAGCAAGAAACACAAATGTTCAAATCATTTCATAATGTCAAGATGAAGATTTTGTCACTTGTCAAGAGGAACCAAAACTTTGACTCAAGTAAGAGTACTGTTACATGTACAATATATTACTCAAGAAGAAGTAAAAGTATGAAGTCTAAAAACTGCTGTGAGAAGCACGACTTTATTATGAAGTTGCTCAAGTGAATGACTAACCCTGCATAGAAACAAGTAAATATAGACACAGATAGAGTGCTTTTTTACTATATGTTTTGGCAGTGCTTGATTTTGGAGTAAATTATGCAATATTGTACTTATAAAATTTGTAAATAGCCATACGTTTTGGTCCTGTTTTGATCCTGGTTTAGTGCTGAAGCAGACTTGGTTTGGTCCTGTTCTAGTCCTGGATTAGTCTTGGTTTTGTCCAGCTTTAGTTCCACGCTGAGTCTCTGTTTAGTCAAAATAAACAACATTTTTCAATACCTTGCTATTATTTCCTTTCAAATGGTATGTTATCTCACTTTTTATATAGCAAGAAAAAAAATCTCTATCTTTGCATCATTTTGACCTGAATTTGCACGCTTGTTCTGACTTTCTTACAAACTAAAAACACGAAATACATAAATAAAAGCTTTAGAGAGACAGGCGGGCTTGAAAGTTCTGCCAGTGCGCAAATGGTCTGCATTTAAATTGCTCATATACATAACAATGGGTTTTGCTGTGACATTCAAAACACGTCCATGTACCACGAGCATTTATTCCACCGTTAGTATGAATGTGAACAGATTTACAGGCATTTAAACGTACAAATGATGCCGTCTATTCACACACTCTAACAGCTATTACAAGTCATTTATGTGCAGAATAAACAGCACAAGGTGAAGCAGACATTTCCTATTGTAAAAGACTGCAGTAAGAGCTTGAATATGTGTACAGTGATTTGTGTATAGACTTGTACTCAGTATGCATACATAAGGCTAAGGTGGTGAGGTGAGATGTCAGCTCTTTGTTCGGGAGAAATGTGGAGAAAAATAAGGCACGTTTAGCTGCAATACCCTTTGTGGCCAGGCAGTGTCAGCAGAGGATAGCAGACAGCAGAGGAGACGCTGGGTACATTTACTCCGGTCAGTAAAAATCAGATAACTAGAGTAATCAGATAACCCAATAATTAGATCTGACATGCAGTTTTAGAGTAACAGTAGCATTTACAAGATAAAGTACAATAATAACTTTTCAATCTTTAACATTTTAGCCATGTGCAGGAGATTCATTAGCGGGACGTACGCTGATGTGATGTGTTATGATAGCGCTCTGAAGGGGTAGTGACTTAGCACGGGGAGCAAAGGGAGGGGAGACTCGGGGCGAAACTTATAAAACATGCTGATACCTTGTTTTCGGCGAATATAGCATTTTCAAAACAATAAAAGGTGACATAGTGAGCTAAATATGTTACGTGTTAGCAGTTAACACCCCATAGAAGTAAAAGTACAAAAGATAAAAAGAAAAAAAAAGTAGACAAATTCACCCTAGATGAACTCTTTAGGTGATTGCAAAGTCAGTTGGATAGACCTCTGCGTGTTCCCTCTCTTCTCCCACACCCTGCTTCCCTCTCTTCTCTCAGTGTGAACTCATGTGTCAGAGGTGCTGTAGTAATGTAAAGGTGTGATGTGACATATAACAGAGAAATACCCAAGGAGCCATGTTCTCTGGATCATCAGATTCTCACCTGCTACACCTACATGCCCTCTCCTCTTTCTCTCTCTCCTTTCTTTTTTGTATAACCTCCCTCCTCTCTTTCTATCTCTCTCTGTTTCGCTTTCTCCTCTCTCTCCTTTGTATCCGCTCCCACCTTTCTCTCTCCTCACCCCCCTCTCTCTCTCATTTGTAACCTCTCCCTTCTCTCTGTCTCTCTTTCTCCTGTTTCTCCTTTATATCCTCCCCCACCTTTCTCTCTCCTTTCTCTCTCTCTCTCTTTCGCCTGTCTCTCCTTTGTATCCTACCTTTCTGTCTCTTTCCTCTCTCCCTTGGTATACTCGCCCTCCTCTCTCACTCTCTCTCCTCCCTTCTCCTCATTCTTGTTTTTTACGTCTCTCTCTTCCATCTCTTCACACTCCTCTCACTCTTCTCCCTCTCTCTCCCTTTTTGCTCTCTCTTTATCTCCTTCTTTTCTCTCTGCTCTCTCTCAATTCCCCCTTTCTTGTCCCTCGACTCTCTCTCCTCCTTCTCCTCTCTCTCCCTCCCCCCTCTCTCTAACTATCTCTCTCCTCTCTCTTGTTCCTCTTGTCTCTCTCCTCTCTCTTCTCTCCCTCTCCTCTCTAGTGTTAAAGTTTTTTTTTTTTTTACACTGGGGCAGGTGAGACATTACCTTACTGTCACCTGCCCTCACTTTTAATGTGGAAGTCTGAACTATTGAAGCTGCATGAAGATTCTGTGACATTAAATATGCTCCACCTGATTTTTACTCTTAAAATCGTAAAAAACACAACCAGTTCACTACAAAAGCGCTAAAGTTATTCCTCATTTACCTAATTATGATCATTGTGATGAATTTATAAGCATTCACAACTCTCACTGACCAGAGCAGAGTTTTGCCGTCACAAGAACGCTAACAACAACTAGCATGCTAATTGTGCACTTCCTGATTATCAGACATTAAAATGCATTATAATCAGATGCTTATTTGGATGATCTGAGTCTCACCTGCTGCAGATATATGCCCTCTCTTCTCCATCTCTTCTTCTCTATTTCATGTCCCTCCCTCTCTCTCCTCCTATTCCACCCTCTTCTTCCTCCCTCTCTCTTCCCTCACCTTCCTCTCGCTCCCCCATTCCACCTTCCCCTCTTTCTCTCTCTCTTCTCTGCTCCCTCTCTCTCTTTCTTTCCTCCCTCACCAAGAATAACTAGCATGCTAACTGGGCATGTGCTGCTTAACGGACAGCTTATAATGCTTATTTTGACCCAGGGCAAGACAACAACTAGCATGCTAGCCGCACACTTCCTGATTATTGGACAATAAAACGCTTTATAATTAGATGCTTATTTTGACCTCAAGAGCTGATTATATAATATATCTTTACTGGGACAAATTTAGCTAAAAAGAAAAAAAATATATATAAGAAGAATTTTATCAATAAATAAATAAATAAATAGTAGATGTTAATGTCAAGTGTCACTCCATTACAGCGTTGTGTGTATTTTAATCGCATATGAGGAAAGCATTTATGTAATCTCCCTTACCCTCATTTGCATATAAACCTCCACATTACAGATCAGACATCGGACTTGTATGAGACAGATGAACAACTACTACCATGCTAACCGCATACTTCCTGATTCTCAGACAGTGTGATTGCATGTGTCAGAGGTGCTATAATAATGTAAAGGTGTAATACCTGAGCAGATACATACCCTCTCTTCTCCATCTCCGCTCTGTCCTCCTACTAAACCCTCTTCTTGATCCATCCCTCTCTCTTTCCTCCCTCACCAACAACAACTAGCATGCTAACCGGGCACTTGCTGATTATACCTAAAATGCTTTATATTGCTTAGTTTGACCTGGAGTAAAAAGAAAAAGGTAAAAAAAAAAAAAAAAAAAGAAAAATCAGGTACAGGCCCTTTACTATAAGAATAAAGTCATTTACTGTGGAAGCCCAGAGCGGCAAGCAAAAAAAAAAAAAAAAAAAAAAAAAAAAAAAAAAAAAGACAGAAAAAAAGAAAAGGCACATCACTTGGGCTTTGTTTTCTAAGATTTTTTTTTTTTTATTAAAAAAAAAATAATAATAATAAAATGAAGTAGATGTTAATGTCAAGTGTCACTCCATTACAGCGTTGTGTGTATTTTAATCGCACATGAAGAGACCATTTATGTAATCTCCCTTTCCCTCATTTGCATATAAACCCCCACTTTACAGATCAGACAGGGGGCTCGTATGAGACAGATGAACGCAGACACTTCATGATATCAAAGCCTCTCGTGTTCTGCCCTCCTCACATCACAACACTTCTCCTCATAATCCCCGCTCCATTCTATATTCCCAATTGATCTCAGTATAACGTTATGAATATATACAGCACGAGGCTATGGGGAAACCCTATAGAAACCGAGCTGCTTTCATCCTCACAATCAGATGGTACAATGCTGACAGTCAAATCTGCGCTAGAACAGACACTGGGGGTTTAGTATGGACTTACACCGTGTGAATACAAAACAATGCACTCTCTAAGTAGCTATGTGTGCAATTATACTCACCAGCTGTCTACATAGTTTGTTTTTTTTTATTTCAGAATTTTTTTCCCCGTAGATTTGTTATCAAGAAAGTTTAGTACATGCAATAGTTCAGTTGTTTCTGTTTTTACAAAAGCTGTTAGCGTGATGTTTGCATTACAAATACAGTGTTCTTCTATGAATCACAAAATCCCCCAAGACCCAATAGTAGTAAAAGTCCATTAATTCTGACATTTACACTCACATTAGCATTGAGACATTACTTTATTTGTCAATGATTTGTCAGTCCACTCAAATACTATCAAGTTTGCTCAAATGTATCTTTAAAGGGCCAATGTTACACTATTTTCTGATCCATGTTGTGATCTAATGTTGTTTCCTCATCACAAACAGACCTGGAGTTGTGTTTTGTTTCATTCACACATGCCTTACGTATTGAGGCTGAGTTCTTCTCTCAAACGGAAAACACTGTGTTCCACCTCGTGATGTCATAATACGTGATGGTCATACAGGAAGAGCTTTACCTCTATGGTGTTTTTAAACTCCCCACACCTTCACTAGAATCATTTGGATCATTTCAGACCTGGAATTGCCAATTTCTACTGAACAAAAGGTAAAAAGTAGCTGGCTGTAACTTGGTGGAACGGAGCATTTCGAGCTTTGAAGTTGAGTATAGAAAAAAAGGTTACTAAAAAAAACCTAAATTCCATGTGTGTTTTTGAGGTGATAACAACATTCTCACATGACTTAAAGCCCACAAGAGTCATTTTTGTGTAATATAGAACCTTTTAAATTTAGAGAATATTTATAGACATAATTGATAGAGATACTGTTGTTGTGCAATTGGTATGGGTAAATATTTCTTGTACTGTATATACATATACTCTCCTTGGCTTCCCAGCAGATTTCAAAATAAGATTGTATTGTTCTTCAGTGAAAAAAAAACCCCAAAAAAACTCCAGTATGATGCATGCTGGGGATTTCACATTACACAAGTCTATTACAGATGTGTTTTTACTAGAGTTATAGAAGTGTACATTAAACGCATGGGCCAACACTATTGATCCATGCACCAGGAGAGTCTCACTGAAACCTGGAGCTCGATTCAGTTTCACACTCCACTGCACAAAAAACACCAGTATATGGGGCTAACAGTGGAAAAAAACGACTGAAAATTGTATTCAAGAAAAAGTGCAGTTACATGGCTAAAATGTACTCAGTTACAAATACAAGGACTACTCAAAAGCTCAAAACAATATTAATACAACTACTAGACCTTCTTCAGTTGTCAGATTTTGGCTGCGTCTCTTTCCTCGCTTCCTTTTCCTTGATTCCTCTCCTCGATTCTGCAGGAAGTGGGTGAGGAAGTCCCGCCCATAGAGGAGATGCAGCGAGGAAAGAGGATCTAAACTCCTCACTGAAACCGATAAAGTTTGATTCTTTTCTCTGATGTTTGCTCCCGAAGACTCCCTCAGGTTTACTCTTTCATTCCGTGGTTTTCTTCGGGACGACGCTTAATATGACACCTTTGATTGACAGCTGAAAAATAGAGGATCGAGGAGAGGAAAGAGAATTGAGACGCGGCCCCGTTGACCTGTGATTGTGTTGCCAGATAAGATCCGTATCCATCCGCTTTTGAGGACGAACAGACTATTTTTGCTTCCAAACGTTACGGTATTGGCTAAGGACTGCAATATAAGAGGTTTAAAAAAATTATAGCAACAATTCAGTCAATCAAACTTTATTTAAAGAGCCCTTTACAACACTCAAGGTTACCAAAGTGCTTTCCAATAAAACCAACACAATAATAATAAATATACTAAAAGCAGCACAATATAAACATTGCTCTTTTAGTTATGTTAAAAATTACAATCACAACTGAACTTGGGTTGCCAGTGCTGGGGTTTAAGTAGGGAGGATTCAGAGTCCTTTTAGGTTAAACCAACTGGATTTCAGCATTGAACAACCCAAACTGGCAACCCAAATGACAAAAGGCTCACGTGAGGCTCATTCTGCTTTCTGATTGGAACGTCGCGTCTCAGTTCTCTTTCCTCGCTTCCTTCTCCTTGATTCCTCTCCTCGATCCTCCATTTTTCAGCGGTCAATCAAATGTGTCATATTAAGTGGAGTCCGAAAGAAAACCACGGAATGAAGGAGTAAACTTGAGGGAGAAAAGAGAGAAAAGAATCAAGCTTTATTGGTCTCAGTGAGGAGTTTACGGTATATCCTCTCTTCTCACTTTGTCTCCTCTGTGGGCGGGACTTCCTCACCCATTTCCTGCAGAATCGAGGAGAGGAATCAAGGAAAAGGAAGCGAGGAAAGATGTTTTTGTAATTAAGAATAAATCAGCATTACGATAATTACCAGTAGCTATTTTTGATGTGAACATGTTTACCTCATATCGGGGACACAGGTTGGTCATGTTTATCAAAATCGTACATACAGTTCTTTTTAAAAAACACAAAAACAAACTGATGCGAGACAGAAAATGAAAGGAGATGTGGCGAAAGTGCTGTTACGCTGCTATTACGTCAGTAGAGATAACATAACAGTGTCAAATATAGGCCGAAGAAAACAACATCTGCACTAGCTTAAATACTTTACACCGGCTTTCAACACTGTATTTCAACACTATTTCTTTATTAATGCTTATCCCAAAATGACCACTGGACCATTTGGGCTCTTCAACACATTCTTCTTCATGAGACCAAACCGAGTATAGTGTTTTGCTTGTTTAATTCGTGGAGCCAAGGTAAATGTATTCCCTTTTTACATTCACATACTAAAGGGTATTTGAGGTAATGAATCAGAGCGGCCTTGGTTCTGTTCTAATCCAACTTTGTAAAAATAGTTTGTTTTTCGCTGTGATGTGCAGGAAATATTCAAAGATGAAGGGCTGTTTAAAACTGAAGAAAGAACAGCACACACTCAGTTTGAATTACTTTTAAAGTGCGTATAACCTGTTGTGATTCTTTAATTTTGATTTAATTTCGCGGGATAATACCTGTATGATCGTTTTAAAACAATCAAAAACCAATATTGAAAAAAAAAAAAAAAAAAAGTTGAAAAATATGTTGAAAATGACAGGAAATGGATAGTTTGATGATAAAAACCTTAAAAATGCATAATGTAACTTTGATAATAATGCCACTGCTTTGCCTGGAATGTTTCACAATATGGCATTAAACGTATTTATCGACAGTTACAAGTCAGACCTGTGGAGAGGCGAGGCCGCTCACAGTAAGAATGCATGTTTTTCACTAAATACCTAAAATTAAGAAACACAAGTTCAGTTTCATAGCATACAGCGGAATATTACAGCCAAAACACATCTCCATGGAGACAAGACAAATTTTAAAATTACAAAAATACTGAATCCGTACACCAACCAATACCTTTTAACCAGTGAATTCTCCATAACCACTGGACTCATAAGCTCCTCGACTTGTATGACGTCAGTAGTTCTATTTTGCCCCCGCCCGGAGCTGTAGGGGTTTTGAACAGTGAACCTCAGTGCACCTGTCTGCACCTGTCTGCTCCTGTCGCGCTCCTGATGGTAAGAGGGCGTATTAAAATTCATGAGGCGCTGCTGCTTTGAATGCCAAGGTTTACGGCTCTGCTTCTCCTGCAAGGCTCCCCAAGGACTCACAGCTACAGAGATTAGACACCGGTTCTGAGAGGGGAGAGCTACAACAGAGGAGAGGTGTCGTAGTAGTAGCTGTAGTAGTAGTAGTAGTAGTAGTAGTAGTAGTTTTAACTGCTAACATATAACATATTTAGATCACCATGTTACCTTTTATTCATTTGAAAAGGCTATATTTGCCAAGAAACAACGTATTAACATGTTTTAGAAGTTTCACTTAGTTTCACTTTGTTTTTAGTAGTAGTTTTAAGTAGTTTTTTAGTAGTTTTTTAGTCGGCAGCTGAGATTCGAGAACCGCCATATCCACAGGAGGACATCAAGAGTTGAGATGGTGGATTTTAAATTTGGGGATGGTGAGTTTGGAAGTATAGTTGTAGTAGAAGATAGTAGTAGAAGAAGTAGTAGTAGTAGAGGAGTGGAAGGGGTAGTATTGTAGTAATACATAGGAACAGGAATTGGAATAGTAGTAGCAGTGGTAGTTGTAGTAGTAATCGTAGTATTAATACTAGGAGGAATAGCAACAGTAAGAGCATTATTAGTAGAGGTAGGAGTCTGAGTAGTAGTATTAGTACCATAAAGTTGTAAGTACTCTCATGCATTAATTGTTTTGTTTGACACTCTCACATGTACAAGAGTAGAGGTGAGTGTCCTGCTCAACGGCACGAAGGCAATATGCACGGATCTAAGTGGGAATTTATTACATTTAGCTCAATAACCATCTTAAGTGAGTAAATAAAGTCAAATAAAAATATTAAAACATAGATCAGAAAACATTAGGCCGTTTAAAGTTTAGAAAAGCCCAATCTTTTCTCCTTCTGTTCTCCTTGATTCGAGTCAGTGCTGTCGTGGTGGAGGTGATGAAAGCTGCCATGTTGTGTGCAGAGAGGAGAGTGTCTGACAGTGACTGAGCCCTGGTTGGCCACAGCAGCTGTCAATCATCCGCTCCTATAAATACACCTGCGTGACGTGTGATTGGCTGCTGTCAAGAGCCGCCCGGGACTTCAGAGGCATCAGGTTTAAACTATGGAGGAATCCCAAAATTTGGATTTTAAATACAACTTAAAGGTGCACTGTGTAACTTTTCAGGAGACAATGAGTGGCACTACCAGGACAGGTTACAGGTCAGATCTGTGAAGAGGCAAGTCCCTTCAAAATAAAAATGCAGGATCTTTGAGCACAGAATATAGATAGCTATGTTTAATGCCATACTGTGGAACATTCCAGACAAAGTACTCTTTTGTGTCGGAATTACTACACTCCAATTTACTACAAGCATTTCTATTTAATCTGTACTACTACTACTACTACTACTACTACTACTACTACTACTACTACTACTACTACTACTACTATTACTACTTATTACTACTACTTCCATCTACTATTACTACTACCTACTGCTACTAACACTACTTAATACTACTAATATTGTCTGCTACTACTACTACTACTACTACTACTACTACTACTACATACTGCTAATACTACTATACTACTACTGCTATTACTACTTACTACTACTACCACCTACTATTACTACTACTACCTACTTACTACTCCTAATACTACCTACTACTACTACTACTACTACTACTACTACTACTACTACTACTACTACAACATATTGCTAATACTACTATACTACTACTACTACTACTACTACTACCACCTACTATTACTACTACCTACTTACTACTACTATTACTATCTATTACTACTACTACTACTACTTCTACATACTGCTAATACTACTTTACTACTACTACTACTACTACTACTACTACTACTACTTACTACTACTAAGCATCACTAAGAAACTACTGGTTATTTATCTTAAGCTTAGTCCAGATAAGAAGTAAAATATACATTTATGTACAAAGTAAACTGTTTGACAAAATACAGTTTTGCCATAAGAGAGTACCTTCTATCACTTTAACCTTCTATCAAACCTCGCAGTGGTCCACCAAGTCGACACTGAGTGTTTTAAAATGTCCTGTAATATTTGGAGGTAGAAGGACAGGAGAAAATTGGCCCTTCACAACAACAGACACATAGAATAGAGCGGGAGAGAGCCATAAAGGAAAAGTACTGGGGACAAGAGCAGCTACAGAATGGACTGCTCAAGGCTAAAGTGAATTTTACACCAAAAGTGGAGCACTGAGGGCCATGAAAACAAGTAAAGAAAAAAAAAAAAAACATTACTGAACCATCTGAAAGAATAAAGTATAACGCAGGAGAGGAAAAATAGTGAAACGGGTTGGTGGTGACAGCTTCGGAGTTGCCACACAGAAGCAAGGGGTTTTGATAGATGGGCCCAAAACAGAACTGAGAAGTGGAGTTTGCAAATAAGGCGAGAAGAATGCGGTGAGCGAATAGGAACGGACTGACAGCACTAGGAGAGGAGGAGACGAGGAGGAAAGGAGACAAGGACTCTGAATAAGGGAGTAGGACACAGTTGAGTGACGTGCAGAGAGACAGGAGAGAGTGAGGAGTGAGGGAGTGCTCTGCTGACAGTTTTACTTAGAAATACAAGGGGATGCTGCTACTGAAGAGAGAGAGATAAAAAAAAAAAAGAAAAAAAAAAAGAGAGAAACGGTGTAAGGCTTGGTTTAGACACCGGGGGGCAGTGTTGCATTAAGATCCACTCAGCGTTGCTTCTGAAGAGAGACACAGGAGTAAATGGGCTGTAATGGATTTCAGAACAAAACATACCACACAGTTGATTGATAATTTGCAGCTGATGTCATCTACATTCCCTGGGGAGGGGTGACGCTAACTCGAGGCACTGCTCTGTCTGAAGCTCTGTTACTCAAATTGGACTTTAATCTGAGCCTTACTTTAACACAAGCTGACCAGAAAGAATTGATTTAGGCGGAACAACAACAGGAAAGCTGATTTTGTACTGTTAAACAAGGCCCCCTCAAATAACATTAGCTAGTGTTAGCCAACAGTTTTTCCAGTTAGTCCTTCTCGTATTGATCACAGACTCCTGAAAATGTGTTCTTTAAATCCCTTTTGTATTTACTTATTATTATTATTATTATTATTATTATTATTATTATTATTATTATTATTATTATTATTATTATTAATTTATTTTTATTTTTATTTTTATTTTTATTTTTATTTTTATTTTTTATTTTTTTATTTTTTAATCAGGCTGTTTGTCAGTGTGTGCATTGCTGCTAAAACTGTTATTGTGTCCTTAAGCAAGACACGTTAGAGTGTTGGCGGAGGTCGGATCGGTCGAGGGCGCAGATTGCCAGCCTCGCTTCCGTCAGTCTGTCCCAGGGCAGCTGTGGCTTCAATAGTAGCTCACCACCTCTGAATGAATAATGGAGTGTAAAGCGCTTTGGGTTAATTCATCAGCTGCTGAACATCTTCCATAGACATACAGGCATTACCCCCCAGCATGATGTCACTGCAAAGTATCAATGCTACAATACAATCGTGCATTTAAATAATGGATCTACTAGAAGATACTAAACATACATAACATCAAAAAAGCTGCCATACTGTGGAACATTCAAGGCAAAGCAATATCCACCTTCCCTCTAACTTTAGTGGCACTTTACTATCTGAACTCCTGCTGCTGACACACACATCGCCAACACAATAGCAACGAAAAACATGCTCACAACAATCAATGAATTCACTTAACATCGTTTTGTATGAGAAAAAGCAGAAGCCAGCCTTTCTCCAACCTTTTTCCTCAACTCTCTCATACAGAACGAGTCTTGTCACAGCAAAAAACATTTACAATACAATGCAGTTATTTCTCAAGGTTATCCTGTGAGTGGTTGGTGGTTCAATTGTGCTACAGACCTTGGGCAAGACATTTAACCTTGCACCATAGTAATAATAGCAATATAATAGCAATAGTAGAGTATAATTGACTTGTATTGGTATAAGTCAGTATAAGATGTGCTTTATCTGCCATATTTATTGTTCACTATTTCATTTTTTATTCTGATTCTAAGTGAAAGACTTAATACTCGACACTAAATTTGATTGGATGATGACAAAACAACAAACAAACAAACAAACAAACAAACAAACAAACAAAAACAACACAAAATATATACTCTTTTTATATGTGATATCTTGTACTTTTCAATTACAGGTAACTGCTCAAAAAATACTTGCTTTCTTTCTGTGAGTCGGGTCACCTCTCCGCAGATCTGACCTGCAACTCACTGTGTTGCATATAGTTTTGACAATACAATATAACTGAGGGTTTGACGCATAAGCAGATTTGGGGTGGACGTCAACATTTAGTCGATAACACTTTAATAACGCCACTTTTTATGCAAACTACATTACAAATGAGTATATTTATTTTTACTCACATTAATTGCATGTATACTGAGCCATTCTTGAGTCAAATTAGAGAAACCTAGACCATATAGTTTTTTAATATTTGTATATGGGACTGTATTTGACACCATCTTTGTATAAACAGGGCTATTTGTGGGCTGTTTGTTTCTACTCCTACACCTTATTTATGCAGCTGAGCCTTCAGGACTGTTCTTATTTTTGTAATTATTATAATGTATCTAGTAGAAACCATATGGATGACAAATATGACTGTGTACAGATGTGCAATGCACTTACTATACAACATGTACATTCATGAAGATTATGAAGAAATACTAACAAAAAGACTGCACTGGTCACACAGGTGCACTTATAACACAGCCTGATGTGTCACAAACATCCCTTTAAAAACAGCCCTGCGTTACAATCATGGATAATATGGTTAGCACAGAGCACTCACACTCACCTCTCGCAGATACAAAACCACATAATTCCTGAAGAAACGTCCTGTATTTCCCTGAAGGGGAGCAGGTCCAGAACACACACATGTTCCTCCACACGTGTGTAATAGTGCTGTTATTCCACTGACACTGTCGCTCTTTCATAAACACACAGAGATGAGGTGGACTCCTCACTGCCCCAGCTGTTCTAACTCCACTGCTCCGTCCGGATCCTCCATTTCACACAAAAAAGCCCTGAAACTAGCTCACTGTGTCATTAATTGATGACCTGTTTTTCTAACATCTAATCATTACAAACGCGAAGCTACAAACAATGACTTGTCTCTAAAAGCAAGTTATTTTTAGACACTTGGTAGCGCTGCTGTTGTCGTCTCCTGCTGCATATGTGCACTCACTGGGAATCGCTGCACTTCTTCGGTTCCCATCAGGTTCCCATGGTGATGATGCAGGTTTATTCAGGGCTGTTTGAACCCGCAGTGGTCATCAGCACGCATGCGCAAACCTCCAAAACAACCGGCTGGCTTCTCCGGTTGTAAAAGCACATGTAGAAAACGTAGACTGTAATGACTGTAAACCGCGCTCTCAACATGTGCCTCCAGGCCTCCGTAGAAGGGCAAAACAACATGGGACGTTCTGAAATGCGGTTGTTGCAGTTTGCTCAGTGACCAGAAGAGTGTAGTAAAGGACACCGCCACTACAACCATGTTTCAAACAGACAGAAGTGAAGGGAAAACAGGATTATTTGGATAATTTGAAACACTTTTGACACGTGATGATTTTAAATTTTATTGGGCAACCACTGCTTGCCTTGATTCGCCTGAGCACACGCCACTGCTTACAGATCCACTACGTAACCTGCTTCTCTGATGAAAATGCTGTTGCTTTGCCTGAAATTTTCCATAGTCTGTCTTTAAAAATTCATCTGCACAAGAGTTTTTTGAGTCAGAGTTTTTGGACAGAAGTGAGCTGGAGAGGTTTTTAGACCCGAGGTTGCAGGGGCTGGACACAGGTCAGGTCAAAGGCCATGGAGTATTTCCACAAAATCACTGGCGCACAGCTCAAAGAACTGAACTGTCTGACACAGTGAGAATGCTGAGGCTATGGAACAAACTTTTTTAATAGATGAATTATTTATAGCAGTTCTGTTATACTTAGCTGTTATGAGGTAAATCAGGCTATACACCATGCATTATTGATTTGTGAACTCTGCTACTTTCGTATCCATTGTATTTCAGGTTTTAAAAGCGCACTATTTGTAACTTTTCCGCAGAATGGTATGTCATTTGCTTGTCTCCGTGGAGATTGTATTGCTTTGCTTTGACTGGTCCACAGTATGGCATTAAAGGTCCTTTATTACACAAAACTGACTCTTGTGAGCGTTTAGCCATGTTATAATGCTGTTACCTCTTCAAAAACGTACCTGGAGTTGTGTTGCTCCACTTTATGATGTCATGCAGTGGTAGTTTTCAAGTTAACACCTACCTTTTACTTTTTTTTTTTTTTGCAGTGGCAATTCCAGAGCTGAAATGATCCAGATGATTCTAGTGAAGGTGTATGGAGTTTAAAAACACAGTGGAGCACTTCCTTTATGACATCACAAGGTGGCACAGAGTTTTTTCAGTTTGAGAGAAGAACACAGCCTAAAAATGCAGGATTTGTGTGTTAAACTTGATTGAATGAAACAAAACACAACTCCAAGTATGTTTGTAATGAGGTAACAACATTCTAACGTAGATCAGAAAATAGCATTCCTTTTAATCATTTATTTATTTCGTTTTTAACCACATTTTCCCCGGGATCAGTGCCAGTTCTTCCGCAACGCTGTTCCGGGAAATAATTATATTTAATGCCGTCTTCTGGGACATTTGCCATAGACGCTATAGGGAACCTTTACCGTGGTCAATATTCTATCTGGCGTGTCCTCTAATGCACTTTTACAATGGCTGTAATTAGAAAGAGTTACCTGCTCCTGTCCCAGAGGAGCTGTCCGTACAAATGACTCGAAAACCTGCTTAACTTTTAATTGCTGCAACATTTTAACACTGTGTTCTTTGATATTTATAGCCCTTTAAATACCTGTGTATAATCTGTACTATCAGCAGTATCCAGTGAGCTTTTTTAGCTTCAAAAGTGCTAAGAGCTGTGTGATTTGTGGTGTAACATTGCCAGGGTGAAAATAAGCTGGAATCTAAGAGAGCTAAAGTTTTGAACGAAGGGGATACCAGTAGTAGAAGTAGAAGCATGGGATGTCGAAAGAAAGAAGAAAAAATGTATTACGAAAAGAAAGAAGAAGAAAAAAGTATTACAAATGTCAGTATAGTGACAACAACAGAAGCTGTGGTAGAAACAATATAGTATAGTATAGTAGCGGTCCGTGTTGGGAAGTAACTGAATACATGTACCAAAAATAAGTATTCAGAATACAAATTTTGGTAACTGTATTCCTTTACAGTTACTCTTTCACTTGACAGTACTTCATCGTGTAATTTTGGCTTTACTGTTTTAGAGAAAAAAAAAGAAAACACAGAAAACAGTGCATGCATGTGTGATTTTTCGTCTCTATTTAGAACATACCAAACTGTTCAATACGGACTATAAAGGCGTTTTAAAGCCTCCAGAGAATCAGTGCAGTGTGACATGTTGGTGCTAATGAATATTGACCATTTTACACAAATGAACCGACTTTATGTTGTATTTAAACGGCAAAACCTTTCTCAAATTTGCCATTGACATGAATGGGATTCCCGTTTAAACAGAAGTGCCACCACAAGAAGTTTAGGAGCGTTTAGCAGGCATTTAGAGACAAAAGTGATCAAGGCAGAATAAGGTGAATAATGCAACTCAGTGTAAAAATATTCCAAGTATACCGAATAAAGTACTCTGATTAGCCCATGTAATGGCATACATTACAAAGTATATTTTAATGCAGGTCAGTATTCTGTAAAGAAATACATTTTCAAAGTATTCCTTCCATCACTGGTAGTATAGTAGTAGTAGTAGTAGTAGTCGTACTAGTAGTAGTCGTAGTAGTAGTAGTAGCAGCAGTAGTAGTAGTAGTAGTCGTAGTAGTAGTAGTAGTAGTAGTAGCATCTATATTGTACATATAAATATACATCTCTGTATGTAACTTTGTCCAATTACATTATACACTTTTTTCATTTCAACTGACACTTGAAAATAACTAAAAACACATTGTTCATGTATTTACTTTTTAAAGTAGGACTAGAAGAAAAATTAGAATTTGATGCTATAGAAAAAGTCCAGGACACACAGATGTTCACTGGAGTGCGTTGGATGTATAAAAATACACTCATGAAGGTTATAAAAAAGTGCTTCGTAACCACTGTAGCAGGCACGTATACAGGAGTTAGCTTGCACTTTCCCTGTGTCCACGAGAATAGAGGAAGAGACAGGAACACAGCGTAATGTTCTGTTCTGAGCCACTGATGTGACCCAAACACCATTGTGCATAGATCCACAATGTTATACAGTGACGTCATCAGTTATGTGGAGAGCTGCAGGCTAAAGTATAGGAGCATATAGGCCCATAGGACACATTATACTGGGGGTTAATGCAACTTCAGATCATCACATACACAACTAATGTGCTTTAATGTGCTCATATTACGCAATTTTCTGATCTGTGTTCTAGTCTTGTTTTCTCATCACAAACATACCTGGAGTTGTGTTTTGTTTCATTCACATATATTTAACACACAAATCCTGTTCTTCTCTCAAACTGAAAACACTCTGTTCCACCTTGTGACGTCATGTGGTAATACAGGAAGTGCTCCGCTGTGTGTTAAACTCCATACACTGTGACTAGGAATTGCCGATATCTGCTGAACGAAAGGTGAAAGGAGCTGTTAACTTGAAACCTTCATGACATCACAAGTTGGAACAGAGCATTTTGAGCTTTGGAGATGTAGACAGACTAATAATAAACACTTTTTGATGAGGTGACAGTGTAGACAGTGAGTGCAATGCTATCCAAGAAATTCCATGTAAAACGTGCTATAAAACATACACTGGAGAGACTAGAAGAACATTCAACACAAGAAAAAAGGAACACAAAAAAGAGTGTGAGAAGGAAACTACAGCACGACTAACAAGATCTGAGTAAGAAAAGATTACACAGGAAAACAAGTCCACAATGTCAGTGTAAAAGGGAAAACCATGTCATGGACTGGGACAGGGCTAAAATACAGTAGTAGGAACAGATATGAGATGGATACGAGAGGCTATTGAAATAAGGAAGCAGGGCACATGGACCATCAACAAAGACGAGGAGGAGTTTACCTTGGCTCACACATGGGACTCACTTCTCCAGAGACCACCACACGGCGGGGGGATCTGCCAGATCCTTCAAACTGAGCAGGTCTGAACAACAGCTGATCAGAAACATGCTGTAGTAGTCAGCAGACACCTCTGACCAAGGAAGAAGTGCTAACTCCCAAACATGACAGGGAAATAAGATATTTAGCTTTTTATGTAGCATTTTTCTAATGTGGATATCAGCAGACTCTTTTATTAAATTATTTTAGATGAATATTGGAGTTTCAAATGTGTAAATTATAACATGACGATCCATGCTTGTCAGAGATTACTGACACAGTATGTCTTCTTTAATACTAGTATGCAAGTAACAATTGTTCCCAGTAACTCAACAATTCCTGAACTTCTTTGAATTGGCCATGTTTTACAAATAAAACCACTACTACTTCACAGGATCTTTATATTTGGTCTAAAATATCCACATTCTGTTGTAGCTCTCATTCTTAGAGACTTATGTGCCCATTAGTGGCTCTGGAGTTTAACTCAAGCACTTCCACACTGTACACTTTTATAATTGGGCCCAGCTAATTTCCACTTTACTGTAAAGCTGAGAAGCTCTGAGCCATCATAGCTCTGGTTACCATGACAACCTTCTCTTTTGGACCACTTTAGAGTAATATGAAGTTTTCCATCAGATAAAATAATGAAGACGCATTGGCAATAAGCAGGAAAAAGGTCAGAGGAATTGTTGTAATATAATATAATTCTGAAAACTATTTTTCAATCTGGACTAAACAAGACTGAACCAAGATGAATCATGGTCTATATGAGGATTATAAGAGGACAAAAACAGAGGACCATCTAGAACCAAAAGGGCTGCACACACACGTACGTGTGTGTGTGTGTGTGTGTGTGTGCGTGTGCGTGTGTGTGCATGTGTGTGTGTGTGTGCGTGCGTGCGTGCGTGCGTGCGTGTGTGCGGGCGTGTGTGTGTGTGTGTGTGTGCTGTCCACGTGTGCTGCTCTACTGTTTGGTTTGTCCTGTACAGAAGCTGTTCATTCCCTCTGTTTACAGAACTATCCTAAAGTTTGTGTGGGACTGACCCCGTCTGCAGTCTTCATGCTGCAGTGTCACATTTCCTCACATTCTCGTGCTCTTTCTCTCATTCACTCCATTTCATTTTGTAACAACAATGATGTTGTGTGGTTAGTTAATAAAGTTAGTCACCAGTAATATCAGAACTCCAGCTGTGCACAGAGCCAGGGCTGATCCACTCTCACATGAGTACACTGTCTCTGGATAGGCCTGTGCTTTGATTGACAGCTCAGGACTGTAACAGCGGTGCAGAGGAGACACTTTGTCATATGTTTGTAGCACAAATAACTTGAAATAGCCACAAATGCTCCAGGACTGAGACAACTCAGGGCCATGTTTACTTCCACAAACACAGTGCTGTGTGTGGCGTCATGTGATGGTGTGTTCTGTGGTTCACATGCAGGTCACTTCATGGTCACATTTCTTTCACATTAGACATAAATAGAAGTGGCATTTTTGTTGTAACGACTATATAAATAAATCAGATACAAACAAAAAATCCAAATTGGGCCACATAGGCTGCAGTGTGGATGTTGCCTAAGACTCTTGAATACAGGGGAAATGATCTTCACTTTAAAACCTACACTGACTACTTTTGACACATTTGTTCCTCCAAACCTTGACTCTTATCTGTAGTAACTTTCCTCCATCTTACCCCTGTTTAAGATAAGGCAAAGTCTTAAAGTTCTCAGAAGTGGCCTGATTTAAACAACTCTTTTAATAGGGCCCTACTCCGAGGACTGTGCTGCCAATTATCACCACTGACCTCTGGCAATTACCAGCTGCTCCCCACAGACAGCATGCATTTCAGCTCACACTAATGGAGTCCTGAGCCACAGGAGCAGAGCCTGGTATTTGTGTGTGGGTCTGGAGAGAGGACAGGCTGTTTGACCTTATAGAGCTCCCATAGCCCTGAGGTGAGGGGGCGAGATGGCTGTATTCATCACTGGACACATCATTAGGCTAAAACAATAGAGTGTTACACGAGAGGAGCTGAGACAGGCAGCTTTAATTAACGCTAAAGGCTGTGACAATTAAGTGAAGTTATTCCATAGCCTGGCCCCCATACACATCTGCATACAGGGGTTTAAAGGGTAAATGGTGGGGATGAGACATGGACAGTGACTACAGGGAAGGAAATGGCTGTTCTATTGATCAAGCGATACGTGGAATAATCAGTCATTTTTTATATTTTTTTCAGTGACCTGCGGTCAGAGGAGGCAGGGGAGGCAGTGCCTCCCTTGTCAATCATGAAAAGAAGAAAGGATTTATTATAAATTCAAATAAAAAATAATAATTATCCGCTTGTATGTATTTATTATTAACCCCTTCTCCAGTCCAAAAAATGTTTTTTTTTTTGTTTCAATAATTGAATATGGCAGAATTTTCGTTTGTCCCGTTCAAATGCAAGGAGAAGGTGCGCCGTGAGGCACCAGCCTCCAGTAGCAAAGTGGCTAAGTTGGCTAACCCACTGTATATTGCCGATAAATGGCCCTCAAACTCTCTGATTATTTGCTCCGTCTTTCCGGAATCTTTATAATGTATGAAATGTATTTCTGTAATGTGTTCAGGCTCGCAGATCAATCATAAAACCTCAGTAAAAAGCTCACCAGGGGAGGCAAACAGTACTCGTGCCTCAACATAGAGGGCGCTTGTGAGCACAGAGATTCTTGGCCTGCGACATCATCTTCTTCGTTCTTTTTTATATTGCACTGGGACACCTGTGTCTTTGATGACAAAGTCCACCAATGTGCAGAGGGATTGTAAACAGTGGAACAATTTTCTTTGAGACATGCTTTATTTTGATTTAGCCTAAATGAAATTAAAAGTCCTGCTCACGATATGCGCGAGTTGACCCAGGACCCGGATCGCTAAAAGCGCAACTTGAAGAAGAGAAGAGAAACAGAGTGCGTGCCTTCATGGATTTGTTTTCACCTGCTGCAGTGCACAGGAGAGATGAGGGTGCGCTCACGATGACACAGGCAGACTCCCAGCATGATCCATGCTTATTTATTCACAAACTTTCTTAAAAAGCGTGTTTTTCATGAGTGATTTGGAGATTTAAGATAAGATAAGATAAGATATGCCTTTATTAGTCCCACAGTGGGGAAATTCCAGTGTTGCAACGCACAGTTCAAGAACAGCAGGAAAATGGAACATGCAATAAAACAAGATAATAGATAATGGCTAAAAAAAGAATAATTTAGAAATAGACTTAAAGATAGACTCTAATTTTGTTTTGGTGGCGCAAAAATATAAAATACAAAATATAAAATACCAAAAAATACTATTATGTACAATAAAAGTAACAGTGCAGCAAATGAACAGAGTAAATCTCAGTAAAGTGACTTCAGTATATTATGTTATTTACAGTAATGACTATGTTTATGTACAGACAGGATAAATATCAGTAAAGTGACATGAGTGAATTGTACCAGAGGTCTTCAGTATTGCACATAGATAGAGTTGAATTACACATGTTCAGTGTTAACAGTGTTCATTATACAGTCTAACAGCAGCAGGAAGGAAAGACCTGCGAAACCTCTCCTTCACACAGCGAGGGTGAATCAGTCTGTCACTGAAGCTGCTCTCCAGAGCAGACAGGGCGTCCTGCAGGGGGTGACACTCATGGTCCAGCATAGAGATGACCTTAGCCAGGACCCTCTTGTCCCCCACCTGCTGCACTGAGTCCAGAGGACAGCCCAGGACGGAGCTGGACTTCTTGATGACCTTGTCCAGTTTCTTCTTCTCCCTCTCTGTGATGCTGCTGCTCCAGCAGACCACACCGTACAGGATGGCTGATGCCACCACAGAGTCATAGAAGGTCTTCAGGAGTGGCCCCCTCACTCCAAAAGACCTGAGTCTCCTCAGGAGATAGAGCCGACTCTGGCCCTTCCTGTACAGTGCATCTGTGTTGTGAGTCCAGTCCAGTTTGTTGTTCAGATGCACACCCAGGTACTTGTAAGAGTCCACTCTCTCAATGTCCCTTCCCTGGATGTTCACTGAGGTGACAGTAGAGTGGCGTCTGCGGAAGTCCACCACCATCTCCTTGGTCTTCCCTGCATTGATGATGAGGTGGTTCTGCTGACACCAGTCCACAAAGTCCTGCGCTAGTCCTCTGTACTCCACATCGTCATCATCCTTAATGAAGCCAATGATGGCAGAGTCATCAGAGAACTTCTGCAGGACGCAGCTGTCCGTGTTGTGTCTGAAGTCTGCAGTGTAAAGTGTGAAAAGAAAGGGCGCGAGGACCGTGCCCTGGGGCGCCCCCACACTGCAGGTCAGTAGGTCAGACACGCAGTTCTTGGCTCTCACAAACTGGGGCCGGTTTGTGAGGTAGTTCAGGATCCAGTCTGCCAGGTCACAGTCCACACCGGCAGTCTCCAGTTTGTCCCTCAGGAGCAGCGGCTGGATGGTGTTGAAAGCACTGGAGAAGTCAAAGAAGAGAATCCTCACAGTGCTGCCGGGGTTCTCCAGGTGAGACAGTGAGCGGTGCAGCAGGTAGATGACGGCGTCCTCCACTCCGATGCCAGGCCGGTACGCAAACTGCAGCGGGTCCATCGCTGAGCTCACGGTGGAGCGAAGGTGGCCAAGGACCAGTCTCTCCAGTGTCTTCATCAGGTGCGATGTTAGAGCCACCGGCCTGAAGCTGCTGGGGTCTTTAGCGTGCGGTGTCTTAGGCACTGGTACCACGCAGGAGGTCTTCCAGAGTTGTGGTACCACCCTCAGCTTAAGGCTCATGTTGAAGACATGCTCCATAACTCCGCACAGTTCGTCTGCACAGGACTTAAGGAGCCTGGAGCTGATGCCGTCTGGTCCTGCTGCCTTCCTGGGTCTGATCTTCTTGAGCTCCAGTCTCACCTGGGCTGTAGAAAATGACAGTGGCAGGCTGGGGGGATGGGTGAGTCCATGTGTAGTGGTGGGCTGAAGAGCAGCGGCAGAGGTGTGAAGAGGTGCAGGAGTTCCCCATTGTCCAGCTGGGGAGGTGAGAGCTGGCAGCTGGGTGGGGGGAGTGGTGGGTGATTGATCAAATCTCAGGAAGTGAGAATTGAGCTCGTTTACCCACCGCAGATCCCCCTCCGTCTGGGCAGGAGGCGCTTTGAAGCCTGAGATCGTCTTGAGGCTTCTCCACACCCCCTGGATGTTCTTCTGCTGCAGCTGTTGCTCCATCCTTCTCTTTTGGCTGGCTTGGCTCGTCCTGATTTTCCTCCTCAGCCTCTTCTGTGCAGCCTTCAGCTCCTCCTTGGTCCCTGACCTAAAAGCTCTCTTCTTCTCCTTCAGCAGAGCTTTTATGTCAGGGTTAATCCACGGCTTGTTGTTTGAAAAACACCGCACCGTCTGGGAGGGGACGATGTTTTCAAAACAAAAGTTGATGTAGTCCGTGATGCACTCTGTCACTGCATTGATGTCCTCCCCATGTGGGTCACAGAGCTCTGTCCACACTGTGGTGTCAAAACAGTCTCTCAGAGCCTCCTCACTCTCAGCAGTCCACTTCTTCACCACACGGGGCACCACAGGCTGTCTGTGCACAATAGGCTGGTACACAGGCCGCAGATGGACAATGTTGTGGTCAGCTCTACCCAGGGGAGGCAGTGGGGATGAAGAATAAGCCTCCTTGGCGTTGGCAAAAAATAAATCCAGTGTTTTATTGTCTCTTGTGGGGCAGGTAACATACTGGGTGTATGTAGGCAGAACAGGTGCAGGAGATGCATGGTTGAAGTCTCCAGAAATCAGGAAGAGAGCCTGCGGATGCTTTGTTTGGAGTGTGCTCGTACAGGAGTGCAGTGTGTCACATGCTGTCTCAGCATTAGCAGAGGGAGGAACATAGACAGCGATCACTATCACATGTGAGAACTCCCGGGGCAGATAATATGGCCTCATGCTAACAGCCAGCAGCTCAATGTCTCTGTTACACAGCTGTTCCTTCACTGTACAGTGTCCAGCTTTGCACCACTTCTCTTCTTCTTACCACTCTCTGCTGTCCTGTCTGCGCGCAGCAGGTGAAAGTTGTCCATAGCAACAACTGAATCCGGGATTTGCGGGGTTAACCAGGACTCCGTGAAAAGCATGATGCTGCTGTCTCTGTATTCCCGCTGATATCGCGTGAGCGCCGCTAATTCGTCCGTCTTGTTCGAAATAGACCGCACGTTTCCCGCGATGACAGAGGGGAGCACAGGTCTGAAGCGTCTTTTCTTTTCCCGGAGTTTACGTCCAGCACGTCGGCCCCTGCGCGTCTTCCGTAGCAGCTCCGCCGGGATGTCATGGCGGTCTCGGGGAAACACTACAGCGCAGCGCAGCGCTAACAGCTGATCCCTTGTGTATACAATGGGGGGTCGCGGGCCCACGCACATCGCGCCGGTGAAAATTGGCGAAAATCCAACAAAAGAAAAGTTGAAGCGAAGCAGAACCAACGCGTTTCTGAAGTACTTAACTTTATACACACTATTTACAAAAAGTACAAACACACAAAGAAGGTAAAGAGCAAAAAAAGTTGGAAAATAGAGGAGCGCGATGCAACCAGCTGCGGCTCTCACCAGCGCCGGAAGTTACAGGCAAGATACAAAAAATCCAAGTATGACGCGTCCATGTTACGCATAAATGCACAGCTACAGAGCGCGCGCGGGAGCTGCTTTGCTAAAAAGCATATAAATTAGTCTGTTTATTGCAAAAAATACCTTGTTCACAGTTTTGAAATACTGAACAACAATCATATTTTATTTTTCCTTTTTTTTAATTTAAGTTTTTGTTCTTTTGAATTAAGAATATAGAAAAGCCCTGGTGTAAGTAAGTCTGCTGCACTGCTGCATATAATATATAGTTGTTGTCTATCAAATGATGATTTTTTTTTTTTTTTTTTTGCATTTGTAAATCTGACGCTAAAAGCCTCCCCAGCTGTCAACCTCACCGCACATCACTGACTTTTTTATATTTTGCAGTGACGCCATGCTAGGGGTGTTCTAGGTGTATCTCTATAGTAGAATGTTCAGCAGTTACTGTGGTGACACGATGCAAACACTGCCAAGATAATCTGTTGTTTAAAATAATCTGAAAACTCAAAAAAAACACTACACATTTTCAGCAGCCTGTGATCAATGCGATCGTTCATGGAATCACTGAAAAACTGTTGACTAACGCTAGCTCGCTTTTGACTGTAATGTTATTTGAACGTGACTTTAACAGCACAAACCAGCGCACCTGTTTTAGTTCTTTCTGGTCGGATTGTGTTAAAATAAAGATGAGATTAAAGTCTAACTTGGGGAACAGAGCTTCAGATAGAGGAGTGCTTACAGTTAGCATCACACCCTCAGGGAATGTTAAATGTTAACGTTGATTGACCAGCTGCAGGCAACATATATCTGTGAGTGTATCAACCTGTTGCTAATGCTAATGGCGGTGACCTCAGGGTAAGAAGGCACCTGATTTTAAACACCAGAACCACTTTTTTTTACTGATTAACTGTGTAAATGGGTCTAAAATTGAAGAGTATACCTATCCCTGGCCTTATTTTGGCATTTTAGTACATATTTGTTAAAAATCAGACTTTTGGGTCAAAAGCCGTGTCTGTAACGGCCTCTTCAGGATCAACTATGGCCACTACATTTGAATTTCAGGGTTGGACAAACGGCCGCCAATGAGTCAGATGCAGGTTATTATGGCACAAGCACAGCCGCTCACAGTCAGCTTGCGGTCAATGGGCGGTACGTGAGGAGCCCCTCTTAGCCCCGCTTATCGTCAATTAACTCCCCCTCCATGTCAGGGGACGGAGGTGGAGGATTTTTCTCCACCTCCAAAGCTGCGCTCCGTGGCGAAACTCACGTCACTGTCACTCTCCATTGGCAGTATGTTATTGCTTGCTCTCATTGACCGGCGCTGTCACCTGACCAGCGCTGTCACCTGGCTTACATTCATAGGTCAAGCCACACCCCACACCATCACCCCACCCGCGTTCCCCAACCCGCTGAGTACCGCCCACTTTGTTGGATTTTTCAAATTTTGACTGTGGGCGGAGTTAACTCTAGCACAGGCGTTTAGCGGCTCTTTAAAGTTCATGTTTTGAGTTACAGACAGAATAGTGAAATAAGGATCACAACATTTTAAGGTTAGAACGATGAGCCTGACAGCAGCAGTTACAGAGAGAGCCACAAAAATGTTTAATATATGTTTTATACTCAAAAAAACTGTATTAAAAACAACACTAAACCTCTCCAAGTTAAAGCTACATTCTGGACATTTCCCCTATACTGCTATTGCTCTCCAGATCCCATTTAAAATCTGTACCTCTCCACTTCCTTCATCAGCCTCCATGTTCTTGTGTCCTGTCTTGTAGCGCTGGTACTTTGGCCAGAATCAAAGCCCCTCTCTGTGGTCGAGTAGGTCCTGACCCGATGTCCACTTCTCCTTTTCATGTTCGATTTGGCTCTTTATGTTGCCTTTTTCAGTTCCTTTGCACAAGATTTCAAAGTTTAAGTCAAATAATATATAGTGCAAGTGTAGTGTAGTGCAAGTGGCTAGGGCCTTTTCAAGAGAATAAGTGATTAAATGATTCTGAAAAGAAAAGTCAAATTTAAAACATTTTATAAGTCATCATTTCTGTTGAACAGCGAAATGGTATAAAAATGTGTGGTTTTATTTTTATCTTTTCTTGTTTATTGGTAACTTTTTGTTAGATTGGAACAACACCAAATTTTTGAATTAAACTAAGCAGGACAGAATGGATAGAAGAGGTAAGAAATTGAAGAAACGGAGAGGAAGAGAGAGAAAGGAGAGATGGGGGAAGATGGTAAGGAAGAGAGGAGAAGACAAAAGAGAAACAGAGGTAGGTGATGTAGAGAAGAGAGAAGTGGTGAGAGAGAAATTTGAAGCTAAACAGTCATCCTTTCTTTTGGGGCCCCCTAAATTTTGGGGTTGCATACTTGCTCGGCCTACTGCTACAATCGGCCCTGCACAAGGCTACTTCCCTCAGCTTTATGTTATAGTCTATGAGATTGTGAGTGAGTTATATACAGTGAAGTGGTCAGCTCTTCTCTACAGTAGTGCTGACTGCGTCCTCGTGTCTTACGGGTTTGGTGTTTGGACCTGATCTTGCAGAAAAAGAAACGGCGCACGTGAATATTATGGAACATTATGTGAACTTAAAGCTTACTGAGCCAGATCATACGTGGTACCATGGTTCAAATCAAATGAACAAATATGGCAGTTTTAGTTTTCAGTTTGACAAATCCACATTTCAGCCATTATAAATCCATGGGGATGTAGAGCTGGTAATGCATTGGGTTTATATAGCACCTTTTAAGACACCGAGAGCGCTTTACATTTCATTATTTATTCAATCCACACTCTGAGCTGTAAGATGCTATTGTAGTCACAGCTGTCCTGGGGCAGACTGACGGAAGTGAGACTGCCAATCTGCGCCATCTGCTCCAGCAACTGCCATCAACATTCACGCGTACATCGCATTCATAACATCACTAAGCAAGGTAGGAACGGTGGCATATAGTTATCTTTTGTTGTCTAAAATACCAAAAATATCCACAAGCTGTCCTAAATACTATGGATATAATACAATACAAACCAAAAAAATACTAAAAACTATTATTATTGTAGCATATCAATGTTTTGGATATCTTTTCTATTGCCTGGCTTTTATGATACATTATAAAAACATTATGGGCCGCGTCTCAGTTCTCTTTCTTCGCTTCCTTTTCCTTGATTCCTCTCCTCGATCCTCCATTTTTCAGCTGTCAATCAATGTGTCATATTAAGTGGTGTCCCAAAGAAAACCACGGAATGAAGGAGTAAACCTGAGGGAGGCTTCAGGAGGCAGACATCAGAGAAAAGAATCAAACTTTATTGGTCTCAGTGTGGAGTTTACTGTATAGCCTCTCTCCTCGCTGTGTCTCCTCTGTGGGCGGGACTTCCTCACCCATTTCCTGCAGAATCGAGGGGAGGAATCGAGGGGAAAGAAGCGAGGAAAGAGAAATGAGTCTGGAACCGTATCCTGTCTCCCAGACTTCTGATGTGTGTGATTGACAGGTGGTGAATCAGTGAAACATGGTCATTCATGTCAAAACAAACATGGCAGCTTACGAGTAAAAAAAGATAAATACACAGAGGACTGAGAAACAGCTTGAATTTTTTGGTGCGGTCTCTTATTTATCACATGTAAAAGACAAAGATTTCATGAATGCTATTATTTGAGCGGATTCGCATTTGAGAGAGCTACAAGTTATCTTTATAACTGCATTAAAACACATTATTTCATTGACTAGGGGTGTGCAAAAATATTGAAATATCATATCTTTTAATTGGATGATACAGTATTAATATCATAAAAAATATACAAAAAAAAAAGTTTTTTTTTTTGTTTTTTTTATTATTATATTTTTTGTGACAGTGCTACCATTTTGTGCATACAATACACCTGACATATTCACTGTTCTGATGATTATAATGGGTGCATTTCATATGGACTTTGCACAGGTAGTGTTTTAACTTCTGTTCATCTGAATTCAGGATTGTATATAGGTTCATTCCACAATTCACTAATTAACTAAACTGTATATGGTATAGTATTATTACTGTTTGTGAATGAAGGCTTTATACAGATGCTGAGGTCCACTTCACATGCAGCGTGTAACAGGCACTGACCCCTGAACAGCCATCATTTGTAATTGAAAAGGGCACAGCGCTCTGCCACAGTCTTTCATTTCACCCTGAGAGGAGAGAGAGGGATGGAGGAGAGAGGAAGAGGAAAAGAGAGAAGGAGGAAGGAAGAGAGAGCCAAAGGAGGAGAAGGGAAAGATGGAAGGGGAGAGTGAGAGCGAGTGAGACGGGGGAAAAGGAGAAAATGGGAGGGAGAGAGAGGGAGAGAGAGGGAGCATGAGAGAGAGGAGATACACTGAGGGATAGAGGGCAGAAAGACGGAGAGAGGGAGAAGAGAGAGATACAGCCATGGAGAGGGAGGGGAGGTGAGTGGAGGAGAGAGTGATAGGAAGAGAAAGAAGAGGAGGAGGGAGAGACTGCCAAGAGAGGATGAGAGAAAGGACAGAGAAGGAGAGGAGAGCAGAGGCAGATGAAGGAGCTATTTTGGGCTGTGAGCTGCAGAAGGTCAGTGGGACCATGTGCTTTGATCCACAGGGACTCTACTGTCTGTGAATGAGAGAGGGAGAGAGGGAGAGGAAGAGGAAGAGAGAGAGAGGGAGCGGTGGCATCAAGGTACTGCCAGCTCAAAGGCCAAAGGCTTAATACATTCAAATAAGAGAATGGAGATAAAGCTCGGACCGGTTGTGGAATCTGTTTGAGTTTATTACCAAGTATTATTAAGTAAATATACTTTTACCTCTAAAAAAATATTTTGATAGATGTAACCCATAATGTGTAACTCTATTGCAATAATAAATAAATAAATACATTTTATTTATTTATTTATTTTTCTTTATGGATGTTTTTCCTGCTTACATCTCCACAAACCTGACTCTTACTTGCATGTTTCCATGGAAATATTGTTCCTTTAGTTATAATCTGAAGCTGCATTCAGACTGGGGTGTCAAGGCGTCCAGTTTACATGCAAAGTCTAGGGCGTCCTCCATTTTTGTGGCGTGTCTTCAGGCGTCAGCACGGCGATAATTTAGCATCGATGCAGCGCGTCTTGAGCGTTTATGCGTCGACGCTCTGGACGCATCTAGAGCCAGAAGTTGAAAAAGCTAAACTTCTGGCATCGGACGTGGCGCGTCAACCAAACAGGGACCTCTATCCAGTGACGTAGCAATGTCATTATCCGGAAGAAGGAGAAGAAAGACAAAAACCCAGGAGCCACAAACACCAGAACAAGAAATGTACACAGTGTCATTAGTGGAGTATCGCCGATCACCTCCGTTGATGATTTTATGTAATAAATACACTAAAGACACTCTCTCGACCGGGAAAACAAGGCACTCGCAGACTGCAGCAGACGCCCTGGACACGTGTCAAGTATTTTTCTCCTGTTCATCCACAGCGTCAAAGACGCGTGTCGGGGGCGTCTGAACTCAAATGCAAAGGTGTCCGACTAGAGGCGTTCAGCTTGTTTTTTGACGCCGCGTTCTGAACACAGCTTTAGGATGTTCTGAAGTATAACTTTAACATGTATTTATACATGTTGCATGCATGAGTCATACTTTATAAAGTATGACTCATGCAGCTGACTTTCCAACTATAAAGTTAAAGTAATAGTTTATTTTAACTGCACTTGTTATTGTACATTGTGTACATTGAGTCATCTGCACTACTTTGCACCAATTTGGTACAAGTACATTTATTGAAAAAAAGAAAGTGTCTAGCTGATGGTCTACTCTCCTCTGTAACCCGTGAAAATATTCCATCTTTTTTGTCAAATTGAAATCCAATTCCTCCAAACAATCACACAGAAAGAAACCAGCAGCATTTGATCAGGTTCAGTATTTACACTGCAGAGCAAAACAACACAAAAGCAAGGTCAAAAAACCAAAACAAAAACAAAGGCAGATCTATACACTCTTTACACTTGACTTATATAGAAAAATATGACTCAAAACAACACCACCATGTAGCATCTTGTTAGTAATACTGCTTGTTTTGGTCCTGAGAAATAGCATGTGTTAAAGGTACAGTTTGGGCTCTCTTGATTCGGTTTTGAAGTGAAGCTAAGCGTGTTGGAGCCTGGGCGGGTGCGACAGGCGTGACAGGTGAGACAGGCGACATTTGGACCACTCCTCCCTGTCATATGTCTGATGTATTAGAACAAAGCAGCGCATGCAGAGTGAGGTGTCTATAACTATAAAGGTCACAGGGAGAAAATTGGATCGGACAGCCACGATGCTACAGGGGACTTGTTGCAGAATACTGAGTTGGGCAGGATGTAAATGAGGAATACAGTGGCTGCCTACTGTATCTGTTCAAGGGTTTTTACGTTTAAGAGGCTCATATTATGCTGTTTTCTGATCTATGTTATAATGTTGTTTCCTCATCACAAGCATAACTAGTTTTTTTTTTTGTTTCATTCACACATTTACCACTGTGGTCTGCTCTCAAACAGAAAACACTCTGTTCCACGTTGTGATGTCATGTAGTAATACAGTGTTTTTAAACTCCATACACCTCCACTAGAATCATTTGGATCATTTCAGCCCTGTCTGCCTATCTTTTACTAAAAGGTAAAATGTAGCTGTTAACTTTAAAACTACCACTACATGACATCACAAGGTGGGTTACAATATTTTTGAGCATGGCTGATAATAAATCTGTGAATGAAGCAAATACAACTCCAGGTATGTTTTTGAAGAACATTATAACATGGCTTAAAGCTCACAAGAGTCCATTTTGTGTAATAAAGGATCTTTAAAGGTAAACTATGTAACTTTTCTGAAAGATGGTTTGCCACTTGCTGCTTTCTGTGCTTTCTATTCTGTTGCTTTGCCTGGAATTTTCCACAGTATGGCATTAAATGAACTCAATAGAGACAAGCAGGTGATGCTACCAGTTGGAGGTCAGAGCTTTGGAGAGTATTACGTTAACAATACTTTGAAAAACACTTGTAACTAACTGAATAAATGCAAGATAGATTAATGTCTTACTGTGGAACATGCAGGCAAAGCATTAACATCTCCATGGAGATGAGCAGGAAAGTCGCACACAGCAACTTTAACCTTTAATTATTCACTTTTTACTGGTACTAATGCCACTGTTCATGGGTTTTAGCTTCCTATTACAGGTGACATTTGAGGACTTTTCACTAGGCCTATTTAAAAGATATAGTGTTTGGTTGGTTGGTACATTGTTAGACGCTACGGCGCTATGGCAACAGTCCTCATTTATCATCATTCTGAAAGCCGGATTTGTTTTTGATTTAATGACATCTAAAAAGGAATCACACTTCAACCTGAATGTGCAAAATTTCTGCTGTTGATAAGCGCTGCTCTGTCTGAAGCCTGTTAGACTTTAATCTGGTCTTTATTTTAACAATCTGACCAAACTGACTTAGTTGGAGCTACAACAGATGAGCTGATTTTCATTTTCATCACAGTCGCGAGGTATCTAAACAGGACCATGAACGCTCGTAATGATCACGGGCTCCTGAAAATGTGTTCTTGAGCTAACAGGTGCATTGTGTCACCATTGTAACTGCCGAACATTCTGCCATAGAGATAATGCAGAACATCCCCAGCATGATGTCACTGTGAATTATCAATAGAATGAATGATACTATTTTATTTTTACATGCACACAACCCATTAAAGGCGCACTATGTAACTTTTCTGGAGGAGGGTACGTCGCCTACTGGTCGCCATGGAGATGTTATGCTTTGTTTACAGTGTTCCACAGTATTGCACGAACACCATTTATCTGCATTCATTGCTCTAAAAATCTCCTGAAAAACATGCATTCTAACTGTGAGCGGGGTCGTCTCTCCACAGATCTCACCTGTAACGCAGCCTTATTGCGGTGTCATCCGCTTGTTTCCATGGAGATAGAAATGAAACGCTATACTGTGGAACATTCCGGGCAATAAAAACTCCATGGAAATAAGCAGATGACGGACAGTCCACCACTAAAGTTACACAAAAGTCAGATTGTACTAGTATTTGCTCTTAGAAAACCACAACTATACTTCAAAGTTGTTAAAACTACCTCAAAATTGAATGCCTCTTTGGTATATTTCCTATAACACAAACCTACACATTTCTTATAAAACGAAATCTCTCGCTCCGGTCAGGCAAAGGTGAGAGGAAATTGCAGTGCACAGTCTATTTACACTTCGAAATTACATCTATAGGAGCCCATTTCAGAAGTTCTTTTTTAAACTATAAGCGATCCAGCAAAAATCATCTGTTTTTATGCTTAATGATGTGCCAGTATTGTGTCGTCTTCAGACAAGCTCACAATCAGTGCTCACCCAAGCCAGACAGAGAGAGGAGAGCGTGATCTGAGCGAGCGATGGAGCAGAAACACCAAATGAAAAATAATAAAGAAAAAACTGCGCCCCGTGTGAGATTCAAAGACCTGTTTTTAGTCAGGAAATAAGACGTCTGCGGCACACGAACGCAGCGTGGGTTCTATACAGTGAAGGTCAGTTCTACATCATTATAGAGTATGGAGGGGGGTTATGAGTCTAAGGCGGCAGTAACAGACTCAAATGTCAAGAAAACAGTTAATAAATGTTGGCAATTTGAAGTAAAAGTATTCAGCAAATTACTTCTACTAGTTATACTCATGTTTTTGTTTTATATAGTACTACTTGTTTTATATAGTACTACTTTCATACTATTATAATGCTTGTGTGAATTTAAAAACTAGATAGTGTACTACTACTACTGCTAACAGTACTACTTTTTACTACTACTTCTACTGCTACTGACACAATAACTACTTCTTCTACTACGTCTTACTACTACAACTACCACTACTATTTCTACTACAGCAACAATTACTAAGTACTATCGCTACTATTACCACTACTACTTCTGTTACTACTACTACTAATACAACTACTAACAACTACTTCTTACTACTATGAGTACCACTACTGTAGTACTACATCTTACTACTTCTACAACTACTACAACTACTACTTACAGCAACTACTACTTATACCACCACCACCACTACTACTACTACTACTACTACTACTACTACTACTACTACTAAAACAACAACTACTACTACTACTACTACTACTGCTACAGCTCATTAACAACAACTATTACTTGTTAATACTACTACTACTTCTACTACAACAACACCTACTACTACTTACTAATGCTACTACTACCATATCAAGCCGAAATCAGTTGTTACTTTTATATGTGTCTACTTAATTATTTCGAAGTACTTGTATTCTTTATTTGACTACTACTACTACAGGGAACGAACAACAACTATTACTTCTTACTGCTACTTATAGAAAAAACTAATACTACTACTTACTAATGCTACTACTGCCATATCAACCCCCGAATCTGTAGTTACTTTATATGTCTCTACTGTTTTATTTGTATTCTAAAGTAGTAGTAGTATTTTTTACTTGTGTACCATCTTTGACGACTACTACTACTACTACTACTACTACTACTACTACTACTACTACTACTATTACTACTTTCTGGTTATAGCTCGGGCCATATACACATCAAACTGACACATGTCATGTCTATGATTCTGTATATGTCTGTTATAATCCTGATCATTTCCTGTTGCGTTCACACAGCTGTAGTGAGTTCCATGTGCTTGTGTGTGATTGTTGTATTGTGGTGTATTGATCTGATGTGCGTGTGTGTGCGTCCCCCTGGTCCAATGAATGTTAGACAGACGTAAGCGCGTGTTGACAAAATGGTGACCCCACTTTCCTGACAGGACGTAAAGTGGACAGTTCAATCTGCTGTGGCCCTGCTCATGGTCCACACAGGGAATGACCGAGACAAGCGTGGACTAATGGTTAGCGTGGACAGTACAGGTGTATACTCGACACGATGGGCTGATGTATAGCAGTTTTTGAATATAGTATTTGTATAATTATGCCTTACTAGTATTTGACAACAGCCTCTTGCTATTTTGAATTTATTATTACCATTTATACGCATGCTCTTTGTTATTCAGTGTTGGGAATTAATTGACTAGATGTACTGAAAATACACATTCTGAATACTAATTTTCAGTACCTGTAATTTTTTTTTTTAACTTTTTCACTTCTGAATACAGTTACATTTCTAAATTAAAAGTAATACATGGCAGTACATCATGTAATTTTGGGTTTGAGCTGCATGGTATTAGTGAGAAAAACAGTGGGTGCATTTTTCATCTTTAATTGGACATAAATGAATGCATAATAAACCTGTTTGTAATTACATGTCATATTTTTACACTACACTGTAATGCAACTCTGCAACTGTGTAAAAGTATTCCAAGTATTCAGAATACAGTACTCTCATTGGCCCGTGTAACTGAATACATTACAAAATAAATTTTTAAAGTGTTCTTCCCATCACTGTTTATTATTATATTATATTATATTTATTATATTATATTATATTACATCCAAATAATTACCCTTGAGGATCAATAAAGTTTGTCTACGTGTAATCATGGAAAATCAAATCATTGTCTGGTCATCAGATTATCAGGTTATTGAACAGTTACATCTGACGTGAGTAATCAGATTTCTGTCTGATCGTTCACACTTGTTGACAATTATATTTAAAAAAAAAAAAAAAAAAAGCAAACTAATTTATCAGGGTTAAGAACTGAAGTAATTAAAACATACCTAAATGATTCTAGTGAAGTCTATGGCATTTAAACACACAGTGGAGCACTTCCTGTATATGTATATGTGTTTTCAGAGAGAAGAACAGGATTTGTCTTGTAATATGTGTGAATGAAACAAAACACAACTCCAGGTATGAGAACAATGAGTAAAATCAGATTCCTCACGTACATGGAACTTCTATAATCTGATCACTCTAGAAATCAAATCATGATCCTTTTTATTATAATTATTATTTTTTTTAAATCTAACCCATATTTAAAAATTTCATCTTGAATTCTACGGTATTACCACTGTAGACAAATCACACACAGTATCCATATATTCCCCATAGCGCGTGTCTCATTGTGAACATGTCTTCTGCATATGGCTGTGTACATTAGCTCCGTGCTGTGGGGTTCTGTCCTGCTGAGATAAGCCCTGCTCGAGCCTCTAGAACAGCCTCACCTCCCAGTGCGCTCTGTGGACTGCATCTGAGACACACACCACATACACACATGTATGTCACAGCCTATGGGAGGATCTGCATATATATTTGTCTATACGGGCTGTTTTATGATGATCCCTCTGAGACTGTATACATGTAAATAAGGCATGTTATGTGGGGCAGGTGGTTCGTTTTATCGCTTTGTTCTGACGTTTGATTTGATGAAAGCTGTTGTTAAAGGTGCACTGTGTAACTTTTCTGGTTGTCTCCGTGGAGATTTTATTGGTTTGCCAAGAACGTTTCACATTATGGTGTTATATTATATCCATGGAGACAAGAGACTCACAGTAAAAACGCCTTTTTAATGTATTTTTGAGCCTTGTTACACCTGTAATTGAGTAAATAAAAATAAAAAAAAAACACATTTAAAGGTTTTATATAATGCAGAATTGACTCTTTTTAGCTTGTTATTGTTGTTGTTATTGCGTTTTGTTTCATTCACACATGTTTGAGTAATCCTATTTATTAGTCTCTCTACATCTGCAAAGCTGAAAATGCGCTGTTCCACCTTGTGATGTCATGACGCGATAGTTTTCAAGTTAACAGCTTTTATCTTAAGTTCAGTAGAGATTGGATTCCAGGACTAAAATGATCTAAATGAGCCTTAGTGAAGATGCATGGAGTTTAAAAACACAATGGAGCACACATGACATCACAGAGAAGAACCAAAACCTAAATATGCAGCGTTTGTGTGTTGAATATTTGTGTGAATGAAAACACAACTTCAGGTCTGTTTGTGATGAGGAAACAACATTATAACATAGATCAGAAAACAGCGTAATATGAGCCCTTTAATGCAATACTGTGGAACTTTTTAAGCTAAGCAGTAACATCTCTGCTGAGACAAGCAGGTAGAATAACCCCCACCAGAAAAGTGACATAGCGCAGCTTTAATGTCAGTGTACATTTACAACCCCATTGCAGCAACAGCCTCCTTTCTGAAAGCAAAAGTCATTGAAATGAAATATAGTTTTATAGTTTTCTTTATTATCATGTTGAAGCTGTCAATCAAATTTGAATACATGTTTAGTTATGTTAAAAACTAGGTCACCTCACCATTTTTGTCGTGTTATTTTGCCTCTTGGTTAATCCCAGTTCACCTTGTACATGTTTGTGCTTTATCAGTCCTCTGCTCTCACACGTGGGAATAAAGAAGTCCAATTTTGTCCCTCCCTGAACGCTGTTTGCCCCAAATCTGATTATCGGTCCATTAACATCCATGATTAGGGGCTAAACCGCTCCCCTCGCCCCTGTACGCACGCACACACACACACACACACACACACACACACACACACACATACACACACATACAGGCTTAGATACATACAATAAAATAACACACAGGCAAGTCCGCGTTCACAGACTAAATGAGCCAGATCAAGCTGTTTATTGTGTTTAAAGCTGCACTATGTGACTTTCCTGGTTGAGAATCCACCACCTGCCCTAAGTAAAGCAGATGACACCAGCAGACCGAGTTACAGGTTATATCTATGGAGAGATGACCTCGATCACAGTAACAATGATATGATGACAGATAGATCTCTCCAGTGTTCCAATCTGTGGCATTGGCTCCTCTGACCACCACCAGCACTCACACACCAAAACAACGTTTTTTTTGTTTTGTTTTGTTTTGTTTTGTTTTTTCACTGCTGCCCTACTGTGGCACCAGGAATTCTCAGCGGTCTTCCATCCAAGTACTAACTAGGCCCAGCCCTGATAGTTTCTGAGATCAGACGAAATCAGGCTTTGAGAAGGTTTGTCCGCCGAAGGAGCTTTGGTTATAGCAGCGAAAACAAGATTGATATATTTAATGCCATGAATCACTCCAGACAAACTTCTCCATGGAGACAAGCTGATACTCAACTGCAGTGAGAGCTACGCATTAAAGGGCCCGTATTACACCATTTTTTGATCTATGTTATATTTTTTCCTCATTAAAAACATACCTGGAGTTGTGTTTTGTTTCATTCACACATGTTTAAAAAACAAACCCTGCATATTTATCCTGAGTTCTTCTCTCAGACAGAAACACTCTGTTCCACCTTGTGATGTCATGTGACAATACAGGAAGTGCTCCACTGTGTTTTTAAACTTCATACACCTTTGCTACCATCATTTGGATGAGCTCCAGAATTGCCAATCTCGTCTGAACTAAAGGTAAAATGTAGCTGTAACTTGAAACCTACCATTACATGACATCACAAGGTGGAACAGAGCATTTTGAGCTTTGGAGATGTAGACTAATCATAAAGGATTACTCAAACATGTGTGAATGAAACAAAACACAACTTCAGGTATGTAACATTCTAACATATATATATATATATATATATATATATATATATATATATATATATATATATATATATATATATATATATATATATATATATACAGTCCCTGACAAAAGTCTTGTCGCTTATCCATTTTGTAGAAACAAAAGCTTATAACCTGACTTTAAATTAATCGATTGGTTTTAGAAATGTCTCATATGAAAGCTAAAACCCTCCCAAATTATGCTCAATATACTAAAATAAATTTGCTTCACTGAAGAAAGATTGATCATTTAATGAACACAGAAAGGTCAGATTTTGGCAAGACAAAAGTCTTGTTGCCTACAGAAAATTGAACAAATAATTTACTTCAAATACGAAAATATGTTGCATAACGTCAGTGAATTAAGTAGTGGTGTTGTGAGATCCATATTTAATATCTTGTTTGACTTCCATGAGCTTGAAGGACTGCATCCATGCGGTTCAACAATGATTCATACAATTTGTTGATGAAGTCATCAGGAATAGCAAAGAAAGCAGTCTTACATGCCTCCCAGAGTTCATCAAGATTCTTTGGTTTTGCCTTCCATGCTTCCTCTTTCATTCTACCCCAGACATGCTCAATGATGTTCATGTCTGGTGACTGGGCTGGCCACTCCTGGAGCACCTTGATCTTCTTCGCCTTGAGGAACTTTGATGTAGAGATAGGAGTATGCGATGGAGCACCATCCTGCTGCAAAATTTGACCCCTTTTATGGTTGGGAATGTAAGAGGTAGCTAATACTTCTTGATATTTTAGGCTATTGATATTGCCTTCCACCTTGCAAATGTCTCGCACACCCCCATACTGGATGTAACCCCAGACCATGATTTTTCCGCCACCAAACTTAACTGTTTTCTGGGTGAATTTTGGATCCATGCGGGCTCCAGTAGGTCTCCTGCAATATTTGCGGCGGCTGTGATGTAATTCAACCGAGGATTCATCTGAGAAATCCACCTTCTGCCACTTTTCCAGTGTCCATCCTTTTAGCAGGCTGTGGGCCTTGGCAAATGCCACACAGTTTTTTAATTGCCTTTTGTTTAGTGCTGGTTTCTGTGCACTGATTCGACCATGGAGGCCATTTCGAGACAGAATTCTACAAACTGTTTTGGTTGACACAGGGACTTGAGGTGACCAGGCCTGGTGGAGCTCTGCTGCAGTGGAAAAGGGGCTGGCCTTGGATTTTCGAATCAACAAACGGTCCTCCCGAGCAGTTGTCTTGCGGGGTCTGCCGGACCTGGGCTTGTCAAAAACATCTCCAGTCTTTTCAGATCTTTTTCTTATTCTTTGTACTTGACGCTGAGACACATTGAAGGTGTCAGCCACCTCAGCAGTGGATCTGGTCTTCAGCCTCTTGATAATTAACGCTTTGGTCTCAGGGTGGATCTTAGGCATGTTGTCAGAGGTCAAGTTGCAGTTGATGTGAAGGTCTGGTGTGCTGGGGTTCTTTTTATACACACCCACTAATTGATTGATCAGTAACTGATCACAGGTGAGGCTGTAATCTAGGATTGGGTGCATCATATGACAAGGTGACAAGACTTTTGTCTTGCCAAAATCTGACCTTTCTGTGTTCATTAAATGATCAATCTTTCTTCAGTGAAGCAAATTTATTTTAGTATATTGAGCATAATTTGGGAGGGTTTTAGCTTTCATATGAGACATTTCTAAAACCAATCGATTAATTTAAAGTCAGGTTATAAGCTTTTGTTTCTACAAAATGGATAAGCGACAAGACTTTTGTCAGGGACTGTGTATATATATATATATATATATATATATATATATATATATATATATATATATATATATATATATATATATATATATATATATATATATGTTATATATACAAGTTCTGGCCTTCAGCAATGACACAAACCAAACAGTGATCTCTTCTGGCATCCTCTCCTCTTTGTCTCCTCAGATCAAGGTCAAAGTCCCATCTTCACTTTCTATTTGAGATATTGACAGTAGCTGTGATTGTCATAGCTCAGTGTGTCTGTGTGAGCGGCTCTGAGCTGGGCTGTGGATCGTGGCCAAATGGATGTGAAATTGATATTGATGTCCTAGTTTTCTCAGAAGTAGACGTTATTCATTCGATAAGAAAACCAGAAAATACAGCGCTAAGATGGAGGGAAGGGGAGTGGAGGTGAGGCGAGGGGAGGTTGGAGTTTGGGGCAGAATTTGGGGGGATAAAAGTGATCTTCTGTCTAATGAGACACGCAGTAGAGAATGCAATAGTTTCTAGGTGTGATGGTTGTTTGGTATTGGAGACTGGTCATTGATTACCTGTCTTATTTGATTTTATAGTCAATTTTTGTCATGATCTCTCTGCTATCATTATTGAAAAAGGGTCATTCTCCATTGTAGAGGCGAACAAAATTGTGAATATAAAACTTTTTCCTTCAAAAATTAAGATTAAGTGCATAAAAAGTGATTTCACTGTGTAAATTGGACTGAAACAGAGCAAAGGATCATGGTCTATGTAGTTCCCTCTGTGTCTTTTAGCTATTGCTGCACCATAAAAATATATTAAGCAAAGAGACTTGAGATTCGATATATTGTGACAGCCCACGATATATGAGATATGAGAGACTTTTGACGATACAATATCACAATATTTCCGTTATTGTTACATCCCTAGTAAAAGATGCTCCTTAGACAACACTGCAGTGTTAACTTGGTGTAATCAGTAGGGACGTCACAATAACTGAAATATCGTGATATTGTATCGTCAAAGGTCTCTCAATAATATTGTGGGCCATCACAATGCGTTGAATTATAAACTTCTTTGATTAAATTCATTGTTTTGTTTTAGCAGCAGCTAAAAACAGCTGAGTGAACTACACAGACTATGAGCCTGTGCTCCATTTCACTGCAGACAATATGAAGAAGCAATAGAACTTTTCTATCTTATTTCTTTGGACTAAGACAGTAATATAGCACCAAAGGCGGGTCAAGGTTTTTAAAAAGGATCCCCAGCATCCCCAGAATATTGGAATAAATATCGTGTCGTGAAATGACTATTGTGACAGTATTGTACCGTGAGATTTACATATCATTACATCTCTAGTAATCAGTGTTTCCCATTAATACAAGAGACTATGAGGGCTCCCCATAGTCTAAAATTCTCCCCTATAATCTAACATGGGGGGGGGCAATATAAGATTTGTTGCCCTGGGCCCCCAAATTTCTATTGACGGGCCTGGATAGTACAATATGTCACTGGTGGAGATGTTTTGACTCAAAATGGATGCCTTCATTCTGTTGCAATAATATTCATATCAAGAAAAAAAATTAGATCTTCATTGATAATATCTTCTAGTGTGAAACTGTGAGTGTAAAATCCAAGTGTTATATGTTTATAGTGGTTAGTGGTTGTTATTTTTTGGTATAGAGTTTTTTAGTTTCTAGTGCAGAGCTCCTATAGGCCTGTCCCTCTGAAGCAGACCACACAGTGTAATTAAGAGCGTATTTGAACAAGTGCCGCTCCACAACAGGAAGTCTGTGTCCACTCGGATTCATGCGTTAACAATAAACACCATCAGACTGATAAGAGAGAGGAGGGTATAAAGAAAAAGAGTGAGGAGAGAGAGAGAGAGAGGCGGGGGCAGAGAAGAGACGGAAAGTGAATGAAATATGTGCTTAAGCTTTCACCGTCTAAATGGGTTTGAGAACGACTTGTTTTTAGTGAGTGTTATAAATGAACAGCACTTAAAGTATTTGAAGTCAAGTGGGACATTGCCTTATCTTCATTTCCTCAAGACTAATCTTAACTTTAATCATAATTACTACTTCCCTCATCTTAACCTAAATAAACCCACGTTTTAAATTTAAACTAGGGATACACCGATCCAGATTTTTTTTTTTTGTTCCAATACCAATGTCGATACTTTGATATCAGATATTTGCCGATATCTGATATCAACCAATACCAGGGCGGAGATTGAGAATATAATTTATTTCCTTTAAACACAAACAGCATAAGGTTAAAAGAAAAAAAACAAAAAAATCCAAATATGTTTTGTAACTGTTATTTATCATTTCAGTAACTACAAAACATGGTTAATATTCTGAGCCAACATTGGCCGATATCCAATCCACCAAAATGTTTAATATTGGCTGATTTTTTTTTTTTTTTTTTTTTTTTTATTCCAAAGCATCATATTAAAGAGACCCAATTTTGAACCATGAGTTAAGAACATATTTCAGAATTGTCTCTGGTGTTGAACCATGACAGAACAGACGTTTTTATGTAAATTTTTTGTAAATAAGTCCAGAACAAATGAAGTGTTCACTAACTGCAGGTGTTTCAGTAGCAGTAACCCAGTTCACCCCAGTTCTCCTGTTTATTTTTTACTGTGAGACACTATATACGAGTGAAAAGTAAAAATGAGATAACGGTAAAAATGAGATAACTGGAATAATCAGATAACCCAAATTTGGTTTTGATCTGTGTTTACCTGCACAAGATTAATTCGATTACCAAAAACACCTGAGGACATATGGCAAATCTTAGATGACCTTTGAAATAATTCTTTCAGACTTCTTCATTGCCACATTAGCGTGCTCTTTTCTACATATTTTTTCTTATCAAAACTACAAAACCAGATTGCTCACATCAGATAGAACTGTTCTCATTTCAGTAATCTGATCACTCCAGAAATCAGATAATGATCAGATTTGTGGTGTGCATGTAACATAGGCAGTTTTAAAGCTGCTGTCTCTGCTGCGTCCTCTGCTTTAACAGTGAGATGTGAAGTGTCCATGGCTCCTGATGGACTGCTTTGGCCCAGACTCACCTCTCCTCCATCCCACTCGCAGGAGCAGGCCTTAAAACACTGTGCAGCGCTGTTATGTCTCCATCAACTCCACTAGAGTCATCTCTGCATCTGCTCTCAGAAAATGGAGAGAGGTCCTTCAAAATATACTTTTTACTAGTGTAATATGCATGGGCTGAGTGTAATGTGCATTAGTTGGCAAAAGGGAAAAATATAACTAAAAAGAAAATCAAACAAAACCTCTTGTTGTAGTTTGCATATTCTCCCCGTGTCAGCGTAGGTTTCTGTCATCAACATTCCCCGGGGGTGTGATGCTAACTGTAGGCTCGGCTCTGTCTAAGGCTTTGTAGTGAAAATCAAACATCTAAACAAGACAATGAACACAACTCATAGGCTCCTGAAAATGAGTTGTTTAAATCCATTTTGAGTTTTCAGACAATCTTAAAACATTTTTGGTGGTTGAATCCCGCTCTCAACATAAACATCATTGGTTGAGTTGGTCCTTGGGCAAGACACTTAACCCACGTCACCCCAGTGTCTGCGTACACTGTTGTGTGAATGTGTGTGTGAATGGGTGAGGGGTTCCTTGATGTAAAGTGCCTTGATAGCCTTGAAGATAAAAGCGTTGCATAAAAATGTGAAAAAAAAAATGTGCATACTGTGTCACCATGGTAACTCCTAAACAATCCAACATCACACCCCCAACGCGATGTCACTGCAAAGTATCCATACCACTAAAGCATGTGCGAATCTGTCTCAAATCTTGCTGGCACTAACCACAGTATAGCACTTTAGTATTTAGCATGTTTTATTCTGCAAATTCTGCAATCCGATAAGTACTCCAACTATTTTTGCTGTTACTGTTGTCTACTATGCATTTGTCAATACACATTTAACATTCAAGTGTAAAAATGTGTGTTTTGTTGAAAGTGCATTTGTCTCATTCACGAGCAATTGAGAGAGAATAGAACAGAACGATGTCGTTTTGCATTCTCAAGGTCAGAAATAAAGCCGAGTTATAAAAAGTGGGGACTATGTAAACATCACCTGAATACAATCCCCTGTGCAAACAAACTCCAATGGAAAAGTATATGCCACTGTGAATCCTATCATATTCAGCAGCAGAGGTCCATAGACGCTATAGAGATACAGACAGGGCATATGAGCTGGCGGTGCAGTGAGGGGTGAATAGTTCTATCCAGTCCCAGGTAACAGCACGCAGAGACACATCCACAAATGAAAGCAATGACCGAAATAGCCACAGGAAGTCCCAGAATCCCACAGGGGCAATAATGGCCCTGTATCTGCCCTCTAGCACCGTTGTACACTGTAAAAAAGGAACACGTGAACCAGGAAAAAGGACCTGTGGTGGAAGAAGTATTCAGTTTTGATTGTTAAAGGTCCTATATTATGCAAACTTGACTCTTGTGAACTTGTACGAATATTGTTACCTCACTGAAAACATACCTGGAGTTTAGTTTTGTTGCATTCATACATATTTGAGTAATCCTGGTTTATTAATCTGTCTACATCTCCAAACCTCAAAATGCTCTGTTCCACCTTGTGATGTCCTGAAGCGGTAGTTTTAAAGTTAACGGCTATGCTTTACCTTTATTTACCTTACATATGTGACCTGATTCAGCCCAACAGAGCAGCGAGAAGCTTGAGATCCTCAGAACAGAACCTTTTAATTGTCCCTCGCACACACTTTAAGACCCGAGGAGACAGATCCTTTCAAGCAGTTGCTCCCAGATTGTGGAACAGGCTTTCCCCTCACTTGCGCTCACTAAACTGCGCTAATATATTTAAAAAAACAACTAAAAACATTCTTTTTTAGACAGGCGTTTCAGAGCCACTAGACTTAGGGTTGCTATGACAGACTGTATTTTGTTATCATGTCCTTATTGCTTTGTATTTTATTTATTTTATTTTATGCTGTTGTCTTTTACTGTAAAGCACTTTGTGACCCATGTCTGAGAAAAGCGCTATAGAATTAAAGCTTACTTACTTACTTACTTACTTTATTTCAGTAGAGATTGGCATGGCTGAAATTATCCAAATGATTCTAGTGAAGGTGTATGGAGTTTAAAAACACAGTGGCACACTTCCTGTATTACCACATGACATCACAAAGTGTTTTTTATTTCAGAGAAGAACTCAGCCTAAATACGCAGGATTTGTTTGTTAAATGTGTGAATGTGACAAAACACAACTCCAGGTATGTTTGTGATGAGGAAACAACATTATAACATCTGAAAATAGCCTAATATGCGCTCTTTAAGTAAAAGTACAGATGCCGGAGCAAAAAAATGCTCAAGTAAATGTAAAAGTATCACGTGACAAAATCGACTTAAGTAAAAGTATTAAAAAGCCTATTTAAAAATGTACTTAAAGATTAAAAAGTAAAAGTATTTCGCACAGATTTTGAGATCTAATAAAACTTCAAAGTGCAGGTACCTTTTTTTTTTTAAATGAAATACAATACTTTACTACTTTTACTTTGTTACATTCCACCACTGAAAAGAACATATTAATTAGGTCTGAAACATGAATCGCAATTTAATCGAAAACACAATTTTGATGCAATTAGCAAATCACAAAGGCTATAATTTTTGAAGTACCATCATTTCCACAAACGCCAAAGTATCCAGTGTATTCTGCATAAAAACTGCTAACCCTGAAGTTTAGATTTGTACAAACATGTTCTGAAATGTGATTCTTGCATTCGTTTGTCATTTCTTTTTGTCTATTTTTCTAGATTGGCTTAAACTTTGAACAGATTCTTATTAAATCAGAAATCACAAATCGAATTGCAATGCTTGTGGGAAAAAAAAAAAAAAAAAAAAAAAAAAAAGAAGCTCATATGTTCTTCTAAAATCATTAATATTCATCATGATTTTATCTTTTTTTCAAATGTGGTTACAGTACTGTTAGCATAATAAAAGAGGTCCTCTGCATTTGCTCCATCTTTCAACCTGTCAGGAGCAGCAGGCAGCCAAATTGGGCTAGTTTCCCATCTCCAGATTCTGAGCCAAGATCTCAGTTAAGAGTAGCTAGAGGATATGTTGCATTCACATTGTAGAATTTGATTAGGTGATTATTTCAGATGGAGGGCAGGGGGCTATGTAACCTTATATGGGAGTTTCACTGTTTTTTTAAAGGCGAACTGCATAACTTTTCACCTAGAGGGTCTGCCACCTGTTTGTCTCTAAAGATAGTACTGCTTTGCCCAGAATTCTCCACAGTACGGCATTAAAACATAACATCTCCATGGGGACAAGTTATAATTGTTCAGATCTGTGGAAAGCGAGCCCATGCACAGTGAAGATGCATGTTTGCATGTTTAATACCTTACCGTTAAACATTGCAGGCAAAGCAAAAATATCTCCATGGAGACAAGCAAGCGGTGGGCCCTCCTCCAAAAAGTTACACAGTGCATCTTTTAACAAAATGTTGGACCCTATCATTTGTTTGGGGTTAGGTTCCTCCATAAGACTTGCTGTATTAAATGGTTGATTAATGGAACCACTTAATAAAGCTATGAAACCCTTTATTATTAGTCTGTCTACATCTCCAAAGCTCAAAATGCTCTGTTCCACCTTGTGATGTCATACAGTGGTAGTTTTCAAGTTAACAGCTCCTTTTACCTTTAGTTCAGTAGAGAGTGACAGTTCCAGGACTGAAATGATCCAAATAATTCTGGTGAAGGTGTATGGAGTTTAAAAACACAGCGGAGCACTTCCTGTATTACCACCAGTTTGAGAGAAGAACTCAAAATATGCAGAGTTTGTGTGTTAGACATGCTTGAATGGAACAACACACAACTCCAGGTATGTTTGTGGTGAGGAAACATTATAACAGATCAGAAAATGTAATGTTGTGAGGTGGACACAACTTATAACTTTTTTTTTTAATGAATTTTACAATAAAGTTAAAACAAAATACTGTAGTTTATATTCTGAAATTGAATCATTTTCATACAGTTTTTTCAGTGTACTGTCCAGAGCTTGTTTTGCAGGTTGCCAGACACAGCATGCGATTATCAGCCTGTGAGAATGGCAGTGAGGCGGGCTCATTTAACCAGCGTGTCAAACTCTCTGCAGTCCTCCAGCAGGCAGGGGGCGGTACAATAAAGCCACTGTCACATACTCTGACACATGTAATATTTCAGCCCCACATTCACACCAGTACACAGGCGTTTTCTTACTCTGTTACATCTAGTTTAGTTGTCAGGGCGCTTCTAATGTGGAGGAAGTTATGAGCAGAAAGGGAGACCAAATTACAGTGAATTGGATACCACGATTTTGAATTTTTTTTTTTGTCAAGGAGGGTCGAAAGACAGAGGGTGTTCTGGGACAGTTATGCATTTCCTTGTCTCCTTGTTGCCACTGCTGTTACAGAAATGAATTGAATTGAATGACAGAACCTCTGCATCCGCTTCTCTCACTAATATTGTGTCCATATTTTATCTCCTCTACTGTTGCTGCGTCTTTGCATAGTGTATGAATGGTGGTGGATATACAGAAATTGCTGTCCACCAGTGACTATGGAGTGAATGAAAAATGGATTGTGAAGAAACTTTGTGTGTTGTTCTAATAAGACAAATAATAAAAAGCTAAATATCTTATTTCCCTGTCATGTTTGGGAGTTAGCACTTCTTCCTTGGTCAGAGGTGTCAGCTGACTGCTGTGACATGTCTCTGATCAGTTGTTGTTCAGACGTGCTCAGTTTGATGGATCTGGCAAATCTATCAGACTGACCACACCTCCCGACGTGTGGTGGTCTCTGGAGAAGTGAGTCCCAGGTGTGAGCCAAGGTAAACACCCCCTCGTCTCTTTTGATGGTCCGTGTGCCCTTCAGTAGCCTCTCGTATCCATCTTTTGTTTTGTGCTCCTTTGTTCCTACTACTGTATTTTAGCCCTGTCCCAGTCCATGACATGGTTTTCCCTTTTACACTGACATTGTGGACTTGTTTTCCTGTGTAATCTTTTCTTACTTAGATTTTGTTAGTCGTGCTGTAGTTTCCTTCTCACACTCTTTTTTGTGTTCCTTTTTTCTTGTGTTGAATGTTCTTCTAGTCTCCCCAGTGTTTTATTGCATGTTTAACATGAAATCTCGTAGATGACATTGCACTTTTTCTGTGGTTGAATTCTGTGTTTGGGATGAACCAGGAGTTGTGAGTTTGGTGTGTGGTTTTATTATTGCACTGATGTTGTGTTTTCCTGGTGCTCTTTGTATTTGTTCTGTGATGAAGGTGGAAGTGCCTCCCAAACATGTCAGGTAAATAAGATACTTAGCTTTCTACAGTTTGTCTTGTTAGAATAAAACACAAAGTTTCGATATATAAAAAAAGACAACATGAATTTTCTAAATACATAGTAGCTAGTAAAAAGAGCTATAGTCTGCTAAGTAACTACAGTTCTCTCCTTGGAGACAAGCAGTAATACAATAAAAACCCCTGTAATTGAATAAACCAAAACTAGACAAGAGCTAGACAGATGATGGACCCGCCACCAGATAAGTTAGTGGGTATCGTTGTATTATTTGGATAGTGTATTTTGTATATGTGTTTAATCAACATAATTTGAAAGACTCATTGTCATTCACAAAAGTGTAATATAAATTAACTAATGCCGTGCCCTTTTAATACCCCCTCTGTACCATCACCTAAAAGCTTCACGCCGCCTTATAATCTTCTAAATCCTAATTATTGTGGGTGAGAAGAAGTCATTTCCACAGCTCGTGATTGTACAGAGGAGATGTGAGCCAGACCTGCAGCTCCGGCTCTTATTGGTTTTCAAAGTCCCATAATTAAACAGAGTGACAGCAGCTCATCGTTCACACAAAAGGTGAGGAAAACACAAGGACATAGGAACAATCTTTAAATAATAAAAATCACCTCTCTCACTCACATTACTGTCATATTTCTCTAATGGAATCGATTCACATCTCTGGAGTTAATAACCTTTAGAGGGCACAGGATCCTTGACAACATCTGCTCCCGTTTTTCACTATAGTTGATAAGTTGATAATTATTCTATTTTTTAAAAGACTTGTCTGACTTTTATGTGGAAATTGAGGTAAGATGTCTTTTCATTTATTTTTAATGTTTGACTGTCAGAAAAGGACAAAGCCTATCCAAGTGGCTTTAGGTATATGGAATCATTGCTAAAACTGTATTAAATACTCTTTTCAACCTGTTCTACATAATCCTCGGGTTTTTATTTCGCACTTTTGTCCATAAAACAAAATATGAACATTAATAACAGACAAATCAGGCGTCTTCTTTCCTTGAGGCCCCTCCCGCTAGCGTTAGCAACAGGTTTGATTGATAGCGTTGTTAAGCTCCCGCTCCTTGCTAAATCCGTGATTGTACTGAACTCTCCAACTCACAACCATTACAACCTTGCTCTTGATTGGCTCTTTGGTTGCTATGATACTCAAGGTCAGAATTCCAAATATGAAACTCGCCTCCAAATTTGCCCCTATATCTACCAGCCTCGATGAGCTTCATTTGACTGGAGCTGAACGCTATGGGTGACATCACACTCCTTTAGTCCACTTCTTTAAGCAGGCTATGGTAACTACTCAGTGAATACTAATAGAATACTTGTTCAGGTTGTAGTAATTGTAAGGTTGTAATAATGTAGTTACTATAAACTGGTATACTGGTAGATTTAACAAAATGGGACTTCATGGTTTGTTCCTAGTTTGATCCTGTTTTAGTCCTGATGTAGACTTGGTTTGGTCCTGTTCAGATCCTGGTTTAAATCCCTGTATATAAATGTATATATTCATATTCTCAACAGGCATATGGAAATGTTACTAATATACAGTCATGTCTAAATAAAAAGCAATTACCAATGCTATCAGCTAATACAGAAAAGTTTGTGTGAAATGATCAAATATAAAAGTTTGTTAGCGTTCGTAGTTAAGTTAAAGTGTTTGTATCTTTTCAGTTATAACTTTGCGGATTGTTTTGTGGTTGGATATAGACAGTGCACGTCCTTCCTCTGCTGCCATTGTTGCTAATAGGCGAAATAATAAATTAGCCTCCACCAACAATTCTTTATTTTTTTCTACCTTTAATGTGGTTGATGTGTGTAATCCTTCTTCATTAACTTGGCTGTCATGCTCGGTGGTCTAATCATTAAAGGCTAATGGCTTTTACAGGCGGTTCTCAACTGGTGGATCTGCTCCCAAATATGGACACTGCATTGGGAGATTGTTCATATTATTGTAGTACTTATTACCTCAAAGAATTCACCCATTCTTAAACCATTACAAGCAAATATTGGTGGCGGGGCAGGTTAAGTGTATTGCTCAATGACATAACAACAGATACTGCCAACTTCTTTGTACCAAAACAAAACATAGAAAAATAACAATCATATCTTGGCTAAAGGTGCAACTTTTAACTGCAAACTTTTCTGCTTAAGGGTCTGACACCTGTTGCAGAGATATTATTGCTTTGCCTGAAATTTTCCACTGTAAACAATTCCCACGATAAACATTTGGAGTAGGGGATGCTACAAGGTTGATTTACAGATCAGATCTGCAAAGAGGCAACCCTGCTCACAGTAAGTAGTAATAATAAGAATGCTAATCTTTTCAAAGTATTTTTCAGTGATAGAAATACTTTTTAATTGAATAAATGCAAGATATATATACATTTTAAGTCATACTCTGACACACATTCAACACAAAGTAATCACATCTCCATGGAGACAAGCAGTTGGTGGACCATCCATGAAGAAAGTTACATAGTGCACCTTTAAATAGGCTTCTGCAATCTATGCATATAATTTTTTGATCAGTTGGTTGATTATTTGTTACAGATGGAAACTAATTATTGATTATTGTTAATGTCTTGGTATCATATACATTCTGTAAAATGGTAATCTAAAATTGAATTATGGTCTTGTGTTTTAGAAAACCATTTATTTTATTTTAATTCATTTATATTGATTTTTTTTTTTTTTTACTGTACGCAGGTGCTCATGTTCTTTTTACTGCACCTTCTCTACAACAAAATTATGAACATTAAGTATATATTTTTGAATCAATTTAGCCCATAATGTTGATTACTAAATTCCCAACCCAATTTAAATAAAAGATTCTGTAGCAGTGCTCTGTGACCTGTGCTTTGGCCCGTGCTTTATGTACACTCAGGATTTATTCCACATGTTACTGCTATGGACAACTGTGAAGCATTGCCCCACTAATACAGCCCCACCACTGTGAAATATGCACACACAAATCACTACCACACCAGAGACCGCCACCACCGCCAGCCTTAAGTGCACGCCATCGACTCGCCTCACATCAATACTCATACACGCTACATGCTAACGACGCATCTGTCACTAACTGTCAATACTTCTGTGTGCATGGATCCAGCTGCTATCAAAATGCAATGAAGACAAGAGCCGTGATCTGTCAGTGTGCGCTGTGCTTCTGATTAAGGATAATGTGAGCAGGGGTTTGACAGGAGCGTAAAGGGTAGAGGGGGGTCATAATGCATCATAATAAATATACAAGAAGGGAGGGGAGATAGGAGAGTGGGGGCTAAGGTATTACCCATACCTTAGCCCCCACTCCTCCTACTACTGCCACTCTGGTAAATGGTCACATTTTTATACAGTGCTTTCACACATTGCCAGCATTCACACACACCTTTAACACCAGGGTACGAGACACTGGGGTCGAGGGGGGTGTCTTGCTCAAGGAGACAACAATGGCATTAATTTTCACCAACCTTCGGATCAGAGAACAAACATTCTGAGCTGCTGCTGCCCCACTGTTAAATAAAAACTACTACTACTACTATTTACTTGGCCACTTCTACAACTTTTACTAACTACTACTACTTTGGCTAGTGCTGCTTCTACTACTAATAACGTATAGCTTATCACTTAAAAATGATTAACTCACAAACTCTGCATATTTAGGCGGAGTTTTTCTCTCAAACAGAAAACATTCTGTTGCATCTTGTGATGTCATGTGGTAATACAGGAACACTGTATCCACGCAGAATACACTGTGTTTTGAAAACCCAAACACCTTCACTAGAATCATTTGGATCATTTCAGTCCTGAAATTGCCAATTTCTACTGAACAAAATGTAAACGGTAGCTGTTAATTTAAAAACTACCACTTCATGACAACAAGGTGGAACAGAGCATTTTGAGCTTTGGAGATGTAAACGAGTCAGTAAAAAAATATTCCTATGTTAAGTATTTTCGAGCATCAGTTTTCTCTTTTATATTATGATAAAAAGTTTAGGCTGTATCTCCTTGCTCTAAGGGGAACACTGCAAAGGTGTAATTTGGCCTTATTTATATGCTGCGATGAACATATGTTATCAGTTTAAAGAGCACTCATTAGCTGCAACCACTCAAATCGCAATTTTGATTTGATTGCAATTTTTCTCTCATCCAAAATCCAGCAAGAAAGAGGTAGAGTTTCCTAAGCAGGTGTCTCCCTCACATTGCTCTGACCTGATTATACTGTGCACCTTTTTCATGTTTCCAGCCCGAGACAAGAACAAATGTGTTTGAATGTCCCACATGTCAGAATACTAAAGCTACAACCCGTCCAATTCATTTCAGGCCTGTTCTCCAGCTTGTTCCTGCCAGCCTGTGCTCCCAGTCTTTAAAATTGATAATATACAGTAGAGACAGGCTCATTTCTCTGCATGCCTTCCAGTGATGGGACTTTTGGCTCATTTTTGTGATCCGAATCTTCTGGATCTGTTCATTTCAAAGACCCATTCAAGAGACTCTTTTTATATTTACTCAAAAGACAATGGGAGAACTCATTTTATCTACAAAGCTAACCTGCTAGTCGCTGCGTTCCAAGTAGGAAGTGTTCATGGAGACACTACCGGCTCCATCGACTCTGGCTTAGCATTGTGAGCTTCATTTGACTGGAGCTGAACGCTGTGGGTGACGTCACGCTCCCTTAGCTCACTTCTTTACACAGTCTATGGAGAATAAGTATAAAAATCAAGTACAGTCTATGGCAAAAATGCATCAAAACTAAAAATGCATAAAAAGATTTGGTTCTTTTAAAAAATCTGAGATCCAGCTCCAACCGCTCACGTAGAGGAACTGTCGGTAATGCTTTCTATCGGATTGCACGACGACAGGACTTATTCTTCTAAACAAATTTAACGTACCGGGAAACCAATTTGAGTGAGCTTTCTTCCGAGGATGTTGATATAGTGATGGTGAATGGCTGAAATCTTGCCAATACAAACCAACAAAGAGACGGACACAGCGAAACGTAGCTTGCATTTTAGCATAATCTTATCACCACTATTCAATTCCCGGACTCTGAGCAGCGGATAGCGCAATGGCCTGGTGGAATTACATCAGAACACAGAACAATAACATTCTATTGTGAAGTACGAGTAAGCAAAAATCAATAAATAATGGCCAATGAGAATCCCTGCAACAAATTTCTGAATTATAGATGTGCCAGTATTAAACATGGATAGTAGTGATTTGCACATAGCAGTGAACGGTGAAGGAAGAATGGATTTTTTTGTGTGGTGTGTATTCATAATGGAACACAATAGAGGAACAGCAAACTCGAAAACATTTGGACTTGCGTTTAATATTATTTAAAGGTCCTATATTACACAGAATTGACTCTTGTGAGTTTTAAGTCATGTTATAATGCCAGTACTTTGTTTTGTTTCATTCACACATGCTTGAGTAACCCTTTATTATTCGTCTGTCTACATCTCCAAAGCTCAAAATGCTCTGTTGCACCTTGTGATGTCATGAAGCAGTAGTTTTCAAGTTAGTTTTACCTTTTGTTCAGTAGAGATTGGCAATTTCAGGGCTGAAATTATCCAGGTGATTCTAGTGAAGGTGTATGGAGTTTAAAACACAGGGGAGCGCTTCCTGTATCACAACATGACATCACAAGTTGGAACAGAGTGTTTTCCGTTTGAGAGAAGAACTCAGCCTAAATATGCAGAGTTTGTGTGAATGTGAATGAAACAAAACACAGCTCCAGGTCTGTGATTTAATAAGGAAACAACATTAAAAGATAGCTCAGAAAGTAGCTGAAGTATGGGCCCTCTAAAGTACCATTTAAATGCCACCGAAAAGTACGCCTCATCTTCTAATTGTAAGAAAACCTGCTTAGTTCCTGTTTTCCTTATCCCCACCTGACCTCTGTGCTCTTTGTGAGCGCTCCTCTAACTGCACCGTGAGCTTGTTTTTCCTGAACATGACAAAAGTGGAGCAAAGTGTAAATAATGCTGTGCGCAGGTGTCAGGGCACAAAATGGCTCTTTCTTCAGTATGTGATAAACAACCTGAAAAGTACAGGGCTGCACCATCTCAGGCCAGTTTGGGATTATTAAACTCTTCTCTTGGGGTTTGGTGTACTTTTGATTCATAAAGTATACTGTGTTTTTCAAGTTCATATAGACATATTTTTTCCATTTTTTTTCCTTTTATTTGATGACATGTTTGCAAAGATTTAGTAAATTGAGAGTATAGAGATATTTACTAGGAAATATACTATGATGAATTCATTTATGTCACTCAATACTACTTTGACTAATGCTAATACTTTTGATGACTACGACAACTTACAACAACTACTACTTGGACTAATACAACTACAACTACTATTACTTTGGGTACCACTACCACTTCTTGTTCTACTACAACTACTAATATTACTATTTTTGACTACTACGATGATTACTACTACTTTGACTATCACTATTTCCATTATTATTTTGGCTACTACTATTACTACTACTTGTGAATACTACAACAACAACTACTACTTTGACTATTACCACTATTATTTTGGCTTCTTCTACTACTACTGCTTTTAAATACTACAACAACAACTACTACTACTTTGACGATTACTATTACCACTATTATTTTTGGCTACTACTACTACTTTTGAATACTACAACATACTACACATGACTTGAAGGAATGTCTGTATGAAAAGTTATATAATCAGAAGAGAGTGGCTCAGTGGTTAGAGCAGTGGTCCCACAATCCGGAGCTCAAAAGATCTATTCCTGCTCTATCGTTGTGTCCTTAGGCAAGACACTTCACCCATATCACCTAGTATGAAAGTGGTGGGGGTGTGGCAACAATAGTAATTTAACACCACCGAGTATGGAGTTAATGAATAATACATTGTAAAGCACTATGTAGCCCTTCTATTAGAAAAACATTAACACACTTGAAGTCTAGTCAAACAAAAGTCCATAGCAAAATGCAGTGATAGTCCCAGAGCAAAGCTGTTTTAAATTCTCCTGAAGCTGCGGTCCATCTGTGCTGGAGGAGACGGACGCAGCACGCTTCATGAAATGTGTGTGAGACTTGGAGACCACAAGTCTCTGTGACCGTCACTGTATTTACTGTGAACGTGAGGGCTAAACCAGGACTAAACCAGGGCTAAACAAGGACTAAACCAGGCCTAAACCAGGACTAAACGAGGGCTAAACCAGGACTAAACCAGGGCTAAACCAGGACTAAACCAGGACTTAAACTATGACTAAAACAAGACAATATCCAGACTAAACCAGGATTATACCAAGATGATAAGACAAATCCAGGGCCAAACTAGGACTAAACCATTTCTAAACCAGGACTATACCAGAACTAAACCGGGAGTTAAACAAAGATTTAACCAGGACCCTGACTGTATTTACTGTGAATGTGAGTACTAAAACAGGACTAAACCAGGGATTAAACAGTACTAAACCAGGACTATACCTTAACTCAACGAGCTTGTTTTTCCTGAACATGACAAAAGTGGAGCAAAGTGTAAATAATGCTGTGCGCAGGTGTCAGGGCACAAAATGGCTCTTTCTTCAGTATGTGATAAACAACCTGAAAAGTACAGGGCTGCACCATCTCAGGCCAGTTTGGGATTATTAAACTCTTCTCTTGGGGTTTGGTGTACTTTTGATTCACAAAGTATACTGTGTTTTTCAAGTTCATATAGACATATTATTTTTTCTTTTATTTGATGACATGTTTGCAAAGATTTAGTAAATTGAGAGTATAGAGATATTTACTAGGGACTAAACCAAGACTCAAAATAAAAAAAAACTAGGACTAAACCACGTCTAAACCAGGACTATACCAGAACTAAACCAGGAGTCAAACAAAGATTTAACCAGGACCCTGACTGTATTTACTGTGAATGTGAGTACTAAAACAGGACTAAACCAGGGATAAAACAGTTCTAAACCAGGACTATACCTTAACTCAACCAGAATTTAAACCAAGACCAAACCAAGACTAAACCAGGAGTTAAACAAAGATTTAACCAGGATTAAACCAGGACTATTAACAGCTACAATTTAACTTTAGTTCTGTGGAGATGGGCAATGCCAGGTTTGAAATCACCCAAATAATCCTAGTGAAGGTGTATGGAGTTTAAAAACACAGTGAAGCACTTCCTGTATTACCCCATGACATCACAAGGTGGAACAGAGTTTTTTCCATTTGAGAAAAGAGCTCAGGTTAAATCAGCGGGGTTTGTGTGAAACAAAACACAACTCCAGGTCTGTTTGTGATGAGGAAACAACATTAGAACACAGACAATTGTTAATGAGGAACCAACCAGTATTAAACAACTAAAATGGGTATAGAGTGGACATACCATGCTGTACTGACCTCCGAGTTGAGTTGAGAAAGATCAGTCATTGACACATTTGCAATAAAAATACACGAAAATGCATTAAAATACGTTTTCAGTAACTAATGTCAACTACTTGAACTATGGAAACCTCTACTCCTACCACTGCTACATTCACTACGACCATTATAAATATACATATGCTGGACATCATGGTGGACCTCGTACTATTTGAAAATTGCTGTGTATGGTTGGATCTTGTGTGTGGATTTGAGATGCAATAATCAATGCTTGCTCAGTCTCCCAGCGTCTCCTCATACAGGTTCATTGGTTAAAATGTCAGAGCATCCGTCTCCAGGGACACCAGGCTTTTAACACAAGGGCACCTCTACAACATTTGTATTCCACATCCAGAGACACGAGACTAATCGAACACGTTAAGTAAGTTTGCCCTCCTCCAGGCTTGGGTAACCCTTTACTTTGCATACAAGAAAGTAGTCACTATACTTTTAAAGGTTTTATATTACGCAAAATTGACTCTTGTGAACTTTAAAGCTGCATTGTGTAACTTTTCTGGTGGAGGGTCTGGTCCGTCAAATGCTTTTCTGCCTGGAATGTTTCACAGTAAGGTATTAAAACTTTTTATCTTCACGAAGACCAAACCGGACCAAGTTACAGGTCAGATCTGTGGAGAGGCGACCCCGCTCACAGTCAGAATGTCTGTTTTTCTAGTTATTTTAGAGCAGTAAAACCACCTGTAATTGAATAAATGTAAAGTAAAGCTGTTTAATGTTGTACTGTGGAACATTCCAGGCAGAGCAGTGACATATCCATAGCAACAAGCAGGTGACAGGCCCTTACATAGTGCTAACTCGTAAAAACATACCTGGGGTTAGGCCTGTCACAGTAATTACTATATCGACTTATCGTTCAATACATAACGGATGAAACTATATATTTTAGGGCTTAGTAGTTATTGTGTGCAGTTTTTCTTGGCAATAATGGGGAGATTCTAGTGATTTTTGTACAACAATAATACAATTTATAAGATTTGAGCTGTACAGAGTTGAATAAGTCACTTCTATTGCCAATTATTTGCTGTAGCTCAGGCCTTTTAATGTTATTGTTTACTAAAAATATATATTTATTGGGATTATCCTACTTCAGCATCATTTTGTCAGTGCACCTTGTGATTTACCTTTTTTCAGTAGAGATTTGCAAGTCCAGGTCTGAAATCATCCAAATGATTCTACTGAAGGCATATGGCATTTAAAAACACAATGGAACACTTCCTGTATTACCACATGACATCACAAGGTGGGACAGTGTGTTTTTCTGTGCGAGAGAAGAACTGAAAACACAACTCCATGTACGTTTGTGATGAGGAAACAGCATTATAACATAGATCAGAAAATAGCGTAATATGGGCTCTTTAGAATCAGTAGGAGGGCATGTTACAGCTAATCATGTTTAAGCCAGATGCCCTCGTCGACACAACTCAATCCAATTATTCAATCTTGGTAGCAGCAGTTATACAGTTGACCTGCCGTAACTAGAGATCTCACTAGTTTGTACATTTAAAAGCAATCAGTTTGAATTGGGGCAAAGCTTATAACGGCATAAAGCAATTCTGGTTCCATTAGCTTGTCTAATCAGTGACGCCGGCGCTAATTGTCAGGGCTCAGGTCCATCAGGTCGTATGCTAATGAAACTAGCTGGGGATCTAATTGGTATCCCTCTCATTACACACCCGACATCATCTTTATTCAAGTGTTGGTTTAGGTGTAAACATTTTATATGTGGCAAAGCTCTTTATGAAGTGGGTAAATGTGTATAGTATAGTATGGATGTTTGTTAATACTTAAAGATGCATTGTGTAACTTTTCTGGTGAACTTCTCCATGGAGATGTTATTGCTTTGTCTGGAATGTTTCACTGTATGGTATTAAACCATTCTATTTTCATGGACGTCAAAGCAGACCAAGATACAGGTCAGATCTGTGGAGAGGCAACTCTACTCACAGTCAGAATGTCTGTTTTTCTGGGTATTTTTGAGCTATAAAACCACCTGTAACTGAATAAATGTAAAGTAGAGCTGTTTAATGTCATACTGTGGAACATACCTGGCAGAGCAATGACATCAGGAAAAGAGAAAAGTAAAAAATAAAATATCACAGGAGACTGAAAAACCCTACAGAATCAATGAGTGAAGCACTAAATCTTTGTTAATCTGAGGTGAGAGAAATGTCATTGTATTCAAAATTATACAGGTGACCAATGAGCTCCTTTCTTTCACATGCGTCACTGAAATAAACAAATCTGCATGATTGGTTCTGGTTCAGACCAGGGCTGTTGCCCCCGGAAGCACTTAGTGCCCTACACGCTGTGCATAATGTGCATGTGCAGAGCAAAGGCACTGCTGGAGATAGAGGCGACAGAGGGAGTGGTGACCAGACTCATATCCTTCTGAATATATATATATATATATATATATATATATGTGTGTATATATATATATAAAAAAAAAAAATGTGTGTTCCTCACCTTCCACGGTGGTTGGTCTCTCTCACCCTCATCCAGCTCGGGCCCTCTACCAGAGGCCTGGGAGCTTGAGAGTTCTGCGCAGTATCTTTGCTGTTCCTAGTACTGCACTTTTCTGGACTGAGATGTCTGATGTTTTTCCGGGTATCTGCTTGAGCCACTCCTCCAGTTTGGGGGTTACAGCCCCGAGTGCTCCGATCACCACGGGCACCACTGATGCCTTCACCTTCCAGGCCTTCTCCAGCTCTTCCTTGAGCCCCTGGTATTTCTCTAGTTTCTCGTGTTCCTTTTTCCTGATATTACCATCACTTGGTATTGCAATGTCCACCACCACGGCTTTGTTCTGTTGCTTATCCACCACCACTATGTCTGGTTGGTTCGCCATCACCATTCTGTCAGTCTGTATCTGGAAGTCCCACAGGACCTTGGCACGCTCATTCTCCACAACCTTTGGGGGAGTTCCCCACCTTGACCTTGGGGTCTCCAGCCCGTATATATATATATATATATATATATATATATATATATATATATATATATATATATATATATATATATATATATATATATATCCGAGGGTTGGTAGTACGAATCCCGCTCTCGACATAAACATCATTGGTTGAGTGGTCAGATCCACAGACCCACAGGTTGGCAGTGCAATTCCAGCTCCCACAATGCTGTATAAATCTAACCATTTTATCACTGATCAAATAAACCTAAGAGCAATCGTCTAACAGCCTGTATTGTTATGCATATAAGATCCTATATTTTATTTTATTTAAAAAAAAAAAAAAGTAGACTAGATTCCGCAGTGATTTAAATCTGCTATAAGGTCAAGTCTGGTTTGGCTCAAGTCCCAAAGCTCCAACAAGGCAAAACATGGGCAGCAGTATTGATTTGCAGCAGAGATTGTGTTAGCTATTTATTACTTGGTCTCACATTCCCCCATAGAATTTGAGCACTCAAACTCTGGGATTATGTTTTATTACTAAACAAGTAGAAGTCATAAAGCTGGAGGCATATCACACAGAGATGGATTATTGCTCTAAAGTTCATAACACATGGTTGCAAAGACGTTCATTAAAAATCTGACCTTCACAGTTCAGTAGGTCTATAGCTTGTAGTGTTCAAAGATTTTTTGTAACACCTTGTCCTATGACTTGAAGGTCCCATATAACACAAACTGGACTCTTGTGAGCTTTAAGCCATGTTATAATGTTCTTCAAAAACAGACCTGGAGTTGTGTTTTGTTTCATTCACACATGTTTGAGTAACACTTTATTATTTGTCTGTCTACATTTCCAAAGCTCAAAATGCTCTGTTCTCTTTTTAAATCGAGATTGCAATTCCAGAGCTGAAATGATCCAATGATGAGTGTTTTCTGTATGAGAGAAGAAGCCTAAATATGCAGGGTTTGTGTGTTACACATGTGTGAATGAAACAAAACACAACTCCAGGTATGTTTTTGATGAGGAAACAACATTATAACAGGTCCGAAAATAGCGTAATATGGGCTCTTGGTTGTTGGTTCAATTCTAGATCTGGATCTCCTGTGCTGTTTGGTATTTTCACTTCTATGTGCATGTGGTATGTAACCTATATATGAAAAATTTGAGTATACCTTGAATTTTAACTACAGTTTGGTCTATATAGATGGCAAGATCGTTGTGTTACTGAAGACTTTTGAGAGTTTTTTTCCCCACCTTTTTACCTTATCAATAGTCTTGATAAGTAATTTTGGGACCCCAGAAAATACATACAGATTGATACTTTGCAATGACATCATACCCGGGGTGTTCTACATGTATCTTTAATGTTGAAATGTTCAACAGTTACCATGGTGACACAATGCACACTGTCAAATAAGTTTTAAGATTGTCTGAAAACTCAAGAAAAAAAAAAAAAAACACAACATGGATTTAAACAGCACATTTTCCTGTTTAGGAGTTTGATTTTCAACAAAAGGAGAGAGTGACTAACTGAAAAACTGTTGGCTAATTCTCGCTAGCGTGTGACTGTAATTTTATGTGTGAGAGACTTGTTTAACAGCACAAATCAGTTCATATGCTGTAGCTAAATCAGTTCGTTCTGGTCAAATTGTGTTAAAATTGAGATCAGATTAAAGTCTAATAAAGCCTCAGACAGAGCAGAGCCTACAGTTAGCGTCACACCCATGAGAAAGTTGATGACATCAGTTGCAAAATCAATCAGAATAAGACAATCCGTTTCATATCTACGCAAATGTATAGTAACTGCATATATTAAATCACAAACAAGATTTGAGTATAATTCTAATTGGAAAATACTTTAAAACGCTTTTTTTTTTTCAATTTGCATCAAGTTTATCAAATTTTCGTCAAAGCAAAATTTGCCCACATAACTGCACTTAAGTCTGTCTATTGCATTTATAGTACTTACATTCAGGAGTCAATATAGACAGACGATGTTTCAAATCCAATTTTCAATTATGCCGAAATACAGTGGCATTTTCTTGTTGGCCGGGACCATTTAGAAAACAGACCTGATCAATGCCGTGGAGCAGAGTAAATGTCATGAGTGTATTTGAGTGTCATTGAGTTTCCGTTAACCCGGTTTGTTGAAGGTTAAACGATTCGCTGCGACAGAAATGACTGATCAAACTCTCCATAGTGGTCCCGGTAATCCTTTAATCCAAAATATATTATATTATCTTCTACGGAGATTCGTATTGGTTTCACACATATGCACTGTCACGCACTCAACTACTCTGTGCATTTGAATATTATTTTTAGAGTAGACTAGCATGACCTTAACTGTACTTATTGTTTACTATGGTGGATTGTAATAGTACTGTATTGTGACGTATAGGTTAAAGTACTATACAATATGCATTTTTTGTTTTACTTTTCTTATTTTTCTAAAATGTATTTATTACATTAACATATTAACCTGCATTTTATATTTTGTCATATTCTCTTTTTTTTTTTTCATTTTATTTGATTGCATTTTGTTGCTGAAGTAAAAATTTTAAAGTTTATTCACAAAAAATTACTAAGCATTTATGTTCCTAAAAGTATGTAAAATATATATTATTATTATTATTTTATTATTTTATTCAAGCAGCACTTAAAATACTCATGTTTGTATTCCTTTGCGTAACAGTTTTAAATTTGATTGGTTCTTTGTGCGAAGTAAAGTATGCCAGTCCCATTAAAAGTGGTGTACCTCAAGGCTCAGTCTTAGGCCCCTTTCTGTTTGATTCAGAAGCTTTCTCTGCTCATTGAAAACACAAATAAATAAAATATGAATTCACTCAGTATTGTAATATACTTATTTTTACAATGATCAAGAATGGTTTAATCTTGCAACAATGGGCCTTAGGTGGGTTATACTCTGGACTGTTATCAGTAAGTAATTAAGACTTACTATTACGCTGTGTTGAATCATTTTGGATAGAGCCTTGCAGCCCACATGAAAATTATTCTTTAAGGCCGCCGCACACTACAGGAGAATTTGCCCGATTTTGGCTGTGATTTGCTTCTCCCTGAGTTCAGGGAGGCGTGACCCGACTTTGTGTCCGTGACTTTGAAGCCACTGTGCTCCTCATGTGTGGTGTCAGTGTGACTCTGAGCTGCTCTGTCAGATCAGAACCACCAAACGTCAGCAATGCAACATTAACAGCCAATAAAACAGAGCGTCAGGGACAAATGGAGTGACGGACACAGAGGTGCAACATACAAACTCAGGAAATAGCGAAAATAATTATTACTCACCTACTCATAAAGTTGTAAATTAAAACTGCCAAATCTCATCCACATTATCCATAGAATTTGTCCTCATAATGACTCACAGGTTTGGGGTGAAGCTGCAGATTAGCGATAGTGGCTCTACTTCCTGTGTACTTTATCACAAGCCTTCTGTGCATTAAAAATCATGTATTTGAAGTATTGCACCACATTTCACACCTAATAATAATAACACATAATAATGATTTACATCTAAACTAGAAGGGCAATGCTCTGATCTTCTGAACACTTGAGAGTCTTAAAGTGATCATTTTACTGTAGACAGGAAACAGCAAATGCGAGTGCGTTCACAACTTTGTAGCCTGTGGTCCACAGCCATATCCCGCAGAAGTCTTTGTGATCCTGAGATTTAAAATCTCATACAATCTGCTTCTGTCTGTGGTGTGCACTTTTTGTTGCACGTTTAAAAATTTATTTAAATTTTAAAATTTAAAAAAGACCGAAAAATCCTGTAGGGCCTAAAGTAGAACTGTTATTTTTTTTCTGTTTAAGGTTCATACAGCTAATTAAAAGGTTGAAAATAATTAGACATTGTCACATTAACAGCCTATAATTATTTCTTTTAAGTTTTCTCTTTCTTTGTATTTTTTGGCTGAATATTTTAAAAGTTCCCTTAGTAAATAGTACTCTTTGAATTCAGGGTTCAGGGTTAAGTGGGTGTTTCTGTAGCTCCTGGAGGTAATATAATTAGTCAGTTCCACACTTTAAAGTCTTTATTCAGTGGGAGGTCAATTGTGTTACAACTTGGAAAACAGCCCTGATTTGATATAATTTGTAGGTGAATTAATATAGACTTGTACTTGATATCAGACAAGTACGCAGATACCCACTTGAAAAGTTACGCAGTGCAGTTTTAAAGGTGCTATATTACAAAACGTTGACTCTTGTGAGCTTTAAACCATGTTATAATGTTGATACCTCCCTAAAAATATACCTGGAGTGTGTTTTGTTTGATTCACACATGTTTGAGTACTCTTTAGTTATTAGTCTGCCTTCATCTCCGAAGCTCAAAATGCTCTGTTCCACCTGTTATGCAGTTTTGCTTTCAGGATAACAGCTACCTTTTACCTTAGTTCAGTAGAGATTGGCAATTCAAATCACAGTGGAGCACTTCAGCCTAAATATGCAGGATTTATGTTATAAAAATTAGTGACATAGGAAATAGCATAATATGTGCCCTTTGAAATGGTACAGTATCAACAGAGTCCAGTCGCTCTCTCACACCATTGCACTTTTGAGGCTTCCTTTTCAGTACTCAGGACACGTAACTGAGCAACACAAAACCAGCCGTCCCCCACAGAGCATCTTATTCCCCCGGCCACAGTAATATCCACTGCCCTGTGTTTCTGATCACAAGCAGCAGGAGGCGCTGTGGGGGCCGGTCAATAGGAGGAGGTCCCAGGTGTGCTTTCTCTGCCGAGACCTGTGCGCACGCCGCTGCCAGGGTCACAGGTCACGTCTCACAATCACCCGCGGCACGTTGTCTTTGAGCGATAACTCTGAAATGTGTGATTTTGAGCGCTTCTACAGCGGAGGGGAGGATGTGCCTGTGGTTTAGCTGGATATGACTGTTCCCTCCGATGTGGTTTTTGGATTTGTTCGAGTCGATAAGTGTTATACTGTGTAAAGACTGAAGTGTGGAAGGAAAAAATACAGCAATCAGAACTATTTTGTCATTCTTTTTTCAATATATTTCCTACCTTCTTCTTTTCATGTTTAGTTAAATTAAAGAACCCATACTATATTATTTTCTGATTTATGTTATAATGTTGTTTCCTTATCACATAACATAGCAAAACATACCCTTGTGTTGAGTTGTGTTTTGTTTCATTCACACGTTTAAAACACAAACCTTGCATACTTCTTTCAAACAGAAAACACTATGTTCCACCTCACGATGTCATGTCATAATACAGGTTGTGCTCCACTGTGGTTTTAAACTCCATAAACCTTCAATAGAATCATCTGGATAATCTCTGCCCTGGAATTGGCAATCTCTACTGCAGCTGTTAACTTAAAAAATGCCACTTCATGACATCACACAGTGGAACAGAGCATTTTGAGATTTGGAGATGTAGACAGATTAATAATAACGGGTTACTTAAACATGTGTGAATGAAACAAAACACAACTCCAGGTCTGTTTTTGAGGAGGTAACAGCTTTATAACATGGCTTAAAGCTCACAAGAGTCAGTTGTGGGTAATATAGGACCATAACTGCCCTTTTGGGATTAATAAAGATGTTGATTGATTGACTGACTGACTATACCTTTAAAACCTTAGTGTATATAGCTGTGAAAGCTTACATCAACCAACCAATGTATACAACATGACCTCTGGCAATGAAAATTAGCAATCCATGCAGTTCCCCACATGCTATATGATTTGTGCAGTAAGTGGTACCTGTACAACTCTCCGATCCTATGGACATGTATTTCCTGTGATGTCAAGTGCTGCAATGACTCATTTCTCGCCTTTACTGTAGCCAGTGCCTCAAATGGCATGTTTAAAGGGCTGCGGCAGCAACAGCAGTGACGCTAACCCCACAGACAAGCACCAGGACAAAACCAGCAATTTAGATTTCATTACGATAGGGCCAGCAGGTACAGTACCATGAGTGAGGCACGGAGACGAGCGCTATAGGAGCTAAGATGGATCACCAATGAGGGGAGGAGACTATAGGCACAAGATGGTGGATGTAGATAGCCACTGACAAGACAGAAATAACCTGCGGAGGAGATACGGGTGCAGTGTGTGAGGAGGTCCACAGGGGGCAGCGTGTTTGAAGATGATCTGCAGATGATAAAATGCCCGGGGAGAAGAGGGGACACGGTGGATTTGTCCTTGTGTAGAGAAGGGTAAGTGTATGTAGCTGCGGTGAAGGATTCCGGTCAAAAACGTGGAACACAAGTGGAAAAGTGAGTTATAGATTAGTAACTGTGGGCAAGAATAGGTCAAATATGGCGTGTTAAAGTGCAAAATTTCTCTTGTATATTGTACAACTCTTGAGGCCAAAATAAGTCTGTCTGCATCTAATTATGAAGCGTTTTACTGTTCAACAATCAGGGAGTGTACAGTTAGCATGATAGTTGTTTTGTTAGCAAGTGAAAATGCTTGTAAACTCATCGCGGTGAATAATTAGGATGCTCTGAATGCAGAAGGTAAGTGAGGAGCAACTTTGGATCACTGAAACTTTCATATTGCAATAAATAAAACACATCAGCATATTCTCCTAGCATAATTACCCAAGTCATTTTTCAAGGTTTTTAGCAAAAATACTTGGTTTGTTTTTATTTAGTTGAAAAAGGAATGACATAAAAAACTCAATTTGATCAAAAAATGACTTTGTGCTTTTATGCTATAAGGCAGGCAATTGTTTCATGCTGATCAAAACTGCAGACAAACTAAAATATAAAAAAAAAAATACTCCAAAAATGAAAATAGGGAGATGTCGTTTTGTGAATTGTGCTATAAAAATAAAACTTACTGTACCCTACCTGTACTTGTGCCTGTGTCATATTACCCCTAAAATTCATTTATTTTCATTATTACATACTTTAATTTGACCCAGGAGCTTCATGTCTCACTATGCTAAAGTGGCCGTGCTGTGGGCAGTAGCAGTTGCAGTAATAGTCGTAGTTGCAATAGTATTTCAGTATTTCCCTTGGGCTTATTGTAAGAAGAGATATTGCATCAGAACCAATGATCCTTGTGACAGAATCCAGGACTAAGCCAAAACCTGGTCCCAGAGGGGCAGACACACGGGCTCCACACGAGTCTCTGTGTCTCTGCTGTGAACATATGACTGCATTTCTTATTTCTATTTTATCCATTGGCTTTTGGACATCTTGGATTCATGAGTGTTTTACTGTGCTTTAAGTTGAGTTCATTTTTAGTTCATCTGTTTTTCAGTTGATTTTCTAAGACGCTGAGTTTTCTGATATTGCATGAACTTAATAGATCTTGAATTAAAGGAAGACTTGCTTAAAGGGACACTATGTAACTTTTAGGTTAAGGGTCGGTCACCTGCTTGTTTCTATGGATATGTCATTGTCTGCTTGGAATGTTCCACAATATGACATTAAACAACTCTACCTTGCATTTATTCAATTACAGCTGGTTTTATAGCTCAAAAATACCTATAAAAACAGACATTCTGACTGTGAGCGGGGTCGCCTCTCCACAGATCTGACCTGTAACTTAGTCTGGTAACTTGACGAGGAGACAACATTATAACATAGGTTGGAAAATAGCGTAAAATGAGCCTTTTACCGTTAATATTGCCTATTGAGAATTGCTTTATTTTATTTAACTATTCAGCGCAATATAATACGTACAACTGAATTCATGAAAGACAGATCTAGATACGTTTTTATGATCCTGCTGAAAACCACAAACATTTTTCAGGAGCGACGTACCATAAGTTATAGTACCACTAGTAACTCAAACCAGCCATTACATATCGCTCTATAGTACTCCCCAACCACGAGTACATAAATTATAACACACTCCATTGCTTTCCATTTGATTCGGGGACACTTGGCTGACACTGGAGTATTTCTTTGATTTTCTGCAGGGTTTATAAATCAAAGCTGAGGATAAGGGTAATACCACATCATTTACTGGCGAAAAGTGGCGCTACCATGTTAATATTCCAAATGGGTTTTTAATAAGGCGCGTGCACGGACCGAGTCAAGTGTACATTGTAATCCTGTTATTATGGGTTCTTGGCTGTGATGTGCTGCCATCTTCTGATAATTACATGGAGTTAAGCTGCGCCGTCTATTCATGAAGGTTAACGTGTATTTCGCAGTATGGCGTGGTATTATTGCTATACGAGGTTGCGGAGAGGAGAGCGGGTGGTAGATGGTGATTGGTATTGTCTGTGCTGGAGTTGTGTCGTTAGGCAAGACATTGAACCCAACAATGAAAGCGCGTGTAAAGTAAAATGGTTTCTTGGCGCAAATTGCTTTAAAGGTGTGTTGTGTAACTTTCCTGGTGGAAGGTCCGTCAAATACTTTTGTCCACAGAGATGTTATTGCTTTGCCTGAAATGTTCCACAGTATGACATTTAAAAGCTCTACCTCACATTTACTCAGTTATAGGTGGTTTTATTGCTCAAAAATATGTTGAAAAAAACAGACTAGGACTGAGCGGGGTCGCCTCTCCACAGATCTGACCTTTAACTTCTGTCTGTTTTGGTCTCCATGAAGATAGAAAGGTTTAATGTGTAATACTGTGAAACAATCCAGACAAAGCAATAATAGAAAAGCCAGAAAAGTTCCACAATGCACCTTTAAGTGCCTAGAGGTATGCATTTAGGATTTGTCAAGATAATTCATTTCATGTTTGTAGTATAAAAACTTACTGTGACAAAGTTTTTAAAGGTCCTATATTATGCAAAATGGATTAATGGGAGCTGTAAGCCACGTTATAATAAAATGCTGTGTTTCACCTTGTGATGTCATGAAGCTGTAGTTTTCAAGTTAAGAGCTGCATTTGACCTTTCTATTTTAAAGTGCACTATGCAGTTTTTCTGGTGTGAGTCTGCGGGGTCACCTCTCCACAGCTCTGACCTGGAACTTGATCGGGTTGTACCAACTATTGGTCTCCATGGAGAAATGAAATGCCATAGTGTGGGACATGCCAGCAATAACATCGACAACAACAATAACAGATCATGAACCCTCCATCAGAAAAGTTACGCAGTGCACCTTTAAATGTGACTCACTTTTCCATAAACTTTGCACACGTTGGTCTTGCTGTAGTTCTTCCACGACTCTCTGCTCTCCATTCTTGGATACAGCTGCAGCAATCAGAGACGTGTCCGTAGTTTCTGTTGTAATCAGTCCTAAGTGAAGCGGAGGGGAGACAGCCTCTGCTCCTGTGATTCTGACGTTTGTGTTTAGTGCACATTTGAACCACTCTCTCTCTTTCGCTGTCTTTCTCTTTTTATGTGATTCGAAGGTTTGATGACTCTGATGACTCTCCTCTCTCTCTCTCCTTATATCTCTTCTTCTCTCTCCCTCATTTGTCTCTCCTTCTCTCTCTCCCTTTCTCTCTTTATATGATTCGAAGGTTTGATGACTCCTCTCTCTCTCCTTCTCTCTCCCTCCTTTGTCTCTCTTTCTCTCTCTCTGTCTCTCTTTCTTTATGTGATTCGAAGGTGTGATGTCTCTCCCCTCTCTCTCTCCTTCTCTCTCTCTTTTTCCATCTCTTTCTCTCTCTCTCTCCTTATATCTCTTTCTCTCACTCTCCTCTCTCTTTCTCCCTCTTTCTCTGATTCGAAAGTTTGATGACTCTCCTCTCTCTCTCCTTCTCTCTCTTTCTCTTTTTCTCTGATTCAAAGGTTTGATGACTCTCTCCTCTCTCTCTCTCTCTCTCTCTCTCTCTCCCTCTCTCTCTTTCTCCTACTGTCTCTCTCCTTCTCCCTCTCTCTATCTCTCTCTCTTTTTGTGATTTCCTCTCTCAACTCTCTTTCCTTCTCTCTCTTTCTTTTTCTCACTATGATTTGACTCTCTCCTTTCTCTCTTCACTCTCTCTCCTTCTCTCTCTTTTGTCTCGCTGTCCTTCTCTGCTTCTGTCTGTGGCTCTCTCTCTTTTCTCTCTCTCTTTCTCTCTCTCTCTCTCTCTCTCTCTCTCTCTCTCTCTCTCTCTCTCTCTCTCTCTCTCTTTCTGTGATTGCTAAAACTTGCCAGTTTTTTTGTTCCTGATGCTATTACTGCAGCCACTCCTGTAATTACCATCAAAGTCAGTGACGAGCTGCTGTTGTGCATATGGAGAGTGGAAATCACTATAGGACTATATGGAAAAACAAGGACGTAATGTAGGCCTGTATAGTTTACATAAAGTGGACTTATATCTCTTAAGGCTGAGTTAGCAGTTTGTTTATTCTACTTACAGTAACAGAAGACATTATTCAATTTACACGTGTTCTTATTGCTAACAAAAAGTACTTTGAGTCTTATTGTGAGTGGCCTCGCCTCTCCACAGATCTGACCTGGACTCCATGGAGACTGGAAGTTTAAAGGTCCTATATTATGAAAAATTGACTGTTGTGAGCTTTCAGCCATGTTAGAATGTTGTTTCCTCATCAAAACATACATGGAGTTGTGTTTAGTTTCATTCACACATGCTTACCTTACTATTAGTCCATCTACATCTCCAAAACACAAAGTGCTCCGATTCACCTTGTGATGTCATGAAGCAGTGGTTTCACGTTAATAGCTGGCTCTTAAATTGAGTTCAGCAGAGATTGGCAATTCCAGGGCTGAAATGATCCAAATCATTTAGTGGAAATGTATGGCCTTTAAAAACACAGAGGAGCACTGCCTGATTACTACATGACATCACACCTGGAACAGAGTGTTTTCTGTTTGAGAGAAGAACACAGCCTATATTTACAGGGTTTGTGTGTTAAACTTGTGTGAATGAAACGAAACACAACTCCAGGTCTGTTTGTGATGAGGAAACAATTATAACATAGATCAGAAAATAGCATAATATGAGCCCTTGAATGTCATATTGCGGAACATTCCAGATAAAACTCCACTTGTTATCTTATGTATTTTAGTCCTTTAGACAAACTTTGACCATTGTTGACACTACGGTTGCTGGATAAGAATGTCACATGTGCTGCATGTCCAACCAGGAAGAACAATGATAAACTTCATAAAAATTGCTTAAGTAGACAGAACTAGGTATGATTTTTAGTGCCTTTTTCGCACACTTGCCTCTTTTTGCCCCATTGTCATTATATAGGAGAGAGGTGTGAGAAGCTAACGCAGCTAAGATCCTATTCTTTACACCAGTGATGATAACTTTCCTCCATGACTGGCCTGCTCCCTGTCCCCAGAGCTCATCCTGTTTTATGCGATCTGTCAATTCACCCAAGAGCCCTTCACTCACTCCCCTACACCACATTTTACATTTACAGTGTTGTTTTATGTGTCCCCAGTGAGCTACAATCTGTGGGAAGAGGCATGTAAAGAAAGAGCATATGGAACATTATGGCTTGGTTACAACAGAGACTTGTGCCATAACAAACAACACTAGGGGAGTTAGTTTGCATCTGTGTATCTCCAACATATAAATTATAAACATATAAGTGATAACATTAACGTTCTAATCTGTCTAAAAAAAAAGCAATACAGTATTCTCTAGTCGACTTTTGAAGCTGCACTGTGTAACTTTGTGGTTGGGGGTCCGTCACCTGTTTCTATGGATATGTCATTGCTCTGTTTGAAATGTTCCACAGTGTGACATTAAACACCTCTGCTTTACATTTATTCAATTACAGGTGGTTTTACAGCTCAAAAATACCTTGAAAAACAAACATTCTCACTGTGAGCGGGGTCGCCTCTCCACAGATCTGACCTGTAACTTGGTCTGGTTTGGTCTCCATGAAGATAGAAAGGGGTCAGCTTGTTATTTTAGCAGGTGGGGCAGTGTGTATGCTGTATGTGTGTGCCCTCCTGTGGTAAATAGTAATAGTAAACAGTAGAGATCAGTATCAGATATCGGATCGGATATCAGTCCCGTGATATCGGTTCAGCTGATATCCTGGTTGGGACTTTAATTTGATGTAATAAGACTATTTACTGACTATTTACTGACTGATGTAGGCCTAAGATGTCTCATAATGTTTTAACCTTTATTCATTCAAAACTGTTCTTTTGTTACTTGAAAGATAAATAAGAATGACATACCACAACTGGATCCATTTTGTAATGAGTTACCCATGTTTTTTGGGGAATAAAAGGACATTTTCAGTCCCTACACAGGTATCGGTTCAGTTTATATACAAAAATTGGCACATACTTAAAGTCAAAGTATCGATATTGGTATTGGAGCTGAAAAGCTGAATCTCTAGTAAAAAGATACGTTTGTGACCAACACTTATGCTTATGTTTAGAAATGCACTGTGTAACTTTTCTGGTGGAGGGTCCATGGAGATGTTAATACTTTTTTTCTGGAATGTTCTACATTGATCTCCATTGAGACAAATAGAGGTTCTGCTCACAGTAACAAGGAATGAATACAAGATAGATCGGTTTAATGCCAAACTGTGGGACATTCGAGGCATGGCAATCTTATCTTCATGGAGACAAGCAGGTGGCGGACTCAGAAAGTTATAAAATGTTCCTTTAAATAATTGTCTCTGCGTCTACAATCTGCTCTTATTAGCCTAGACTCGCCACCTATGGGCACATAACCCTAAAAACTGATTAATTGAGAAGACATTAAAGTAGTCATGTATGTTCATTTTGTGATTTCAACTAGAATAACTTTGATTTGTACAATTTTCTCCACAATTTAGGAATGACACTTATAGTCCAGACTCTTGTCCTACTCCCACCTGTAGCTCTGCCTCTCTAATTCTAAACTTGCACAGATCTTTTAAGAGCTCGAGATCAGAGCATAGAATTAAAGATTTGGAGAATGAACCAGCTGACCTCGGACTAATAACTCCTCAGAAGTTTGACGGGGCCATCTGCTGTAGTGTGAAGAGTCCACGGAGCTCCTGTCTGTACGCTGCCCCACTTCTGAGCCTGTCTATGTGGGCCACTCCTCCCCAGGCAGCCCTCCCATAATGCACTGGGCTGGGTTTGGTAATATTCGCTCCACGGACACAGCCAAGATGGAAACTAATGAATCACGATACTTCAGATGACTTGACACTATAGAGCTAACCCACTTCTATGTTAGCAGCTGCTGTTTTTAGCCATATTTAAACTGCTTCACTCTAGTACTCTATGCAACTAGTGTTTTTGATTTGCCTGGAACGTACAGTATTCAATTGTCTATCTCCATGGAGACAGATGATGCACCTGGCTACCTGGCTAAGTTACAGGTCAGATCACAGTTTGAATGCGTGTTTTTCAGTGTATTTTAGTGATGTAAAATAGATGAGTTTAATGCCATACTCTGGAATATCCCAGGCAAAGCAATAACATCAAGCAGGTGGCGGACCCTGCAGGAGAAAAAGACTTAGCATATTTCATTTGACATGGCGATGTTATTGCTTTGTCTAGAATGTTCCACAGTATACATTAAACCTATCTATCACGACGGAGACAAGCAGGTTACAGCACTACGCTACATTACAAGTCAGATCTGTGGAGAGTCACCGCTATTCACAGAAGGAATTATTGTATTTTTGAGCAATAGAAACTCTCATAATGAATCAATTCTAGATGGATGTTTAAAGTCATACCATGGAACATTCCAGGCAAAGCAATCACATTGAGACAAGTGGGTAGCGGACACTCCACCAGAAAAGTTGCGCACTGGACCTTTAAACAAAGTCATAATCATAATTCATTTAATAGTTCTTTTTGGACATTCAGAGAAGCTTTTTATTGCATTCACTCTACACTTGGTAAGCTATAACCCATGCCTAATGACCAGAAGTCCTCAAAATGGCGACCATAACAGTGAAGTATGACTGAAATCCAAGAATATACAAATGAAAGAGAAGGTCAGTGGCTTCTAAAAGTATTGAATGAATAAAGCACATCCCCTATTATCTGTATAAAAATGGTTTGATCGAGAACAGATTCAAATATGAATAAGAGAATAACATGTACCCACATTTACAAATATTTCTAATTAGCGAGGAAGCGCCATTGTCAGAGAAAACACCCCCCAGCTGCCTGTTTAAATCAGAATGTGTCTGTATTTGATTTGTAAATGGTCCTTTCACTTTGTCCATATTAACAGTGTGTCTGATGCTCACACAGAAGAGCTTCTCTGTGCCACATAGAGCTGCTAAATGCTAGTACATGTTTAGAAATGAAAGTGGTTACTGGAAACAGGTCTAATTACTGTAATGTTCCAGATTACAGATTTTCTTCTTTTTCTACATATTTTCTTTCATATTTGATGTTTAAATCGCTCATATTATGCTATTTTCTGATCACTGTTTTAATGTTGTTGTTTCCTCATCACAAACATACCTAGAGTTGTGTTTTGTTTCATTCACACGTTTAATCCTGCATATTTAAACACTCTGTTCCACCTTCTGATGTCATGTGATAAAACAGGAAGTGCTCTGCTGTGTTTTTAAACTCATTTGGATCATTTCAGCCTTGGAATTTCCAATCTCTACTGAACAAAAGGTATAATGTAACTATGTAACTTGAAAACTACCACTATATGACATCATAAAGTGGAACAGAGCATTTTGAGCTTTGGAGATGCAGCTTTGGAGACAGACTAATAATAAAAGATTACTCAAACATGTGCGAATGAAACAAAACACAACAAAACACAACTCCAGGTATGTTTTTGATGAGGTAACAACATTCTAACATGATTAAAAGCTCACAAGTCAATTTTGTACGGCATAGGGCAATTAATAAATACTAAATTTCTGATCCAACACAGTACTAAAAAAATACAATTAAAACAGTCCGCTTCTTAGTCTTTTGTTGTTGTAAAGACGCTCCTCGCTCTGCACTCTTCACCCAAACACCAGAGGCCGCATCGATCGTGAATAACTCCCAGCGTCTCCTCGCCTTCATACATGCATAATTTGTTTTTAATTATATTTGGGGTGAATGCCGTTACTTTGCTCGCCGGGTTTGTTTGGATAGAAAAGGTCAAAAATAATGTAACTCCAGCCAAAGCATAGAAGTGCAAAATGACATGGTGCTGTTTTAAAACGCATTTGTTTGAAATATGCAGTCAGTTTTTCAAATGCGCTTGTGAGCTCCTTCTGAATAGTTTTACAAGCAGAGCCAGAGGAAATTACAGGTCTTGTTCCAAGCTTATGATTTTATTTGCAAATCGAAATTTTACCACAACAGAAAATGGCGTCCGACTGTTATGTGTGGGGAAAAAACTGATATAATCAAATTTAACCGAAGGTAAAGGTGAGCTATGCAACTTGGCTGGTGTGGGGTCTACTACCTGCTCATTTCAATGTTATTATTTGCCAGGAATGTTCCACAGTAATGCATTAAACCTATCAATTACAGTTTTTTATGTTTTTTCTTTGTTTTTATTGCTCTAATTTATCTTGAGAAACATGCATCCGCCAGTTACTTGTCTCAGTGGAGAGGTTATTGCCTCCAGTATTTCAAAGTATGGTATTAAACTTTTCAGTCGCCGTAGAAACAAGAGGAAAACACCACCAGGCCTATTTACAGGTAAGATCTCTGAAGAGATGACCCCACTTACAGTAAGAATACATGTTTTTCATGCTGGTATTGTTGAGCAATAAAAATAACCATAATTGAATAAATGCATCTTATTTAAGTTTAATACCATACTATGGAACTTTACAGGCAAAGCAGTAGCATCTCCATGGTAGCGGACCCCTAACCTGAAAAGTTAAATGAACTTTATTGATCCACAAGGGAAATTATTTAGACACAGTAGCTCACATATTCTAACAAGCAGTGCACTTTTAAAGTAAAGATCAGATTAAAGTCTAACTCAAACCACAGACAGACCAGAGCCTACAGTTAGCATCACACCCCTAAGGAATATTAGTGATGTCAGCTGCAATTTTTCATTTTTCCCCCTCTGTTTCCTTTATCTGCCTTTCAACCAGTACCTGAGGTTGACCTACAGGACACTTCTCCACTTCATTTGTGTGCTTGTGTGTTAGTCCAAACACATGTTGCTCACAGAACACATTTCAAATCAACATGTCGTCCGTCTCTGTCACAGTCCGCCCCCGCGTTTGTTTACCTTTACCTAACACGTAGCAGAGGTCACACGGCGCTAACAGATCTCCTCCTCTCAGTCTGATTAAAAACTACACGTGTGTCTTCTTCTGCTCTCACTGGGAATCACCTTCGTTAGTATTTGATTCAGACTGCGCCACACTCCCCCCGGTGGCATCAACAGGCGCAGCGGGCTAACTCCACAGATATAAATGAGTTTCATTGACTCCGGGATAAATGACGTGGCAAAGTCAACAGCAGGGGGCGCCGTAATGTGAGCCTCTCAGCAGCAGACAGACAGAATGAAAAGAGACTGCTGGTTCAAACACAAGGGGATGTTGAGTGAGGAGTCAAGTATTTAGCCCTGGTTGACTTTTGGCATGTATTCAGTCAAAACCACTGTGTGTCATGGTGATTTTTTATGGAAGACTGCAACATATCATCAACTTAAAGAACATATATGATGCAAATTTGACTTTGTTGAGCTTTCAATCATGTTATGTTGTTGTCCCCTCATCTAAAACATACCTGGAGTTGTATTTTTGCTTCATTCTTCCTTGTTTCATTAATCCAAAGTCCATTGCAAATGATAAATTCAAAATAAAATTAAAAAAAAAAGTTGACAAGGTGAATTTCTCCTTTGCCATTCTATTTTATATGCAGTAATCCAAAGTCGTCTTTTCTGAGCACTCAAAAATGCTCCATCCACATATGGACAGTTTTTTTGTATCATAGATAAAACTCCAGACTTCTCTTGTGCAGTTTTTAGGTGCATAAACCATCACCGGACTCATTCTGCAGAGAAACTGTGTCCACAATGAATGCATGGCTCTGTTAGTATTTGTTAGCACAGCGTTCACGTAGGATTTGTTTACTTTCCCATTTGTCACTCCTGTTGCTGACAGCAGAGGGAGCTCTAACCACTAAATGCCTGGTTGCTTACATTACGTTCTCATTCATTTCAAATTTTATAGCAATGCTTTGCTATGTGAGAGAGTACTGCCCTTTTAATATCACTCCAAGAGTACAACATTTCTGTTTGCACCTACCCCCTATCCCCGCCCACTAAAAATGTAGACTCTGCATTGTACATGTAGGCTTCAAAGATGGCCTTTTTTCAACTATAAAAAAGGTAACTGATACTGCTATCATTTTTCTACTACTACTGCTACTACTGCTACCTCTCCTACTACTACTACTACTACTACTACTACTACTACTACTACTTTGAACAGGAAGTCAATGGAGCTGTTTTAGACATTTTATATAAATTATGGCTTACAATGAACAAAATGTAAAATAATGATCTACATATGTTATAATTTGATAGTAAATACTCAAAAATTAAAACTTAACTTTTTTTTTTTTTTTTACAGAAATGTACTGTTTATTTACTGAAGCTTTTTCTGTTTTATCCCATTTTATTTTGGGTGTCTCTCCCCCCATGCCGTCCACCATCTGCAGCTGCTAAACCTCAGCCTGAGTTGGTAAATAAGCACACGCCTCTTGCCATTTGTGTGAAGGAGAGAAAGAGAGAGAGAGAGGGAGAACAAATCTGTCTGCCTTCGATCGCCGTGTATATTTGTGGTATTTTGGAGCCCGGATGAAGAGGCCCTCCTCCTCCTCTGCCGGTTAGCCCGTGTCCCATTTCCACCCAAGGAAATAAGGCTGGAAAAAAGCAATTTGAAGTGAGAGAGCAGAGGTTGAGTTTCAAGCACAATTTACACTAGACAGCATCCAAAGAAGACCTTATATGACCTACAGAAGTACCACAACACTCACTTCATACTGAAAACCAAACTGACTTAAGAGAGGCTGCCAGTCTGCACCATCTACCCCTCCAACCACCACAAATCTCCCGCTCACACACCAAATTCATACTAGGGAATATGGCTGAAGCGTCTTGCCTAAGGACACGACAGCATTTCTTGCTCTAGTGCCACTGCCGCTCCAAGTGCTGTGGTGCCTGATATTCCCAGCGGTCTCCCATCCAAGTGTTAACAAAGCCCAACCCTGCTTAGCTTCTGAGATCCGGCAGGTGGTTTGGATCTAAAATATAAGAATATGTACATCTACACAAAGTTAATTGCTAATGCTAATTTTGAGATGTTATCAACAAGTTAAAGCTTCTATATTACACAAAAATGCCTGTCCTGAGCTAAACCAACTGGACTTAGTTTTTGAAGCTGAAGAGGGGTGGAGGATGCTGTGTATGAAGGATCTTTGAGAGTCGTACGAAGGATGCCCTGGGTCTGTTTCTGTGACGTCACTAAAACATTGGCTTCCAAAACTAAGTCGAGTTGTTGATAATATCTAGATAAAGTCTTTGCTATTTTGTATTTTGTTCTTAAGTTAATCATGGCCTTTTTGACTACCATCAGTAATACGGGTTTAGTACCTTGCCCAAAAACACAGTGACAGTGTTTATCATGAGGATCCAACCACCAACCTTTCTTTGGTTAATATAAATAGAAGTCAAAAACGGCAATTTCATCCATTGGTTTTAGAGTGTTGAAAAAAGTGCATTGTTGCCATAGCAATTAACAATTCCAAACAAAATATCATATCTGTGAAAAGGTCAAAGGTCCTCAGCTGATGTCATCAACACTCCCTGGGGGTGTGATGCTGACTGAAGGCACTGCTCTGTCTGAAAATCTGTCGCTCAAGTTAGACTTAATATGATCTTTATTTTACATGAACGCTTGTACTGATCACAGGCTCCTAAAAATGTGTTGTTTAAATCCATTTTGTATTATCTCTTGAGTTTTCACACTGTATTAAAAGAGTTTTTGCTAATGTGTGCGTTGTGTCACCATGGTAACTGCTGAACAATCTGCCAGTAGAGATACACATAGAACACCCCCAGTTTGAAGTCACCGCAAAGAATCGATAAACAAGAAGTTGAAACTAATGCATACACGTTGACAATACTGAACCGGCAATCAGTTAGTAGACGGGCAAATTCTCAACACACTGCACCACTGAATGCACAAGATGGAACATTTCAGTCTAAAATTCCTGTGACGTGAAGTGTCCATTATGCAGCGTTCTTTGCTTTTCACCGCCACAATCGTCTCTCCGTCTCTTTTCAGACCAGCGTTCCAAAAATGATTGAATAATTTCGTGCGGTGTTGTGACAGAAGCCGCGGTCATTTTGTCCGTCCAGAGTGTGAATGGGAGCGCTAAACGGCTTCACAAAGAGGCCAGTTTGATCTCCGCATTCATAGCACTGACTTGACTGCGACTGCTACTGATACGCTAATACCCGACGAAAAAAGAAATCTTTTTTTTTCATGCGTCTTCAAGGCTTTATCTTTAAAACTGAGCCAAAATCACGCCAACAGACAGACGAAAATAAATAAGTACCATTCGCCATCTGATAGAGACGGGGTTTAATTGAGTTTCTTTGCCTATTGTTGATGTATCCTCTTACCAATTACTTTTGATGAAAACCGCTAATTAAAGGGATATGTCCGTGACCAGAATCAAACATGTGGAGTCAGATTATCTTTGAACCAATAATCTGATGTCTGGGCTGGATATAGAGATGGACGGCCATGTTGGAATAGCTTTGTACATGAAAGTGACTCCATTGTGGGGTACGACTGGAGATAATAATGTTGATCTGGAAATGAATCAATTGGATTTCAAAGTCTGTGGACATCTGGTGTATTTGATAAACGTTTGGCAAAATTTCTGTAGTTGTTATTCTCAAAATAGATGGATTTTAATGTAGTTTTGTCAATATGCGCATGTTATTATTAGAAAAACAAAGACTCTCTTCATATATTACAGAGCATGGTTAATTTTTATGTGACAGATTTTTATGATTCTCAAATTTGTATTTATTTTGGTGAGATTATAACTATTGTAAATATAAATTATAGTTTCAAACATAGAATTCTATACAAAATTTTCTGCACATTTTACACATAAAAACAAACAAACATTTTTTTTCTGACATTTTAAACAGGATTTCAACAAAATAAAGGTGTTTTCTTATATTTGTATTTGTCAGATAATAATTTTCGTGTGCATTAGAGGAGTTGTTCTAGGTAATCGTTCTTAAATATAATGATCTTTACTGTATATTAGTAAAATGAGTGGTCTAATCTGTCATAGGCACTTTAATCCAAACCAAGGTATATTTGTCTTTTTATTCATAATTTCATTTCCTGATTGGACACAAGTAAAATTGTTTTCATCAGCCGATTAACATGTGATCAATGAGTGACAGGTTTTGATGAGTCTCTAATTTCTACTTAATTTGGTACTATAATATATGTTGTAAATATAAATTATAGTTTTACACCAATGAAGAAGCAATTAATGAAGAGAACTGATGACGTCACACTCAAGAGAATTCTGTCAAAAATTTAGGCACAAAACACATTTTTCAGATATTTTCAGCATGATTTCAACAAAGTAAAGGTGTTTTCTTATATTTTTATTTGTCAAATAATAATGTCTGTGTACATTAGAGGAGTTCTGGCCTACTCTACGTCATGGTTGCTAGGTAACTGTAATGGAATTCCCTAACGTGATTCCCTAACGTGATGTCGGATGAATTTTGTGTAATGATGACATAAATGGATTCCTACTCAACACTTAACGTCATTTTCAACTTTTGATTTCAACTTTCCCTCACGAACTACCACTGGTGTAAAACTGTGAGAAATATTTACCACTCCCCACCAAATGGAATAATAATTAGAAAATTAAAAATTAAAAATAAATAAATAAACTTTCATGTCTGCTGGGCCACTGTCTGTGAATTGTAGACAGGTTTATACAAGAAATGTACCAGATGTCCCTATTTTTGACCAATTTGATCTAAACCAGGTCTAAACCAGGACTAAACTAAGACTTAACCAGGACTATATCAGGTCGAAACTAGAAGTAAACTGAGACTAAACTGGGACTACATCAGGTCTAAACCAGAGCTAAACTAAGACTAAACCAGGACTACATCAGGTCTAAACTAGGACTAAACTGAGACTAATCCAGGACTACATCAGGTCTAAACTAGGACTAAACTGAGACTAAACCAGGACTATATCAGGTCTAAACCAGGACTAAACTAACACTAAACCAGAACTAAAGTGAGACTAAACCAGGACTACATCAGGTCTAAACCAGGACTAAACTAAGACTAAACTGAGACTAAACCAGGATTACATCTGCCCTAAACCAGGACTACATCAGGTCTAAACCAGGACTAAACTAAGACTAAACTAGGACTAAACTGAGACTACACCAGGACTACATGAGGACTTAACCAGGACTGAAACAGGACTGTCACAAGTTTTGACTAATCTGATCCCTACCAACAGTAAAGAGGAGCATACATTGTAATTTTTTAACCAAAATACAGAAAACCATGTTTGCAAATGAACATAAAGAAAAAAAAACCCGCAATGACAGAAGTCCTTAAGATTATGACTGACACGAGAATGCATAATGTTACACGCTCTTTTCACAATTTTACTTGAAAATGTAGTCACCCTATGCAACTACATTATATTTTTCAAACTGTAATGAGATTTGTAACCACATATATGTCACTGGCTAGAATCTCTAAAGCCTGTGAGCCTTTAGTTTCATCAAACGTCGACACTGCTATGCTAAACCCAGAGTCCTCACTTTGCATGTACAGGTGCAGGGACCACACGCTGAGATTTGGTCATGAAAATTTTATAGACAGTGTGCGGTGGTCTGTGGGGTTATAAATACTTAAAGAGTAGAATACACACAGAAAACACCTCCCCGGGGCTGCATGCACAGACTGCCTGTCGCACCTGTCTCCTCTGTCCTGTCTCCTTCTAGTGTCCTTACTCGTGTTTCCTATCTCCTATTCCTCTCTCCTCTCCTCTTTGGTCAGCTCTTTCCTATACCCCCCACTTCAGACCTCACTACAAAAACAAATACTTCAAATAAATATGTTGTAATGATTCTGAGTAGTTTTGACTATTGATTTATGTAGTTTGTATGCTTTTTTACTGTTTCAACATTTTTTTCCAAGTTTTGTTGGCTTTTAAAGTGCAATTTTATGACAACATCAAAGTTGCACTATGTAACTTTTTGGTTGGGGGTCCGTCGCCTGCTTGTTTCTATGGATATGTCATTGTTCTGCCTGGAAACAGACACCTCTATCTTACACTTATTCAATTACAGGTGGTTTTATAGCTCAAAAATACCTAGAAAAACAGACATTCTGACTGTGAGCGGGGTCGCCTCTCCACAGATCTGACCTGTACCTTGGTCTGGTTTGGTCTCCATGAAGAGAGAAAAGTTTAATAAAATACTGTGGAACATTCCAGACAAAGCAATAACATATCCATGGAGAGAAGCATTTGACGGATCCTCTGCTAGAAAAGTTACTCAATGCACCTTTAAAGCAACCATTAGAAATATCCAAATTCTAGAAAAATAAATGAGTCAAAACACAATCATATTTTGAATTCCAGTAATTTTACCTCCTAATTTTTGTCTTTCTCTTTCTTATATTGTTTTACTTCTCTCCAATCCCAGTGTCTAGGCTATTTATTTTTCAAAAAATGATAGATGGAAGAATCATTTTGGAGTTGAGTAACTAACTGCTATGACTCACTGTACTGTACTGTGTTCCAGTTTGGTTCATTTTGTTTATTGGAGTATCATGCAGTATTCTGATACATATAGTACTGCAGTACGATTGTGCTCTAAAAGGAAGGAGTGCAAACTTATGAATTCTTACCCACCTTCCCCTCTCTCTTTCTTTCTGCTTTTTATTGCAGCTCATCTTTTTAACAATTCAGAATATTTTGGTCTGATTGCTCCTCGTCTCATTTCCTCTCTCTCCTCTCTTCTGTCTCCTCTCTCCTTGTCTCCTCCAGTCTCTCCTTTCTCTCTCGTCTCTTTCTTCTTCTCTTCTTCTCCTCTCTCCTCTGTTCTGTCTCCTCTCCTCTCTCCTTTCTCCTTTTCTCCTCTCTCCTTTCTTCTTGTCTCCTCACCTCCTCTCTTCGCTCCTTTCTTCTTGTCTTCTCTACTCTTTCTCACTCCCCCTTTCACCCCTCTATCTCCTCTTGTCTTCTCACCTCCTCTCTTCTCTCCTTTCTTCTTGTCTCCTCAGCTCTCTCCTTTCGTCGTCTCTCCTTTCTTCTGTCTCCTCTCTCCTTGTATCCTCTCTTCTATCTCCTCTCTCCTTGTCTCCTCTCCTCCTGTCTTCTCTACTGTATCCTTCTCTCCTCTCTCCTTTCTTCTTGTCTCCTCTCCTCTTTCTCTCTCGTCCTTGTCACCCCTCTCTCCCCTCTCCTTCTCTTCTTTCTTCTTGTCTCCTCAGCTCTCTCTTTTCACTCGCCTCTCCTCTCTTCTTTCCTTTCTCTTTTCCTCTCTCCTTGTCTCCTCTCTTCTGTCTCTTCTCCCCTTGTCCCCTCTCTCCTCTCTTCTAACTCCTCTCTCCTTGTCTCCTCTCTTCTGTCTCTTCTCTCCTCTCTTCTGTCTCTTCTCTCCTTGTCTCCTCTCTTCTATCTCTTCTCTCCTTGTCTCCTCTCCTCCTCTCTTCTCTACTCCATCCTTCTCTCCTCTCTCCTTTCTCCTTGTCTGCTCTCTTCGTTCTCTCTCCTCCTTGTCCTCGCCTTCTCTCCTCTCTTCAGTCTCCTCTCATTCTCTCTTTCCATTGTTCTCTTTCCTCTCTCTTTTCTTTTCCTCTCCTCTCCCTCTCTTCCTCCCTCTCTCCTCTCTAATTTAGTCAGTGAGTCCACCTCTGACTCATATTTTCTCACACCTGGTACTGCAGCTGTCTGTTTGAGGAGCTTTTCTAACTGCACATTTACACTGTACGTTCCCAGGATTCTTAGCATCTCCGTGAAGTGCAAGGACCCAAAGGCAACAGACACCGGCTGGAGATGGATCACGCAGGACTGGGCCTTATATCAGGTCCAGTATCGGTATCAGCCAATATCGATATCTCATATTGTCAGGGCATCAGATTTGTCAGAGTGTTAAATGTAGGGGTGTGCAAAAATATCAAAAGATCAATATATATCGTATCGCTTAATGTGATGATACAGTATCGATATCGGGGGCTGCTGTATCGATATATCGGCAAGAGTATTTTTTGTGCAATTATTTTGTAGCAGTATCACAGCCATGATTTAGCCAAGAGTTTTTATTGAATTATATCGAATCAATTTGAAATATATTGTATCGAATCAAAAGGGCACTGTATCGAGATATGTATCGTATCCTGGCCTATGTATCGAGATATGTATCGTATCGGCACATCTTAATGATACCCAGCCCTGGTTAAATGGCTATATGTTTATGCCCGCATGTAAGAAATGGTTTTATATCCCAGATGAATACATTTTGTTATTATTTTTACAAAAGTGAAAAGTTAATTTGTGATCTTTACTTCATCTTAAAGAGGGGGTGTCTTCTATGCGTATTTGAGTATTTTCGAGTCCTCCTTACGGTTAGCTGTAAGATTCTATCCAACGCTCCACCCAAAAGCCTACGCCATCCTTCCACTCCGCAATTCTTCGTAAACATACAAAAATACGACACAAAACTGTACACAACAACTCAACAAATCTGACACAATGTGCAATAATTTAAGCGCTCTGAAGGGGAGTGACTTAACACGGGGAGCAAAGGGAGGAAGAATCAGAGCATCAAAAACGAAAGTGAAACTTCTGAAACATGTTAATACATACAGGTATGTCTATGATGAAAAAAGACGGAAAGAGGGGGAGGACCACAAAATATTCTCCTGATGTTTTAACACACGCACTCACACACGCACGCACACACACACACGCTGGTGGGTACAGGTGTGAGGTGTACGTCAAACTAAATGATGAGTACAAGGTCAGGCAACAGCAGGAGTCGTAAAAGTGCTTTGTGACTCTTTAACTTTAGCAACAACAAATGCTCTGACTCCTTAAACATTCTTTAACATCAGTTTAGGAAAGAACACATATTACATCCTCATTTTCCTTCACCTACATGAAGTTTGTTTGTCCTTCAGTTAACATAAAAAACATGCCCTAAGACTCAAGGCAGACATTAGCAAACACTGTCAAAAACAATCTGTCTGAAAACTCAAGACTACTAATTTTCAGGAAACTGTGATAAAAAAAAGGGGAGAGTGACTAAGTGAAAAACAGTTGATTAATCCTAACAAGTACCTACCCGTATCCAACTAGGAAGTGAGCATGGGGGCACTTCTAGCTCCATCAACTCTGGCTCCAACTGACGTTCTCTTGAAAAAACGTCGCTCTTCTCTATGTTACTGCTGCTCTAACGCTCTACATGATCCTGGTGTTTTTATTTCTGTAAATCAAGATATGAACATTAATAACAGACAGATCAGGCTCCTTCTTTCCCCGAGGTCGCTCCTACTAGCGCTAACAGCAGGTTTGATTGACAGCGTTGCTAAGGCGGAATCCCTAAATTCTCGGCATTTCGTCCAGGAGCAGGGCTTAGAGGTCCATGTCAATCAAAGCCGTATTTTCCATGGAGAGTGAGTTCATTTCACAATCCTCAGATGTAATTACAGCTAATATTAAAATCCAGCAACACTGACATTTTCTTTTTGTGATCCATGAAATACAACAGACTAACTAATACCTTTATTTCATTTTCTTTTGTCGAAAAATTACAGCTCAGTTTTGCCCCAACCAAAAACCCTAAAAGTATCTGTTCCTAAACCTAACCCTGATCCTAACCTTAACCTGATGTGAACAAAATATAAATGGAAGTTGCCATTTTCATGTTTGTGTGCTTTTCTTTGTGATTTTTGTAAAATTCAGAAGCAAGTCAAGTCTCTCAAGAACAAATTCAATGTTTATTTTAAAGGTGCACTGTGTAACTTTTTGGTTGGGGGTCCGTCACCTGCTTGTTTCTATGACATTACATAGAAACTTTTCAATTACAGCTGGTTTTAGAGCTCAAAAATACCTCGAAAAACAGGCATTCTGACGGTGAGCGGGGTCGCCACTCCACAGATCTGACCTGTAACATGGTCTGGTTTGTTCTCCATGAAGATAGAAAGGTTTAATGCCATACTGTGAAACATTCTAGACAAAGGAATAACATCACCACCGAGAAAAGCATTTGACGGACCCTCCACCAGAAAAGTTACACAATGCACCTTTAATAACATGAAAGTATCAATACAGACTAAAAAAAAGAAAGAAAAAAGAAAAAGTATGTTAAAGAGACAGAAGTGTAGAGGTCCTGAAAGACGAGCGGAGCTGTAACTGTCAAACTATGATCCAAAGTGTTTTTGCTCCAAAGCTTTTCCTCCGCTTTACTCTCCCCCCGTCTACAAGTGTGTTTGAACTGCATTGTGTTTCATACTCACTACTTTACGGAGAGAGGGAGGAGAGAAGAGAGGAGAGGAGAGAGGGGGAGGGTGATAGAGGGGTGGAGAGATAACAGGGGAAAGGGAAAGAGAATAAGAAAGCAACATGGAGAGAGAGGGGGGGTGGAGGAAGAGAGAGAGAGACAGAGAGAGTGAAAGAGAGAAAAGGAGAAAGATGAGAGAGAGAGGGGGACTGAGAAAGATGGAGGGAGAGAGGAGGAGAGGAGAAATGTGGAGCGAAGGAAAGAGAGAGAAGAGGGGGTGAAAGATGGAGGTTGAGAGGGAGAGCGGAAGGAGAAAGATGGAGAGAGAAGGGGAGAAAATGAGAGAGATGGAGAAAGAGAGAGAGGAAAGGAGCATGATGGACGGAATGAGAGAGAGAGGCAGGAGAAAGATGGAGAGAGAGGGGGGAAAGGGGAAAATAGAAAGAGAGAGAGAGTGGAAAGGAGCAAGACAAAGGGAGAGAGAAAGGACAGGAGAAAGATTGAGGGAGAGAGAGATAGAGAGTGATAGAGGTAGAGAGGAGAGGAGCAAGAGAGTTACAGGAAACAAGAGGAAAAGAGATAGGAAGGAGAGAAGAGGAAGAAAGAGGGAGGGACAAAGAGGGAGGGACATAAAGACAAAGAGCGCTGGATGTAAAGTGGAGAGACAGAGAGAGAGAGAGAGAGAGAGAGAGTGTATGTATGTGTGTGTGTGGGGGGGGACTCCTGAGTGGATTTAAGGTCAACATGAGTACCTGATACTTCAAGCACATATATTTTACTATGTTTATGTATTATTAAAGAGATAGAGCCAGTTTTTTCCAATACCGATGTCGATACTTTGTCTTTAAGTGTCTGCCGATAACTGATATTAACCGATACCACTGCAGAGACTAAACATATAATTTATTTCCTTCAAACACAAACAGCATATGGTAAAAAATGATCCAAATGTTTTTTTGAAACTGTTATTTATCACCGAAAGTAACTACAGAACTGCTTTGAAAACTACGACGAGGTGTTCAGTAAATCTCTTAATACGGCAGTTTATAAACCAAAAAATCGACTGCACTGATATTGTGGAACCGATATCTGATCCATTAAAAATGTCAATATTTGCGCCAATATCCAGTAGCAGCATTGTATTGTGCAGCTCTACTGTACTGATAAGAATTTCAGAGTTACTGACAGAATGGTTAGTAATAATAATGCATTCTCTTACAACATGTCTACACATTAGACTGTATATGGGTGAGTCTATAATTAGGGGTACATTTCTCTTCAATAAAAAGTGAAAAAATAGTTTTTTGTTTGGTTTATTTTTGCTGAATTTTCAAAATGGACCCTTGAGGGGACATAAAGAATTATTTGGCCATCTTAAACTTTTGTTCTTTTTTTAATTATTCACGTTTTTATACATTTAAATAACAATTTTGTCAACTGGGTAACAGGCCATTGACACTTGTATATTCTTAAAGTTCCACACTATTGACATCACATTTTATTTGAAAGGTTTTTGTCCTGTTGGCACTGGCTGTGGTGTTTTCTTATTTCTGATCAGTTTAATGATCCATACGGCGGAATGCTCCCTATGACTGATACTTATTTTCATGCATAACTGTAAAAATTACACTTATATGAATTTTTGGTTGTATTTGGGTAAAGGATCTTATTTGAGTGATGCCCTCTGCAAATCTTTTTTTATGCAAAACAACCAAATATTTAAGAAATTATGGCCCCAAAAGATCCAGATTATATGGAAAACACGTCAAGTGGGTAACATCATCCAGTTGACGCTCTGCTGTCTATGATAATGAGTATTTTTCAAATTTTGTTGAAATCTGTAATCTATTGAACATGAATAAAAAAGCTTTAACACTTAAGATAAAGTAAGAAAATCCAATGTATCTGCTTCAAAAGCCTAAAAACAACCACCACTAAATGTCATATGGGGAGCGTTACCCAGCTGACGTGTTACCCAGTTGAGATTTTGTAACGTTTTTGGATGTTGTGCTTATTACAAAGGTGAGACAACCCCCACATCTCCATGACCTATTGCTGCTATTAAGATCCTTCCACACCCATTACCAAATCTAAAATCTAATATAATTCTCCAAAAATATGTGCATTATCCAGTTGATGTCTGAAAAGTTCTGAAGCTGGGTTTGCAGTAAAGCAGGACGATTATTTCAAAGAAGTGGGTTAAACCTGAGAAAGGTCTTTTCAAATATCACTGTGGAAAGGCTGAGGCTTCGCTGTGGTGTGGAGTTTGTGACTATAGACTGAACCATTGCAGTTTATGAGGGATTATCTAAGGCATTACCCAGCTGACAATATTTTTTTTTTATACAAGTAATGCCCACAAAAGTTTAAAAACATTTAAATCAGTCTTTTGTAACATTTAGGATGTTATATTAACCCAAATTTTCTTATTTGCTTTCATCAAATAATTGTACAATTCATAAATACAGTGAGCGGACATGAAAAGTACTCCTAATTATAGAATAACCCATATATAAATGGACACAACCTGCTAGCTGCTGCGTTCCAAATAACGCCCCAACGTTAATGGGGGCACTTCTGGCTCCACTGACTCTATTTCCAATTTACTTTACATTGAAAAACATCACCCCTCTCCCTGTAACTGCTGCTGCCTCATTTTGGTCTTAAAATGTTCGTATTACCCTGCTCTACATGATCATACTGTTTTTATTTTGCTATTTTGTCGGTAAATAATTTCCTATTTCTAATACGGATGCTTCATATTCACTTCTATAATGGCTAGTCTCGATGAGCTTCATTTGACTGGAGCCGAACAGTCCACTTTCTACTTTATACGGTCTATGGTCTACACTCAAATATAAGCTTTAATGTGATGAAACCGAGCTGACATTGTGTATTTCTAATTATTCAGCCATTGCCACACTATTTCCTACTGTCAAACGATCTGCTGTTTGTGTTTATTGTCATTTATTCAACACAGATCTTTAGAGTCAACAACAGTGTGTACTCAGTGTTTGTTTGATGTTTGGATTCGGCACACAAATAGATTATGTTATTGCTACTTTGCAGCTGATGTCGTCAACATTCCCTGGGGTTTGTGAAGCTAACTGAAAGCACTGCTCTGTTAGAAGCAGGTTCATCAGAAAATTTACATAGAGACGGTGGAAAATAAAAGTTACTAAACAATAAATGATTAATATACTGTGTAAGTTTTAAAACTCTTTTCAAACATTTGACCGTTGCAAATAATTAAAGGGCCCATATTACGTTCTTTTCTGATCTATGTTATAATGTTTCTTCATCACAAACAGACCTGGAGTTGTGTTTTGTTTCATTCATACGTTTTTAACATACAAGCTCTGGATTTTTAGGCTGAGTACTTCTCTCAAACTGTGATGTCATGTGGTAATACAGGAAGTGCTCCACTGTGTTTTTAAACTCCATACACCTTCACTACATTTGGATGATTTCAGCCCTGGAATTGCCAGTCTCTTCTAAAAAAAAAAAAAGGTAACTTGAAAACTACAGCTACATGACATCACAAGGTGGAACGGATCATTTTGAGCTGTGGAGATGTAGATACGGTAATAATAAAGGGTTTCTCAGACATGTGTGACTGAAACAAAACACAACTCCAGGTATGTTTTTGATGACGCAACGGCATTATGACATCACTTGAAGCTCACAACAGTCCATTTTGTCATATAGGATCTTTAAAGTGTCTATAGTTAAAACAGCAATAACTTTGAAATATATCGTGCAACCGCTGCATACATACACACAGTTCGAAAACCTCATCTAAAATACAATTAAAAGTTTCAGAGAGAGTGAAAAAAAAAAAACACTTAAATTGGCCATTTTGTGTTTTGCCTGATTTGAACCGTTTTACCCCTCAGTACTTTCTTAGATGGCTTCATATCACTACTGCATCTCAATTTGAATGTTAGCCCAAAAAAAGCGAATCTGCCGCTGGGTGTAATTTGTCTAACCTTTAATTTTCACATTTTATCTTGTAGAAAACTCACATAAATCCACGAGTGGCAGAGAGAGACGGTCCGTGCGCGAACAAATGTAGATACAACCTTTGAGCAAAGATGAGACAATCTAGCAAAGGTCATGTGAAGGATTCATCACTGCTGCTCGGCGTTAGCGTTAGCATTAGCCGCCTCTCCAAAAACACATTGTCTCAAAGGTTAAGGGCAGTTTATGCTAATGCTACCACAGCTAATGCGCTCTATATACTCCTACAGTCAGGACAGCGGGTTTCGTAACACAGAAGTGAGAATCGCAGTTCTTATGCAGAGAGAGCTGTGCAGTGTGTTTAACTGGAATCCGACTGAGTGCCAGACATTCCAGATTGTCTATGATCAGCTTGTTTTTTTGTGTCTTTTTTTTTTCATGCACTCATAAAAAAGTGGACTAAGGAAGTTTGGTGTCACCCATAGCGTCAGCTCCAGTCAAGTGAAGCTGGTCAAGGCTACGAGTTTGGAGCCGTGTTCCAAATTAGAAATAGGAATTGATTTACGGACAAAGTAACGAAATAAAAACACCAGGATCATGCAGAACAGGTGAAGATGAACATTTTAAGACCAAAATGAGGAGTGTGACAGCAGCCGTTACAGAGAGGGAGGCGACGTTTTTTCAATGCACAGTGAATTGGAGCTGAAGTCAATAGAGCTGGAAGCGCACCCATGCTCATTTCCAATTTGGAAAGTGGCGGCTTTTGTATATACAGTCTATAGTTTTTTGTTTTTTTTTTAATGGGCAAGTCTACTGTAACTATAACCATTTTTAATAAGACATAATAAAATTGAACTGAAAAAAAACAAAAAACAAAAAACGTTTTAAGGTTGCTGGAGTTCAGTTCCATGTGTTCAGATGAGTATTATTTAGTGGCAAAGTCAGTAGATCTTCTGTTCTGGATCCTGCAACCCTCTGGTCTGAAGGCAAACATCCCAACTGTGCCACTGTTTACTTTGGAGAATGACAGAACAATGCACATATTGTCTAATCTGAAATTTCTAGACCCATAAAAAAATCTGATATTTGATGAATGTTTCAGAAATACCAGCCCTGTCTTTCTCTTTTTCTCTCTCCTCTCCCCCTTCCTCACTCTCTTCTCCCTCTCTCTGTCCCCTCTTCCTTTCTCTCTTCCCTTTCTCTCCAACTCTCTGTCTCCTTTCCCTCTTTCTGTCTCCTCTCCCTCTCTCTCTTCCCCTCCAATCTCTCGCTCCCTCTCTCTGTCCCCTCTTCTTCTCTCTTCCCTTTCTCTGTCTCCTCTCACTCTCATTGCTCTCCTCTCTCTCCCTCCCTCTCCCCTTTCTCTCTTCCTCCCTCTCTCCTATCTCTCTTCCCTTTCTCTCCTCTCTCTCTCTGTCTCCTCTCCCTCTCTTTTCCTCTTTCTCTCCAATCTCTCGCTCCCTCTCTCTCTCCTTTCTCTCCTCTCTCCCTCCCTCTCTCTTCTCTCTCTCTCTCCCCCTTCTCTCCTCTCTTCCTCCCTCTCTCTTCTTCCTCTCTCTTCTTCCTCTCTCTGTCCCCTCTCCCTCCCTCTCTCTTCTCCTTCTTTCTCTCATCTCTCCCTCCCTCTCTCTGTCCCCTCTCCCTCTATCTTCTCCTTCTCTCTCTCCCTTTTCTCTCCTCTCTTCCTCCCTCTCTCTGCCCCCTTTCCCTCTCTCTTCTTCTTTCTATCCCCTTTCTCTCCTCTCTCCCTCCCTCTCTCTTCTCCCTCTCTCTGTCCCCTTTCTCTTCTCCTTCTCTCTCTCTCCCCTTTCTCTCCTCTCTCTCTCCCTCTCTCTTCTCTTTCCTCTCTCTGTCTCACATCTCTCCCTTCCCCTCTCTCCCTCTCTCTTTCCTCTCTCTGTCTCACGTCTCTCCCTCCCCCTCTCTCTCCCCTTCCTCTCCCTCCCTCTCTTCTCCCTCTTTCTGTCTCATCTCTCCCTTCCCCTTTCTCCCTCTCTCTTTCCTCTCTCTGTCTCACGTCTCTCCCTCCCTCTCTCTTCTCTTTCCTCTCTCTGTCTCATGTCTCTCCCTCCCCCTCTCTCCCTCTCTCTTTCCTCTCTCTGTCTCACGTCTCTCCCTCCCTCTCTCCCTCTCTCTTTTTCTGGGTGTAGTATCGACCTGTGCTCTTGTTTCAGAATGTCACAGACGTGGAGTAACTATAGAATAAATGCACTGTCTAATCTGAGCGCGGCCGGCTGTGAAGGTCACTGGAGTCTTATCATAAAGAGGAGAAGACTCGAGATGCACTTCAATATCGGGCTCACTCCACAAACCCTAACGCTTCACTGTGGAACTTTTCTGCTGGAGAGTCTACCCCATATCTGTTTCTATGGCGATCTTTTTCTTGGAATTGCCCTTGGACTTATCTATCTCCATGGAAACAAACAGGTGACACTACTAGGTCAAGTTAGTGATCAGATCTGTGGAGAGTAGGGATGGTACAAAGAAGGAAACAAAACAAAAATATGAAATCAAATAAATAAAAAACTGTGAGGTCAAAACTGGAAACTGCATCGTGCAATGTATATATCAGGAATTATTTTAAAATCTCGTCTTGTCTCGTTCTCCTGGACCCAATCTCGTATCTTGTCTCCTTGCTCTTAAGAAGGTTTCAGCACAAAAGTTTGGGGGTTTGAACTCGAGTTTTATCTGCGGATTCTTGACAAAATGAGAGACATAGTGCGAGGCTGTGTGGGGAAAGATAAGACGGTGCTTTGAGCAGGTTATAGTGAGTTCAGAGAGATAGGAGTTTGTCATGATACTAACATTTCAAACTCCACGTTAATACTAAGAAATAGACTCAATACCGATTCTGATACCACAATGATAATTAAAAACACTATTTCTTTAGACAATAGAATGTGATTTTCAACATTAAATCATAGTACTTTTCTTTTATATTCCCTCTGTTTAATCCCTCAGTGTTTCTGTAGGTTCCACAGTGGTCCATGTTTGTATACTAGTCTATGTGCTCTTATACTTCTTTTGATACAGCTCAAGATCATTCTAAAACTATTCAGGAAAAGTTCATTTCTGTGCTGTGAATGCGGCGTTTTTATTATCGACACCTGCTGTAATGTGTGTCTAGTTTCGATACTAATTTTAGTATCGATTTTTATCTGATTTCGGTACTTGACAACTCTAAAACTAAAAAAGTTTACATGTATAGCACAATTTGTAGCCAAAGTAGCCAAACTACTACTCAAGTAAGAGTAATGTTACTTGAAAATAATAGTACTAAGTAGAATTACAAAGTAGTGGTCCAAGAAACTACTCAAGTAAGAGTAAAACAAGTATTTGGGGAAACTACTATTGAAGTAAGAGCAACTTAATTAAAGAGTAAACTGTAAATGTAATTGGGAGGGCAAAACGAAATAAAAAATGAAATTAAATAATGCCAAAATCTGGTATTTTTAAAGATCAAATTATTTCATATTGTCAACTTAAAGCTTTTGTCAGTTGTAGACTTGTACTCACAGTGGGAAAAGTAACCAAAACTTTTACTCAAGTAAGTCTACTGCTACGCCAATAAAAATATTACACAAGTAGGAATAAAAGTATGCTGAGGAGTACTCTGAAAAGAACAATTTCTTTAAAAAGTAAATATAACTGAGTACTATACCGACCTCTGTACTGACCGCAGAATTGCCAAAAGCATATTTTCATATTTTCTGCCATTTTATAACCTAAATTACAACACTGTTCCTAAACGTCACCACTTTCAATGACCAAAACACAGCATTAACCTTCAGTAACGCACACAGTTTAGAAAAATGTCCTGTCTAATACAAAACCAAGGTGTCCATTTTCCACAGTCTCTTCCAACTCCTTCCAACTTTCTGTCTTGTATTGATTTGTGTTTTGCTGAACTATATTATCTTCATTCAGTCTGTTCCCCGCTGAGGTTAGCTTGAAAATGAGGGACTAAAACGAGATAGGAAATATGTTCTTTGTCTGATTTTCTCTTGTCAAAATTCAAAAGCCAAGTTTGAATTCGCGAGAGAGATAACAAAAGATTTACAGAAACCAGCGCAAGGAAAGACAATAAATCAAGTCAAAATGGGAAAAAAACAAATATCTCTGTAATATTAGGAAAATGCTACGGGCTAAAGGCTAAGTGTGAGGCGTTTACAAGTCTACAAGGATATGACTCACTTTCAGCAACTGTTTGAGTCATTAGTGAATATTGTATTGTTAGTATTGACTGCAAGGACATCTTCAGTACAAGTAATGGACAAAGTATAAGTCAAAGCGTCTCCGGATATTTGTTGAATAAAAGTAAATTGAATTCAGTGAGACGTATTCCCTTTCTCGCACTTTTCATCTAACGATTCACTTCTCAGGCCATTCATATAAATATACTCTCTTTCCCCTACATCTTTCATTTCAGGTTTGTACAGCGAATTTCCTCTGCTTCTTACCCACCGGAGCAGTAAAACCATCAGCCTCCTCAGTCTCTCCATCTCCTCCTCTTCATCACCACCACCACCACCAGTGTGAAGTCCCCCAAGACCCTTACTCTCCCTTCATCACACTGTTCACACCTCAATCTGTTTCTATTTAAAAATGTTGTATATTTGTTTATTTGGATTTGGATATAACAGGGACAGTACATTAAAGCTGCACTGCGCATCTTTTCTGGTTACTTGTTTCCATGGAGACGTTCCATCTAGTATTTATTCATTACGATTACAGGGTGTTTCTATTGCTCAAAAATACATTAGTTCCTTCTGTGAATAGGGACGACTCTCCACAGATCTGAACTGTAATGTATAGTGCTGTAAACTGCTTGTGATAGATATGTTTAAGATATACTGTGGAACGTTCTTGACACAGCAATAACATCTCCATGGAAACAAGCAGGTGGTGGACCCTCTACTAGAAATGTTACAGAGTGCACCTTTAACAAACATTTTTGTAAGTGTGTCAGAACATGGAATATTCCACAGTATGGCGTTTAACTTCCCCATGGAAACGTCAGATTTGGGTTATGGAAGTCACCAATCCAAGTTACAGGCCAGATCTGTGGAGAGGCATCCCCACCATACACTGCATATATAAATGCACATAGCTAACTCACTAGCCGACGCGCTCCAAATAGGAAGTGAGTGTGGGCACATTTCCAGCTCCATCGACTCTGGCCCCATTTGCCTTTGTATTGAAAAAACGTCACCTCTCTCTCTGTAACTGCTGTCAGGCATTTTGGTCTTAAAATGTTCGTATTAACTCGCTCTACATGATCCTGGTGTTTTTATTTCACTATTTTGTCTATAAATAAATTCCTATTCCTAATATGAAACTCGGCTCCAAATTCGCCCTATAACTGCTAGCCTCTGTGAGCTTCATTTGACTGCAGCCGAACGCTGTGGGTAACGTCACACTCCCTTAGTCTGCTTCTTTATACCGTCTATGATATCTACTTTTTTTTTTCTTGCAATAAAAAAAAAACCTGCCATTGAATAATGGCAAGATATACTGTACATTTAATGCCATATTTGCAGAACAGTCCAGGCAAAGCAACAAAATCTTCACGGAGACCAGCAAATGTCAGACCCTTCACCAGAAAAGTTCCACAGTGCTCCTTTATTCATAGTGTGGAGATTGTGTGTAAACCTGTGTATTGTGTTTTTTTGGTTAAAACAAAGGACATATGCTTTTACACTGAAGCATGAATAAACAGACCCATGGCCACAAAGTGCGCACTGACATCTGTACGTAATCTGTATCGTTTTCTTCCACAACAATGAGTAAAGCAAAAGCGAGGAGAGCCTGGGGCCAACTTGGAAACGACTTACTTTCACTGCAGATTGCTTAGAAACAGTCTATAGATCCTTTTAAGCCTTTTTTATATCGTGATGTGCCTTATTCTTCAAGCCCGCTCTACCTCCTCCTCTACTGTCAGATGTCTCCTCTCTTCTGCGGATGTGCTGTAACAAATGGAAGAGGAAAATAGGCTGACTTTCACGGGAGGGCATCTGGGTCAGTGGGTACAAGCGATGTGGATCGGATAGGCTTCGCAGTGAGCTATACAGAGGAGTGCCTTTGGGAGGAGAGAAGGAAAGAGAGGAGATTAAACAGCAGTATGCCAAACGGTTTGATCTATGTGTGAAGTCAATGCAAGACCTTCAAGACCTGTTAGCTGTATGTTTGAATGGATTACAATAAATTAAAGCTGCACTGCGTAACTTTTCTAGTGGAAGGTCTGTCAGCTGGTTGTCTCCTTGGAGATGTGATTGCTTCGCCTGGAATGTTCCATGGAATGACATTAAACATTTCCATCTAGAATTTATCCATTACGGTGTTTCTAGTGCTTAAAAATACAATAATTCCTTTTGTGAATAGAAGCGACTCTCCGCAGATCTGAATTGTAATGTCAGAGTCATCTTGTGGCCGACTCTCCACTAGAAATGTTACGCAGTGCACCTTTATTAAGACATAATAAAATTGTATGGTATTAAATTGATCTGACATCCACACTTCAAACTCCACCCCTGATTAAAGCCTGGAGTTTCCATTATAAACACCAGGCTTTAATCAGGCCAGTCCTGTGTGATGTCACGTAGTACTTGAAATTTTAAAAAGTTGCAAATGGAGGAAGGACAGCTGCAGATTTGCCTAGTTTGCACCACAAATAACTAGGGGCAGTAGATAAAGCTATTGAAACACTATATACAGAATTTAGTAGCAAAAAAGCAGATTCAGTATCAAGTTCCCACTTTAAGTAGCTGTTCTGTAGCATTTTAAATTTATAAAGCTAAGTTTTCTTGACCCTTAAGTTTCCTGATCTTCTTTTTCGAGTGAGGCAGTAAACAAGATGTGGTATGGTAAAGCTCATTTAGCTCCTCTATCGTCTGTAATCCTCTGCAGCTCAGAGTGGCTCAGAAAAGGCACTTTGGAATACTTTTCAAATAAGCAACTTTTATGTCAACTACTATAACCCAGCAGTACGCGCAAAAGAAAGCTAGATTTATGTTATTTTGAAATTTTGATTGATCCAAACTCATGTGCTATGGCGTCTCGGGTTGAGCATGCACCGTTATTAAAATCGGGACTAAATCTGGAACTAAATCCAGACCAGACAGGACTGAACCAGGGCTAGAACAGGACTAAACCAGGGCTAGAACAGGACTGAACCAGGTCTACATCAGGACTAAACTGGGCTTAAACCGCTGCTTAAAAGTAATACTTAATACTATGCTGTTTTCTGATCTATGTTATAATGTTGTTTCCTTATCAAAAACATACCTGGAGTTGTGTTTTGTTTCATTTGCACATGTTTAACACACAAATCCTGTATATTTAGCAGAAAACAAACAGAAAACACTCTGCTCCACCTTGTGCTCCACTGTGTTTTTAAATTCCATACATTTTCACTAGAATCATTTGGATAATTTCAGAACTAAACTAAAGGTATAAGTAGTTGGCAATTTGAAAGCAAAAACAACTGCTTCATGACATCACAAGGTGGAACAACGCATTTTGAGCTTTAAAAATACAGAGAAATCAGTTCAGTTCATTTATTTGAGCAACATGAAATATTATGATTTCAACATGAGATGACATATTGTGCTGCATTACACTTACGCTCAAAAAGGAGTAGGAAGAAGTGTAAACCCTCTCACATTCTAGATATTGACAGCTGTGACTAACTGAATGCTATTTGTAAATTTATTCGTAGTAATTGTTTACATTTCTACTTACTTACTACTTCTCGGTTGGCCCTGTCTGTGTTGGGCCCCATGGGTAACATCTGGACAGGGTCAGGGAACAGTTCATGATGGGGCGCGGTTTTGTTTGGGACGTACTGTACGAGTCTGCTGTCCTACAGGAGGACAGACTCAGCGGAGGATGGGATGGTCTCAAAACTATCGTTCAGGACCCTGTGATCGATACGAGTGTTCATGGTCCTGTTTAGGTGTTTGATTTTCAACAAAACAGGTGAAAACTGAAAAACTGTTGGCTAACGCAGCTTGTGATGGTAATGTTATTCAAGAGGAACATTTTTAACATCTTAAATCAGCTACGTCAGTTCTTCATGGTCAGATTGTGTTAAAACAAAACTCAGATTAAAGTTTGAGTAACAGAGCCTCAGACAGAGCAGAGCCTACAGTTAGCATCACACCCTCAAGAATGTTGACGACATCAGCTGCAGAGTATAAACCGAATGATGTGTTCTATAGAAGCAGATCTCAAAACTGCAATATGTTTGTTATGTTGTTGTATACTGTTTTCTATATTTAATTGTAATTATGTGAGTTGTCATGGAGACTAAATAACAAAATATTTGCAAGCTACAATTTCATAAACACACAGGCCTAGCGATTTTCTGTATCTCATTCCACCAACTGTGTACATATACCTCACAGTGTATAATATCTTGGCAACTCTTTGTAAAAACTGAACTAAAGTTAAATGCAAACTATTGATCCATGTCTGGACGGGGATTAACGCGACCTGGCCTCCATTTCCCAGCATGCCCCTGTGCTGGCTCGAGGCTCCATAAAGTTGTCTGTAACACTGTAAACATCTCAGGCCAATAATCTGGCAGTGAGTTTGATAAAGCGCGGGGTTCATGGGTGTCTCTTCTGTTAACTGCTCCCAGTCCGACACTGCACCATTTTAACAGACACGAGTTATTGACTGTTAAAGTCTATGGACAAAGTACACCTCAGTCTTCATATACTGTGAATGATGAGGCTGTAACCAGTATTCTTGAGTTAACTGAAGGCTTATAATTATGTACATTGTGCTGTACCTGATTTTGATTGTCTTAAAAACATGAATTTTTAACAGTTTGCAGTGGTCTAAAGTGTTTCCTCACTTACCTTATGCATCCTGAGCATTCGAATTATCCACCACGGTGAGTATTTAAGCACTTTTCACAACTCTGCACAGATCTGACCTGTAACCTGTTCTAATACCATCACCTGCTGGTTTCCATAGAGACAGATATAAATTTAATGCCATACTGTGGACCATTCCATGCAAAATTAAGGTATACTTTATTGTTCCCGTAGGGAAATTTGTCATCTGCATTTGACCCAATAACATCTTCCAGCAGAAAAGTTACACACTGCACCTTTAATGAGATGAGCTGGGGTTATGAGTCAGGCTGCAACTAATGAATACATAAATATAGCAATACAAAGCATTTCTTAATCATTATGTGATGTACTGAAGCACTAGTTTTAAGTTAATTTATTTATTTAGTTAGTTAGTTAGTTAGTTTTACCTTTAGTTCAGTAGAGATTGGCAAATCCAGAAATTATCCAAATGATTCAAGTGACGGTGTATGGAGTTTAAAAAAAAACAAAAAACAAAAACAAAGTGGAGCATATCCTGTATGACATCACATGACATCACAAGGTGTTTTCAGAACTCAGCCTAAATATGCAGGTTTGTGTTAAACATGTGTGAATGAAACAAAACACAACTCCAGGTCTGTTTGTGATGAAACAACATCCCATAGATCAGAAAATAGCGTAATATAGTTTTAGTCATTGAAATGTCCTGCTGCATGATTCAGTACAGGGGTCATCATGTTTAATGTATGATTTCGTTTTGTACACAGTATATATCCTAGTTTAAGTGGGATATGGGTTTGGTTGGAATAAAATATATTTGAACTGCATATTTTGGAGCTTGAGTTCATTTTCGAATCATTTATTTTGATAGAGACATTCGCAAATTTAGTCAACTTTTTCATTTTAGTTTCGTTTTCGTTCCGTTTTCACGTTGCACCGGCTGCGTGCTCGGGTTTGGGATTTCAGCACCACGAACAGCGCCGAGGCATGACGCACGAGCCACACTTCACCTCTCGCGCGCACAGAAACGCTCCATCACCCCTCCCTCCCTCCCCCCCTGCCCCCTCCCTTTGGGCAGACCGTCACAAGACCACTCACTCTCCTCCTCTCCTCTCCTCGCATCCTCCTCTCCTCTCCTCTCCTCTGCTCGGATCACTGGCACTAGACAGGCGCCCTCTCTCCGTTCTCTTTCTCTTCGCTAACATGTGAGAAGTGACGCTTATTGCCTTATAGCCTTTTCCTATATTCCTCCTCCTCTTCTCCCGCGGCACCACTTGCATTTTCGGCGTCTTAGCTTTTTCTTTTTTTTTTTCCTTTCTTTTTTCTTTTTTTCAATGAGCGCTTTCACTGTTTAAGATTCTGCAGCTATCTGGACGAGACGAGGCAAGACGTTCGACTTGGGCTTTGACGTATCACGTTTTCAACCCTTCATTCACTGGAATCTATCTACCCATTTTTCACGCGGATTTTAACACAAGAGTTTTAAAATGACTGCGACCAAGGAGCAGCCGAACCAAAGGCAGAACCAGCAGCAACAAGACGAGGTGGGCTCACGTTTACGCACTTTAACCATGTTTTAAGCGTAACTTTTGGACGTGATCCATCACAGGGCGCCTCCGGGCACCGCTTTGGGATTTCGTGGCTCGTGTGACGCGTGGAAGCATCGCGTTTTAAACGAACCAGAGCTAATGCAGAAACAATCAGCCGTGCGTGCCGCTAATTGCCGGCTGTCAAGGCGGGAAAGCAGGTGTTTTGGTAATAAAACTGCACCCGTCAGAATGTCGCTGTACCCGGGGTTCACGTACACGCAGACATCGCTACGTCTAACATGAGAGCTCGGGAAACGGCTGTGGGTGACCGTGATGTGTGTACGCGCGGCTCTTGAGTCGGATTTGAATTGCTTTTGGTGACATTGCGCGCATTACAGAAGGGGTCTGGAGGTTAGAGCAGGTTGAATCATACAGACGGTTTTTTTTTTTTTTTTCATGCAATGGCCATGGGACGCACTATTTACAAACATGCCATGCCAGTATGTATTTTTCTATTCAGTGTAGGCCTATATACAATTAAAATAGTCTATATTATAAGGCACTTGGCTTGTACCTTTTGGACGGTCAAAGCAAATGATTTATCTGCTGCTGTTTTGTGTGCGTTTTGCCAGTGTATCATTTGCAATAGTATTCTTATGTATGTATGCCTCCTGGATACTGATACTGATACTGGTATCGGATATTGGCATAGATACAGACAATTTTACTGGATCTGGATGGACATAAAACATAAAATGATGTAGTAAAACTATTTACTGGTCGTATTGGGCCCAGAAAGTCTCGGAATGTTTGAACTTTTATTTACCAAAATGGTCCTGTAGTTACTTGAGAGACAAATAACACTCCATAAGACATTTGGATCTTATTTTATTTTTGTTTTAAGGAAATAAATGCTGCTGTCAGTCTCTGCACTGGTTGGCAGATAGTATCGGAATTGGTATCGGAAATGAACTGGTATCGGAAATGTATTCTGGCATATTTTGGCAACTTTGGCACAAAATGGTTGGATTTGAGTATTGAGAAGTTGTACTATTAAACTGCATTTTCTTTATAGACATGTTTTATTGATTGACAAAATAAATGACTTCAATAAACAATTAAACAGTCTTGAAAATTACTGAAAAAAAAAAAAAAGAAATAGAAATAATTAGTTCTGTGAAGGAGGAAAACACAGAAATGGGTAATCAATTCTACACAAGTATAAGTTGATAGAAATTATCAGAGTTGTCAGAAAATGATCAGATATTGTTCAGTGCTAAAACTCAATTCTCATTTGAACACTGAAAAGAATTTTGACATTTCCTCAATAGTTTTAAAATGATCTACTATTATTGTATGTTAAAAAGGCATTATGTAATTGTGTAAATTGCACTGTCTACTGTTGCATTTAAAATCAAGGTTGACATTTTAGTATTGTATTGAGCCTTTTTCTGTCTATAATTTTTGAGCATTTGAAATCCATTATATATAAATAAGTTATTGGGCTTCAGTAGTAAAAAAATAAATTGAATTTAAAGGTCTTATATTATGTCGTTACCTCCTCAGAAACATACCCAAAGTTGTGTTTTGTTTCATTCACACATGTTTGCGTAACCCTGAATTATTACTCTGTCTACATCTCCTGAACCTCAAAATGCTCTGTTCCACCTTGTGATGTCATGTAGTGGTAGTTTTCAAGTTAACAGCTGCCTTTAACCTTTTGTTCAGTAGAAATGGGCAAATCCTGGGCTGAAATTATCCATATGAGTCTAGGGAACATATATAGTATTAAAAAAACACAACTCCATGTTTGTTTTTGATGAGGAAACAACATTATAACATAGATCAGAGAAGAGCGTAATATAGGCCCTTTCAATATGGTATTGCTTGTAGTCAGTCAGGCCGGTGGAAGGGCGGTCTTTTGGGGGGACTCGTGTTGGCAGCTCACCTGAGACTGGAGCAGGAGGAGTGTGTCTGTGAGTTGCATTGTAATAGCTCTGCCCTCTGTCAGCTGCTCTGTGCAAAAAGACTCAAAACATCTGTAAACTCGTGTCTAGCATCTGTTTTCATTTCATTGTTCAGTGCTTAATGGATTCAAAATACAAGAAATATCACCATGGACATACTGTTGTCATATTAACAGTGTAATTTGAATTGAAGTAAAGTAAAATACTAACAAACACTACACTACAAAGCTATAGGATCAAAACAGTTCTAAACCAGGTCTAGATCAGGACTAAACCAGCATTAAACTGGGTCTTAAATATATCTTAATTAAACCACTAGTTAGTGTTAAACCAGGACAAACCCAGACTAAAACAGGACTAGATTGGACTGTACAAATTACAATACAAAACCAGGTCTAGATCAGAACTAAATCAGGTCTACTCTAACCTTGCACAGCAAGATGGATTCTGGATATTTCTGAGTTCACAAACTCACTGGAATCCATCTTGGAGTGTGCGTGCTGTAAGGTTAATCGGATGAGCGACCAATCACGTTGCAGCATTGAGGTTTGTGTGGAAGCCAAAGGTGAAGTGCCCAAACAAACCAAAACAACGACACAGACAGAGGTACTTCAACACATTTAACCATCAATACAGACTTTTTTTTTTTGTGAAAAATGTGCAGAAAGTATGAAAATGCTTTGTGCATTTGAGGACAGGCAAGATATCTGTGCTTTTCGCTCTATTGGATTTAGCTTAAGTTTCATTTTTTGGCTTTTCCACTGTTGTGACGCTTCCATCAATCAGATTCAAATAGTCGCCATGACGTTCCAAGTTTTCCGATCTCTTTCAGTGAGAGCCATTGCAGATTGATAGAATGATGTGTAGAACTCAATTCAGAGTGACACACATCATCAGTCTGGCATGAGCCAGGTCAGGTCTGTAGTGGCTAGGTCCAAACTCTGTCAGAGTGACTTAAGGGAACCAATATTAAACTATGATTAAGCACTAATGGACACTAATGGACTACAATGTTAAACTAGTATGCTAAATGTGTGTGTCAAGTGTTCAACCAAAATTATATGAAGGCCAGTCTGAACTGGACCAGGTCTCAGCCAGGTCTGGACGATGTCTTGACTAAACCAAAATCAAACTAAGCTCAAACTAGGACTAAGGTGCTATAACTACAGTTACAGTTAGTATACTGTGCTCAACAAGGTTCTAAACCAGGTCTAGATCTGGTCTAAACCAGAACTTAACAAGAACTAAACCTGAATCTCTGAATGTCTTGACTAAATCAAAATCAAAGTAAAATCAAACCAGGACTAAGCTGCTATTGCCTCCTCATATTGTGTTAAACTGTAAATCATCACAATACTGAGGCCAAAACACAACTCAACCAGGACTAGAACAGGTTCAAACCAGAACTATACTAGGTCTATATCAGATCTGATCTACGTCTTGACTAAACTTAAAACCAGGCCTATGGTGTTCTAAATATTGTGTCAAACCATATAAACCTTGACGATACTGGAGCCAAACAAGTCCTAAACATTGCTGTAACCATATTTCAGTACCACAGTACTGTATGCTCATCGGTCGACTTTGCCGTGTTAAAAATACCATTCTAATCTGCCAAGGCTGCTCTCCCTTTTGCACTGGCCCACTCCACATCCATCGCCTTTAATTATTGATCTGTGTCTGTCTAAATGTTCTCACTGCTCCTCAGGCATAGCCCACTCTTCCCTGTTTCTATTCTATTAATACAAATCTGCACAAAGACAGGGCGCTTTAGCTAAGACCTCCTATGAGACCAATATATTCTGGGTGCTGCTAATTGAATTTTGCACAGTGTTGGATCTTGTTTTTATTCCAAGAAATCTCGAGTCTTGAAAAGCAGGTTGGGAGTCCTCCTGAGATGGGGCAGGGTAGAGCTTGCGTCATTGGCTTTATATTGTATATTGAAAGCTCACTGGACACTGCTGGCCCGAGGCAAAGAATGAACTGAATTAATGATAATATATGTGCAGATGGTAAATGGTACAGCTATATATGTTCTAAGGTCATTTGGATAGATCTCTATACTATTTTAAAGCAGACCTATTACGCAAAATCGACTTTTCAGAGTTTTTAACCATGTTATAGTTGCTTCATATTGTCCATCAATCCCTGTTTTCACCGCCTCTGGTCCACACCCACTACTCTGTATTCACTTCGTTCTCCAATTTTATTTTCTTAATCTGTAATACACATTCAGCAGTGTCGTGTAACCCTTTTGGAACAAATGCAAACAAATCTGCAGCTCTCTAGTGTGATCTGCAGCTATCCATCGGAGTTGCCAGCTCTTTGTTGTTGTTATGGCATTGTTGTTACGACGCAGACGTTTATGCCGTCTGCTCCCATTAGGCACCACAGTTTTCTAATGTGGAAGTCAGGGGACTTGTTTCTTTCATTAAGTTTGAGATGAATATTGAGATTAAAATGTGCAGATTATAACATGATGATCCACAGGTGTCAAAGGTTATAGCAAAGACAAGCACAAAAGTGCCTACTTACCTAAATCGTGTTGGAGGCTACAAAATTATCAGATTACTACCAAGTAAGACCTGCCTTCTAGCATGCAATTGTTTATGTATTTTTTGCTTGTCAGAGGCTGTACACCACATGTCTGTTCAGTTGCCAATGCTTGGGACTGGCACAAATGACAAATGTCAGTTTGATTCACATAGTTTGTGATTTTACCATGTTGTCAAAACATTCATATCAGCAAATGTATTGTAGTATATAACATTAAAGGTTTAGGAAAAGTCACTCACCACCTTCTAGTCTCCATGGACAAACTTTGTTTGTTCCACAGTACAGCGTTTAACGTATCTATCTTGTATTTTTTCAGTTACATGTGTAGATCTCTCTTGAAAACAACATGAATTCATAGTGTGAGTAGGGTCGCCCATTCACAGATCTGACCTGTGATTTAATGCCATACCAACAGTTAAATGCCATACTGTGGAACATATTCACTGTAATGTTATTTTTAATTAGTGTTGACAACATAAATACCTATTAAACTGTTGGCTACTGAGCTGCATAGCTGCACATTTATCAGGCCAGAAAAGTTTATTGATCTGGATGCGCTCGTTAGCTGTTCTTCACCCCATGTCTCTCTCTCCAACAAAAACCTGCTAAAAGTTTAGAAAAAAAAGTTTACAAAATTGACTTGCAACGACGATGTGATAGTGCAGTTTGTAAAGGCAACATTTTCTTTGGTAAACCCAGTCTTATCCGTACACCACTGAAAACCGAGTCCGTTGAAATGATTGCGTAATCTTTTTCCTGCAGTCTTGTCTCATTTTGAGCTGTATTCCTCAACCAAAGCTATCTCTGCCCCATTGGTCCACCAACCCCTGCCTCCTCTGCTCCTAACTGGGAACTCTTCATTAAAGTTGCATGATATTGAGGCTGCAAAAACAAAGATCTTTAAATAAAAGGTGCAGGAATAAGCAAGTCTATTTGAGTGTTGTGCTTACCAGAAGGAGTGTGATCTGTTTTTATTGTAGCTCCTTGTTCATTATTTATCAGGCAGTGCAGAAATTGCCAAAGCGTTAACCACCGTCTAATATGAACGGCACACTGCAGCCAAGTGCTATGAATGATTTATAACGTTATACATGGGGCTGAAGCCAGAGCCAAGCTGAAATATGACTTCCCAAAGGACGCACAAAGGCCTATTAGCAAACAACTCCTAGTGTGGCTTTAAGGCAATTAAAAACATCAATGCAGCTGGAATTTAATAACAGCTACATAATGTTTTGACATTCAAAACACATGCTGTGAGGTGGACTCGGGGAAATGGTTCTAGTTTGGGTTCAGTTTAGTCCTGATGTAGACTTGGTTTGCTCCTCTTCTAAAGCTCTCCAGATCTTCTTCACTGTGCTGTTTTGGTCTAGTCTAGGTTTAGTTCCAGGTCAGTCCCAGTTTAATCACACTTATAATGTGTTGTGTGAATGCATCCTAAAAGGTATACAAACTCACAAAAGCATGGATACTGTCATAACATGTTGCTCTGCTCTACTGCACAGTGGAACCTTTACAGTTAGTTTAGAGATATTAAAGGGCCCATATTACACTATTTTCTGATATAATATTGTTTCCACATCACAAACATACCTGGAGTTGTGTTTTGTTTCATTCACACGTTTAACACACAAACCCTGCATATTTGGAGTTTTTCTCTCAAACAGAAAACACTTGGTAATACAGGAAGTGCTCTAGTTTGTTTTTAAACTCCATACACCTTCACTAGAATCATTTGGATCATTGTATCCCTGGAATTGCCAACCTCTACTGAACAAAAGATAAAAGGTAGCTGTTCACGTAAAAACTACCACTATATGACATCACAAGGTGGAACGGAGCATTTTGAGAGTAGACAGACTAATAATAAAGGATTATTCAATCATGTGTGAATAAAACAATGTTTTTGAGGAGGTAGCAATATTTAAACATTGCTTAAAGCTCACAAGAGTCAATTTTGTATAATATAGGACCTTTGAATATTAACTTCAGTGTTCAAAGATATTTTTAACCCAACTTTATTCAGTTTTGTTTTTGGATTCAAATGGTAACAGCATCATAATTTGCAGTTGTGTTTATTTGGATAAGTATAACCTGAATAGACCTCATCTTTATTAATATACATGACCAGGTTCTACATTTATAGACTTTCTTTCAATACTAAACATTAGTGCTAGCATATTATAATGAATGTAGGCATACTGACATCCCACATCTAAGCCAGAGCCCTCGTCACATTTAGAATCTGAAAACAAATGCACTGTAACAGCGTCTGTCACCAGCTGCTTTTATCAGAGACATTTTTAAATCAATACTTGTCATATTCAGTCCATTGTTTGGCCGGAGGATCTCTCAGCACTATATGTGATTGTGGAGCAAAATATTTATATAGTCCAAATCGGCGTTGTCTGCCAATTTACTAGACACAATTGCGTTTCCCCACAGAGGCCATTGGCAGAGGCTCAGCTGAGGGGCTACGCTTCAGTTTCACTGAAATCAGATCTGCAGAAGAAACAAACGCTTGACTTGAGCTGCTATCTTACAAAAAGCACTTATTAGCCCATATTACTCTATTTTCTGATCTATGTCATAATGCTGTTTACTCATCAAAAACATACCCTGGAGATGTGTTTTGTTTCATTCAGACATGTGTAAGACTAAGGAAATAACAATAACTGAAATATGTTGATATCGTATCATCAAAAATCTCACAATAATATCGTGGGCCATCACAATATATTTATAAAGTCTCTGGTGCAGCAAAAGCTAAAACAAAAACAAAAAAAAAACTGGAAACTACATAGTCCATGATCCTTTGATTCGTTATTTAAGACACAAACCACACTTAATGATGTCATTTGGTAATACAGGAAGTGCTCCACTGTGTTTTTAAACTCCATACATCTTCACTAGAATCATTTGGATAACTTCAAATCTCTGCCTCTGCCAATCTACTGAATAAAAGGTAAGCTGTTAGGTAGGTGTTAACTTGAAAACTGCTACTATATGACATCACAAGGTGGAACAGAGCATTTGGAACTTTGGAGATGTAAACAGAATAATAATAAAGGATTACTGAAACATGTGTGAATGAAACAAAACACAACTTCAGGTGTGTTTTTGAGGAAGTAACATTATAACATGACTTAACGCTCACAAGAAGCAATTTCACGTAATGTAGGACGTTTAATTTGAGTTGAAACGATCAAATCACAAAGGCTGTAATAATTTGGCAATAAAAAGTCCTCTGCAAAGAACAAGATATCAGTTTAATAGAGAAACATGTGTTGTACCTGTAGTTTAGATCCTCACAAACATGTTCTAAAATACATGGGATTCTTGTCTCCATTTATCAGTTCATATTTCAGTCTTCTCTCAAATATGAACGCTCCTGGAGTTGTTTACTATGTGCACACTCAGAATCCTACTTGCTAAACATAAATCGCAGATCTAACACTCTAATGCTTGCAATACTGCCAATTACATTTTTTCCCCCAAAACTGTGCAGCCTTACTCAATAATAAAATTACAAAATCAATCATTGTAACATAGGTGTAATATGTATTTTTTTCTGTGGCATGTTTTCACTGGGAACGCATTGATTTGAGAAAGAGGAGCGACAGGCTGAGAGCGTGAGATGATTAAAAATGGGAGCCTTTGGGAGAGAGAGCTGTAAATATTGTATTTAGAGATTTCAATTCAGCACATGTCTCTGCAAATGTGTTATATAATGTGAAATTTTAATGCATTTTCAGCTTCTGCTCGTCTTACATGGGTCAGGCTTCTGAAGACAAAACTCTATAGGCCTGGATGAGAATACAAATGGTGAAAGAAGTCAATAGGTTCCATTAACATCACAACAGGTAGAATCTCAATAGTTTGAAATTGAGCTGGAGGACACGTCGGAATGATACGGAATTTGCTGTTTAAAGTTCCTATATTACACAGAAATGTTAGAATGCTGTTACCTCATCAAAAACATATAGTGTACCTGGAGTTGTGTTTTGTTTCATTCACACATGTTTGAGTCTGTCCACATCTCCAAAACTCAAAATGCTCTGTTCTACCTTGTGATGTTGATGCAACATGCAAGTTAACAGCTTTTACCTTTTCGTCAGTTGCGATTGCAGATTTGTTGATTTGTTTTGACCATAATCCTAAAAGAGAGCCGTGCAGTCACATTTTGTACAGTTATCTCTTTGCATAAAAATGCTAAAGCTTTGTGTGTATACTCTTGAGGCAGCAGGTCGGCCAAAGTAAAATATCCGCCTGTGCTGTAGATTTAAGGCCGATATCTGATACTCTACAAAGTGCAAATATCGGTTTATCTCTATCCAGAGCCTGCACAAAAAAACCCCCAAAAAAAACAAAACACATTGGCAGCTCAGAGGGGCCATATTAGATACAAAGGATTTCTGATCTTTTCTTTGATCTATGTCTAAAAAACAACAGTTCAGCCAGTGTGTTTTAATCAGAGCGTTGGCAGAATGTGCAAAAAACAAGTGTAGGGGTGGGCCATCATGATCAAAAACAAACGTCTCAATCATAATCAGATTAAACGCCTGTCGACAGAAATTTTGGGGGCCTGGTGCAAGAAGCCTCACATGAGCCCCCTCCAATATAAATGAATAGGTAGAGGGTCCAATTCTAGGCCCCTAAGACCCGAAATGGGGCCCGGGACAGCAGACTCCTTTGTCTACTGCCTTGATCAGATCATGTATTTGCAATTCATCAGAAAATCCTAAAAAGTGCTTGTAGTGTCTTGGTTGAAGTTCCAGTGTGGATACTTTGCAGTCACATATTGCTGCGGGTGTTCTACATGTATCTCTAATGGTCTTCAGCAGTTACCATGGTGACACAACGCACACATTAGCAAACCAAAACTGGCAAAAAAAAACTTTTAAGATTGTGTTAAAGTTCAAGAAAAACACAAAATAGTAGAACTTGGTGTTTGATTTCATACAAAAATGTGAAAGTTAGGTTCATTTTTTTGGTCAGATTGTGTTCAATTAAAGCTCAGATTTAAGTCTAACAAGTCTCAGACAGAGCAGTGCTTACAGTTAGCGTCACACCTCCAGGGAATATTGATGACATCACCTCCAAAGTATGAACTGCACAAAATGACTGTCAAATTAACCACAAAAACGCCAAGAGTTGTGTGGATTGTTATCTTATTTCAATTCCGTATTTTTGCAACTTCACGCCAGGTAAACAGATAAACACAATGCATGATGGTCTTATTTTGAAACAACACTGCTAATATCTTACAGAATATACAGGACCCATGCACCTCTAATGTGAAAGTAATTGCAGTTTTGTTTGATCGAGCCCAAGTGGAGCAAACGTGGCGAAATAGTGTTTGGTTTCAATCAGCAGTGTGTAAAAGCTGTTGAATGGAGATAGTGGTGTGTTTAAACAGACTTAATTATATTTGACTGGCATGCACTGGACAAGAGCCCCCGGGGACACAAGGACAGAGGGACAGAGGGACAGAGGGACAGACCACATCACAGAAAGATAGGTGTATTTGTTTTGGCTGAAGATCTTTTGGAAACTGACTGAGTTGAACCAGAAACGACAACAAGATCTCGTGCCTGAAGATCTCACGAGACAAAATTGTCACAGGATCGTGCACAAATGAGTAAAAATCATCTTGTGAGATATTTTTTTTCAAGTGTTTACATTTGGATTGGACTAAAAAGGGTTACGTGTTGGTGAGTTACAGGTCTTACAGTTCCAAAAAGCAGTACTAGTAGAATAGAAACGAAAATATGAAATCAAATAAATAAAAAATAGTGAGGCCAAAACTGGAAGCTGAATCGGAAATGTATATATTAGAAATGAAGTTAAAATCTCGTCTTATCTCGTTCTCGTGGGCCCAATCTCGTACCTCGTCTCGTCTTGTGGAATTTGTGTCTCGTCCCATCCCTAGTTACAACAGTAAAATAGCGATTTGGCTGCAGGTTCTTAATGTGGAAGATGATTTTGTTACCTGTCTGTGCCTGGGATGGTCAGATTATGTCACTTCAATCAATAAAAAAACGCTCTTATGCTGGTGAAATTTTAAAATATCCACAAGTAATACAACTCATTCACTATTAAACAGTTAAATGAATCACAAAGACGGATCTAAATGCTGCTAAATTGCATAAAAATGTAACTCGATGTACCTGTAATTTGACTAATATTTTCCATTCTTTCCTTTTACTTTTCCACATTTCTTTTTAAATTGCATTTCTTTAAAGGTGCATTATGTAACTTTTCAGTTGGGGCCCGTCACTTTCTTGTTTCTATGGATATACCATTGCTCTGCCCTGGAATGTTCCGCAATATGACATTAAACAGCCCTGCCCTACATTTTTTCAATTACAATTACAGGTGGTTTTAGAGCTCAAAAATACCTAGAAAAACTGGCATTCTGACTGTGAGCGGGGTCGCCTCTCCACAGATCTGACCTGTAACTTGGCCTGGTTTGGTCTTCGTCATAATAGAAGGGTTTAAAGCCACACTGTGAAACATTTCTGATAAATAAATAACATCTTCATGGAGAAAAGCATTTGATGAACCCTCCACCAGAAAAGTTACAAAATGCACCTTTAATACATTTTAAAAAACAGTACTGTATTTGCATTTATACTGTATTTGCATTACTTACTTTTTCCATATTTTTTTGGCAGCAATACTTAATTGTAATTGAGTACATTTTAGTCATGTAACTGTACTTAAAGTTGAGTACACATTTTCACTACTCTTGGAAAATTATAATGACAACCTGTATGAATCATTTGTAACATAAATGACTGGAAATAGATACTGAAAAGAAGATGGAGAGGCTGCTGTTGGTTTTGCTGCTGTAGTGGAGGAGTGTAGTCGAAATGGCAGAGAAAGTGCATTTATGTGAATGGCTTGAGGCTCAGTACGCTGTATTAGTCTTTACAAAGGATAACAACGCTTTACATGTTAGTTTAAGTAACATTTTTTATGCGTACTTCTTACTTGGTTATATTTTTTTAGAATATTTTCAAGCAGACAATTTCCGATTCCTCTCTGGTATTGTTCTCATTATCACCCATTGTCCCATCTTTAGACACATACAGTGTGGAGCCCGTAGGGGAGCGGTATCTTCTCACGTCTTTAAATATGTGTGTGTGAACGCTGGAGTCCTCCTGAGATGTTCTGGATCAGACTGACACTTTGCTGCTCTCCAAAGGATTAAACACAATTATGAGTCTGAGTCATATTTGTCAAGTTTTACCTCTGAGCAGAACAGGAACATGAACATGGAACGGCAGATTTGATGACGTCGGTGTGAGTCTGAAAAGGATTAAACAAGTTGTAGTAGTTTGCGATGGCATTTTAGTCCATTTCTGGTACTTTTAGTCATTGTGATACTCCAAAAAATATAGTGAGACATTAATTTTTGGCAATATTGCTCACCCATACATTAACGTCTGGATATATTTAGTTTATTTACTGTATTGCTGGCACACACTCTGTTCCACCTTGTGATGTCATGTGGTAATACAGGGAGTGCCCTGAAATTGCCAAGCTCTACTGAACTAAAAGGAGCTGTTAACTTGAAAACTACCACTTCATGACATCACAAGGTGGATCTGAACATTTTGAGCTTTGGAGATATAGACAGACTAATAATAAAGAGTTACTCAAACGTGTGAATGAAACAAAACACAACTCCAGTTCTGTTTTTGGGGAGGTAACAACATTAAAACGTGGCTTAAAGCTCACAAGAGTCCATTTTCAGGAGCCTGTGATCTATATGAGCATTTATAGTAGTGTTTAATTTGATTTTCAACAAAAAAGGTGAGTGTGGCTGTAATGCTATTTGCGAGGGACTTGTTTAACAACGTAAATCACCTGCTGTAGTTCCAGCGAAGCCCGTTCTTTATGGTCAGATTGTGTTCAAATAAAACTCACATTGGTCTAACTTGTGTAACAGAGCTTTAGACAGAGCAGTGTCTACCGTTAGCATCAGCTGCAAAGTATTAATAGTGAAAAGGAGAGCGAGTGCATTTACGTGAACGGCTTGAGGCTCAGGGCACAGTATTAGTCTTTACAAATAACACTTCAGTTCAATGCATGTGTAAAATTAAAACCACAACATTACACCTTCTCCCGTGGGATTCTGAAAGCAAGAAGACAGCACTATATTCACTGTTTACATAGCTGAAATCACGCCGGCAGACATTTTAATACTCTCCATGTAATAAGCTCTATTAACTACATTCTCATCAAAACCGGCAAAGCGTGTGTGGACGTGTGCAGCTGACCGATTTTATTACAGAGGGAAAAATAAAAGGATTCATGATTGGATATAGATATGTATTAAGATTCCGTTTTCCTCAGACCAGTTCAGAACAATGCGTCTAATTCCGTCATTGACATTTCACTTTGAACGCGCTGTCATGTGGCGTCATTGTCACTTTGTCCTCTATTCTCAAATCTCTATTAAGCGCAATTTGACACAGTTCTACAAAAGAATTAGACCACTGGCGATTCTTGGCGAAATTGTTCGAAGATTTTATTGCAGCGTGTTGGATTGTTTCTTGTAATAAGACATTTTATTTGGCCTATTTTTAGCTACTCTGTCCATCTATGTTCAGTCATAAAGGCATAGGCATGGTAAACTTTAGCAATAGCTAGCTCAAGTCTATTGGGAACATTTTGATAATTGCTATTGCAACAATGGTAACTTTTCAACACTCTAAAACCCATGCAAATATCCTATCAGGTTGAACATTTTTGTATTTTGTATTTGGAGATTTCTTTAATAATTACTAAAATATAAACTACTTCAGCAGCTGTAGAAGTAGTGCTAGTAGTCTAATAGTAGTAGTACTAGTAGTAGTAGTTGTTGTTGTTGTTGTGTAGTAGTAGTAGTAGTAGTAGTAGTAGTAGTATTTCTGTGTTTTCTGTGTCATTAAACATTAAATTGATATTACCTCCAAAACACTTTAGTTACTTATTTGCAGGTGCCATTTTGCGTGCTTTTGTGTATTGCAACGATATGATGTTTTGATTTGTCAATTGCCATGGCAACTGTGCTATTTTGTCACGCTGAAACTCATGGATATAATTTGCCAAATTTCTTTTCTATCAAATAAGTTTTTCAGTATTTTTAATTACTTTATTTTACTTGACATTGGGGCTTCAAATCTATAAAAAATGATTTGGAATTGATTAGTGAAATCGTATTGAATGCTTAAAAACAAGGTTGGTAGCATCGGTTTTTGCTTTGTGCCAGGATAAACTGAAGAAATGGTACAAGGAATAAAAAGATTGGACAAAAATGTGGTTAAAACTGAGTACGAGCTCAGTGATGAGGATATCAAATAATTTGAACATTTGTGTTTCATGCACTGTTTCTTGAGACATGGTTTAGTTTTTCAATTTTTTCCGGTTTACCAGATTTTGTGCATTATTTAATGATTTTTAATTATTTTATTTTATTTTATTTTTTTTAAACTTTGTTTTTAATTCTTTTTTTTTACTCTAACTTCAAATTATAAACCAGATGTTTCTCTCGTTTGAGTAGTAGTAGTTTTAGTAATTTTCTGGAGTCGTACTCTACCAATTTTCAGCTAGTCAACCCACCTCTTTAAAAGATCTGCTTGTTTACTCTGACGATATAAATAAGTGACACACACAATCAACTTTTCTATTGAACCAAATGGGCCTCTCCTCCACCATAACCCTGCTATATCCTCGCCCCATAAATACAATAAACAATTAGTCCTACAGCTCTCCATAAGCGCCTCCTTCGATCGACCTCACAGCCAGTCACCGCTTTGAAAAATGCTCCATCGGATTCATATTTCATTCAATTCAATGGCCATTCCACATTCATAACCCTCAATACAGATTACTTAGGCTGGTATCTGTCTGCATTCACATGTATAGACGGTGTGGGTGAGCGCTCGCTCTCAGATGGCTCTTTGATTATCTAGCCACGGGAGCCATATTGATTTTGCGCTCCATGCTGACTTACTTACTATAAGGAGCAGGGCTTGTTTGCCAAAGTACTTCATCAGCGTGTGCTCTGATGTGGTCCAAAAGGGTATGGATACACGTGTCAGTATCAATAAAGACACTATGAATGGAAATGTGTTGGAGGTAGAATACAAATTTGGTTAAAGGTCCTGTATTATGCAAAATTGACTGTTGTGAGCTTTTAGTAATGTTGGAATGTTGTTTCCTCATCAAAAACAGACCTGGAGTTGTGTTTTGTTTCATTCACACGTTTGAGTAATCCTGGTTTATTAGTGTGTCTACATCTCCAAAGCTCAAAATACTTCCACCTTGTGATGTCATGAAGCGGTTAGGGTCTCCACTGTGATGACCAAGTTTATTTCCGTAAATGTGAATAATCAAGGCAAAACATGGAGACTAGCAATATGTTTCTTCATGGAGATGTTATTGCTTTGTCTGGAATGTTCCACAGTATGGTATTAAGCCTTTCTATCTTCATGGAGACCAAACCAGACCAAGTTACAGGTCAGATCTGTGAAGAGGCAACATTGTTCGCAGTCAAAATGCCTGTTTTTCTAGGTATTTTTGAGTTATAAATCCACCTGTAATTGAATAAATGTTATGTGGAGCTGTTTAATGTCACACTGTGGAACATTCCAGGCAGAGCAATGACATATCCATAGAAACAAGCAGGTAACCAGAAAAGTTACACAGTGCACCTTTACGTTTACAGATCTATTGCATTATATTAACATTACATTTTCTCCCCCAAAGGCACAAAAAAATTAAGAACTTAAACTGTTGTCAAGGTCTTTTTATTTGTTGCCAATAATAATAATAATAACAATAATAATAATAATAATAATAATAATAATAATAATAATAATAATAATACAATTTTCGCAGTGCCTCACATGGCCTAACATCACAATTTATCCATTACTTTACACTTTATTTTTAAGAATTATAAAACTACGTAACCATAATTTCTGTCTATTTTAGCCAACCTTTGCTGATTTCTAACAAAAGCCAGCGGCTGTATCAGCGTGTCCACCTTGTTTCCCTGTGAATAAAGATTATATCCTTCTTTAGGGCATTAGTGTCATAAAGTACACGTGGTGTTTTTCCTGTGTTTATTCCTCCTGTAGGCTCTGCTTTGAAGACAGTGCACTCAGCTAATTGTGTGAGCTAAGACGGTTATGTAAAACTTGTTCGCTCATTTTGTCTTTAAGATGTTTGATTAAACCCCCCGCCATTTTCATCAGACCCCCGCTAATAAGACTCTATCTCGCTGCGAGCCGTAAAAGGCCATACAGACGATTATAAAAATGGGAGATTAGCCCGGTGTGGGTTCTGACCTTGAAGAAAGTCTGAGGCGGAAGAAGTCTTTTGAACAGTTTGGGGTCTTATCCGAAGTTTATTTTAGCCACAAGCAGGTTTAAAGCTGAATTCATGTTTTGTCACACGTATGTTAATCGTCAGCCAATCAGCTCTCAAGCCACTACAACGCACTACTGCTAGTAAAAAAAAAAAAGTAAAAGAAAAAGTATCACATGAAAAAATCGACTTAAGTAAAAGTATTAAAGTTTTAAAATGTACTTAAAGAGTACATTTTATTTTGCTGAAATCATGTTTAGTAGTATCAGAAAAATGTGTTTTGTAAGTATAAATTGTGCCTAAATTTTGGATAGAATTCTCCCTAGTGTGACGTTATCAGTATGCAACTCTAAAACAGAACTCTCTATTTCCTGTAATTTTCAACTTTTCCTCGTGAACTGTTTCTCGATTGGTGTAAAATCATAATTTATATCTACATTTACACTTATTACAGCACCAAATTAAATAGAAATTAGAGAATCATCAAAATCTGTCATACGCACTGTAGTTAAAACTAATCTAATCTAAGAAAGTGTGTATATAGTAAGTCCTACAATGTGACTATTATTTGGATTGAGGTTTTAATGATTTATACAAAAACATACATGGTTTGTTCCAGTCTGCTTGACTTTGTGATATTATATTTGATATTTAACACAATCAGATACTGCAGATGTTTGAATATGTGTATGAATGGGTTTGAGTGCCTTACTTTTACTTTGGTACTTCGTTACTTTCCACCACTGTTTAGAGCGTTGAGACTACACAGTGACAGAAACAGTGGGATTGCAATTATGAGTTTTGATTATGATCACTGAAGAGAAAGTGACTCAATTAATATTTTCAGTAATTCTAATATCTGATTTTAAACTGTAATATTGGTACGGTAGCCTATATGAACCCTCTGACAGTTAAAGTAGTGTGGGTGTGTGTTTGCTAACGTGTCTGGAACATTTGAAACACTAAACACTAAAAGCTGGAATATACTTTCCTCCCATAGAATACCTTTGCCTCTTGTGTCAAAATGCAACATCTGTTTAATAATAATATATATAAAAGAAATTTTCTCCACTGCAGTTTTCCGAATCAACCCAAAACATGCACCGTAGTCCAAATCCTCCAGCGAAAGTAGTCCTGACGAAGCCTAACAACAACATCTGGAGTTGGGTCCCCACTGCTTCTACGGAGATGCCCCAGCTGCATTGTAGGATGGGTCAAATGCAGATTACAAATTTCCGTATGGGGACGATAAAGAAAAAAGTCATGCATGTGAATACTAGCAATGTGGAGATTTGGATGAGTTTGGCAGGCAGATTTAAACACCAACTTCCTTCTTTTACGGTTTAAAAATCAGGCATCTTCGCTTTAAACTTTTGCAAGCTTCTTTCACAATGCAGCATACAAAAGTCCCTCTACCCAAAAGAGTGTTTTATCCAACGCTCTGGGACAGTGCACTGCAGCTGTGCCTCCGCTGGCCTTATTACGACCATGATAATAATGGTATAAGTCTGTGTTATTTTTATACATTAAGTTGTTTGCGCTTCCCTCTGCGCTGTGAGACAGATGATGTGATTATAGCGAATGGTCCAAAGCTATTACTGCTCAGGGACGACTGTGGAAATCGTCTCCATTTTTCTCCATTGTGCTTTCATCTGCCTTACAGTCTGTGTCATAGAAGCTTTTAAAGGATGAATTATTGAGCTTATAATGGGAGTCTGTACCGTCACTTACATACAATGAGATAGAAAGGAGGTAAACAGCCATTGTGTGAGATTTTTCAAACTCAGGCTCAAAGTAACTTGACGCTTCATGTATCAGTCCAGAGACTTTGAATACTGGCGAATCGAGAAATGACAGTCCAAGTGGAAAAATAAGACATAGGAGTTTGGCATATAGAAATCATTTAGTATTGGTGGCGGTGGAGTTTCTTCCAGTGATAGTAATATCTTGGGGTGGCAGTATACAAGAATACTGTTGTTGTGTCCTTTGGCAAAATATTTAAAGGTCCTATATTACGCAAATTTGAGTCTTTAGCGATGTTAGAATGCTGTTACCTCATTAAAAACATACCTGGAGTTGTGTTTTCGTTCATTCATACGTGTAACCTTTTATTATTAGTTTGTCTATATATCCAAAGCTCAAAATGCTCTGTTCCACCTTGTGAGGTCATGAAGCAGCAGTTTTCAAGTTAACAGCAACTTTTTACCTTTTATTTTGGAGAGATTGGCAATCCAGGGCTGAAATTGTCCATGTAAGATTCTAATGAAGGTGTGTGAAGTTTAAAAGGACAGTAGAACACTTCCTGTATAACCACATGACATCACAAGGTGGAACCGAGTGTCTTCTGTTTGAGAGAAGAAAGCAGCGTAAATGTGTGAATGAAACAAAACATAAGTCAGAGTATCAGAAAATAAAGTAATATAGACCCATTAACCTGTCTCGCCGCTGCTTTCTGTGTACACTGGAGTATGAATATGGAGTTGTTGCAGATGGCAAAAAGAGACAATAATAAAAAGAAGTAAAAGTATTTGTAGTTGTAGTAGCAGTAGTCCTCCTTAGCCCAACTTTAGCAGTGACAATAGCAGTGGTGTAGCAATGGCATGAGGGATGTTATTGTTACCATGTACTTAGTAGTACTGTAATGAAAAGTGGAATTTCCCAAATGAAATAAAAAATACATATGCTTAATAGTATCGGCACCGATACTGACAAATAACTGGATCCGGTATGAGTTACATGATATCGGTTCAGCCAATCCTCTGGTTGGGCCTTTAATTGGATCTAATATGACTATTTACAGACTGATTTTGGACCACAACATCTCATAGGATTTGCACTTAATCTGTCTGGTAATTATTATATAAATAACCATTACATTACACAATTTGATGTCTTGTTTTAAGGAAGCAAGTGCCGTTTTCTGTCCCTACACTGATATCGGTTAATATTGGGTATCAACAGCCGCTTAAAGTTAAATTATCGATATTGAAAGTGAAAAAGCTGGATCGGTGCATCCCCAATCTGGTCTCCATTGCCCTGTATTGTGTAATAGTGTGTACCAGCAGGCCCTAAAAAGCTTTGTGTTGTAAACCTTCCACTTTTGACAGAACAGAAAAGGTGTCAGGTGTGTGGGAGGAGAAGGCACACACACACTCACACGAGCTGCACCACTCTGATACACAGTGCCAAACGGGGGGTTAGCCCAGAGAGAAACGAGAGTTAGAATTAGCAGAGAATGGGTGGATGAGCACAATGTTATAGCCTTTATCATGGGCAATATAATGATCTTTTACGAGGGCCAGGTTTAAGTGTTACTGATCAGCAAACTCATAATAGATACGAGTCAAATGGCAGGAAATAAAATGGGTCACAAAATGTATGAGGTAAGTTTGACTAAGCTAATCTACTTGTTCGAGTAGTGGTGGTATCATAAGATGCATTGTCTTCGGTATGCAGCAAGTAAAGAAACAACGTTTACATTTTATACAATGTGATAGTAAGAAATAGGTGTTTTCCTTCATTCATTTTGTTTAATAGATCAGCATTCCTATAGCTTTACATCGGTTTACTTTTTAAGTCTAGATCAAATGGAACTCACATATTTTTGCTTCTAAAATTCTCATTATTTAGTTCTTACCATTCAGTTGTGCCCAGAACAACCTTGAGAATCAATTAACCTGTAACTTTTGACAATTCTTCATAATCTGTGCACAGTGTCATGCATTATTTATGACGCTTTTTATGATGCTAAAACATGCCTTATTTTCTCTGATGAATCCAGTGCGCAGATGGCTCCACTGCACAGCATAGTAATGTTAATGCAAGTTTTCATTATTTATAACTCTACAAAGTTTAACATTAGCAGGGACTTTTCTTGCTTATTTCGCATAGACAAATGTGGCGTATTTCCCAGATATATACATTATATTAAGGAAGCCATATGGTGATTGTGTCTCCTATATAGTTATAATCTATGGATCTGTGGATCATTATGTTTAAATTTAAAACGACTTAATGACAGAAACAAAAAGACAAGTCCGCTAACTTCCACGTTTTCTTTCAGTTATACCAAAATGACAATGCGACGCTGCCAAATCCTATGCGTATGAAGAAAATAAAATAGTAAAACAAAGTAAGTATAGAGCAGTGGGCGTGTGCTGGTGCCGGTGAAAACACGAGTTGAGCAGCAAAATGGCGTCTTGAAAATAAGCTGCTGCTCATTGCACAAATCACTCCAAATACAACTTCTGAGGAGTAAATGGTGAAGGAAAACAACTATAACATGGTGAAAAGATCTGAAAGGTCGATTTTGCATAATAGGCCTGGTAAGTTATACCTCAAGCTGGAATAAAGCATACTGTTGGACCTTAATGTGTGTTTGAAATGTTAAAACGTCACTAGATCCAATAACACGCCTTGCTAAATTAGTCATTAAGATATCAAAGATCTCTCTACAAAATTGAACCTGCGGAGCTCCTTCTGGTGCCACTGATCACAACAAACATCCCCTATTGTATTTACTGTTCGCTGCATTGAATAATTCATTATATTGATTTGATACGAGTGCTTTCAAACCCAGCTACACCTACGCCGCCTTAATCAGCCATAATGTTAAGTATTTGTTTACTGCATAGAACAAATGAGTATCAAATGTAGTTATTGGCCAGTATCAACAAAACACCATCTGGACTTTGGGTGGGGCCACTAGCTTAAGGCTACATGGGCACACCAGTATCGTAGATTCACAGCAGACTTTGAGAGCACAAGAGAAACACAGCTCCCATCTGCTTAGCCCACACCTCTTCACTGCTAACAATGGAGACAGGAGCAGCCAGGACATTGTGTAATACCAACTACTGATAGAAAAGGGTGTTTGATGGATTTTATTGTCATTTCAGTGCTTAATTGCTAAAAAAAAAAAAAAAAAAAAAAAAAAAAAAAAAAGTTGTATTTGGAGTGATTTGTGCATGTTTGAGCAATCTTTAATCACTTATTTTTGCCTTTTTTCCAATCAACGCCCTGTGCTAACTTCTTTCTCCAGTTTTATTTTCTTAAACTGTGATACGCGTAGGATATTTCCAAAAAAATCAGCTGCTTGCTTGTGTAATGTGCAGCTATCCATCGAAGGTGCTGACTCTTTGTTGTGGTGACGTTTACAGCGACGTCAGCGCTCATTGAGCATCCAAGTCAGTGGATTTGTTTCTTTTATTAAGCTGTTATAATTCACATGTAGTTTATTAAGAATTAAGATCAAGATTCAGTCTTAGTTACTTGATTACTCTTAAAGGTGCACTATGTAACTTTTTGGTTGGGGGTCTGTCACCTTGCTGCTGAATAAATAAATAAATATTTGAATAAATGTAGATCGACCTACTGTACATCTACATTTATTCAATTATAGGTGTTTCTGTAGCTCAAAAATACCTAGAAAAACAGGCATTCTGACTGTGAGCGGGGTTTTCATCTCCACAGATCTGACCTGTAACTTGGTCTGGTTTGGTTTCCACGAAGATAGAAAGGTTTAGTACCATACTGTGAAACATTCTAGACAAAGCAATATCTCCACGGAGACAAGCATTTGACGGACCTTCCACCGGAAATGTTACACAATGCACCTTTAATGAAGTAGTTACTAAGCCTGAATCATTCCTAATAAAATATTTGTTTATTATGAATTGTCCATGCTTTATTAAGACTAATTAAGATGTAATTACAGATACAGAAACAGTATTGAATAATATGAATATTGTAATACGGTTCTATCATTGTGTGTGTCTCAGTCATGTAGGGGCCGTTCTGTACTTGCCCTCTCCTCCTGACAGGCTGACTCGGGCTACAGCCACTGCCAGGTAAAAACCGGAAAATAAAACAGAATAACAATGCGATTTTTTTCACAAGCTTTGCAATTTGCTATTTATAAAGTTCACATTTTAAACACGTCCTGGAGAATTGACAAAAAGACTGAAGTATGAACTGATGAACTAATACAAGAATCACATTTCAGAACGTGTACAGATCTAAACTAAAGGGTTAGCAGTTTTTAGTCAGAATAAAGCAGGAGATTTTGGTGTTTGAGGAGGAAATTATGGCCTTTGCAAAATTGTGATTTGCTAATTACTTCCATTCAAATTGCGATTCATCTTTCAATAGCTGAGTACAATAGCTTAGTTAACACCATGGCAAGGAGGTTGAGGGTGCAATCTTTAATATTGAATCAAACTGACCCATCCTCCTGTGCCACTTGGAAACCTCTGAAGCAAGGACCCTTCTATAGATCTTGTATCTGAACATAACTTTTGTTTCTTTCATGACTAAAATGCTTTTAAATCAAATAGCACCATTCTCTTCATTACAATAGCTGTTAAATTGAAATTGCATGTTATATCTGACAATGAAGACACTATAATGTTATTTTCCTTTTTGGCTTTGGACTTCATTAAACTGGATATGAAGACACTTTGTATAGAGTTTTTGTAGTCGGATTTATCCAGAGGAACAAAGACTGTTTTTCCAGTGGCGTTGCTGGCAGGAATCTTTGGTGTTTATTTTGGGTGCTTTCCACAAATAGGGTGAGATAGGGAGATAGGATGCTGCCTGTTTAAAGTTGTATTATTGACTTCAAATCCATTGTAATACAGAGGAACATTAGCTTTTAATGCCACGTGTAAATACAACTCATAATCCATCATGTTAAACTTTACCAAAGGTCTCAAATTTGATTATGTCTTTTAGTTTTTACTTATATAACTTAAGAGCCCTTTGAAAGTACATTTGATGGAGATGTTCTTGCTTTGCCTGAAATGTTCCAAAGTATGACATTAATTTGTCTTGCATGTATTCATTAACAGTTTGTATTGCTTAAAAATCCCTTGAAAAACATTTTTTCGTACTGTTTCTTACTGTAAGTATAACTTGAGCTGTAACTTGGCTTTGTGCTCATTAATACCCTGTTGTTTTACCGTCCACTTTAGAAAACACATCAATTTGACCTAGACTTTTATTTTATTTTTTTAATTTCCTGATGAGACCATAATTATAATTTAAAAAGCCTCCTCGCTCGGTCTCTCAAAGCCCACAATAATAATCAACACACTCAGCAGTTCACAGATTCCTTAGTGCTCCTATCATTGCACATAATTGACTTAATAAATTGGGAAAATGACTGCAAAGGGAATTTGAGTCTAAAATTGGGCGAGGAAAGACTCCCGTGAGCAGCCAAGGGTCATTTTTGCTTTTCTGACAGTATTCAAGGACAGGCCAAAGCTTTTGTCATTAATGAAACGAGCAGCCGTCCGCATCTTTATAACAGATCAGGTGATGGCTCTGCTGAGGATTCTAAGGAGTAATGATGAATGATTGAACACTGCAGCCATAATGTGTGTGCAGGAGAGAGGGAAGCAGAGACTCAGGCTTTTAGACCGTGATGGAATGCAAATGGTTTATAAAGAGAAAGAGAATTAATTTACTTAACTACGTATATTTGTGAAAGTGCTTGTTTTGTCTCTTTGGTGCTGTGGTGAAGCGTCTCAGCCCAAAGCATGAATGTCTTATTTCAATGTGGCGTGACCAGACCCATTATGATTAAGGTTAAGGGACATTATATTGTCTCTGTAGGGAAAATTGTCTTTATATCTGCATTTGACCCACCCTCTGATGTTGTTGGGGCATCTTATCAGCGCTGGAGACCCATCTTCATGATCTTGTTGCTAGTCTTGGTCAGGGCTACCATAGCTGGAAGATTTGACCCATTGTGCATGTTTCTTGTGTGCCTGGAGAAAAATCACTCAGACATGGGTAGAATATGCAAACTCCACACAGAAAGGCCTGGGGGATCTGGAAACTGAACCAGTAACCATGCATGCATGTATGTAACAGTGTATGTAATAAATTAGGAATAACGTTAAGTCCATTCTTAATGCATTTTGACAGATCTAATTCTATTCTAAACCTTTTGGAAAGCTTGGGACCTTCTGGTATCTAATACTGAAGCAGTTTGTGTTTTTGTTCCATACTTCAAACTCTGCCCCTGTTGCCAGCTGTTTGTAATCAGGGCAGTCTTGTGTGATGTCACCAAGTACTTAAACTTGCAGTGCATGGCCACTGGAGGCAACACACACTCAGTTTTTAACCACAAAGCAGTAAATTTACATACATTTCCCTAAAATTGCCAAAACAAACAAACAAACAAAAAACTACTAGGAACACACAACGATGATATTAAAACACCATGTGCCAGTTTAGCTCCAAAAAAGTAGATGTAGTAGAAGTTTTTGTTTAGTTCCACTTTAAGCTCTCCTTGACCACTGCTACATGCAAATAAGGCTTGCTAATCATCAGTCTGTTGCCATGCCCCATTCCAAAGTCCCCCCCCCCCCTCAAAACCATGCCATTTATTAAATCGCTGGTCTGAGTAAATCTTAGCTGCGAATTATGTTCCATTTTACAGAACATCTCAGTAGTAATTGGAAAGTGCCAATTGTTCCTGCCCCTTCCAGCCCTTCAAAGAGTAGTATAGCGCGCTGGTGGCTAGTAATCACTGCTCCTCACCTGCAGGGTATTGTGGGTAATTGAGGCCAGAAGGAGGTTCGGAAGAAGAGGGAATTTCTGCCAGTGAAGCTTAATTTGGCTTATCACAGCTGAAGCACATGAGCTGCTCGAGCTGGTCCAAGCCACACTGACACTTGGAGAAAAAAGTGTATAAGAACCCTCTATACGTCATGATCTTCCCCTGTACTCTGTCTACAGACACGCAAACTTTATTACACTCAAGCTGAAATGTGTAGAATGCGGGCTGTGTAATGGAATTTGATGGAATTTTAATTAAATCGAGATCCAGAAATAATGATGAGGTCCACAGCCAATCCTCTGGCAGCAAAAGCATCTGGTTTGGAGTAGAGTTCGGGATTTGGAAGAAGGAATTTGACAATCTTTGTGTGAGTAGAGAAGACATATTCAATCGCAAGGTACACTTTATTGTCTCCATAGGGAAATTTGTCCCTGCATTTGACCCATCCTTCAAAGATCTGGAGATGGGTCCAGATCTTGGGCAAGTTTTGGTCAGGACTAGGGATGTAGTGATATCCAAATCTCTCAGTACGATGCTTAACAGTTATTTCTTCATGTCGTCTGCACTGAAACGGAGCAAAGGATCATGGTCTATGTAGTTTTGTGATTTTTTTTTTTTTAGCTATTGCAGCACCATAACTATTAATTTAAGCAAAGAGACTTGTAATACGAGATATTATGATGGCCCACTACATTATTGTGAGACTTTTGACGATACGATGTTACTATATTTCCGTTCGAACTACCTTAGCTGGAAGATTTGACCTATTGTGCATGTTAAGGGTTGATGGAGGAAACCAGAGTGACAAGAGGACATCCGCACAGACAACAGGGAGAACATGCAAACTCTGCAGAGAAAGGGCAGACGGTCATGTTAAACTCAGAACCTTCTTGCTGCGAGTGCCAGCAGCTCAGCCACTATCTATAATGACTTTGTTTATGGATGTTAGAAGAATCACATTGAATAGTATGAACAGAAGAGCTTCAAAAAAAAAAAAAAAAAAAAAAAGAAGAAAAGAAAGAAAACGTCCCCATGTTTTGCTTCTCGTCGGTTGTTTATTTCAGCTGTATTAGTTCTGATGTACTACTCGTCCATTAATTTACAAAAATCTGTAAATATTTATAGATATAGTGCAAGCCGATCTTGAGCTTAAAATATGCCGAGCTCTTGATCCCAAATCCCCCTTTAACAGTCTAACCTGCTCCGTGTTAAGCAGACACTGTGTGGAGATGTCTGTGTGCGCGTTATCATGACACTGGCACTTCTGAGTATTTAAGTAATGTATGGATTTAGCTCTGAGGTCAGAGTTTCAATGGAAAAGGTCAGGTCTTCAGCTTAAGATGTAAAATGCAGTACAGTTTATACAAGAGTGATTCATTATAATAGAGGTCTCCAGCCTTCTAGTCACTCGTTGTGAGAAATATAGAATTTGCAGTTTTTAACATATTTATTTTACAGTTGTTTTAATGCACAAACGTGGCAAAGGTTTCCCATCCTTTTATTACGTCCATGTTGCAATGCCATGTACAGTTCAAGAGTATAATGTATGTCCATAATACTCTGTGGATACACTGTAATCACAGAACGGCAATGCAGAGCTAAAGAGCCTCTTACAGTAATAAGAACTATTGAGCGAAAATGAGATACAACTACACAGTAAGCAAAAAATCACTATTGAGACCTCCGTGTGCTGTCTGCATCTAAAGCGTTTTACCATCTGCAAAGTGATTTGTTTGCATGCTAGTTGTTTTTAGCTTCACAGTTATGGTAAAATTCTGGCTATGGAGTTGTGAAAAGTGCGTATAAACTCCGTTGCGGTGGATAATTTGAATAATAATTGAATAGTAGCAGTAGCTCAGTTAGTAGGCCGTTTGTCCACTGACCCACAGGTTGGCGGTGTGATTCCATTGTGTCCTTGGGCAAGACACCTCGTCCCCAATGTCTGCGTACCCTGGTGCATGAGTGTGTGTGAATGGGTGAGTGGCTCCTTGTTGTAAAGCGCTTTGAGTGCCTTGAAGGTGGAAAAGCGCTGTATAAAAGTTTGACTATTAACCATTTACCAATAATTAGGATGCTCAAAAAGGAAAGCGAGGAGTAACTTTGGGCCATGCATACCACTTATTGACTCTTGTGAGCTTTAACACATGTTAGAATATTGTTCTCATCAAAAACATACCTGGATTTGTGTTTTGTTTTGTTTTCCCATTCACACATGTTTGAGTAAATCTTGATTATTAGTTTCTCCAAAGCTCAAAATCAAAAAGTTAACAGCTACCTTTGACCGTTAGTCCAGTAGAGACTGGCAAATCCTGATCTGAAATCATCCAAATGATTATAGAGAGGGTATATGGAGTTTAAAAACACAGTGGATCATTTCCTGTATGACCACATGGCATGGTATGTGTTTTCTGTATGAGAGAAGAACTCAGCCGAAATATGCAGGGTTTGTGTGTTAAACATGTGTAAATGAAACAAACACAACTCCAGGTGTGTTTGTGATGAGGAAACAACATTATAAAATAGAGTAATATGTGCCCTTTCATTTAAACGTTTACATTTTAACAGTAAAGGTGTACAGACCTGGATTCTATCATACTGGATATCTGATTAAAAAAAATAAAAAAAAATGGTGCAGTTGTATTGTCCAGTACTCTTGTAACACTTGTCTCCTGTGTTTGTGTTTCTCTTCAGGACCTTGGTGGAGTGAGTCCTCCTCAGAGGAACTGGAAGGGCATCGCCATCGCTCTGTTGGTCATCCTGGTGGTGTGCTCCCTCATCACCATGTCTGTGATCCTGCTCACTCCAGGTACACACTCACAATGGACTCTGTGCATTCACTTACATTTAAAGGTCCTGTATTATGCAAAATTAACTCTTGAGAGCTTTTAGCCATGTTAGAATGTTGTTACCTCCTCAAAAACATACCTGGAGTTGTGTTTTGTTTCATACATAGCCCTACTTGTACAAATGGGGTGTCAAATACAGTCCAACATATACAAATATTAATAAGCTACACTGTTAAAAACTAATATCTTGCAAAGTTAAAGGTGCATTGTGTAACTTTTCTGGTGGACGCTCCATCAAATTGCTTTTCTCCATGGAGATGTTATTGCTTTGTCTGGAATGTTTCACAGTATGGTATTGTAACCTGCCTGGTTGAAGGTCAAATAATATTTAATTTATGTTGAAATATTGTTGTGTTTCACGTTTTCATATATAACTGGTTTTATTTTGAAAAGCGGAAGTTTATTTTGACGGGAAACAGGAAGTTGTATGCAAATACACAGGTAGCTTAATCTTGCTCATTGACGCACAGAGCAATGCCTTTTCTCTCACATGTGGTTGAAAAACAAAGAAAAGGGTATGAAAGATGAAATGTAATGTCTTGAAGATAACAAATGTTGAGGTTTATGTTCTAATATGGTTAAAACTCCTGTTTAGAGGTGGGAGAACTGTCGATGAAGTACTTTGCTTAATCATCCCTGAGTTTATCTTCTTGGTAAGCTAGCACTCACATGTTCTCATTGACTGTATGTATTATGACGCCCCCTTGAGGGCATGCTAGCTAATCATTTTGGGGTATTTTGCAAGGTAAATTTGTAAAAGAATGCTAAAAGCATTTATTTGATTTGATTATTTAAGAAGGAAATTCATGGTGATACTCTGTGTCATTAAAGGTGCAGTATGTATATTGCACACTGTATAAGAAATTAGTCACACTTGCTAAATGTGACTGTGGGTGAAAGGAAAAAGCATTTTAAGTTACCTAAAATGGTGAAACTCAGTAAAGCTGTGAATTTTGTTAATTAAAAAAATGTAATTCATTTCTTTTAATTACAATCTAAAATCCTATGTTAAAAGGGGTTGTCAAGTGATACACATACGAAAGTATGGTATACGCACTTCATTGTACAAATGAATGTGTTTTTCATGAGTGAGTGAATTTATTGGTAAAATGTGATTATATCATTACAACTCATTGTAATTAATATGGGTTAAAATGATACATTTGGACCATATGAGCCATTTATTTGGGAAATAACCGTAGTTACCTACTTATTAAATATTGTTATTTTTCCAATTGATAAGTTTATGTTGTACAACACCTATATAAGGATCTTTATGTGAATCTAATGAATCTAATTGCAATTGCGCATGAAAATCTGGATTATAAAACCTGTTTGCAAATACAGGTCAGGTTTTTTGACTACATGGAAAAGTGATGCCCCAGCCTTGGCGTCCAACAAGGTTGATACGATGATCCATTGATGGCGAGTTGAACTGTGAGCCTCTACCACCCCATACAACGGATCCTGTTGTAGGATTGTGTCAGTTCCACTGATCGACACCAACAAGAGCCTACTTCGGATACATCCCATGACTTGACTATTCTCCTGACTTAATTGACTTGTACACTGATTGAAGTTGCAAGGCAAAACACTTCCTGGGAAGAATATCCTTAAAGGGACATTTTATTTTTTAGTTATTCTGGGCTCATAGGTTATAATTGTAATTGTACTGTGCACTCCTTTTATATTTTCAAACTAAAAGTTTACAATTAACTACAACTACCTGTGTCCATTGGTTATTGCTATACTCTCAGCTCCTACGAACCTAGAGGTTGAGATGTGTACATACCTTGAAGTGGGTTACAGTATTAAACCTTTCTATCTTCATGGAGACCAAACCAGACCAAGTTACAGGTTTGATTTGTGGAGAGGCGACCCCACTTAGCCTGTTTTTCTAGGTATTTTTAAGCTATAAAACCACCTGTAATTGAATAAATGTAAGGTAGACTACTGTGGAACATTCGAGGCAGAGCGATGACATTTCCATAGAAACAAGCAGGTGACAGACCTCCAATCAAAAAGTGATATAGTGCAACACGAATCAAGAAAATGTTATCTTGATTTGAGTACATTTCACATGACAAGTCAAATGATCTACCAATCGTACTTAGAATAGGAAACTACTGCTTGATACACAAAAGATAAAATAAAATAAATATACAAATTTGCGCTGTAGTTTGTATAAAAAGTGGCATTATTAAATTGTTATTGACTAAATGTTGATGTACTCCCCAAGTCTGTTTCCCTACCTGTAAAAATCACTGCATGCTACTGCTATTAAACCACATAGAAGCACATAAAAGTTGAGAGTTTGCATAGTATTTCCCCTTTAAATACATTGAGTTAGTCTGTCAGAAATAAGAAATAAGACAGGTAGAGTATGTCAGTGGAGCCCATACGGGATTTTATTAGTCAAATAAAAACGAACTACCGATTTAGCTCCTTCCCATTCATCACAATGTAACCATCCTTAAACATGTCACCTCGATCACAGTAGCTCTGTTGGTACGACGTTTGTCCTCTGATCCGAAGATTGACAGTTTGAATCCCGCTCTCGACATAAACATCATAACCCACCTCGCCCCTAGTGTTTGGTGTGTGATTGGGTGAGTGTTTCCTATTTTCTCTCACTCTCCCACACCTCCTATAGTCTTTTCAGCCCCTCTTTCTCTATATCCTCCTCTCTTTCCCTCTCTCTCCCCCCTCTTATTCTCTCCCCCTCCGTCTGCCCTGTCCCCCAACCCTCTCTCTCCCCTCAATTCTCTCCCTGTTTCTGTCCTGTGCCGCCAACCTCTTTCTCTTGTCCCCCCTCTTGATGTAAAGCGTTTTGAGTACCTTGAGGGTGGAAAAGTGCTATAAAAACGTTACTATTTACCATTTTCACATCAAGAATAACAGCAGCACTAACTTACATTGTACTCCAAACATTTTGATGTATTTTTCTAATCTTTATGTATTGACAATAAAAAGTGTACACCTTGTGTGGCCTGTCCCTGGCTGCTCCACAGAGACCTCACGCTTGGTTAGGCTTCGCTCACTTCATAAACAAACCAACTGCTCCAGCGATGGCACACGCCAACATGGCTGACATTCAAATCACTTGGCCCTCCTCTCCTTCTCTGTCGCTCTGCTCTGTCGCTCTCCCTTTCTCTCCTCTTTCCCTCTTCTCTATCATTTCCCTTTCTTGCCTCTCTACCCCTCTATCTCGTTGTCTCTCTCTCTCTGACTCACTCCTCTTTCCCTCTTATCTCCCTTTTTTCGCCTGTCTACCCCTCTCTCTTCGTCTCTCTCTCTCTCTTCTCCTCTCCTTTTTTGCCTCTCCATCTCTTTTTCCTCTCCCTCTAATATATAAACTATGTATAAATGGACATAGCTAACCCACTAGCCATCATGTTCCAAATAGGAAGTGAGCATGTGCACGCTTCTGGCTCCATTGACTCTAGCTCTAATAAACTTTGTATTGAAAAAACGTTGTCTCTCTCTCCGTTGCTGCTGCTGTCAGACTCCTCAGTTTAGGTCTTAAAACGTTCATATTAACTCGCTCTACATGATCCTGATGTTTTTATTTCACTTTTTTGTCCATAAATCAATTCATATTCCTAATATGAAACTCAGCTCCAAATTTGCCCCATAACTGCCAGCCTCGGTGAGCTTCATTTGCATCTCCCTCTCTCTTGCACACTTTCTTTCTTCCCCTCTCTGTGTACTTCTTCTTCTTTTCTCTGTGTTCTTTCTTCTCCTCTTCTCTCTCCTCTCTTTTTCCTTCTCATCTCCCCCTCTCTTGCCTGTCTCTCCCTTGCAAAATGAAAAATGTTTTTCACAGACCCAATAAAGGTCTGTTAAAAATCAAATATCCCTTTCTCCCTTTCTTCTCACACACTCTCTCCTCCTCTCTGTAAGTCTCCTTCTATTGACTCTTTCACTTTCGCACCCCGTTTCTCTCTCTATCTCCCCCTCTCTCTTTTCTTCTATCTTTTATAAATCTTCTCTCTTCCTTCCTCTAATCCTTTTAACCCATTATTCCTATATATCTTCCTCTCTCTTCTTTTCTCTTCTCTTCTCTTTTTATCCTGTTCCCCTTTCCCTGCTTTCTCTCTTTCTCATTCCCATCTCTCTCTCTTCTCTCTCACCCCGCTCTTTCTCTCCACCTCTCTCTCTCCTTCTGCTTCCTCTCTCTCCTCTTTCTTTCTTTTTCACCTCTCCCTCTCTTGGGTCTCTCTCTCCCTTCCTTCCCACTATTCTCTCTCACTCTCTCCTCACTCTTGGACACTTTTGTCTCTTAGCTCCTCTCTTGCTTCCTAATCTTTTCACCCTCTCTTTTTTATATCTTCCTCTCTCTTTTTTCATCTCTCTTTACCAACTCACTCTCTTTCTCTTTCCCTCTCTTTCTCTCTCCCCTCTTATTATTTCCCCTTCTCTCTGTCCTGCCCCCCTCTCACTCCTCTGTCTGTAACCTATCTCCAAACATCCCCTCTCTCTCTTTCACACATTCTCTCTTTTCCTCCTCCTATTCTCTCACCTTCTGTCTGTCCTGTCCCCTCAAACCTCTCTCTCCTCTTTCTTTTCATCTCCTTTTCTCTGGCCTCTCTCTTCCAACTTTCTCTCTCAGTCTCCCCTTCTCACTCTCACACACTTTTGTCTCTTATTTCCTGGTCTTTTTCACCTCTCTCTTCCCCTCTTAACCACACCTCTCTCTCTCTCTCTTTCTTTCTCTCCCCTCTCCCTCTTTCAGCAGCTGTCCTGTTCGCCAGTCTCACTTGGCACTCCTTCTAGAGTTCAGCCCAAAGCGTTGTGTTTTGTAATTAAAAAGAAAGAGGGAGAGAGACAGACAGAGAGAGAAAGAGAGATTTCCTGGGGCAGTGTGGAAAATGGCTCCAGGATTACGGGCTCCAGTAATGATTGTGTTAATGAACATATGAAAATGCCATTGGAGGAAGACTCAAAACGGCTCCATCTGTTGGTTTGGATTGTAAAAGGTTGCAGCGCGTACATGGAGTTATGAAAGCTCCAACGCTGGGTCCAAGATCTACACATGATCTTATAAATATATATTAGGACACGTCACAGTGTTAACTTATGCTTATGATAAGTTACTGGTCAGGTCTGTGGAGAGGCCTATGGAACATTTCAGGCAAAGCAATATGACCTTCATGGTTGTTTGTGTAGAACGCCATATATAAAGACATTGTAATTTTTACTATTTGGGCAGTAGGTAGTAGTGGACTATAACATTTTAAAGCAAGTATTGCTATGAAATGTACCTGAAACCTTAAACCACAATTTTATCAGAGGTAAGAGCTGAAGTGACTGTAAATGAAGGTAACCATGGAGATAAATCATCTATCTGATCTATGTATGTATCTATTGTATAACTATTGTATAACAAGTGACAAATTTGAACAACTGACATTATTCACTATGGAGTACTGCTCTAATCAAGCTGAACCCACCTCAAATGTTGTAAGATCGATTTCTATGAACAATTGTCCAACACTACGTCCACTGAGCACTGGCTTTCAAATAAATTCAAATGCAATTCTGAATATATTTTAGGTCTACATTGTACCAAATATAAAAATACACACTGGTTTTCTATAGTCAAATGAGCACGAGTTTAATGTTCTCAGACATTTGTTAATGACATGCTGATTCCATGCTAATACTATGTGTCCATTGAAGCTGAACCCACAGCCGAGAGAAACAGCAGACTTATGAATTCAAACAAGTTCTGAGGCGCTCTCCCTTTTAGAACATTCATAAAGCTCCTTTAGGAAAGATTCATGAATAAGGGTCTTTATTCTTCTTTCTCTTTGTATTTTTTTTTTTTTTTCCTTTTTAATATTAATAATAATGTAAAATTCATTACTGTTTGCAACTGGTCCATAAATGTAGTGACACCCACCCCAGCTAGAACTCCAACAATAGTTATGGGTTTGTATATTTATAATTAAATACCTTTAATTAATTTAGTCTTAGGGTTAGGGGGCATTTTCACATTTTTAAACTTCCCTAACCATTTTAAATATTTGAAATTAGGTTGAAGAAAAAAGAAAGGCCGAGTTAATTAAAACTGGGTCAGACTCCTCGCCTCTGGGTGTGTGATTTTAAACATATTTTCTTCTTTTCATGAATATCTTGACTTTCAAATGTTGACTTATTGCATTTGTTAAGATATAAGTACAGCTGGAGTCGAAAAAGACATGTACAGGTGTGATGGAGCCAGTCCGTCTTTAAGGCTAGTCGGTGTTTCCCCCCCTAAATGTAACCACGGTCTGCTCTGGCTGCGCCCGCGCACACATACGCTAATTTTCCCGCACACACTAGCTCACTTCCCCCGGTTTTCCCCGCTGTTTATTCATCTGTGCTCGGTGCGCTATTGCGCCTTTTCCCCCCTCTCCTCCGTTACTAATTCGCCAAGGGTGCACACTTGAGCGCGTTAGAATATATTACTTCATACATGCCAGCTCTTACCTGTTCGCTAATGCGTCTCTCTTCTCCGACGCGACGCGACTCTGCCAAACCGACCCAGTATTTCCTGTTAGTTGAAATAGGCGCCGTTCGCGCCGTGCTACTGATCACATGACGCCGGTTGCGTAACCTGACTTTTCACCTATTATTAAGTCCTTATTGTTATCATTTGATGCATATTATTACTGCTGGGGAGATGAACATGATACATTGTAGATGTATTGTGAACTTGTTTATTCCTACGTTTATTTGTATATGTTGCTCAATGGGAGGAGCAAGTGGGGTATAAAGGGGAGCCGTTTCTGGCTGTCAGTCAGTCTGCCACTGGTTACAGAGCAGGTAACGTCGGTGTGCTACACAAGGTTTGGAACTAAAGGGACCTGAGTTAACGCTGAACTCTACCCATTTTCTTTTCTTTTCTTTTGCTGTAAATAACGGAACATTTTGCTCACTGTAAATATTTTTGCACTGTTTTGCACTTTGGACACTGGCACAATAAATCCACCTGCACTTGGAAATTCGATCTTGCCTGAGTTTTTAGTAGAGCCCCGCCACAACAGGGTCTTATTAAACACAACAAAAAATATATATAATTTGCTGTTTTATATAATTGCAATTTCATTTGACAGTCCATTTGTTAAATTTCCACTTTTACAAGCAATGTATATAGCTGACCTTATTTGTGAACAAAAAAAAAAAAAAAAAAAAAAAAAAACAATTCACTTTGCTTCTAAATGACGGGTACATGGTAAAGAAAATACAAAATTACATATTACAATCATATGTCGAAAGGCCCCATATTACATTATTTTCTGATCTATGTTATAATAGCAAAAGGAGACATTTAATTTGTCAACTGGACAGAGTTTATTTGGTCGAATACGTTTCGCAGCTCATCCAAGCTGCTTCTTCTGTTCTGGTCAGATGCTGGCGGACACTGCTTTATATCTGCTTCAGGTGAGTCTATTCAATATGGAGTTGTTAACAGTTTCTGTTAGTCATGTGAGTCTATTCAATATGGAGTTGTTAACAGTTTCTGTTAGTCATGTGAGTCTATTCAATATGGAGTGGGAGTGGGGGAGTAGTTAGCATATCCATTCAGGGCCATGATGGTGTTTTCACACCTCTGGACATGTCCTGGCTAGTCCCATTGTTTTCCCAGTTTGTTTTGATTTAGGTTTGAGGATAGAGTTATAGATGGGAGACAAATGATGTCTGAGACCTCCATTTCTGTTCAAGGAAGGATTCTCTTTCTTGACAAAAATAGCTTCTTTAACTCCCCTCTCAAACCAGTTCTTTTCTCGGGCCAAGATCTGGACCTCGCTGTCCTCAAAGGAGTGGCCTGTGGCTTTTAGGTGGAGATGTACGGCAGATTGCTTTGTTTGTGGCTCGGTGTTTTGTCCTTAGGATGGACCAGTTTTTGTCTTAAAGTGTTTGTGGGTTTGAAATAATTTCAAAGCAATGTGGTCTACTCCATTCAGTGTAGTGAAGACTGCAGTGAGCGCTACATTGGAGAACAAAACAGCCACTTCACAAAAGGATGTATCAACACAGACGGGAAAACCAGGGTGGGCCGCAATCTGCCGTACATCTCCACCTAAAAGCCACAGGCCACTCCTTTGAGGACAGCGAGGTCCAGATCTTGGCCAGAGAAAAGAACTGGTTTGAGAGGGGAGTTAAAGAGGCTATTTTTGTCAAGAAAGAGAATCCTTCCTTGAACAGAAATGGGGGTCTCAGACATCATTTGTCTCCCATCTATAACTCTATCCTCAAACCTAAATCAAAACAAACAGAGAAAACAATGGGACTAGCCAGGACGTGTCCAGAGGTGTGAAAACACCCATCATGGCCCCGAATGGATATGCTAACTACTCCCCCACTCCCACTCCATATTGAATAGACTCACCTGACTAACAGAAACTATAAACAACTCCATATTGTATCACCTGACCAACTGAAACTGTAAATAAATATGTGTTGTCTCAGAGTAATTTTCATTGTAATTAAGCTCCTCCCTTCAAGCAGATATAAAGCAGTGTCCACCAGCATCTGACCAGAACTGAAGAAGCAGCTCGGATGAGCTGCGAAACGTATTCGACCAAATAAACTCTGTCCAGTTGACAAATTAAATTTCTCCTTTTGCTATGGATTCTACCTGGACGACTGAGGGATTCTACACACATCTATGTTATAATGTCGTTTCCTCATCACAAACAAACCTGGAGTTGTGTTTTGTTTCATTCACACGTTTAACACACAAACCCTGCATATTTAAGATGAGTTATTCTCTCAAACAGAAAATACTCAGTTCCACTTTGTGATGTCATGTGGTGATACAGGAAGTGCTCCACTGTGTTTTTAAACTCCATATTAGAGCCATTACTGGACTAAAGATAAATCATAACTGTTAATTTAAAAACTACCGCTTCATGACATCATAAGGCCGGACAGAGCCTTCTGAGTTGTGGAGATGTAAACAGACTAATAATGCAGGATTATTCAGTGTGTGAATGAAACAAAACACAACTCTGGGTATGTTTTTGAGGAACATTATAACACGACTAAGAGCTCGCAAGAGTCAATTTTGTGTAATACAGAAGCTTTAATGCTACTGGCCCCTGCTCTGAGCCAGATTTCTTCATTAGGACATGAAATAAACAAAACCTAAACCTAAAGTATACTCACTATTCATTTGATCGAGTTTTGAAACAATTTTGGGTTATCCAGTCAAAAGCCAGATTAATTTACCGATGCGCCAATAAGGCCATTTGTCTTGTCGTATCTTGTTATGTCTAAAAAGAGAAAGATGTTTGATGTAGTAACCACTGTAGAATAGAAAACAACCAAACTTTACTGGAATACATGAAGTTTAGGTAATACATAACCTCTTTTCAGAGCAATGAAAATGATAGCTCTTCAAAATGAATTGTTTGCTGGTTCTAATTATAATTTTGTCTTTACAGATGACAATCAGGTTGGCAGTGACACAAAGCTGACAGTGGAGGACCTGTTCAAACCAGAGTTCAAAGTTCATGACCCCGAGGCCAAATGGATCAATGGTGAGTTCCCCAACACATTTGCTTCTGCGGCTTATGCTAATACTGGCTTTCACATGTATTCACTTAATTCTTGTGACATGGAAATTATGCAGTTTTTGAGCATAAAAATAGCTATGTGAAAAGTTACTAATCCGTCTAAACTGCTGTGATTACCTTCCTTTAAACTGTATTAGGAATTTGAAGTTTGCATTTGACCCTCAGAGGCCACCATTCTTTATGTTAAAGGCCCTACATTATGAAAAATTGACTTGTGAGATTTAAGCCACGTTAGAATGTTGTTACCTTCTCAAAAACATACCCAGAGTTGTGTTTCGTTTCATTCACACATGTTTGAGTAACTCTTTATTACTCTGTCTACATCTCCAAAGCTCGAAATGCTCTGTTGCACCTTGTGATGTCATGAAGCGAAGGTTTTCAAGTTTTCAAGTTTTCAAGTTACCTTTTACCTTTTGTATAGTAGAGATTGGAAATTCCAGGGCTTATTCAAAAGATTCTAGTGAAGGTGTATGGTGTACACAGTGGAGCGCTTAGTGTATTACCACATGACATCACAAGGTAGAACAGAGTGTTTTCTGTTTGAGAGAAGAACTCAGCCTAAATATGAAGACTTTCTCTGTTAAACATGTGGGAATGGAACAAAACACAACATTATAACATATATCAGAAAACAGAAAACTTTAATATTAGCTTGAATTGTTTTTTTGACCTTACTGGCTTCCATACTTTGAATTTGAATGCTGAAAATGCTTTTATAGTTATAGCTGAATGATAATTTGTTCACACTGTGTGATGCAAATATGTTTGGTCTTTCCCAAGGTTGTTTGAAGAATCCATGAATTTCTTGAATAGTCATTTGATTATACATCTAATTACATTGCAAATATTAAGAGTGATTGATTGACACCTTGCTTCTGCTGTTGTTCCTCTTTGGGGTTAAATGTGCATTGCTGAAGAGCTTTCTACTACTGTTACGAATGAAGCTTGATTTATTTCCAAATGCGTTCACTTCTTGATTCAGTGCACTGTTAACCAAGCGTGACGTTGTGAGCGTGACGATCTGGTTAGCAGTGATTTGATTGACAGTTTGAACTGTGAGATCACCACGCTTTGGGGCTCTACTTGATGATTGTTAGCACTTTTATTTTCTATTTAACATGGAAGAGATGGGAGTTATATTTTATTGAGAACAGCTGTCAGACCTGTGATGGTTGCAGACAAGGTTGCCCTATCATACCTTATATATTCATATAGCAGTCCAATTTGTCCTAGAAAACGTGAATATAGTAAACTAGTTCTGTTATATGCATGAAAAAGCACACTGAACTTTGCATTTAAATAGTAGAGATCACATATTCTGCATTCTTGTGGCTTTAACTCCCTTTAAACCATGCTTTTAGTCACCTTGGGATAAGTATTTCACATTTTCTAACTTAAAATAATGTCTGCATTAGGAAAATATGGTTTATAAACATCTCCATTTCCAGTGAGGCATTTAGAGGTTGGTGCGCCCCCTTCTGTCAGCAATAGGAATGAACAATGACACACTAAACAAATTAAGTTTTTTCCCCTAAAATGCTATGCTAACAGAGCCATGCATTTGTTGTTAACGCACAGAATGAGTCCGGTGATGTTTTGTGGGTTTAAAGGTCCTATATTACACAAGATTAACTATTATAGTGTTGTTACCTCCTCAAAAACATACCTGGAGTTGTGTTTTGTTTCATTCACACATGTTGAGTTATTGGTCTGTCTACATCTCCCTGGCTCAAAATGCTGTTCCACCTTGTGATGTCATGAAGCGGTAGTTTTCAGTTTAACAGCTCCTTTTACCTTTTGTTCATTAGAGATTGGCAATTCCAGGGCTGAAATTGTCCAAATGATTCTAGTGAAGGTGTAAAACACAGTGGAGCACTTCCTGTATTACCATATGACTTCACGAGGTGGAACAAGGTGGAGTATTTTCCGTTTGAGAGAAGAACTCAGCCTAAATATGCAGGATTTGTGTGTCAAACATGTGTGAATGAAACTAAACAAAACTCCAGGTATGTTTTTATCTATGATGCAACTAAACAACCAAAATGCAAACTGTCTATTTTGAGTGTGCAGGGAAGACAATGCTGGATTAATGAATGAATGAAACAAGCGTGAATGAAACAAAATACAACTCCAGCTATAACATGGCTATAAGCTCTACAAGTGTGTATGTGTTCTGTAATGCTTGTGAAAACATGAAAAAGTGTTGCATTTTTTAAGCTTCTTTATGAATACCTATTTATTTTTGTGGCGTTACTTCTTCTTTGCTATGTTGTCCTTCGATAATTTAGCCCAGATACACAAATGATGCTCTTTTTGCTCCCTCCAAACCCAAGGACAAATACAGAATTATTTTTCCATTTACTTTTCACACCAGCAGCACTCACCACGTTCAGCTATGGTCCGTTTTGTGGCCCGTTTTAGTTTAAGACATACCGGTCATGGTGACATTTCCCAAGATTTTTTTTTTTTTCTTCTACAATTTGTTATTTTTGTTGCCTGTCACTATAACTGTGTGGTCACATTCAGAATGAATAGTTATAAAAGCTCCTGTTTATACCTGTATATACCTGAATAAATGTAAGGCAGAGCTGTTTAATGTCATGCTGGGGAACATTTCAAGGAGAGCAGTGACATATCCATAGAAACCAAAAAGTAACATAGTGCACCTTTACTTTTTTGGAGCTTTCTACCATGTTATAACGGTCTCTAATCAAAAGCATGTCTGAAGTGGTTTTATATGTCACCCATGCATGTTTGAGTAATTTAGTGATCTCTCAGTGAGCTGTAAGATTCTGTGCAATGCTCCTTCCACAAGCCTATATCACCCATGCGCCCACACGGCAATTTTCCATAAATACATAAAAGCATGAAACAAAACAATCAAACTAATAGTGTAACAAACAAAACTGAAACTTATCTCTGTGAATATACCATTTTCAAAACAATAAAAGGTAAAACGGTGATATCCGGTGGTATCTTCTCTTTAAGCCTGGCCACTCTTAGCTCCAAACAAACTGCAGATAAACCCTGTGAAGCATGGTGCAAGTGAATGTGATTAGGCCTGGCTGGGAGTGCATACGGGACATTATAATGCCCCCGAGGTAACAAATGGGGTCTGTATGGAAGCCTCCTCCACCCCTCTTTCTCTCCTCTTCTCCTCCCTGCTGTCTGCATCCTCTTCTCTGGATTACTCTGTTTGTTTTGGATTTCCTGCACTGTGGTCTGCGTGACTTGTGCCGTGTGACGCTCCGGGCGAGCTAAAGCCGTTCTGTCTGTCAATATCTCATTCCCAGGTGACATTTTGCCACTATCTCCACCGTCATTCCCCGATCTGACCCCAAGCAAGAGGGTGAGTGAAGAGAGGGGTGTGAAAGGAAGAGAGAGGAAAAGCGAAAGGAAGAGAGAGACAGAGAGAGGGGAGTGGGGGTAGGGATGCACCAATGCAGCTTTTTCAGTTCCGATACCGATACTTCGATACTTGGGCTTTAAGTATTTGCCAGTATCAGATATCAACCGATAGTAGAGCAGAGACTGAAAATACTGTATATTTATTTCCTTTAAAGGGCCCATATTACACTGTTTTCTGATCTATTCAAATAGGAGGAAAGTGAGACAGGAGTGTGAAAAGAGGTAGAGAGAGAAGGACAGAGTGAGAAAGGGAGAGAAGAAAAAGGGAGAAGAGAGAGTGAGATGGCGAGAGAGGGTAGTAGTGAGAAACAGAGAGAAATTGATGAAGAGAATAAAGGAGGAGTGAGAGAGGTTCAGAGAATGTAAGCTATATGAGAGAATGAGAGAGAAAAAGGGAGGGAGGAGATAGAGAGGAGATGGAGAGGGAGTGTGTATAGAGCAAGGGAGAGAGGGAAAGAGAGTGTGTAGGAGGAGAAGGAGAGATCAATAGAGAAGTGTGTATGAGAGAAAGAGGGTGAGAGAGAGGGGTATGTGTGTGTGGGGGGGGGGCAGAGAGAGAGAAATGGATAGCCACAGATTAATAAGTGAGAAAGATAGATAAAAAAGAGAGAGAGTAAGAGGAGAAGGAGAAAGCAATAGAGAGAAGGAGGTGTGTATGAGAGAGTGAGAGTGCAAGAGAGGCAATAGTCAGGTTTATATAGGCTTTGGTTTGTGGATGGATAGGGCAAAATAGACTTCAGACAAATGGAGAAAGATAAGACGGACAGACGGGCGAGCGAGCAGAGATTGATCACTGGGATTTAGAGCAAAAATGTGATTTGGTTTTGGGAGCCGCAGCTTTGAAGGTTACACCGAAGAGAACGCCGTGTCTGCTACATGACGCGAATTAGGAAATCCAAAATGTGATCGATAATTAAAGTGCAAATGGGAAGTACACAAGACGAGCTGTGATGCCAAAACACAGAGAAACGAGATAATCAGAGGGAGTGTTGGGTTAAGTCTGAAAGCCCAGAATCCACACAGAGCTATAGGAGGGGGGATGTGTTTGGGATGTTTAGAATAGCAGTGATACAATTGCAGTCGAAATGTTATACTCAAAATGCCATGAATGTAAGTTAAGTTAGTTTAAATTTTTTGCTTTTTTTCCGTTGTTGTCATATGTATATCCTGTGTTATTTTGTACTATATTTTTTGTCTCTTGTCTGCAAGGTAAACTAAATGCTAAAAAAAAAAAAAAAGAAATCTAAAATTGATGAGAAACTATGCTTTAAATGAACTTTACATTTTCATTGCAATACCTTTTTTCACATCTTCGATTGACAGTATAGTATAGTATATATATGTGACATTTATGTTTAGAGTACGTAGTATGCACCACGTGTGGGTGTGCATGGACCCAAGGGTGTTTTTATACAGTTTTTGCAAATGGGCAATTGAGTAGGTGATAGGTGATATTGATAGGCAGAATAATACTTTAATATTACAAGTTTGAAACTGAAGAGGTACTGAAAAGTATTTCAATACTTCCCAATTACCAAATGTCCCCCAAAAATATGTGTTGGATGAGTTCAAGCAAGGATGAAGTGAAAAATAAATGTGAAAATGAATTATAGCAGAAATTACAACTCACTGGTATACAGATGGATAACAGGACACTTCCTTTAGTATTACTTGATATTGGGTCGAATCATAGACTGTAAATGGACATAGCTAACCCACTAGCCACCGTGTTCCAAAACTAAAACAAAAACGAGCCTATATGATTGTGGTGTTGTCCGTTAATCAGGATATGAACATTAATAACAGACAAGTCAGGGGCTTTCTTTCCCCGAGGTTGTTCTCGCTAACATTAACAACAGTTTTGATTGACAGCGTTGTTAAGCGCCCGCTCCCAGCTAAAGCAGCTCTTCAAGCGGGAATGGGCGTTACCTTCTACATCCTCGCTCTTGATTGGCTCTTTGGTTGCTATGATTCTTGCGGTCGGAATTCCAAATATGGGATTCCGCTCCGAATTCGCTCCATATAACTGCCAATCTTGATGAACTTCATTTGACTGGAACCGAACGCTATTGATGATCGAATTCATAAGCTGTGGAATCGTCCAATCGCTTATGTTGACAAGTTGATGGTTCTTTTGCAGTTGCATTTGAAGTTGTCCATTGTTTACATTTTGTTCTAAGACTTTAGCCTCTCCTTATTTCCTTGTAGAGTTGTGTAGAGCACAGTGGGACAGGGTAAATAGAGAAATGCCACAGGCGAGCTCTGTCCTGTGTGATGAATGAGTGCTGTTTGTGTCCATGTCATCAGTGCAGTCTGCCTCCAGGAGAGAGGGACAGAGAAAGACAGAGAGAGGACGAGAAAGAGGAGAGAAGGAGGGGCAGGACATAGGGAGTGAAGGAGAAAGCAAGAGGGAGACAGATAGACTGAAAGAGACAGAGAGACAGAGAAAGATGGGATGTAACAGAGGGGGAAACAGCAAAGGAGAAAGAGAGAGAGAGAGGAGAGGAAAAAAGACATAACCAAAACTGGAGAAAGAGAGGTAGGAAACAAAGTAAGTAAGAGGGAGGGATGGACGGAAAAATAAAATGAGAAAGTGAGAGGGCGAGAGACAGAATGAAAGAGAGAGAGGAGATAGGACACAGAGTAAGAGCGGGAGAGAGTAGAGAGAGAAAGAGTAGAGGAGAAAGAGAGACAAAAGAGTGGGAGAGACAGAGAGATGGAAGGTAGGAAATGTGATCGAGGGAGAAGAGTAGAGGAGAAAGAGGAGATAGTGAACAGTAACTGAAAGGGGCACAGAGAGAGAAGGACAGAAGGAGAGGAGTTACCAACATGTTAGAGAAAGGAGGGGAAGAGAAACAGAGAGAGGGAAAAGAGTGAGTGATAAGGAAGATAGAGAGAAAGAGAAAAAGCGAGAGAGAGAGAATGGGCTAAAAGAGTAAGAACAGATGGAGAGAGAGACAGACCCTGGGTGCTTTCTGCTGGCTGTGCTGTGAATGTAAACTAGTGCGGGCTCACTGCGTGTGTGATTTGAACATGACTTGGAAACGTTAAATTGGCTCTTTTCATGCGCTCATCAAAAAGTCGCCCCCTCCGCTGTAGATGTATAGTCGCCATGGAAACGGGATCGTCCTTTACACTGTCAGAGTGAGAAGTGAAGCAAAGAGCTGTGTGAAGAGAGGGGAGCAACAGGCTTTACACAACTGTATATTAGTGCCTTAGTGAACTCTATAAAGACATGTCTATCTGTTAAGGGAAGGTAACCATAGACTGAAGTGAAGCTCATCGAGGCCAGCAGATATAGGGGCAAATTGGGAGCCTAGTTCCATATTTGGAATTCCAACCACGAGTATTATAGCAATCAAAGAGCCAATCCAGAGTGAGGTTGTTGAAGGAAACGCCCCATCCTGCCCACACCGCTAGTTTGGCTGGGAGCGGGTGCTTAGCAACGCTGTCAATCAAACCTCTTGGTTGCTAGCAGGAGCAACCTCTGGGGAAAGAAGGCGCCTGATTTGTTTGTTACTATGTTCATCTTGATTTATGGACAAAATAGCAAAAGAAAGATCATGTAGAACAGGTTAATACAAACAATTTAAGACCAAAAATTACAGCAGCATTTACATAGAGAGGGGAATGTAAGTTTTTCAATAGAAAGTGAACTGGAGCCAGAGTCGATGGGGCCGGAAGCGTGGCCATGCTCACTTCGTTTTTGGATCCATTTATACATACAGTCTATGTAATCAACACTAATTTGACTTAGTTGGCAACTGTGCAGTACATGAACCCCTATATAAAATGTGTTAGTTGGAACTCATATTTCTCTGCCTTTTCATGTGTATACCAATGATAGCAGCAAAACATTGAAGTCCCATCATTACACATGAAAAGAGAGTTATTTCCCTATTGGTACGGTCTATATACTGGTGCACGCTGTGTAATTAGAGTGTCGGGGATGTAATCTTGTGTAAATGCCTCGTTGAAGTGTAGAGGGGAGAAGAGAGGAGAGAAGAGAGGAGGCAGAGGCCCTACTGAAGCCTATTCACACTGAGGCAGCTTATGTGTACCATAATTACAGGCATTGATGTCATACACTTCAAAGTACTGTATTTGCATATGTAACTGCACAGCTTTCATATCACACCATGCGGACCAATCAGGTTCATTTGGGCTGCTGATAATTTATTCCAAAGTTGTTGTTTTTTTGTTTTTTGTTTTTTTCAGATCTGTGTAAATTTGTTTTTGATACAGTGAATAGTCACATGATGTTGCTGTGACTTATCTTATCTGCTGATTTACATGGGTTTTGGTGCTGTGTTTGTACCAGTAGAGGCAAGACTATAGCGCCACCTGCAGTCCAACTTCTTCAGGACAGTATCCCAGGTGTGTGAGAGTAGAAAGCCCCCCTCGTCCTCGTCTATCGTCCAGTGGACATGTTTCAGGATTTCACTTGCCTACATGTTTGTTGTTCTTTGTCCCAGTGAAGATGGCTCTATCTACTCCATACTATGACTTATTAGGACATACTACATTTGGTCTTGTGCTATTTTTACTACTATTATAACGATGACAATGACAACAACAACTACTACTACTACTACTACTACTACTTAAGCATAATTGAAAATAACTTTCATTCATTCATTTTAATAAAGGTGCACTATGTAACTTCTGTGATGGACAAAAACACCTAAAGTTGAATAAATGCAACGTGAACAGGTTCAATGCCATAATGTGGAATATTGCTTAAAAGGCGATGACATCTCCATAGAGACAAACAGGTGGTTAGAAAAGTTAGTTTCAATTAAAGTGTACATACAAAAATTACTACTCAAATGTATCCATGGGTTTCAGAATGATAAAAAACTTAGGACTGTTGCCATTAGGGTGCACTCATGCTGATACTGGTATCGAATACTGGCACCGATACTGAAAAATTAGCTGGATCAAGTGTAGGTTCAATGATATCGGTTGAGCAGATATGCTGGTTGGGTAATACGTAATACGATTATTTACAGGCTGATTCTGGCTTAGAACATATCATAATGTTTGAACGTTTATTTGTATGAAGTTCTTCAGAAGTCATTTGAAGGATAAGTAAGAGTTGCTTAACACAGTTGGATCTCTTGTGTAATATGTTCACTGTGTTTTAAGGATTAAGTGCCATTTTCCATCTCTACACTGGTATCGGTTAGTATCGGGTCTTGGCAGATACTTACAGTCAAAGTATCAATATCAGTATCAGAAGTGAAAAAGCTTCATCCCTAGCTGCCATAGGAATTAACCATTCAAAATGAAATATTGGATCTTGTGAATAGTCACTCGTCCTCAAAATGACAGTGTGTAGGAGGAAGCTGAAAGCCAGTATAAATGTATTGCGTTGCCATTGTGTGTAAGTGATGGAGACAGGAGCAGAGTTACAGATGGATTGAGACTTGAGTCAGATTTTTCCTGCACTGTAAAGTGATGTTAAAACTCCAGATTAATTGGAGCAGCTCTGAGCTTTCACACTAAATTGGCTGCTCACCGCGATTCTACAACATATGTCTTTCATCTCCTCTTCGATCAACAAATTTGAACTGCGATATATTGCTGATGAAAATACACACAATAATACTGAGACTGATTTATGCCACTGACAATAACCCTGGAGCAGAATTATCCCAAAGAACACTCATTTATCAAGCATTTGCTCATGTGGAAATCAGCTAACTGTGCTAAAAGTGGAGCAAAAAACGACACAGTTTCTCTCATAGGCGCTAAAAAGACGCAACGCAGTTTTACTCCAATGAATAAATGATTATGCAAAATAAGGCATTTTGAAGCGTAGGAAATGCAAATGAAGTAATTTAACTAGCGCTGACAGATTTATTACAACTATGAGAGCAAACACTGCGTGATAATATAGTTTAGTAGCATAGATTGATAACTGAGGCCCTCTATGAGCAACATTATTAAAAACATTACCTGCAATTTAGAGAAGAATGAAGCACTTTTGTAGTGAGTTTACATCGGTATAGTGAGTCACAGAAGTCATTTAGTCTAGCAGATAAATAACAAAATGTTCCGCACTAGTACACCCACCCCCCAGAAGCCCAGTTGTCCAAATATTGTCTATAGAGATTCTAAAAGCAGCTCTTAAAGGTACTTTGTGTAACTTTTCTGGTGGAGATGTTATTGCTTTGTCTGGAATGTTTTACAGTACAATAATATGCATTTACTTTTGCTTGTATGTGGGCGTTTAATAATATACTGCACAGTTGGTGACAGCAATTATGAATACTTTCTTGGGAAAACTAATAAGAAACTATAGATTAAATTACTACAATAAAAGGTTTTGCGCGAACATGTGTACGCCTACTCTGTTGTTGACAGTTGACTCCTATTACCAGTTAGTTGATATTAATATTATTACTGCATGATATAATATAACCTCCAATATTACCATGATAAATAAAAACACAATTTCTTTAGATAATACAGTAGAATGTCATTTTTACCATTAAATCATAGTACTTTCTTTTATATTAATTTTATATTATAGTACTTGTTCTAATACAGCTCAAGACTTAAAAAAAAACAACAATGTGAATGCAACTTTTTTCGTATTGATACTTGCTAAAATGAGTATCCATTTTCGATACTCGTTTTAGTATTGCTCAGCATCTGATTTTCTATACTTTTGACAACCCTACTAAGATACTATAGATTCCCACTTGAAATAAAGTTAAGAATTCCAAAATATCAAATTCTTTTATAGCAAACATATCTCTTGTTGCTCCTTCTTGCTGTGAGATTACTTTTGTCACCACGCCCCCAGTACATGCTGCCATTGTGCTGTTGGGCAAGACACTTCACCCTCTTAGCCCATATGAAATGAGGACGCCTAAATCACAGTACGCCAAAGTGAATAAACAGTAGAGTTATGAGTGTGAGAAAATCAACGCATCATTCTTTTTCAAACGTTTTTTGTATTCTTGAAGGAGGGTTAAATAAAAGGCTAAAAAACATAAAAAAGAACAAAGTCTGATGCTGATGCAAGTGCTGGAAATATCAGAACACCACAAGACAACATTTAATCAAATACACTTACGTTTAACTGGTCTTGTTGGATATGCAGTAATCGCTCCACTCTGAAGGCAGTGTAGAGCGTTTCTCCTCATTGTCGGGCTCCAGTTCTGTGGGTGTGGACAGTGCTGAGGCCTTCACAGATCAGAACTTACATTTCTGTCTACATGGAGACCAAACCAGACCAAGTTACAGGTCAGATCTGTGGACCCCCACTTTGAGCTATAAAACCACCTGTAATTGAATAAATGTAAGGCAGAACTGTTTAATGTCATACTGTGGAACATTGCAGGCAAGGAAATGACGTATCCATAGAAACAAGCAGGTGACGGACCCCCAACCAAAAAGTTACATAGTGCATCTTTAATATCATTGAACCAGTATTGAAGATTCACTTTGTAACTTTTCTAGAAGGGGGTGGGATGGGGCGTAGACTGTATAAAGAAGTGAACAAAGGGAGTGTGACGTCACCCATAACGTTCAGCTTCAGTCAAATGAAGCTCACGAGGCTAGCAGTTATGGGAGCAAATTTGGAGCTGAGTTTCATTATAGGAATAGGGATTTATTTACAGATAAAATAGCAAAATGTAGAGAGGGTTAATACGGACATTTTAAGACCAAAATGATGAGGCTCACTGCAGTAGTTATAGAGAGCGTGGTGACAATTTTTCAATGTAAAGTTAAATGGAGCCAGAGTCGATGAGCCGGATGCGCCTCCATGCTCACTTCCTATGTGGAACATGGCGGCTAGCGGGTTAGCTATGTCCATTTACAGTCTATGGTCACATCAAGAGCTTTTAAAGAAATAGCTAGTTAATTGGAAAAATCTGCAATGCATAACATGAGAAAATAATGTAATGTTAAAGAAAATAATGTGTCCTTTGGCAAGACACTTCGCTCACCTGCCTCACTGTGTAGCATCTGAATACATTATATCTATATGGTGGTGGTTGGTAAGGCCCTAAGCACAGGACGACTGCCATATCTCCATCAATCTGGCCCTACAATGGTTCTATAAGCTCACAACAATAAAAAAAAAAAAAAAAAAAAATAATAATAATAATAATAATAATAATAATAATAACTAAACAACAAAAAAATATATTAGGCCTTTCCTGTTGTCCAGCTGTTGTGTGGAGCTGTATCTTTCTATAGGACAACGTCACATTAACCAGACTGTACCACGTGAGCTCTGCCTCCACTGCTCTCCTCTCAGCTCCATCCTCATCTTCTCAGGGTCACTGACAATCTGCTGAGAGGAGAGAGGGCGAGAGAGAGGAAAAGGGGAAGTAGAGGAGAGAAAACGGAGAGTAGGAAGGGGAAAGAGAGGTGAGATTGATACGAGAGAGGGAAATATGGAGAATAAGGAGAGGAGATAGAGGGGGGACAGAAAGAGCGGGCTGGTAGTAGACACGGGGAGAGAGGAGAGAAAGAGAGGGAGAGAGAGGGGAAGTAGTAGACACGGGGAGAGAGAGAGGGAATAGAGAGAGAGAGGATGAAGAGAAAAGCGAAAGGCAAATGAGACAGAGAGAGAGGGAGGGGGAGAGAGAGAGAGGACCCCCCACTGTGGCCCATCACGGCACATAACACGTCTGTGGCTGGTTTAAACTCCTCAGGCTCCCACATCCAGAGCAGAGACACAGGGAGCACTCACATCAGCTCAGCACACTGGCTTTGTTTGCACGGTGCACTATAGAGATGTCACGTCATCTTTTACACTTAACTTTGTATTCACTATATTTAGTCTTCCTCGGCGTACGCTATGCCAAGCCATTTTAATATTTAAACGCTAAATTTGACTATCTGGAATTAACATTGTAGATATCAACAACGCTTTTCCGACTAGGCGTAATTTCATTTTGGATAGCGGGAATTGTCATTTGAGATATCTGTAACGTATATTTGACTAGACAAAACGACACTTAGAGATATCTGCAATTCAGTTTTGACTAGGCAAAACGGAATTACAGATATCTGCAATTACGTCATTGAAAAACTCGTCACACATCATAAATGTCAATTGCTGATATCTCTTATTCAGTTTTGACTAGGCAGATTGAAAGTTAAAGATATCTCAAACATCATTATGACATTATGACACAGAAAGCACCATGTCTCTAGTTACTAACAGCCCACCGATCCGTCCAAAAAGCCATTTGTCCCTAAAGCTAAACAACCGTCAGTGTTAAAATTAGTTTTTGTCGTTAATATAATTTTCAATGAACATTTCAATAGAGTGCATTAACAAAAAAAACCCTAGGATGCATTTTGGCTTTCTTACTGATAAATTCACTTTCCATTAACGGCCTTCAGGTGCCATGTGGAAATGCACCGCTCTCTCCTAAAGTGGAATTATTTGCATACAGATAGCTGCAACGTCATTTCGCCTAGTCAAAACTCCAATTCAAGATCTCTGTAATTATATTTTGACTAGGCACAATGAAATTCATGGATATCTCCAATTTCAGATATCTCTAATCAAAACTCAAGATATCTAAAACCAGATAAGAGATATCTACAACTAAATTATGACTATCCCAAACTCCAGTTTGAGATATCTACAACATCATTTTGACTAGTTGTAATTCTATTTAGAGATCTACAACGTCATTTTGCCTGAAAAGGAGCATGTACTGTAGATACTGTATCTTCAATTGAGGTGAATTAAAGATATCTTGAACTTGAGTTATGACTAGTCAAAATCAAACTGTAGATATCTCAAACCACAATTACAGATATCTATAATTCATTTGCAGATATCTGTAACTTAAATTGTGGATGTCCACAAGTGAATTGTGGATATCTGTAATTATGAAACCCATGCAAATGAATGGCAAAGGTGACGTCATTTGCCCTGGGAAGAATGTCGTTGTGGATATCTAAAATGACAGTTACTAATAGGAAGAATGTCGTTGCGGATATCTAAATTTTCTTTTGACTAGGCAAAACTAAGTTAGAGATATCTGCAATACATATCCAGCATAGTGTTTAAATGTTAAAACGGCTTTCCATAATTTTCTGATCTCTGTTGAAGTAGTGTTGTTTCTGCATCACAAACATACCTGGAGTTGTGTTTTGTTTCATTCGCACATGTTTAACACACACACCTTATGATGTCATCTGGTAAACCTTGAAGTGCTCCACTGTTTTGAAACTCCATACACCTTCACTAGAATCCTTGACATGCCAATCTCTAATGAACTAAATGTAAAAGGAGCTTTTAACTTGAAAACTACAAAACTAATATAGGAAGTGGACCTATGCACTAAATCACCTTTTGTTCTCCACTAAACTATGAATATTGTGATTTTTTTAGTATCATCTACTGTTCCTTTTGGCAATTTTAGTTCACACTAGGTATTTTTGCAGCTGTCTGGTCAAAACATATAAAACTGGATGTGTACTGCCTCCTGTGGCCACTTTACTTTAAAGTACTATGTGACATTACACAAGACTGCCCTGATTATAGCCTGGTGTTTCTGTTTACAACCAACTGGCGATAGGTGTGGATTTTGAAGTGTGGATAACTTGATTGATTTAGACCAGTCACACTGTTCTTTTCACCTCCAGACCCCCTCACTCTCCCCTTTAGTCCTCCGGGTACTGCTCAGTTTAGCGGCTCTATTTGAAATGTGGTTTTGGATAGAGTTTTTATGTTTAGCCCTACTTTTAACTGACAATAGCAATACAGCATTTTCTGATTTAGATTCTAGTAGAAACATTTAAATTTTACCATGATCATGACTGTTGAGACCATGAATAATACTTATATGGTATACACTGAAAGTATTCTCTCACCTTTATCCCCACTGTTAAACACTTTTAACCATGTCGTATTATTGAATCTGTATTAAAACATATGTAGTTCGGTTTTGTTTCATTTATTCGTGTTCATTTTTGGTTTACTCTAATAACTGCTAGGCCTGAATGAGAAAAATATCTAATTGTGATTTTTCTGACAACCATGATCTCTTTTAACCCATATCTCTCATTATTTTACTATGAGGGATGGTGCACCCATCACCCATTTGAAGTGTACTGCTCAAAGAGAAGGTCTGGTGCTCACTTATATTCTTTGCCTTGTTTGTCCTTGATGTATATAAACGGAGTTTGTCTTTGTTAAAAGGACCATATGCTCAAGGCTGTGTTCTTTTGACATTCAACCATGAGCTTGCTAAGCACAATGCTGCACCATATGTACTGGTGTGTGTGGTAGAGTTTCAAAGGCAATGACACACACTATTCATGTTAGAAAGGTGTCTGTCACTGCAAAATGACCAGTTGTCTTCTCCATGTGAATGTAAGAGTTTTTGTTTTATTTTGTTTTTAAACTGCTGTACCAGATTATTGCTGTCTTAAAATTACTTTATTTTTAACCTTAAGGTACACTTTATTGTCTCCAGATCTTGTTGCTAGTTTTGGTCAGGAGTACCTTGAGTATTTGACCCATGGTGCATGTTTTGGGTTGATGGTGGAAACCTGAGTGCCTGAAGGAAACCCACCCACAGACAAACATGTAAACTCTGCACAGAAAGGCCCGTGAATCGAACCTGGAACCTTGTTGCTCTGAAGCGTGAGTGCTAGCCAATCAGTTATTCCTCACTTATCTTTTGCATTCCAACAAAAACGGCTACCAACAACTAGCAAACTTCCCGATTATCTGGCAGTAAAATGCTTTATTAAATGCAAACTGGACACAACAGACAACAGACTTTTGACCCAAAAAGCTGCTTATACAATATATGGAATGGAACCATACTGAAAGTGGCAAAGATACTCCTATTCATTCATTACTGCAGTGTTTACTATTGTTTTAAATGATATGTTTATCTTTCTATGTCCTCGGCCTTACACTGCACCTATATTGTACACCACTCTATCCACGTTTTCCAGTTGCTGCTTTTCTCTTAAAGCAGCAGCAGCTTGTCTCATTGACAGTGGAGTCCATACCTGTTTTCCTCTTTATTTTGAATCCATTTAGCGATCAATACTTCAGATACTGCACACTTCACCTCCTCTCTGCTCATGCATGGGATCTCTCAGAGTGACACAAACACTTATGTCAATCCAATAATGCTTTTAGCTGTCTGCCTTTATCTGCTAACACACACTCAGTGTCACAGGTGGTAGAGGAGCCAAGTAAGTAAGAGTACTGTTACTTCAAATTAATATTTATTAAGGAGGCTAAGGTCCAAGAAATTTAAGTACCAATACAAATATTTGGGGGAAAAGTGATAACTCATCTGCTTATAACCAGTCAATTCTTCTTGTTTGGCTGCATTGTGGTGTAATCATTTCGCCTCATAGGATTTATAGAATGCAAATTATTTGACAATTTCCTGCTTTATTCACTCACTGCATACAGCTGATGGGGGTAAACGATTCTTCTATAGCCACAGCTGCCCTGCGTGGTCAGTCTGTGCCATTAGCGCCTCAAATCACCACCAGTTCTGCATAACCATGGATAATATGTGTATATAACCTTTTGTATTGTCTGAATTATAATGTGTTTATGAAATAGTCTATTTATTTGTATAAGTTTTCTGCTTTAAACAAATATAGTTACAGTATGTGAAAATGCAAAAACAGATTTTTTGTGCGAAATCTTAATTGAACTGTACACAGCTCTGAGAGAGAAGCATTAAAATGGGATCTTTGACACTTGTACAAATATAATAGTATAATTCCCACAGATGACATTTGTGAGGTGTAATTTAATATGGCCTTGCAGCTGATAAGTGCTTTAATTTTGTCTAATTACTGACATTAAATAATTGTTCATGCATCAGAATAACTGCAGTCCTGCATAAAGCCCTCACTCGTACCTGTGATACTCCAGAGACCAGCCTCCTGCCTTTCAGTTAACGCAATCCATTATAACGACGGGCAAAGAAAATATGACTTTTCATCTTGAATGTTAGAGTAAACAATTATTCATGGGTTTTAGCTTCCTGTTTTTAAACGACATTTTGAGGATTTTGATCATTCAACAGATTTCATATTTTGTTTTGAATTGTTAATTGCTATGGCATCAGCTTACATTATTACTGTGAGCGGAGTCACCTCACCACGGATCTGACTTATAACTTGGCCTGTGAAGCTAGCTCATAACAAATATCTCTGTGAGCGACAGTAGTTCAGTTGGTAGAGTGTTTGTCTACTGACTGTCCAAATGTTGGTGGTTCAAATCGACATTAACATCACTGGTTCAGCAGTCCACTGACCCACCAACATCCTGTGGTGCAATTCAACCTCCTGCAGCTGAATGTTGTTGTTGTGTCCTTGGGCTAGACACTTAACCCCCCAGTCTCTGTGTCATAGACTGGGAGTGTGTCGTCACCCATCATGTTTGGCTCCAGTCAAATGAATGCTCATGATGCTAGCCGTTATTGGAGCAAATTTGGAGCAAAATTCCAGATTAGGAATAGGAATTTATTCACGGACAAAATAACAAAATAAAAACACCAGGATCATGTAGAGTGGGTTATTACAACACCAAAGCTGGCTCACAGCAGCAGTTACAGAGAAAGAAGTGACAATTTTTCAATGTAAAGTCAATTGGAAACAAAGTCAAAGGAGCCGGAAGCACCACCATGAACACTTCCTATTTGGAACGTGGCAGCTAGCGAGTTAGCTATATCCGTTTATATATACAGTCTGTGTACACTGGTGTGTGTGTGTGTGTGTGTGTGTGTGTGTGTGTGTGTGCGTGCGTGTGTGTGTGTGTGTGACTGGGTGTGTGGTTCCTTGATGTAAAGTGCTTTGAAGGCGGAAAAGCTCTATATACGTAAAAATGTGATCATTTACCATCTACGGAGACAAGAGGGTGACACAACCAGGCCAAGTTACAAGTCATATCTGTGGCGAGGCGACCCCGCTCACAGTAAGAATGAATGTTTTTGAAGATTTTTTTTTTTTTTTTTTTTACCAATAAAAACACCTGCAATTGAATAAATGTAATATAGATACATTTAATGCTTTACTGTGGAACATCCGGGCAAATCATTAATATCTCCATGGAGACAAGCAGGATATGAACTCTCCACCAGAAAAGTTACATAGTGCACCTTTGAAATACTGTATATATCCAGCATCTTCTCACTATTACGGTGAAATACTGTAAAAAGTCCACTGGTGTATTGGTGCGTGCTTGGAGGTGCAGTGTCCCTGTGCTGACCCAGGGCTGAGTACAGTGGAGATCCTCACTGGCCTTGTGCATTATGCATGTGGACAGAGTGTACACTGGAGGCTACGTCATATAGAAATATACAGCACGGTGGCTCTAAGTGTGAAAGGGCCTTATTATCATGTCAGAGATAATGGTTCAGTCAAATGTCACTATTATGCTCCTATGTAAATCAGGAGGGAACATTTTATTATGTGTCAGATATACAGAGGTTTTCAAAAGTCATTGCGTTATTAGTTTTATCCTCAGAAATACATGTAATAGTTTTTTGTTTTGTTTTTTATGTTCCTTTTAAAAAATATTTTGGCCTTATCCTTGTATTCACTCAAGGTTGCTAAAGAACTGTGCTTTTAAGGCAGATGCCCTTCCTGTCAACCAGCTATCTACTGTACCGCTGCAACCCCAAAAGGCAAAAATTTGAAAAACTGTGGTTAAAAAAATACTTTAAAATTATGACATTATTAAAGGTGCACTAGAGATGGAGATGTTTTTGCTTTGCCAGGAATGTTCAGCATTTATGGCATTGAACCCATCTATCTTGCATTTATTCAATTATAGGTGATTTTATTTGTAATAAATACCTTAGAAAACCGTGAGAGGGGTCACCTCTCCATAGTTCTGACCAGTAACTTGTAACCTGTAACCTGCTTGTGAAAGATGATGAAAGATTTCAGAGGGAGAACAAAGACGTGCGTGAGATATAGATTGTCAAACATGGATAAACCTCTTTTAGCTCATACTGACTCAATCAGATCTTAATTAGGACTAGAGCAGACTGGATTTTGAAAAAAAAAAAGTAAACTAAAATGTGGTGCAGTGATGTATCTGTGTTGAAACATATGGAGAGCCCACTTTGTTTGGAGGTCCAGATTGTTGCATGAACTTTCAAAATGACTGAAAACATTTTCTGTATACAAAGCCTTTCTAATTAGCAGCACCATGTAAAGTGCATATGAGGAGGACAGATGCTTAAAGAATCCTCCGATCCTTTCCTTGTCAGCATCTGTTTTCAACGGGAAGGATGTGCTACGCTTTGTGCTAATGTATCCTGAGTTAAAGTGAATTCATTAAAAGATCTGCTTTTCTGTCACTCTTTTTGTCATTCTCTTTTATTAGTATCATGGACAAATGTGAAATTTGGCGCTATGACTCTTCATGTCATCCTGATCAAAAAAAGTCAGTTGAAACCATATGGTATTTTTCACTGGGTTGCCATGGCGATGCACAAAAGCACAATGTTATCCTAATGGCAACATGTCTTAGTTTTCTTAAATATCAAAGTAATAAAACAACTTATTAGTTTAATTGAAGAATGTGAAATTTGGAACAGTGACTCTTCAGATCATCCTGATCCTGGGAAGTCAAACACCTCAGGGCACCATGGTGTGTTGACCTTTTCTGTCACAGATACAGCTCAAACCCGCAATAACACAGAGACAAGTGGAGGGTAGGTGCCATCTTTAGTACTGGGTCCAGTGAGTGCGAAGCGCGTGAGCCATTCGTTGCCACTTACGGCTTTAATTATGTTTTCTTCTTTTCTTCACAATCTGCCACTTAACTGATGTAAAATTCTTTTGGATATTTACCACAGGTGCTGTCCAACCAAAAGTCACAATTTAAAAAAATATATTTATCTGTCAAATCCATTTGAATTTGGCTTGACAACTGGGTAAGAGCATAGCCATTACCACAAACTGATTTTGAAAACCACAGAACTGTAGTATTAGCATTTTACTGTCACCCCATTTTCAGTTCTGTTCAGTTTTTTAACTAACCAAACAATCATGCAGATTATTCTAAATTCCCTTTGCTTTGAGCCCAGGTAATGCGTTTTTCTTTTGGTGATGGAGGCCAGTGAACTGCAAAATGGCTGGTAATGTGTGGATTGCTGACAAAAGCTGAGTCTAAAGAGCCAAACTAGGATGTGCAGTTTTAGCCTTTGCATGTCTGCACAGTCATTTTCGGGGTTAATTGGGAAATGCACGCTCCACCGTCTCTCATTAATTAACATTAGAGCCTCCCTGAGCTGCGCTGCCAAACAGCACGAAGGCAGCAGTGCGGTGAGGGCACAACATGGCAACTCTAAGCAGATCTAAGAATCTTACAGCTTAACGTTATTACCAGATTTATTCATTTGAGAACGTTTAAAGAAGGGGTATTACACTTCTATGGGGGATTCATTGACGACTCATAACATATAAATCACCATGTTACCTTTTATAGTTTTGAAAAAGCTAGATTTGGCGAAAACAACATATTAAAATGTTAATCATTTTCAGTTTCATGCTCTGAGGTCCCCCTCCCTTGCTCCATGCTAAGTTACTCCCCGTTCAGAGTGCTAATGCATTACAATCAGTGTGCATCTCCCCAATGAACCATCGTCAGGTTTGTGAAGGTTGTAGTTCTGTTTTGTATATTTATGGAGAATTGCTGTGTGGGAGCATAGATGATGTAGGCTTTTGCGCTGAACTTTGGACAGGCGAGTTCGAATAGTGCCTGGGAGAGATCGCTAGATTCCGCAAACATGCGTGGATGACACATAAATCCAATTCAGGCATGTTTCTGACGAGGAAACAACATTATAACATGGTAGAAAGAATTGAAGAATTACTAAATCAACAATTACCATCTCAATAAAATACCAAATGAGAAATCTGTTGATTTATTCTAAGATATAGGCTATAGTATAATAGGTTATATATCCCTATAGTTTTAAAATAGGCTGGAGGACAGGTCAGAATTCTGGTAGAATTTGCTGCTGATGTTAAAAAAAAAAAAAAAAAAAAAAATCACAGAAGCTTCAGAAAGTGGTGCTGTTATTCAACCCCAAGTATAAATAGTATTTTTTTGTATGTGTTCTTATTATTATATATAGTACTGATATAGATTGACTTTTGTAGTATTTCAGTCTACGTTCAGTACTACTAGATACTACTAGATACTAGATCGGGATATCGCAATTTCTAAATGGACTCACCTGCCTTGACCTGTCCTGCTTTACAGATAGACATATTGTATCTACTGAACTGAACTCCTCATGTTAAAGTAGTGCACCTCTCTTCTTCTACTCTTTTTTTCCATTCATTTTCTCTTAGTTGATTCTATTTTTTGACAGGACCATTATCAGAGCTGAGAGCAGCCGGGGACAATGATTAAAGCACATTGAGTTCACTCTGTGGATCTCTGAGAAGAAAAAAAAAACAAAACATACAGCCCAACTCTGCCATTAGACTAATATTAGCACTATCACTCTCCAGACACTTGTATTATCCTGAATGGAGTGGTAGGGGTGCCATAAACATTTTGCAAACAGGAAGATTATTTTAAATTTGAGTTTCGGAGCAGGCGTCGTGCATGCTGGGAGAAATGAGGGACTCCAAACAACTATGTTTGAATTTGAATGAGTGCAGAAGGTGTATTTATGTACTTAGAGTTTCCAGTTGTGTAAACATGGTATTTTTATATTGACTTTGCAGCTGATGTCATCAACACTCCCTGGAAGTGTGAAGTTAACTGAAGCCACTGCTCTGTCTGAAGCTCATACATAAAAGCACAATCATAATCTTTTTGTTGAAAATCATACACCTAAACAGGACCATGAGTGCTCGTATTTATCACAGGCTACTGAAAATGTGTTATTTAAATGTTCTATTTTTTCTTGCGTTTTTTTGGCAGTGTTTGCTAATGTGTGTATTGTGTTACCATGGTAACTGCTGACCATTTCACCATACAGATACATGTAGCATCAGTGTCACAGCAGTGTCCAGGAGGAACCAGATGAACACAACAAGAAAGGCCTCACTGTTACACCGCTCTGTTGTTTCGATTTGTAATGAAATGGTTAATTGCCTCAAAGTATTTCCTCTGGAAGATCTCGGAGTTGATTCTTCTGGACATGTTTAATATGTGAACTTTGGACAGAATCCTATTAGAAAATCACAAATCTTAATATGGACGTTGGAAAACAAACGCATGTTATGAATGTATTGATCAGTGTTTGATTGCACTTTGCCATTGTCTGTACCTCAGTGAATATGTCATTGACAATGTAAAATAATGTGCTGCACTGAATCCAAATGGACCAAATGCACAAAATGTTTGCCTGTCTAAAAATGTTGAATAAATAGTAACTTTATTATTTAACCAGTAAAATTGAATAAAAGCAGAAAGCATATACAAAATATTAGAAAATAAGTAAATAAGACCCCATGTACCCCCAGACGTATACAGTTTTGACAACTTCTGCCCCCCACTACTGCACTTTGTCGCTCAGTTTCATAATGTCTGTGCCTGGGTCCCCAGTATATGACACCAGTGCTGTGACCTCCTCTGCCCTCACCTGAAATGCCCCCTTCATATTTGCCCCTGTCCCTTTGAGTTCTTTAAATGTCACCAGGGCCCTGAACAAAAGGAGAGGCTGACAGCTCAGATCTCATCTCTGTGAATACAAGGTTCACAAAAGTGTTCAGGAAGGCTCCATCACTTTGTCTTTTAGGTTCTTTTTTCATTTTTTCTCTCCTAAATAAAATCTGCTACTTGTTGAATCTAATAATAATGTGTTTAATGTATTTATGTATTATTTACAAATATTTTCAGATTTTTATAATTAGTTGTTGTAATAGTAGAAGTAGTTGTAATACTATACCAGTAGTGGCTCTAGCAGCAGCAGTAATAGTGTCAAAACTCACTACCCAAATACTAAATGATTCTAAAACTATTGACTTAAACTGACTTAAACAACAGAAACAACAAGAAAACACACACACACACGCCCATACACACACACACACACACACACACACACACACACACACACACACACACACGCACACACACACACACACACACACACACACACACACACACACACACACACACACCACACACAATACAATACAATATTTACCGGTGGGTACAACTTTGCTTTTAACCAGGACTTGAGCCATGAGATGAACAACTGAAGCTCTGTTATGCATTTCAGTTAAGGATGTAGTGAGTTTTGTAGTTTACAATACTGATATGAAAAGGTTTAGGTTTCATTGTATTTGTATTTTTTGTCATTGTATTTGTTTATGTACAGTAAAGTAAGACCTCAGTTGGTGTTTGGCTCCTGCTCTGGTAGCGACATGATGGAGTTGATCTGTATCGAGCTGTTGCTGATATGAATGTCATAATTAGATCACACGTGTCCAGGCCAATCACAGAGCTGTGGGAATGGTGCGTTTTCAAGAAGGACGTTTATCGATCGACCGGCCTCCACCTGCAGAGGAAGAGAGATGGAAGAGGGAGAGAGGAGGGAGAGAGAAAAGGCGAGAAAGACAGAGAGGAGACAGTGATGTATTGGATGAAGGTAACAGACTGACGGGTGAATGCGGCAGGGACAACTCCAGGCTCAGGCTTTTTTTTTTTTTTTTTAGCTTTAAGCCATTTTAGAATATTGTTCCCTCATTAAAAACATACCTGGAGTTGTATCCCACGTCATTTACGCCGTTTTCATTGATCCTCTATAAAAAGTCCTCAGTCTCAAAAGTCTCAAAAACACTCAAAAATTTCCAGGATTGTGATGTAACAGTTAGAGACCTTGCGCAGTTTTTAAGTCCATAAATCATAGCCAGGCATGTCAAATTGCATCCATTACTACTGCATGCTTAGATAAACATACTATAAAACATGACTTAAAATGACGCACTTGTACTGCTAAGTATCTTACTGTAATACTGATTTCTGATGAGAACATTATGCTTTGCTTGATAGCATTCCTGCGTCATGACAAGAAGGTCACAAGTTCAATTCCCTAGTCAACCAATTTAAGGCCGCCACACACTACAGGAGAATTTGCCTGATTTTGGCTGCGATTTGCTTCTCCCCGGGTTCGAGGAGGCGTGACGGACACAGAGGCACAACATACAAAACTCAGGAAATAGCGAAATTAATTATTACTCACCTCTGGTAAAGTTGTAAATTTAAACTGCGGAATCTCATCCACATTATCCATAGAATTTGTCCTCTGCAAATAATGACACCCAGTCCACAAAACCGCGCTGTTAATTCAGTTTGAAGCGTTCTGTAAAAGTAAAAAGGTGAGAGTATTTCGTCACGTGTGTCTGTTTACATCCACACAGCGCACAGATCGGGGTGAAGCTGCAGATTAGCGATCGAGACTCTACTTCCCGTGGACTTTATCGCCAGCCTTCTGTGCATTAAAATGTATCTGAAGTATTGCACCACATTTCACAAATAATAACACAATTTTGACTTGGATCTAAACTAGAAGTGCAGTGCTCTGATCTGTTGAACACTTATAACACTTGTTGAACACGTTTTGTCACACCTTTAAAAATCGTTTAAGACAGAAAAAATCCCGTCGTGTGTGGCGGCCTTTAGTTCTACATTTGCAAAATGACAAAAGCATGTATTTCATTTCACCAAATTATTTTATTCATCTTCAGTGTGACTTTGCTGGTATGATCAGATTCACTCATGTTTTCAAATGTTAGTACTAGTTGTATTTATTATTTTTTATGTTATTCTTTTATTTTTTTCAAGGATGGAGTCTCTCATTGGACAGCTCAGGTTATTAAGGTGACTAAGTTTTAGACGAGACTAAGTGCTCAGCTGTGCTTTTGTCTGATAAAAATCACTCTGGAGTTTCAAGTTCTCATTCAGTGCACAATGAAATCAAATTGGATTAGTGTTAGTCATTAGTTTCATGAAATCAAAGCCTTTGTTCCCTTAGAAAAACAACCAACTAAAGGGTCAGTGCATGGCCTCTATTTTACACACAATATCTGTCTCTTTCTCCCTTCATCCATTTCTGCTCTCCTTCCTTGTCCCCCTTCTCTCTCTTTCTCTTTCTCTTCATCTCTATCATCTTTTAAGGATGCACTGATCCAGCTTACCCAATAACAGGGGTGGAAAGTAACAAATTACATTTACTCACATTACTGTAATTGAGTCGTTTTTATGAGTACTTTGTAATTTTCTAAGTAGTTTTTGAAACAGGTAATTTTAAGCCAAGTATTTTACATAATCATGCAATGTAAAAATGTGTCTGCCCCGCCGAACCGAGCTTTCAGCGTACAAGACCTCAACATCGAATCTACGAAAGCATGTGGTGGTAAGTAGGCTACAAATATAGGCCTATATGTTTTCCCTGTTATACCCAAACGGTATATTTATTGTTGTTTGGTTAACACAATCTGGCTTCATGATTTCAATTATTTTCCATCCTGATCACTAACGTTTCAAGTGAAGTAGCCGAGAGTTGGGAAAATCACCTCACGTTTAAAATTGGCTTTAGGACAGTCAGAAATAATAAGAATGCAGGACTTTAGTTTGCGATTGGTCTCTTAATAAATCATAATTTATGTTGGCTATAGGATAGTTCATGGGTTATTGCCTGGACTAGTTTCGAGTGGACAGTGCTAGTCCATCAAAAGTGGCTATGGATTGGTTGAGAATGCAAAGCTTTGCATGTTCGCTAAATGTAACGTTAAACGAAATGGACGTTATGATGGTTTTAGATATGAAGAGTGATGCTACATGACTAGACTACACAACATCACGACAGTTAATGTTTAGAGAATTTACTAGATGAAAGCATGCATTTTGTTCCTAGGCAAGGTTAACCTTCACCTGTTCTCACTAGGGCTGACGGCAAACAATCGATTAATCGTTGGTCGACCAAAAAAATATTAGCTGACCAAAATTCCATTGGTCGATTGGTCGGAGGGAAAAAAATCCGCGCCTTTAATTTGACGAGCATGATAAAGCAAGTCGTCGTGCCACTAATTTACTGTTGGTGATTTTTTTAACACGGCAGACACCATGTCTGGGAGGAGCTCTAAAATTTGGGAACATTTCGAAAAGAACAAAGATGACCCAAAGAGGGTTACGTGCAGAATTTGCAAAAAAACATTCGCCTTTCATTCTTCCACGACGAACATGTTTTACCACCTCAACCATGTAAGTAGCCTACTAGCCTAGCTACCCCTTGCAACAAGTTTGATTGCAATATGTAAGCCTATAAGTACATTTTGTTATTGTCGCTAGGACTATATTCATGTGTAGGCTACTGGTAAAACTAAATTATCCAGCTCATTATTTTACGATCTCTCTACAGGCGCATCCACTTTATTGCGATAAGTCAGCCTCCGCGGCTTCCTCATTCTCATCATTGACGCAGCAAAAGCTCGTATCTCTCTATCTGAAAAAAAGGAAGACAGACATAACTGACAAAATAGCTGATTTCGTCGCGCTGGACATGCGCCCTGTGAATATCATCAGTGGTGAGGGATTTAAAAAGCTACCGGTAATTGAATACCTAGAGCCCGGATACAGCCTGCCAAAACGTGACACAGTGATGCACGCTGTTACGAGCAAATACAACTCTACAAAACAAACACTTCAGGGCAAGATCGAAAACTGCAAAGCACTCAGTTTCACCACGGATATATGGACATCTAACCAGATGGAAAGTTACATGACGGTCACGGCGCATTTTATATCTGATAACTGGCAACTGCATTCATTCGTTCTGGAAACTAAAGTTTTGGAAGTGAGCCACACAGCTGCTAACAGCAGAACGACTCAGCGAAGTAATGGCAGACTTTAGAATCGCAGCTGAAAAAAGGGTCGCTCTTGTGCATGACAATACACATCCCTTTAGGCCTACATCCCATATTTCAGGAAATCAGACAACATAACCATTTTAAAATTCCTGCATGGTTGAAAATTGCATGAAGGTTACCCTCGTCGTTAGTGGTAAATGCGCATAGATACGGCAGCCTGGCATTACAGGCAGGTAAAGCCTCACAGATGTGTATCCCGTTTTTTTTTTTTGTTTTTTTTTTTTTTTTGGGGGGGGGGGCGTGGCGATTAGTCGATTAGTCGGAGTGAATGCACGACCACTGGTCGACCAAGAAAATCCTTGGTCGAGGACAGCCCTAGTTCTCACATACGCTAATTTTACCAGTTGTGAAAACACTCGGTTGCAACCAATACTTCTCAAATTCAGACCTTGTCAACTGTCTGGTATTTTTGGCTCACAAGGAAGTCCAACAACACTCCATATATGTAACATACTCTGGTTTATTTTTCTTCAGCATATATAAAGACCGAACTGTGACCTCTTAGAGGCTTGCTTTCTATCCTCGCATGTCTTCTGTATATCTCCTGCTTGTATCTCCCTTACATCTGGCCAGATAAAGAACTTCTTTTACGACTCTACCTGGTCTATTGTCTCTTACTTTTTCCAACCTTGACTTCACTAGATTTTTCTGTGATATCCTGGCAGCCGAGCGATCACCACAGAATAACATTGGCTTGTGTCGGGGTTTTGCGCAACTGCCAACAAAGGATTATCTTATTTTATCTTATTCAGCAGCTCCTAGACCAGGGGTCAGCAACCTTAAATACTCAAAGAGCCATTTGGACCGTCTCCCACAGAAAAGAAAACACCCAGAGCCACAAAACCCTTTTGACATCTAAACCAGTGCTAACCAAGGGAACTACAGGCAAAACTACAACTCCCAGAAAACGGACTACCATCCTCCATTACAGCTCATAAGCGCGAGTCTTAAGAGAATTATTTACACCTTTCAGTCTTTTCATCACAACAGTAGCAACATAAATAAAGTGCATGAGTGAAATAAAGAACTGCGCTGCACACGTACGACCTGCACACGTATAATCGCTGAAAAGTTTAACATGAACCATCTCCAACGCGATAGAAGCACAGAACAGACTCACCATAGGCAGAACATCCCTCAGTCACAGAAAGAACACGCATATTCCACTGAGTCCTGCCCTTTAGTCCGACAGAAGCTGACCGCATCAGCGGCACAAGGAGCAGCTGTTTTTTCAGCGCTTCTAGTTTATGCAAATGAGCCATGTGGTTTTAAGTTTCGCTTCTGTATAACGTAAACAAATGTGTGCAAAGCTGCAATAAACACATTATTATTTGAGTCCTCCTCGTAGGAAATAAAAATCCAAACTTAAATTATCCACTGTCGCGTGTACCGCGTGTACCAGTCTCATCAGCCGTGAAAGCAAATGAATCTGCCCACGTAGCATTAAGCGTTCTGTTTTCTTCAGAAACTTTTCTTTTCTTGGATTTATCCATCATTGGGCCGAACATCATACTGCTGATGTAGGTGCCGGTAAGTCCGGGCTGCCAGTGTGTGCGGGTGGCGCACATCGGCGGCTTTGACGCATGTTTTGAGCGACAAAAATATTAAAAATGTTTTATTTAAATGTTACAAGATTCCCATTATCTACAATTTTAGATTCACATTTAAAAACGAACAAACTAAAGTAAAAATACAATGTAATTAAACACTTATTATTATTTTCCACAGTCACAGGGAGCCACGACAGAACGATGAAAGAGCCACATGCGGCTCTGGAGCCGCGGGTTGCCGACCCCTGTCCTAGATTCATTATCCCATATATCTTCAGCTCCTAGAGGAATTAAATGGTAGTGCGTCACATTTAGTTTACCGCAGTTTATGTCTATTTAAGACTGCATTTATGTGCAGCAACATTATGAAAAAACCTGCATTTTTACTGTAGTTTTTTTTTTATTTCATTGAAAGTAACTACTTTTACTTAATTACAATCTTTCAGTACTTTTTCCACCTCTGCCCAATAACTGGTACCAGTGAAGAGACGAGAAATGGCTCTTATTTATGTAACTTATTACACAAGAAATCCAATTGTGTTATGCAACCTTTATTTATTCTTCAAGTTCAAACGTTATGAGACGTTCTAGTACAAAATCTGACTATTATTACATCCAATTAAAGGCCCAATGAGAATATCAGCTTTATTGATATTATGGAACCGATACCCTAATTCATTTGTCAGTATCAGTACCAGTGCATCCCTACAATCTATCTGTTCTATCGATCTCTTTCCTTTCCTTCTTCTTTCTTTCTGTCCTTCTCTCCACCTGTCTCCCTTTCACCCCTCACTCTCTTCCTTCTCTCCTTCCCTCCCTCCTCCTCCCTCTCTCTCTCCGTTGACAGGGGGACCCAGAAATAGGTATTAATGGCCCCGTCACTGTGACATAAGTGACACATGGTCCTGATCTGAGCTTTGGTCCTCTGTGTTTTTAATACCACAGCTCAGACCTCACACTGCAGATTGTAATGAGGTTATAGGCGGTTTAACATTAAGTTTTAACAAAGTAATCCTTTAATGACTAAAATAATATGTTTTAGACCAATTTGGAACTCTATTAAATTGTAAGCATCACTTTTCTCACATAAAAAGAATTAGCGTAATGACGGTGAAATTAGTACCTTAAAACACCCATTGGATTCAAAAGTAAGTTAATGAGATGTTTAATTAAGTCATATTTTTAATGGAATCGTGAAATGTGTAATGGTGAGAATGGATACTTTGCAGCTGATGTCATCAACATTCTCTGGGGGTGTGAAGCTAACTGTAGGCACTGCTCTGTCTGAAGCTCTGTTACTAAAGTAGACTAATCTGAGTTTAATTTTAATGCAATCTGACTGGAAATTGATTTAGCATCATTTGGCAGTGTTTGCTTACTTTGCAGTCTGATGTCACTGCAAAGTATCAATATTTCACCAGCTTTCATACATTTGGCAGTTTCAATGAAGAATTTGTATAATTTCTCTACAAATGATTGAGGCATCCACCTATAAATTGCTAGAATATGCATCCAGACATTGTGTAACTTCTGGTGTAGGGCCCTGCAGGTGCTCGTCTCCATGGTGATGTTATTTCTTTGCCTGGAGCTTTTTTCTGTCTAGCATTTGTATCATATGGCTTTGGTTTACATTGTGGGTTTCAAAAATCAATTCTTTGTGTGGGTGATGTCACCTCTCCACAGATCTGACCTTTAACTTTGCCTGGTACTGTAACCTGTCTTACCTTGTCTTCACTGAGATAGACAAGTTTAAAGATAAACTGTGGAACATTTCAGGCAAAGCAATAGGTTTAAAAATGATACATTATACATAATTGTTGTGAGCTTTATATAATGTTAATACCTCATCAAAAACATACCTGGATTTGAGTTTTTGTTTCATTCACACATGTTTGAGTAATTCTGCATTATTAGCCAGGCTACATTTCCAAAGCTCAAAATGCTGTTCCACTTTGTGATGTCATGTTGTGGTAGTTTTTAAGTTAACAGCTTCCTTTACCTTTAGTTCAGTAGAAATTGACAATTTCAGGGCTGAAATGACCCAAATGTGTCTACTGAATGTGTGGAGCGCTTTCTGAATTACCACATACATATTATAACATAGATCAGAAAATAGAGATATATATAGGCCGTTTAATGTAAGAAACAGGTGGCAGAGCCTTTATCTAAATGCAGCAACATAAGTTTGATGTCTCTCGCTGTTGTTATTTGTTGTTTGTTCCAAACTGTGACGGAGGAGTGGATCTCAGCAGGTCTGTTATCTGCCTCACTATAGGACACACTTTATGGACTCACTTTTACAGTGTTAGCACTTAGCACGACATGAGAGTGTGGCCCACAGAACTCTCAATGCAGCCTCTCTGTCTCGCTTTCTCTATCTCTCTCTCTCTCTCTCTTTCTCTGTCCACCTCTCTCTAGCTCTCTCCATCTCTCTCCCTGTCTCTCTGTTTGTCTCTCTCTCTCCCTCTTTCTACCTGCCTGTCTCTCTCTCTGCTCTCAATGCTTCTGTCTCTCTCTCTGTTCTTTCTCTCTCAGTATTCATGTAGACTGACATTCATACCCCTCTCTCCTCACACCCTGCTTTGGACCTGTGACATTTCCCTTCATTATGTTCACCCACGTCAGTTGCCTGTCTGCACACGGCACTACACTCACACTGCACACGGCACTACACTCACACTGCACACGGCACTACACTCACACTGCACACGGCACTACACTCACACTGCACTGACAGAAATGGACTCTGAAACACAGAATCCCCACAGGCGACAGAACATGCACAGCTTTGTACACAAGATGGTACAGTGACACGTCTTTACGGTTTTGAATGACAGGGAATGTTGTTCACAGGAAACTACCATTTTGATCAGTAATTCTCTAATCTTTGATGTCGAAAAGGTCAGTATTCTGCTTGTTTATCTAAATCAGCAAAAATATAAAGGTACACTATGAAACTAGAAGAGTGTAGTGGAGCGTCAGGCTCCGGCTTGTCTCCATGGAGATCCACGGAAAAGTTACAGGTCAGATCTGTGGCGCACCACTGACAGTAAGAATGTTTTTCATGTATTTTTTGTTGAAAAACAAAACAAAACAAAAAACAGAAAAAGAAGAAAAGAAAAATAACTAACTGGATAAATGATAAATGAAAGACACATTTGAATAGATAAAAGCTATATTTAACATTCCAGGCAAAACAGTAACATCTCCAATCAGCTGCCGGAACATCACCAGAAAAGTTACATAGTGCACCTTTAATCCATCATCAGTGTATAAGGAAGTAAAAAACGCACTTCCTTGGGTACCACCTATGACATCACAAGGTGCAATTCAGTTTTGATCTCTGTGTAAACACAACTCCAGGTATATTTTGTTAACTTGGGTTTAACATAGCATAGGCCATTTAAAGGTCCTATATTACGCACAATAAACTCTTACGAGCTGTAGGACTCTTAATGTTTAATGCTGTTACCTCCTCAAAAACAGACCTGAAGTTGTGTTTTTTGTTTCATTCTCACATGTTTGAGTAAACCTGCATTATTAGCCTGTCTACATCTCCAAATCTCCTAAGGTAACAGCTCCTTTCACCTTCTGTTCAGTAGAGATGGGCAATTCCAGGGCTGAAACAACTCCACGTGTGTTTGTGATGAAGAAACAACATTATAACATAGGCCCTTTAATTTTTATTTTCTACTCTCTTTCTTTAGAACCCAGTGCACGCATGATCAGCTCCTCTTGCTTACCTTGTACAGGCCTGGCTGAGCTGTCACTGTTTACACACTGCTCCTTAAGCGGGGCTCAGTCAGACACACCAGTCTGACAAACACGCTGTAATAGAACTAATGTGGCGCTGTGGAGCATGTCTCAGCCACCTGCCCATCTCAAGGGGGAGGGGGCATTTACATATTTAACACAAAAACAAATTAAATTGACAAATTAAAATGAACTGACCATAAAACGCATTGTAACATGAGTCTAAATGTAAATAAAAATGGATGTCACGGTAACAAATTTTGAAGTGCGGTATATTGCCGTGTATTAGCATGCATGGACTCTTGTGAGCTTTAAGTCATGTTACCTCCTCAAAAACATACCTGGAGTTGTGTTTTGTTTCATTCACACATGTTTGAGAAATCCTTTATTATTAATCTGTCTACATCTCCACAAACTCAAAAAAGCTCTGTTCCAACTCGTGATGTCATGGAGTGGCAGTTTTCAAGTTAACGTTTCAGTTTTCAAGCTCCTTTTGCCTTTTGTTCAGGAGACAGTCACGATTCCAGGGCTGAACTAATCCATATGGTTCTGGTGAAGGTGTATGGAGGTTAAAAACACAGTGGAGCACTTCCTGTATTACCACGTGACATCACAAGGTGGAACAGAGTATTTTCCCTCTGAGCGAAGAACTCAGAACTCACAAAACACAACTCCAGGTCTGTTTATGATGGAAAACAACATTATAACATACATTAGATCAGAAAATAGCGTAATATGGGCCCTTTAAACTAATTCTGTTTTTCATGTTTTTAAGCCTGTAAAAATCATCAGAGGGCTTGAGTAATGACTATATCCAGTGCAGTGCTTTGAGTGGCTTGTCAAGTGTCCAATTTACTAAACGAATATAAGGCATTATTATTTATAATTTTCATAACTCCTTATTTTTTACAGTAGCAAGTTAAAGGGCTCATATTGCGCTATTTTCTAATCTATGTCATAATGTTGTTTCCTCATCACAAACATATCTGGAGTTGTGTTTTGTTTCATTCACACATGTTTAACACACAAGTCCCGCATATTTAGGCTTGTGATGTCACCAACTTGTGATGTCATGTGGTAATACTGGAAGTGCTCCACTGTGTTTTTAAACCCCATACACCTTCACTAGAACAGTTTGGACTTGTGAACTTCTACTGAACAAAAGGTAAAAGGAGCTGCTAACTTGAAAACTACCGCTTCATGACATCACAAGGTGCAACAGAGCATTTTGAGCTGTGGCGATGTCGACAGATTAACAATAAAGGATTACTCGGACATCTCCAGGTATGTTTTTGAGGAGGTTACAACATTATAACATGACTAAAAGCTCACGAGAGTCCATTTTGCGTAATATAGAACCATTACGCTAACTAAGAACCCACATTGGCACCCACATCACTCATTCTATGAACTAATCAATAGAATCATTTGTATTTAAGATGAACATGAACCTGGACTCATTTAGCGTCACGTGCGAGCCTGAACACTTAACTTCTCCCTGTACCAGCTTTCCCATGATGCAGCGGGGCACTACATAAATAAGTCATTGTTGAGTTTGATGGCTGCCGCACAATTACTGGTGAAATTGCGTTGTCGACAGGCTGGTTTTATTAGCTTCCCGGGCGCACTGCTGTGGAGTGGAGCAGCCCCAGATAAGAGCGCTCTCTTTTACTCACAACCCTGCACTCGTCACGGGGAACTAGAGCTTGCAAATCTGTGATAAAGTAAAAAATATCTTGATTTTGTAACCCAAAAAAAAAAAAAAAGTAGGTGGTGATTATTGGATTTTCCTATTACATTGTATTATGATCGCAGAAAAGGTGTTCAATACAAATGCTGTGTTAACACGGTGTGACCTGACCGTAAGTTTGTGATCTTATTGATACTTTGCAGCTGAGGTCGTCAACATTCTATGGGGGTGTGATGCTAACTGGAGGCTCTGCTCTGTCTGAAGCACTGTTACTCAAGTTAGACTTTTAATCTTTAGTTTTATTTGAACACAATCTGACCATACGGAAATTACAACAGGTGAGATGATTTTTTTGACACGTTTTGGGCAGTGTTTGCTAATGTGTGCGTTGTGTCGCCATGGTAACATCTGAACATTCTGTTGTAAACATACAGGCACAGGATTTGCCTATAATTTCAATTTCATTTCATCCACTTTTTTGGGTTTCCTTCAGATACTTTGTTATTTAGAAGTACAATGGAAATGATGTAGTCCATTTTTACACGTACTTTAGCCCTGGATTAGATCTGGAATAGTCCTGTTATATCTTTACTTTGGTGGTACTTATTGTGAAAAGTTTGAGTATTTTTCTGTATTAACTTTAGTTGAATACACAGTGAAATGCTTTAGAAAACACTTTAGAATAATATCTGGGTTGGGTACCATTTAATTCCAACAGATAAGAGAATGAGTTACTTTACTGCACACTTAGTTAATTGTACAGATGTTTTTTTTGTTTTTTTTTGTGTGTGTTTTATTTTGTGGACTGTTGCCGAACACATGATTACAGGCTCCAGCTCAGTTCATCAGTCAGTTTTAAAACACAGAGGAAAATATAGTGAATTAAATGGGCTGAACTGAAAAAGTGCTTCACCTTTTGCGTTTTGGTCTTATTCACATTTTGAAATCACTGTTTTGGTATGTTATTTTAAGTTGTTTTTGCCCTGGTACAGATATATTGTAATATCTGCTCTCTCCTCCTCCTTCTCTCTCCTCTCCTTTCTTCTCCCCTCGGCTTCTTCTTTCCTCTCTCTTTTCTCTACATGGTTATCAACTCTCTCTCTCCCTTCTTCTGCTCTCTCTCCCCTGCTTCTACCCCTCCTTCCTCTCTCTCTCCTCTCCTTTGCTCTCTCCTCTCTCGCTCCCTCCGCTCTCTCCCTTCCTCTCCCTTTCCTCTTCTCTGCTCTCTCTCTCACTCTCTCCTCTCTCTCTCCTTCCCCTCTCGTCTGTTCTCTCCTCTGTCTCTTTTTCTCTCCTCTCCTCTGCTCTCTTTCTCCTTATACTCTCTGCCTTCTCTGTCCTCTCCTCTCTCTCTCTTCTCTCCTCTGCTGTCTCCTTATTCTCTCTGCCTTCTCTGTCCTCTCCTCTCTCTCTCTTCTCTCCTCTGCTGTCTCCTTATTCCCTCTGCCTTCTCTGTCCTCTCCTCTCCTCTCTCTCTCTTCTCTCCTCTGCTCTCTCCTTATTCCCTCTGCCTTCTCTGTCCTCTCCTCTCTCTCTCTCCTCTCCTCTGCTCTCTCCTTATACTCTCTGCCTTCTCTGTCCTCTCCTCTCCTCTCTCTCTCTTCTCTCCTCTGCTGTCTCCTTATTCTCTCTGCCTTCTCTGTCCTCTCCTCTCTCTCTCTCCTCTCCTCTGCTCTCTCCTTATACTCTCTGCCTTCTCTGTCCTCTCCTCTCCTCTCTCTCCTCTGCTGTCTCCTTATTCTCTCTGCCTTCTCTGTCCTCTCCTCTCTCTCTTCTCTCCTCTCTCTCTTCTCTCCTCTGTTGTCTCTCCTCTTCCCCCCGTCCTCTCTCTGTCTCTCTGTACCAGTCGTGCTGTGGCAGTAGAAGGACCTTGAGTTAATGAAAATGTTTGTTCCGTTGGCACAGGGGAGAGGCGTGGTGCACACTGAAGTGCTGAGTACACACATCCAGGCAGAGGCAGGTGCGGCCCGGACACTTACCCACAGAACAGGCACTCTTGTGGGGACACTTTTGGCGTGGCGCAGGGCTCTTCTGGGACAGCTCCGGAGCCCCTTTAGCATCATTACATCTCCGGGGAACGCGCTGTGCTTTTGGGGGTGATGGAGTTAGAGACAGGAACAAATATGTAATTGGTTGTTTTTCAGTTTGTGCAGTGTGATGGGGTCCCTCTGTCAGCTAGGGGAAGGAGCTAGGATGTCTATAGCCATAATGTGTTATTTTTATTAGGTATACAATAGAAAATAGTTGAACCAGGTCATTTTTGAAACAAAGACTGTGTCCGAATGTCCCCCCAAGCCCCAACCCCTTATTCTCTATACAAGCATGCACTATTTAACAAACTTTATAGTGCACTCATTCAAAGAGAGATTCGGACACACAGCTCACTGTAGTTGGGTCATGTGACATGAAAAAAAAAAAATATGAAAAAAGTCTAAAGGCTAAACTCCGAAAAAACTTGATTTCTGTCATAAGTAATGATCAAATTGGACCGGCACAGTATTTAAGTATTTATGGACCAATAATAAACATACAAGTTTTTGTCACTCTGGATCTCACGTAAACAGACTGGATTATTCAGTTTTATGTCAGAGATGAAATTATTGATCCTTTAACAGCTCGAGCTAAGGAAAGCGACTAATGGTAGCACCTTCACACCATAACGGTTTATTTAAGAGTTTTTTATCGATCAACAGTGCCATAAACCAGAGCTTTTATCTGCTTCATTCACAAGTGCTGTGTCCACTGGTGTTTTTCCGACTCTTGCAATGCATTATGGTCTATATTGACTGATCTAGTGACCACCGATGCCCAGTACTTTTCAAGGTGCATTGTGGGAAATTTTGAGTGCACTACATTTTCACCTGCTGGTCATTCGGTCACCACTAAAAATGATGCCCTGAGGAAGGAATAGTGTGGACATTTGGACACAGCCAAAGTCTATTATCCAGGTATCCGTCTGCCTCATATTAGAAAATTGCTGTTTCAGACGGCACCACAGCATTCTATAGGCCAACGATATTTCAGACATGAGTGCAACCAAAATGATCTATCATTCATTTATTTATTTATTTATTTTCACTTATTTATTTTATTTCCCTCTCCACAGACACTTCCTCCAGCTCCTCTGAGAGCATCCACAGGTGTTCCCAGCCCAGCCCAGAGACATAGTCCCTCTAAAATGCAGACTTGAGTTGTAATACAGTGAGTTTTGTAGTTATTAATAGACATGATCAGGTTCAGTGATCTAATACTGGGCGTGGGACGATTCAAATATTCAACTTTCCTTTCAGAACAGTGGACAAACATTCCATTTTCCATTTCATCACTGCATACCATTGTCCTTGGGCAAGACACTTCACCTTGCCTTTTGCATTTGTGAGTGTGTTAGTAAGCACATTTTACTAGTGTTGTGGGGACTAAATACTGAGTTTAAGGGAGGCCAAAACTCAGTTCAGATTTGGGTTCATTTAGGTTAGGCTAATGAGGTTATGTTGATTGTATAGTAGAGTAAGACTACATATGCATTGATCTCCAAAAAATGGCTTTTTTATTTTTTTTTGGAAGATAACCCAGATGGACTTTAACCACTGCAATAGTCAAATGATTTCCTCAGAAGTCAGACCTGTGCTCCAAACCACACGGTTTCACTGACAGAGGATTCACAATTAAATCTCCATCTTTATTAACATTTGATTGCACAATGCTCGTTAAACTGTATCTCTATCAATACAGTGTTATAATCTCTTTTCACAAACACATTACATTGTACATTTCAAACATAAAAAACCTGCATTGTATAGACTGCACTGAGTGTGTTATGATTACTGTTTTACATTATTACTGTAGCAGCAATTGCAGTAGTAGTAGTAGTAGTAGTAGCAGCAGTAGTAGTAGTAACAGTAGTAGCAACAACATCAGTAGCAGCAGCAGTAGTACTAGTAGTAGTACTAGTAGTACTAGTAGTAGTAGTAGTAGTAGTAGTAGTAGTAGTAGTAGTAGTAGCAGCAGCAGCAGCAGCAGCAGCAGCAGCAGCAGTAGTATTAGTAGTACTAGTGGTGGTAGTAGTAGTAGTAGTAGTAGTAGTAGTAGTAGTAGTAGTAGTAGTAGTAGTAGTAGTAGTAGTAGTAGTAGTAGTAGTAGCAGCAGCAGCAGCAATAGTAGTAGTAGTAAAAGTAGTAGTAGTAGTAGTACTAGTAACAGTGGTAGTAGTGGTAGTAGTAGTAGTAGTAGTGGGCTAGTTTTAGTAGCAGCAGTGGTAGTGGTGGTAGCGTTACTTTTTACATTAATTACTGTTTTTACATGGTAAATCGTAGTAGTAATAGTAATAGTAGTAGTAATAGTAGTAGTAGTAGCAGCAGCAATAGTAGTAGTAGTAAAAGTATTAGTAGTACTAGTAACAGTAGTAGCAGTAGTAGTAGCAACAGCAATAGCAGCAGAAGCAGTAGTAGTAGTAGTAGTAGTAGTAGTAGTAGTAGTAGTAGTAGGGGGCTAGTGTTAGTAGCAGCAGTGGTAATGGTGGTAGCGTTACTTTTTACGTTAATTACTGTTTTTACATGGTAAATCGTACCTATATTTGTATACTTCAGTACTTAATACTGTCCGTGTTATAATCTCTTTTCACAAACTATATTTTTATAATTATTTTTACTGTAGCAAGATCACCCCATACACACCACACACACAATATTTCATTACTTTGTCCGTTCCAAACATAAACAAACCTGACTTTATAGACGGCATTGAGCATGTTATGATTACGGTTTTGTATTACACCATAAATACATAAATATTACTCTATAAATACTTTACATTGGCTCTATTTACTGACCGCTCACACAATCACACAATCACACAATCGCCGACCGTCAACGCCAACAAGTCCATTTAAATCACCAAGAGCCCGCTAATCACGAATGAAGCAATTAATGAAACATATTATGGATGTTGTCTGAAAGGGTGAAGGTAGTGCTTCGGTGTTAATCTGTCTACTAATCTTGTTATTTAATCAGAAAGTGAGAGGCGTGCGTTTCTCTTGAGGTATGAAACAGACTTTGTAGATCTTGGCCCGAGGGTCTGGGGGTGCTGCGGCTAATTTAAGGTTCTGTCTGTGCTGGTTTTGTCAATCACGTTCGATTCAGCGCTACACGTTACAACAGCCAAGAGTCAGAGTGCAGAAAATCAACAAGGACACAGTAGTACTGTTGTGTTGTAGGGCTGCAACTAACGATTATTTTCATAATCGACTAATCGGACGATTAATTCAACGATTAATCGATTAATCGGATAAATGGCACTTTTTTGCAATTAACTCCTAAATGTTGTTTTAGGGATGTTCTAAGTACCAATGAAGACAAAATGAATAATTAATTCTTTCAAAAATATTTTATTACAGCTTTCTGACTTAACTGGGTATTTAATGTTTTTGAAACGTGGTGTCTTGGCTTTTAATGTAAAAAGGTAAACTAAAATATGGGAGTTTGTGGTTCCTTGTTAATGTTTAACTTTAAATTCAGGTATTATTTTTATTTATTTGTGTTTATTTATGTATTTATTTATCAAATAACAGATTTTACTGACTGCAATGCTTTATTATATTTTGCACCGACTGTGTGTCTCGGGTCTACATACGTGTATACTACAGACATGATAGCTATGTCTATGACTACACGAAGTGTAGTTTTCCCTTATCACAGATCCCATTTCAGCGCTCATGTTTTCATGGCGAAATCGCGCAACACGACGGCAATAAGGCATCCCAGTGACGGGAATACATAGTTAAAAGCCAAGACAGACAACAGTGTTTATGCCAATACCATGCTCGCTCATAAGCTAACCTACCGGGGTGAGTCTTTATCTTCGAGTACTCCGACATGTCTTCTCTTCAGATGTTCGTGCATAGTGGTTGTGCTCCCGTGCCAAGCAAAGTCCATCTTGCAAATGTTGCATGTGATTCTTTGCTTCACCTTGTCAAGAGTGAAATGCTCCCATGTTTTTGAAGTTTTAGGACGATCACGCGCCTGTGCCGAACAGGACGCAGCCATCTTTGTTTGGGATAGCGCAGGGAGATGCGAACTTACTGCGCATGCGCACAAGTACGGGGAGATGTGCCCTGTGGAAAGCTCACCGGAGCGCTCGTCTCAGCAGCTTTGAAGCTACAACTAATGTTGGAAAACACTCGCGATTAGTTGCCGACAATAATCGATGATTAAATTCGTTGGCAACAAATTTAATCATCGATTTTTATCGATTTTATCGATTAGTTGTTGCAGCCCTATTGTGTTGTTTTGTTATGCTAAGTATTCCAACATTTGTGGAATAGTTGTCAGTAGGCATTCGTAGTAGTTGTAGTAATAGTAGTACTCAAAGTCGTAATTGTAGTAGTAGTTGTAGTAGTAGCAGACTATAGTATTGTCAGTAATATAAGTGGTAGCATGCAATATTTTATATGTACTTGTATATCATAGTAGTAGTAGCAGAAGTAGTAGTAGAAGTCGCGGTCAAGGTCATAGTTGTAGTAGTAGTCGTAGTCATAGTTGTAGTCATAGTATTAGTTGTTGTAGTAGCAGAATGTAGTATTGGCAGTGACACAAGTGATAGTGGTAGTATGCATTATTTTATATGTACTTGTATGTCATAGTAGTAGTAGCAGAAGTAGTAGTAGAAGAAGCAGTAGAAGTAGTAGTAGAAGTCGTAGTCATAGTTGTAGTAGCTGTTGTCATAGTTGTATTAGTAGTAGTTGTAGTAGTAGTCATAGTAGTTGTAGTAGTAATAGTAGTCATAGTTGTTATGCATTGTTTTATATGTACTTGTATGTCAAATTAGTAGTAGTAGCAGCATTAGTAATAGTAGTACTAGTAGCAGAATGTAGTATTGGCAGTAATAAAGTTATATATGTACTTGTATGTTGTATCTATGTATGTTTTATATATTTTCTATTAATATTAACAATAATGGCAGCGTCACCACATTCAACTCTACCCATGACAAGAACAAGAGCCAGAGCATAGGAAAACAGAGTACCCTGGTGTTGTTGTGTTGTTTTGTCACACTAAATATACAAACATTTGTGGATGTCATGAACGGACACGGGTCAGAGTGAGTGTGGAGAATTTGACCACACTGTCTGATACACAGAATTAGACAAGCATGACTTCACAGATTAAGATTAAGATGTTACATTTGGCAAGTATTTCTGCAGTCACCGCTCTCTGCATACAAATTGTAGAAGTAGTAATAGTAGTAGTAGAAGTAGTAGTGGTAGTACAGCATTGCATTTGGTTTTGTACAGTTTTTACATCCTAAATAGCGCCTATATTTTTATACTTCAGTAGTGATTCTCGTAGTAGTTGCAGTTATTAGAGAAGCAGTGGCGCAGTTTATTTTCTTCTACTTCACGTTGCATAATTAAGAAATCCGTAAAGGTGCAATGTGTAACTTCGCTGGTGGAGGGTCCGCCATGTATTTGTCTTGGAGATGTCATAGCTTTGCCCAGAATGTTCCACAGTACGGCATTAAAGTCATTTATCTCTTGCATTGATTCAGTTACAGGTGTTTTTACTGCTCAGGAATAACTTGAAACGCATGCATTTGTACTGCGAGTATAGCTCCTCCTTCACAGATCTGACCTGTAACTTGGCATGGTGGTGTCATATGTTTGTCTTTATGGAGTGTAGTGGACCAAACAGAAAGGCAAAGACAGAAGGGTATAAAAATCAGTTTACATTTAATAAAGTCAAAAAAGGTAATTTAGCAAAAGCTCAAATTAGGGAAATATTTAACAAAAAGCCGGGACCAACTGGGGTTAACTTAAACTGAAAGTAAAGTAAACTGAACAGAACTAAACTAACCCAAGCAGACAAAGAACAGGGTGGTTTAAATACAGAAGGACAAACTAAAATTATACTAAATCATTAACTAAAACTACTAACTTAATCTTGGTTTGGCGTAGATGATCTCCTTATTGGTCCCTCATCTGGCCACTTAGAAAAAAAAAAAGAACAAGTGTGAGTAAATAATTCAGACTTATCAGATATTCATTAAAACGTGTGCACCCAAATTAGAAAATATAAATCTAAATAAATCAATTAAATTAAACTATGTGTATTATAATTAACTTAATGAAATAATACTGACACTGTGGAGCGGTGGCAGAGGTATCCACCACACATGGAGATAGATAAGTTTAATGCCATAACGTGGAACATTTTGAGGTAGACAAGCAAATAAATATGTTTTTCCACCAACATCCTTTTTGTAGAATGGATGAGACGTACAAAGGCCTCTCTCTGTGTACACCCGCACCCGTCCAGTGCAGATGAGCGGGGCGGCTCTGATTGCTTCTGATTGTGCTTCCTCTTGAGATTTGGCTCTGTTTCTCTCCTCCATCTGCGTCCATTGTCTCCAGACCTGCTGCATGACCCCTCTCATGTACACAGGTGTCCTCTTCACAAACAAACACTCTGCAAACACATGGGGATGAGAAGAGGACGAGAATGCACTTTGAACTCCGATCCAGCGAGCACCTTAATATTTTAGCTATTTATTCCTTTGTAGCTTGCTCATTTCACAGTGTCAATATGTTGTCTATGGCCACGTTTACATGATGGTTTTTAAATCTGAATTGTTCTGAATTAAATAGTTTGGAATAAAATAATAATTCTGAATTGAGGTTTACATGGAAAACACGTTAAATCGCACTTATTTAATTCCGCTTAACGTCTGGGGGTCAGGAAGAGTTCTGATTGGACACGGACACGAACATATTTACGTCTACTGGAAAAAAAAACACACACTTCAGCTGCTACTGGCGTTTTTGTCATCTCGGTTTGTCGTTAGGCCATGGACACCAACGTGATACAAACTTTTTTCGCAGTCGTTCCGATGATAATTAAGCGGCAGCTGGAGAATTCCATCCTCACGCTTTCCGTCTGTCAGCTGAGGAGGAGGAGGGAAGAGTGTCGGAGAAGGAGGAAGAAGACAAACTGAGTCAACGGCTGCTCTACCTCTGCCCACTCCCACATCCCGCTCGCAAATCCAAAGAGCAGTGGATGAAAGTCCGAAGCGAGGACTAGTGGAGCCGGATCGTCTGGATTGTGTCAGAAGAACAACCCAACGAGCATGTGCTGAACGACTGGAATTTTTTTTTAAGAAGAATAAACGTTTACATGATGGAGGAATACATGAATTTGGCGAATAATCATTTTCATTAGGAATTAAGTGTTTACATGGTCTTTTTTAAAGCAGAATTAATATTTATTCAGAATTACATTATTTTTAATCATAATTAAAGCTCTCCTGTAAACGTGGCATATGATGTAATTGTATGTTTATGTCTATTGTTCATGTGGTTTTAATGATCATGATGCACTTTGAGCTTCTTGCACATGTTTTACAGTGTGGTTTTTAAAGGTGCACTGTGTCATTTTTCTGGTGGAAGGTCCGCCACCTGCTTCACTCCATGGAGATATTACTGTTTTGGCTTGATTATGTCACAGTATGGAAATAAGCTTGGTAATCACAATGGAGACAGGTTAATGGTCATATCTATGGAGAAGCAAGCCTGATTTTTGAGCTATAAAAATCTGTGCTGTCAGTTAAAAGGACTGTAAACCATAAGTTTGTGGAGCCAATCCCAAATACATAATGATAATGTTCATAATTTGTGGATCATAACTTTGCATATTTCTTTTAAAAACAATAAATCTAGTATTCAAAGCCCCTGCCCTACATTTGAAATTATGACATAATCTAGAACATGAACGTAACCTATTGAAACATTTGTTTTGTTTTGGTCAGAAGTGCCCTGCAAGAGGATTAGCCCCATACAGATGGAACTTTAAAATGTTGCAGTGAGAAAATACTGGATGAGGCCTCTTCCTGCTTGTTTCCATGGAAATGTTCTTTTGGCTATAATATTCCATCCACGGAGAATGTTCTGAAGTATGGTTTCCATGGAATCATGCGGTTAACGTTCCAACATCCAGAAAGTTGCATGCTGTCACTTCACAGGTCTACTATGTAACTTTACTAGTAGAGGGTCCAAAACCATATTTTTCTCCATGGAGATGTTATTGCTTTGACTGAAATGTTTATCAATATGGCATCAGCTGTAATGAATCCTTCTTGTATATTTAATTACAGGTATTTTATCACTTTAACTATTGTGCCAACCTGCTTGTCTCCATGGAGATCAAGAAGTTAAATGTCATAAAGCTTGCAAGTTTTGTTTGTTTAAAGTCTGTTTCCAAATCCCTGTTCTGAGACTGTCAAATCCACCTTTGAGTGAGGGACTTCCTGCACACATGTGGATTATGGACGGTGGCCCCAGTAGGACACACTTGTCACAGTCACAAAGCAGATGTGGTTGCGAGCGGCAGAGTGGTTAGTCCTGTTTGTGTGTGGTCTTTGGAGGGCTGTCGTCATGACGATGCCACCTCATTAATCTCCGTCTGGATTTGGCATCTCGTCGGCTGGGCTCATTTCTCCACAGTCTGAGGGGAAGAATATATTAGGAACGAAACCAAAACGAGACAGATTTAGATCAAATTAGTTATGTAAAAATGCCATATTTTAATAAAAATGAAAGAAATATCTAATTACATCATTTAAAGCCACAATATGGAACTCCGTAGCTAAAAACAGACTAAAATAAAAGGCCTTCAGTTGCGTTTGCATTGGAAAACACTGAAAACATGCGTCCTTACTCTGAGCGGGCTTGCGTCTCCACAAACCTGACTCTTATTTGGCCTCGTCTTGCTTGTTTCCATGGATACGTTGTTCCTCTGGCTATAATCTTCCTCAGTATGACATAAGACCTAACTGTCTCCATGCTGAATGTTCTGAAGTTGTTTTAAATCTTTAATGTTCTTTATCCCTTTCTTGCATGACCTATGTTCCACTTATGACAGGATTGTCAAACTGCAGTCAGATAAGCTTATTAGACACATAATCAACATGACATAATCAGTTTTTGAAAAAAAATTCACAATTTGGAGTAAAAAGCTGTACACTTTTGTAACCACTATGCAGTTACGAATACCTGAGGGCGTACACTAATGTTACCAATATGCATTTACAGAACAAACATTAATTAGTTATTAATGAATTTTTATTTCAACCTTCTGCATCAACAATATGCACATGTGTAGGTCATGGTGAACAAACAGCTAATTTCAATAACAAAACAGAACGTATTTATGTTTTCAGTAGAAACCTCTCGTTCCTAGACCTAGGTTCTACAATCATGGTACCATACATGGTATACAACAATTCACTTATTTTGAAATCTGAAGAAACAGTCTGCTTTGCCATGTAGGCAGAGATATATCTTGCACTTTTGGCACTGGTAACGTGATCTTTCATTGCATCCCTCCAGCTTGCATCGACAGGGATTGCCCTCGACACAGATGGGGAAATGACCAATCCTGTCGTACCTTGCATCCACAATAACATCCCTGGGAGTCACACTCTGTCTCCGCCTTCCTTACACAACATCACCTTCATATTCCTCTGCCTCTATCATGCCAAGTACTTGAGAGACAGTATATCTGGCTGCTGACGGCCTACAAAATATACAAAAAAGCCAATATAGTGCATGGAATACCAATAATTTGTACATAAAGTAAACATAAGACGTGCATGGTATATAGTTCTGTAAATGCATACTGTACACTTTTGTTACCTACAGAAAATACACCTATATACATGATGAGCACTTTTGTGACCGTGACATATATACCCATGTAGGCATTGTGACAAATTAGATTTTACTCAAAGATTTATGATGTCCTGCATCTTTCTCAAATGCACAATGTGTGCAATATGTTTATTGTAATAAAAAACACTGATATCATAGATAATTCCATAATTTGTAGGATCTTACCACCGCCTGGTGGGAGCAGCCATTTTGGAGCCTCCAAGCATGGTCTATGCAAACTGCAGTGCAACCTATTGACAATCACTGGAAACTACAAGTGTTAACAAAAGCGACCTGCATGCAGTCAGAGTACATAGAGCATATTATGAGGGTACCAAGGGGGGTTTTTGGTGGACACGTTTGTGAGCGCTATGCAAGAAAGGGTTAAATGTTGGACTGTAATCTTAGAACCCATGTAGAACAATTTTAAGGTAACAATTAAATCAGTATTTTCACAAAAATAGTGGAACTTTTCATTTGACCCGATACAGTTTGTGTTGTCCTTGAGCGTGTAGACAACTTAGATGGCCAAAACTTCAACTCTACACTTCGAATTTAGGTCTTTGATTTTGTAAGAAATTAATTCAAAATACGGTTCACTAAAGATTTTAACAGATTATTTGTTTCATCAGATTTTGAATTTTAAATGCCACTGAATTTCTTACTTTGAATTTTGTACCACTGCAAAAACATGCTTGAATTATTTTTATTCTGAATGTCAGTTAATGAAATTATATGTGTACAAACCTTATTATGTGTTTAAACCTTAATACCTTTTAAAATATTTATCACAACTATTTTCAAGCCCTCAAATTCAACAGTTAAAATTCAGGGTGTAAAACAATTTGCAGCAAAGATCCAAGATGCCAAGGCCTAAGCAATCGATCCAACGTGATCCGATCTAACTTAGTAACAAGCAGGAAATGGTGCAGTGAAGCGATCTGATTGGTCAGAATTAGCCTCATCTCTTTTATTTGTTAAGTGTAAGCCCCGCCCACAGATGAGAACCAATAGGAAACAGCCTCTGTCCTCCTCACTCACACAGGATCGATTGCTTCTGCCTTGGCATCTCGGATATTTTTCACGGCGAATTTTAAACTCTGAATTTTGACTGTAAAATTTAAGGGCTTGAAAATATATGTGCTGAATGTATAAAAGGTGACATTTTTATTTTGAATTTGAAACATATTGAGAAAGTATACTTACAATTTCAGCAATTAAAATAAAAATAATTCAAACATCTATTTTTCAGCATTCAAAAATTCAAAGTGAGAAATTCAGCGGTATTTAAAATTCAAAATCTAATGGAACAAATGATCTTCCATACATTCTCATCAAATGAATGAAGAAAATTAAATACATGTTGAATAGAGGTGGAGATATAGTAGTAGTAGTAGTCGTAGTAGTCATAGTAGTAGTAGTAGTAGTAGTAGTAGTAGTAGTAGTAGTAGTAGTAGTAGTAGTAGTAGATGTAAAAACAAGTTGGAAAGATACTGGGATAAATATATTTTTTGTAAAACACTGACTTTCTGTAAAATCTTGCTGTATTTGGATTGGGTTTACTTCATTTTTTATTTTTTTATATAATTTAGCTATATGTAATTGACTGCAGTATAGACAGATAAATACTATGATAACACATTTTGAAGTATGATTTAAAAAAAAAAAAGCAAGATTATCCAAAAAATATTCTAAATGTACAATATTGGTGGGTTTCAGATGACATCACTACATTCCATAGGCTAATATTAGTTAACACTCAAATTAATATTGTTCAAATGCAAAATTATGTTGCGATACAGTGAGTTCTTGGGTTTAGTCAGTAATTGAAAATACCAGGTTCAGCAATTGTGAATTTACCTTTTGGATATTTAATAGCAAAGTACTATGTAATCAATAGGGAAAACATCGCTTTCTAGAATCTGAAAACTATAAATAGTTTAAAAAATAAATACCAGAATGAAATAGTAGTAGTAGTATAGTTTAGAGCCATAGTCAAGTTATGTATTCAACCCTCGTCAGTACAGAAAAGGAACAAAAACTCCCTTACAAGTACAAAGAAAAAGTACGTGGGATAAAATATTGACCCCAAACATACGTGTTCCATCTTTCATATATTGAACGATAAGTCTATATAGTAACGTGGTGACGGGTATACTACAGCGGCCGTCTTGTGTCCTGTAGAAATAATAGAGCAGATTCTTTTGTGCTGTTGACTGTGAGCAGCTGTGACACACTGGTGACCTCGGGGACTGCAGACAGATCCACTTATGTAACTTGTTCAATTATTCATCCACACCTCTGCATTTCACATCCAGCTAAAACCTACCCTCCAGATCCGTCTCCTCTTTCACTTTCCTTTGCGGTGTTTTGCTTTGTTTAAGGGGATAAAAGAGGCAGCATTTTTCCTGGTTTTGGGTGGTCTTGCAATCTTAAACATCCCATATGACGCAAAATTGACTCGTGTGAGCTTTAAGCCATGTTAGAATGTTGTTGAGTTGTTTTTTTAAATTATTAGTCTGTCTACATCTCTCACGTTCAAAATGCTCTGGTGGTTTTCAAGTTAACAGCGACCTTTTACCTTTAGTTCAGTAGAGATTGGCGATTCCAGGGCTGAAATTATCCAAATGATTCTAGTGGAAGTTCACGGAGTTTAAAAACACAATGGAGCACTTGCTGTATTACCACATGACATCACAAGGTGGAACGGAGTGTTTTCTGTTAGAGAGGAGAACTTAGCCTAAATATGCAGATTTTATGTGTTAAACGTGTGAATAAAACAAAACACAACTCCAGATATGTTTGTGATGAGGAAAAACACTACAGATCAGAACAGAACAGCGTAATATGGGCCCTTTAAAGCTGCACTATGTAACTTTTCTGGTGAGGTGTCCACCATTTGCTTGACTCTATATGGAGATATCATTGCTATGTCAAGATAGAAGGTTACACAATACGGCATTTAACGCATTTATAGGTGTTTTTGTTGCTAAAAACACTGTGAATGAGGTTGGCCTGTAAACTGGCCTCACCTGCTTGTTTCCACGGAGATTTGCATAATGTCATACTGCGGAGCATTCAACTCAAAGCAATAACAATTTACGTGGAGACAAGCAAGTGGTGGATCCTGTCATTCCCCAGTTTGAGTCAGAGTCAAATTTGGGTCAAAACACTTAGTACGACAACAAGTGCACCTACAAACTTCATGTAATATGCTATCTATTTTTATTATTCTTTAGATATGTTTATTTTAAGTTAAATCTGAGCCCGGCTTTGTGTAAACACCACCTTTAACTGCTAAAAAGCTTGATTAAACAGAGAAACATGGAGGCGGTTTTGTGATTAGTGATACAGTTGTTTCTCTAAAAATAAACCCAGTGAAACTTGCTAACTGCTAATGATAACTCTATTTCACTTAAATGAATTGCAAACTATGGTTTCAACTCATAGATAACATTTTCAACTCTTTTTGTTGAGTAAAATACTGAAAATATAGTCACGCTAACGGCTTGCACGATTGACCCAAATTTAGCTCTCATGCAAACTATGAAATTACAAATCCTCCCTCAGAGTTATTATATTTTTTGCCAGATAATGATGCAAAAACATTTCCTGGTAGTGATTAGCTGGAAGTACTCTCTACTCTGCAAGTATAATTTGAGAACCAAAGTACAACAGTTCGTAAAAATATGTGAAATGAATAAAACATTTTACCACTAAATGAACTAAAATAATTCAAATTTGCAAATTCAAAAAGTATCAGAACTCTCATACCTTTTGTCACGCCTGCTTAAAACTATTTTTTTAATATTTTCTAGCATGGCCCTCGATTTCTCTCTGTCTCTTTGGCTGCGCTGAAAGTCCTCACTGGAGAATATTGTACTTTGATTTATAATGCATAAAAGTAGACTCTAATCTAGTCTTCAAATAAACTATAGATAAGTTTCAAGGACAGGCTGCTGCTGAGACGGGACATTCTGAATCTTGAATTTCACTGCCGCAATTTCCTTCAATTTGGCTCAGGTCAGAGGGTGGCCATGTTGGAATGGGCTGCTCCGATGTTCACTATTTTCAGAGGGGAAATCAAATAGTGTTGAAATGGGGTCAGGTGGCTGCATTATGAACACGGAGCTTTACAGATGTGCTCTGCTTGGGTTTGTTTTAAGAAAGTAAGTAGAAAAAGTTATATTTTGTACTTTTTAATATCTTGTAGTAAATGGCTGTTAATATAAGATAGAAATGGTAATGATGTTAAAGGTGCTACATTCTACAAAATGGACTTTTATGAGCTTTAAGTCACGTTACAATGTTACCTCCTCAAAAACATACCCAGAGTTGTGTTTTATTTCATTCTCACATGTTTGAGTACCAGTTTATCATTAGTCTGTCTACTTCTCCAAAGCTCAAAATGCTCTGTTCCACCTTGTGATGTCATGAAGCCGTAGTTTTCAAGTTAACAGCTCCTTTTACCTTTTAGTTCAGTTGCGATTGGCAAATCCCAGGGCTGAAGTCATACAAATGATTTTAATGAAGGTGTGTGGAGTTTAGAAACACAGTGAAGCACAGTGAAGATGGTTTGCCGTCTGCTTGTCTCCATGGTGATGTCATTGCTTTGCCTGGGATGTTCCACAGTATGGCATTAAACAAATCTATTTTGTATTGAATCATTTTTAGGAGTTTTTATTTCTCAAAACTACCACAAAAATATACATTATTATTATTATTATTATTATTATTATTATTATTATTATTATTATTATTATTATTATTATTACTACTGTGAGCAGGCCTACTTCTCCACAGATCTAACCTGTAACTTGGCCTGGTGATGTGGCTGCTTGTCTCCATGGTGATGTCATTGCTTTGCCTGGGATGTTCCACAGTATGGTATTAAACAAATCTATTTTGTACTTAATCATTTTTAGGAGTTTTTATTTCTCAAAACTACCACAAAAATATACATTCTTCTTCTTCTTCTTCTTCTTCTTCTTATTATTATTATTATTATTATTATTATTATTATTATTAGTAGTAGTAGTAGTAGTAGTAGTATTGTTGTTCTTATTATTCTTATTATTATTCTTATTCTTCTTATTCTTCTTCTTCTTCTTCTTCTTATTATTATTATTATTATTATTATTATTATTATTATTATTATTGTTATATTGCTGTGAGCAGGCCCACTTGTCCACAGATAAAAGTAAATATGTTAATATTTATTGTGATTTTATTTTTTATTTACTTATTGTTCTGAGTGTTGCACAATTTTTCACAACTTTTTGCACTATACTGTCCCCTGACTGTGAGCTTCTGTCACGAGTGAATTTCTCCTCTGTGAGATCAATAAAGTCTTATCTTATCTTATCTTATCTTATCTTATCTTATCTTATCTTATCTTATCTTATCTTAGCTCTAACCTGTAACTTGGCCTGGTGATGTGGCTGTTTGTCTCCATGGAGGTTCAATTAAATGCCGTACTGTAGAATATAACATAGAAAATCGCTTAAATTGTGCTCAAAACAATAGCTGCTTGTTTTGAAGTGTTTCCAAACTGCATAGAGAAGATGTATCGACTTTGGACTCCAGTACTTCTGATTGAACAGTGTAATAAATGTTGAAAACCAAATCTCACTGGAGCTGTGTATAAATGGAGTAAACTTGGGTCCTTCTATATCTTATAACTGCTGTACCTGCCTGAAAACTCCAGTCCAATATTCCCCCACATTCAATAACTGCACAGAATGTTGAAAGTTGTGTACTGTAAATTCTGCGGACAACTATGTATGATTTAAAACCCCATTGGCTTATAGTTCTTGAAATGACTTTACACCGCTACGCCTTCCAGCAGCGTTCAAACACGTCTGGCCCTATATAAAATGTGTACACTTTTTTCTATAATGCAGTAAATCTATGGAGTTTACAGGCATGTGAAGGCAGAAGTTGTCAGTGGAGATTTAAGGTACAAAATCTTGCCCCGGGCTCGAAATTGGTCTGAGTCTGTTTCAGACCAGAGGGATCAGTGACAGTGCCAAGGAAAAGTGGAAATATGAGAATTACCATAAGAAACAGTGTGTCCCTATAGTCGCAATACAATGTCATATTATAGGGCACATAAGACGCTATTTTCTGATCTATGTTATAATGTTTCCTCATCACAAACTTACCAGGAGTTGTGTTTTGTTCGTCTCTTAATCAGAAAACACTCTGTTCCACCTTGTGATGTCATGTGCCCCACTGTGTTTTTAAACTCCATACACCTTCACTTGGGTAAGTTCAGCCAAGAATTTGCCAATCTCTACTGAAATAATAATAATAAATAATAATGCATCAGTTTTATATAGCGCTTTTCAGGACACTCAAAGACGCTTTACAGGGCATTATTCATTCATTCCACACTTGGTGATGGTAAGCTACTACTGTAGCCACAGCTGCCCTGGGGCAGACTGACGGAAGCGAGGCTGCCAATCTGCGCCATCGGCCCCTCCGACCACCACCATCACTCACGCACACACCACTTTCATACTAGGCAATGTGGGTGAAGTGCCTTGCCTAAGAACACAACGACAGCTTTTTTGACTGGCGCCCCACTGTGGCACCTGATTTTCCCAGTGGTCTCCCATCCAAGTACTAACCAGGCCCGGCCTTGCTTAGCTTCTGAGATCTGACGGGATCAGGCTTTGACAAGCCGGTATGGCTGAAAAAAACACAAAAAACATTACTATAAAAGACAAAGATACAAGTGTCACTGTGCTGTTTCATACTTTGTGCTTTGATGGTCATTATGTTATGATTGATCAGTGTAAATCCCTGGTCCAATACCATTTACCATTATGTTGAAAACTGGTATTCGTCTTTAAGTGCTTTAAGTGAACACAGACTCTGCTTAATTTGTCATAAGCTTAAAGGCACATTGTGGTACGTCATAAATAAAGGTAAAATGCAGCTGTAAACTTGAAAACTACCTCTTCATGACATCACAAGGTGTGTTTTTGATGAGGTAACAACATTGTAACATGGCTTAAAGCTCATAAGAGTCAATTTTGTGTAATACAGGACCTTTAAAACAGATGGTGGCAGCAAAAAAATAATTTATTATTAAAATTTATTGTTAAAGGTACATTGTGAAACTTTTCTGGTGGTGGGTCCGTCAAATGCCTTTTTACCATAGAAATGTTATTGCTTTGTCTGGAATGTTTCACAGTATGGTATTAAACCTTTCTATCTTCTTGGAGACCAAACCAGACCAAGTTACAGGTCAGATCTGTGGCGAGGCAACCCCGCTCACAGTCAGAATGTCTGTTTTTTTTTTGTTTTTTTTAGGTATATTTTAGTTATAAAGCCACCTATAATTGAATAAATGTAAAGTTGGCCTGTTTGTTGTCATAAAGTGGAGCATTGCAGGCAAAGGCAATGACATATCCATAGAAACAAGCAGGTGATGGACCCCCAACCAAAAAGTTACACAATGCGCCTTTAAAATAGAGATTTTTGTTTATGAATTTTCCTTTTTGACATGACAAAATACACTGTAATCAATAGGCATCATCACATTCTACCATCGGAAAACCACAAATACCCTATAATGAAGTTACAAACGTGTGATTGTTAAGGACTGGAAGGGCATCTGGGGTAAAATGAGTTTCCACGTCAATGCCCACACCGTTTTATCACCCGTCAATGCCCTTTAAAAATGTCTAATTAAAATCACTGTGTCTTTACTGTGTCCAATAGTGTGTTATGAGCCCAGTTATCCTTTAATACTGCCTGAAGAGCCTTGGACGTATTCATCTCTTGGTCCTGACAGCTCAGACAGTTATGTGGGCTGCAGTCTGCGCGCTCAA